>JAYKKO010000025.1:5625000-6250000 GCA_037074685.1 Glyphodes pyloalis
TTTTGACTTTAATTGACAGGTAGCTGATACAATGAGGAGTCACTTAGGGTAGTTATATTTTAGAAAAAAATCAATTAAATATCCTGTAGTCCACGCGAACTAAGTCGCGGGCACAGCCAGTACATAGGGTTAGACATTTAACATCGCAATAAATTGTATTTAAAAAGCGCCCCTGTATCTGTGATTGCGGCTTGCGGTTTACGAGAGTCGTCTGACAACGCGCGGGCTGCATCAGCGCGCCAGATGTGACCGCTCGGTGCACCAGAACGCCTCACCAACTTCAACAGACAAGCAGATCTAGGCGCTAACGAACTATCAACTAGTTCGTATTTCCCGAACAAACCAATACATCGTTAAAAATAATAATAGATTTCAGAAAAAACACATGATTAAAAAATAAGTAGCCTAAGCACTTGTGCTATGGAAACTAGAGCTAACTGTGGCACTACATCTTCATATTCATATTTATAACATCGTTAGTTGCAGTAAATACATTGAAATATTTACGACTAAATAAACAGACAATTCCTGTTAAATCTTTCTTTACAAAAGCAAGGTGAAAATAAACGTTATATCCTTGTTGATAATTTTAGTAAGAAATATATACTTAACAACATCATATACATTGATCTGATAGTAGCTAAACCACATGTACAAAAATCAGAAACAAACGCGGTACTACTACACCCAGACCCTATGAGACTATATGAAAAAGTTCGCTTTCCATATTGACCCACCTGGAAATCGAACTCGAGGCCTCAGAGATGACACGGCATCAACGTCTTCTGCGACAGAGGTCGTCAACTTACTTTGACTGTGTCTATCTAATTAGAAAAACCCGTAGGTACGACAGAGTTTTCCAAGTTTAAACTAGAAATTGTTCATGTAACAACGCTTACTTTGTTCAAAAAACTAGAAGATACTAGCTCCTATGTGTTGGTTAACATTTCCCACTAAAGCCCTTCGCTAACTAACCGACACTGCACCACATTGCAACCACCACTCCCAAACGTAGAGGCGCGGTGAACCACTGTAACTAATAATAAACTTACATGCTTACCCAAAAGTTTCAATGATGTTTCTACTTAGTTACGACTTGCCTAAGTAGGTATACCTGAAACTTATGCATAGTTCGTAACGGCTAGGCGCGCCGTAAACCTTAACATATGTGTTTTCATTAAGCCTGGGCTCTTTCTAATTTTAACTTCGCAGTAAGTTAGGGAGGTAATATCTTAGGCTCATTTTCATAGCGAAATGTAACAATTTGTTTGTTTGCATTGAGCCTTGGAAACTAGCGTTCGTGGCAGCTCAGTTAATTGTATGTCATTCACATTTCACAGTTTGTTTCAAGCTATTTCCGACGCCTAATGCACATGATTAGAATGACTAGACTATACAATGCACCCTTAGAAAGCTATTGTGTAATATCGACTACTACAGGTATCAAGGGGTGTACTCCCAAAAACGTATTTTGATTCATCTTTAAAAAAACGAAACCTTTCGTTTAATTTGGTAGTGGGCACCCATATCGACTCGGCTAGTGATCGCCTACGGTTATTTGTTGGAGCAAGTAAGATAGCGACCGTATGATTATAATTATTAATGTCCAAAGGGGAATCATTATTTTTAGATAATAATTTTGGCTCACGAAATGGGAAGTATATTTCTTCTTAAGTGATTCATCGCAGATGGCACGACATGAATGAGATAGGTGTATCAATTTTAAAGCGATGGCAATTGCTTATAATTAGTTTTTAAATGAATTTATTAATAATCAAACCATCAACAACCTTGCGTAGTATAATGCCAACTGTACTTAAAGCATTTTAAAACCAGTATAAAAAGAGGATACGAAGTTATTAGACAAACGTCTTATGCACAATATGCGTCCCATCAATATCTAGATCGCTTGACACACCAGTCGCGTCATTGCAAACTTGCTATAGCCATAGCAAATTTTTTTTCGTAAATAGCCACCGCAACAAATTTGGGGGCCGCCTAGGCCCCCAAATTTTTCATTCCAGAGATCATAATATTGTCGAACTTTCATGTTGTTTCGACAAGTTTATGATCTCTGGGTATTACAATAACAATAATATTATAGTGTGTGATTTAAGACAACAAACGAACTCTCAACTATATATTATGAGAATGGATGTTGTACTGAAAACCTTAATTCAGTTAGTAATACTCATAGTTTCTATAACCGTGCAGTCTCCTTCTCTAACGTGTCTAGACATGAAAAAACTCTCAAAACCATTAAAAAAGTAAAATGTCAATCCTATTCTCGGCTAGTCGAAACGCTATCAAAGTACGATAACTGCCACTTCACTTGGCCCCAGATGAACCATTAAAAAAAGTAAAATGTTAATCCCATACATTCTAGACTAGTCAAAACGCTATCGAAGTTCGATAACAAGCGACACATGTAAACCCTCTGTGAGTCCATCCAGTCATATCCGGTCGGAACCACTAAAGTCCTCTGCGTTTTAACTCTATCGCAACCGGAACCACTTCCTCAACCTCGCAGTACAATACCTACATCTACTCAGATTTACAAGAATTCGTATTTCGCTTCGTCGGATAGTGAAACCGCGATCCAATCAAGTTAAAAGGTGGTAAAAGGCCCGGCCACGTTGCAAGCGACCCCGGCCCGTGCAAGCAATATTCATTACTTTAAATGTAAGTGGAGTTGCATGCAAAGTGACGAAAGGTCATGGGAACAATACTTGAGTGCTAGCACTAATTATTGTGTAAATTGTCGAACGAGCTTTTGATTTATTATTGGTGGCGGTGTTTATATAAAGTAGTTTAACTGCTTTTGAATGGTTAGATTTCTATCGCTTTAGTAATTTTATAAAAAAGAAGACTGTAAAAAAATATAATTACAAACGAGTCGCGATTTTTAAACGACTTCAAAAAAAAGGAGGTTCTCAATTCGACCGTTTATATATATATATATATTTTTTACACTTTGGTATTATCGCAGAAAAAAATGTAAAGTCTTCTTTCGCCTAGTTGTGTCGTGGTTGTGCATCCAGTAAGGAACCCGGAGTCCGCTACGTCTTTAATATTAATTTGACGCCTATTTATGACGTTGGTGCAAGAATCTAGCCTCCACAATCCATATCAAGGGAATCAGCGTTATTCTGACTATAGTTGGAACTGACGGCTAAACGTAACTTCCGTAACTTATCTACACTATTATTAAAAAGAGGAAAGATTTGTATTTTTGTATGTTCGTAATGTATAAACTCAAAAACTACTGTGCCGATTTTAAAAATAGTTTCACAATTAGAAAGCGACACTCACCTAGAGTAACATAAGCTATATTAATTCTATAAAATACTAAATCCATGCGCGCATAATCGCGGGCGCCCGCTCGTCGTTCATATATGACAAATATTTGAGCCTGTAATATCCTAACCAAAGTAGAAAGTCCTCACCTAATAAATGTGGTCCACGTGAGATTTAAAATCATGACTTAAAGGACACTTGTGTGGCCGTTTGGAGCTCAACGCTAAAGGTAGTAATTTAGAACCAAAATACAATGGATTTCCATATCCGGCTAATTCAAACTTAGAGTATCAAGCCAGAAGTCATGTTTAACAGTTTTACCACTACTTTCTCAGGAACAGACAAAATCACGTTTTAACACCGCCCTTATATCGTGCTCATAAGAACTAATATCAAATTGCAAGTGTTTCCTATGACGTATTGTCAACCGTATTAAAATTGAGATTGATCAAAGAGCAAATATTATTGTACATAATTTTTCTTCTTCTTCTTAAATAATGAAATGTTGCAAAACAAAAGCATATATTATTTAACATTACATTACTATAGTGACGTTCTTGACTTTAACTTTGACCCACTCGGTACAATCCTCAAGGAGGTTTCGTGCAGTTAACACTACGCAGTAGATATAGTGCTTTCATTTAGTCATATTCTATCTTAATTAATTAATTAATAAGTGCCTACTCGAAAACTTAAAAAGTTGTATTTACCTGTAATTGTTGGTAACATCACTACTGGTATTATTGTATGTATAGTTTGTAAGTAATACTGTTATTAAACATTGGTAAATCTTAAATAAACAAAATAAAAGAAATAAAACATTAGTCAAAAATATTTTGAAAAGAATTTTTCAAACCAGTTTAAATAAACATGTTTGCCCACAATTTGTAACACTCACGTTGTTTGCGAAGCCCTACGGAAAACGAAAATGTTTTCAGCAACGTTATTTATGGGGAGCACCGAAACTAAAATCGCATAAAAACCAGAAGGCCTCAACAAACACCATCAATATCTCGAAAAGTCAACGAGTTCATTTTTAGGGGGCATGGTTCGTTTGCTACGCCGTAGCCCGTGGCCGGGATGACGTCACGGCGTGACGTAACGACCGCACCCCCGCCCCGCCCCGTGCGTGCGTCACTGGGCCCTCTCTCTCGCTCGCAAATCATTCGCTAAAAACAGCGCATAGTAATATTACCTGTAACAGACAAAGGCTTACTTTTGTATCTAAAAATACTGGCAAGAAATAGGTACGAAGCAATGTGCTTACACGGAAGTCTATTTTTGCTTTAGTTTTTTTTTTCTCCTGAAAGTTATATTCCGTACAATCTAGGGAATGTAAAAGTTTCAAAGTTAGTTGCATCAACGTAACTTTAACGTTAACGGACAATTTGACGGTTGTCAAATTGCAAAAATGTATGGGATATGACAGTTCGGTTAAAATAGTTCATAACTGTAAAATTAACTTGGTGCAGCTGACCCTGAATAAACAAATTTATGAGCTAGTTGAGACGAATACAATTGTTGTTTATTTCATTGATGCAAGTGGTCACATGTTGGGTGGTGCATCGCTCGGTTGACACCAGGAAATTATTGCCTATTGTTTCTACGTCACACGACATGACGTCATCGACGAGAACACACATTTTGAGCTGAAGCACATACGGTAACTTCTATTGACGGTATTCAAATTCAAAATTCAGTCAAATCTGAGTATGTAATGCTCTTTAAAGAGAAACAATTTTTAATAAAAAATTTATGATCGAAAAGCTATATTTGTTTGTTTCTCTTTCACGCCAAATTCTTTGCATAATGTTCAATGATACTTATTTTACATGTAAGATACTTTTCGTCCCAAAATAATTCGAACGAAGTTGCGGGAAACAGCATAACATGAAAATAATATTTCAATTGTATGCAGCATTGCTTATCTTATTCGCGTACATACATTTTGGCGTCATATTTATTCACATAGATAATTTAAAACCTTAAATCCAATGTACTGAGGAATAAATAAAAAAAAACTTCTGAGATAGTAACCAAAGTAGAGATAGTAACATCCAAATTCATGATACGTTTTCACCTATCTACATTTTCCACGTGGCTTTCCCGATAAAGCAATTTTGTTCAGAATTAAAAGTAACTCTTACGTTAATCCATACCGGATTTTATCCAAAAAAGCCTTATTAAGTAACTAACGTCAAATCCATATAAACTTACAAACGAATAATTTTAGCAAGATGCATGCATGTTCACTTTATAACAATTAAAATACATGAAAGTTCAAACGTATATTTGGACTATCACCAACCAGATTATCCGAGCCATAACAGTTAGCACGAGTAAGTATTAAACGAGCTAAGTGGGTGCCAGCAACGTTTCATCGCGACACATAATACTTTCATATTATACTCAGAACGTGCATTAGCGAAATTAGTCCAAAAGAATCACTTAACTGCTAATAATCTCTACTCAGCCAGTCCGAAAACGCGGTATCATGTCGGTAGCGATGTGCGATTGTTACTAAATACAATCGGGTCAATCGACAATCCTGCCTTCTTTTATTCGATTATCGATACATTTGTTCCACAAATGTATCATTCGAGTTTTGAATGTCCCATAAATCTCGTCTTGTCATTTATTTTATACAAACAAAAATTGAATAAAGTATAATAATTCAACCATAATCAAATCTCACAGTTGGGCTAGTCTACTACGCCGGTCAAGTGTAGGTTGATGGAAGAGTGTAAAAAATAGTCCAAATGACTAACCCTACTGTCAGATGTTCTCTAACCGCTAAATGGTCGCTGACTAGACTTAACGACTATCTTGGGGAAATCTGCGGGAACAGCATACTGTACCGTCCAAAGAACGAATACTCACGTGAT
The DNA here is from genome assembly GCA_037074685.1 of Glyphodes pyloalis. Lineage (NCBI taxonomy): Eukaryota > Metazoa > Arthropoda > Insecta > Lepidoptera > Crambidae > Glyphodes > Glyphodes pyloalis. The sequence goes on from JAYKKO010000025.1 coordinate 5,631,183, forward strand.
ACACACACATAATATATCATTGAATTCGGTCAAAATGATCACCCATCTAATACGAGACCTTTGCTAACCTTTTAGTTTCTATTTCGAACTGTTGAACAAACAAAACAATCGTAAAATTCGAATATTTTCAGTAACCATTAGGGAGTAAAAATTAGCTTCGAATAGGGGCGCGGTGTAGACTTCAATCAAAGCACGGAAATGGGACGTAATTTCCATTATGCTCACCTGGAACGGAACATTTCACTATCGTCACAGCCAACTACCACTTAGCCACTTTACAGTTTGCTTACAAATATCGTCTCCATTTTGTTGCTAACAAAATGCTGCGTCACGTTCGCTATTATAAACGGACGAGGCACCACATCACGCAGTATATAGGAAATAGTCAGTAATGATAATTTAATTCAAGCAGAAATGAAGAGAATTTGAATTTAAGAGATCTTCATTTGTCTTATGAATTTGAATTTAATTCGATTGAGATTTGTGAAAAACTGTTTAGACAAACTGGAAAAACTGACGCAAACAATAAAGTTATTCTAAGATAGAACCGCGCCATTCATAAATCATCAGTAAAGAGAAAACTAATGAGTTTATAAAGCCGGCCGAAAAACACTTGTACTCTAAACTACTTAAAGAAAGAAAAAAAACCTTAACTGGACACTGTATATTGAAATCGCATAAATTTCAAATTTCACATGAAATCAGTATGTAACTTTTGACATTTAATCTTGCGAGGAGGAAACGGAATCTTTCACTGTCCAGTCCATACGCTTATGGAATTCCCTTCCTTTACCTATCAGGAAATCCGAGTCCCTTCCCATTTTCAAATCAAGAGTAAAAACTTTCTTTCTTTCTCTTAACTAAATCCGAACTTGTATCCTTTATCAAAGTATTTAAATAATGCTAAGCTTTGTTGGTAATTAATTTAATTTCATATATTTATTTCTATTTGTTTATATAATAAATACTTTATGGAAATTTATATATTTATTTATTATATAGGTATTTATTTGTTTATTATGGTTTTATTTATTTTTACGTATTTTTTTTTTTATTTTTATCTTGTTATGGTATTTATATTGATATTTTCTGTTAGTATTTTTCTCAAGCATTTTGCACGGGTGTACCCGTTTCTCGATGTCTACTATTTCCTCTACCTAAAGGTTGTCTGGAAGAGATTGCTTTCTAGCAATAAGACCGCCTATATTGTACTTAAATATGTCTGTAAAACCAATTTCTGTAAATTTTCTGTGCAATAAAGTGTATCTATCTATCTATAAACGGAAACGCCCATACGCTTCCTATATTTATTCTTGAAACACGAGAGGGTTATCCACCTGGAGTAACAAATAATCGAACAGGAGGAACTCAACATTCTAAAAACCAGGAAGAAAGCCTTCATGGAGGCTTTTTGGCTTAAAAAGCACTAAAAGCGAGTGACAAGATATAACATTGGTCTTAGTAACAATGATATTAACATTTGCACTGATTTATTGTTCTGACAATCACTTGCTGCAATTCTCATGACTGGATAGCGGTACACGGACAAAAATTAATACATCAATCATACATTTATAAGAAAAATACATTGTCCTCTTTCCTGAACCGCCTGCTAAATTGAAGTTATACAGAATTTACGAACGAAGTTTGCTTGTTTGTAACTATTTTATCTGACCAGTCATTATTAGATTGGGTGTGCTGGGATGACGCCCCCAGTTAGTATCCGTCGTCTGGTACTTATAGTACAAGGGAAAACCTTAGTTTGAGACCAGGTGATTGTCTGGCACATTTATTTATTTTATTAAATTCTGGGAAGGTAACTGATGACGAAAAAATATTAGAATGGATTTAACTCACTGTCTATTACGTGGGCTCTTGCGCGAACGTTAAACAATGTAACTATTTCTTGAACAGAAGATTCAGCTCGGTGGTACGCTACAAAACTTTGTGTTGTTCCAGAATGTGAATAACAAAGCTAGCGTGTCTGCTTTGGAACAAAGGGCCATCTTTTCAAAGCGACCGTTCGCTTGCATCGATTTGTCCGTGTACATCTCAGGTGCAGGCTTTAATCCAGGGTATTCAAGTGCTCTAAACACATTTTATTTTCCTGCAGCGCTCCGAGTTCACTCGGATTGTTTGCTCACGTTGACTGAGAGGTGTAATGCTACAACGTTGTTCCAGCGCTTGATTGGACCGTTGTATTCGCACCTAACTTTTTTCAAATATACAGAAATAGGTCACGGATTGAACTGGCACATCGAAGTATTAGGTACAGTACACTTTTAAATGTTTTTGAAGAAACGTACAGTGTGAAAATGGCAAAAACATTTTTTTTTTCTCGTACGAGACCTAGCTTAAGTACGAGTGTGACAAACTGTACTGCTGACGGCTTGTTCGCCCAATATTTGGAATGTATTGGATGAAGATATCGTTGGTTTAGAAGCAACAATGTGCTAGTTTTCAGAAATCCGAAAAAGGATAAAATAAGCTACGTCAGAGATCGGAATGGATTTCCTATCCTATTTGAGACTTTGACGGCACAGTGTGCAAGGTAGCGCTAAAGATCCAATTTGGGATACGTACGATACTTATGTTTAGTGCTCAGTACAAGGGAAATATCTTAGTTTGAGACCAATTGATTTGTGTAACTGTTTCATTTAATATTAGAAGATCACAAAAAAATTTGAAAATCTCTAAAAAATTATTAACAACTATTCCTTAAATATATTGGACAACATCACATACATTGCTCTGATTCTGTGGTAAGAAGCTAAAGCACTTGTGTTACAGAAATCAGAAACAACGAAGGTACCACAACACCCAGACCCGAGACAATATGGAAAAGTTCGTTTCCCATATTGACCCGACCGGGGATCGAACCCGGAACCTCAGAGATGGCGCTCGCTAAAGTCAGGCCCGCTCGCCTCTCGGCTACGGAGGTCGTAAAATGTTGTCTCTAATTATTTAAATCAGTTGAAATCATCATCATGACTGTATTCGTTTAATATAAAATTATGTATTCCTTAAAATAGCTAATTGTAATGCAACATTACCATTGCTTCTCGAGTGAATGAAAAACATGTTCTAAATCTATGTTTAAATTTTATGAGCTCTCAACACGCATATTTTGACCGAATTTTCAAATCATTGTTCATGCCATTGTATGGTTCCTATAAATTCTGCTTGTTTCACATTTAGTATTTTCATATATCCGAAATGAGATTATTCAAATAGTAATTAATGAATTATTTGCATTGAGCTCGTCACATCTTGCAAGACAAGACTTGAAGATTTTTACCGTTATATATTTTGATATTTAAAACAGCAGTATTTGTGTGTTAAATAAAAATATACGTCAGAATAGTTGTTATAAACTAATCTTTGTCTAAATTATTTTTTTTAATATTGTATATTTAAATTTTTCTACTATTTTAATTGATACGTTTTTTCTGGTTCGCAAGATGCAGCAAATTCTACTCAGACACTTCTGCATTTTAATTTTCAGGTGATAAAATCAACTACTCAGTATTACATGTTATTCACACATTAAGAACGATATTGTTCCTAGTGATACATAATTGTTCACGGAACGTTCACGAAGTTTTTCGTGAGTTTTCGTAACTTTACAGCAAAATAAACATTCTTGTTTTAGAACTTCTATTGTTAGCTTATAAGGACCTTCTTAATTAAGATAGATAAAAACTTCATTGTCCATGTCATTGCTTTATCATTGTTTCGTTCTATCTCAATTGCCACAACGGAATGGCGAAATATACTCACACAAAGTTCTATGAATCGAAATTTAAATGTTTCCTCGTCACGCACATTTGACCGAATTTTCCATTCCTAAAGCGTCATTTCCTTTCCTATTTTGCTTTATAAAAGGGTGAGTGTTATACCCTAGGGAAGACATAGTACCTACACCTTTATAGATAAGTAAAAATCAAAAGCAACTTGCCGACTTAGTTTTGATGCAAGACGTGACATATGAGATCTTTGTAGTTTCTGAATAATTTCAATTTCTATTCTGTGTATGACTTGAGTATTTGGTTTCTTTTACCGACGATACATAAAGAGGATTTAGTTTTCAACATACACACACGTACATTTGTGTAAAAAAATCTATCCCCATGTTGGAGCCTAAACAGTTAAAAGGATTTTAACGTATAGATAACGCAAATTATACTGGAAACATAAAAAGTAAGTGGCGAATTTCAGACACGACTGTGGTTAAATATGTCTGGATGAGTTTTCACTCTATACTTTTGTAAGATTAAAAAAACTAAAACATTTTTTATCTGATTAGGTTCATGTTGACACTTTTTAGTCATCAATTAATAGTGGTACAATATAAAATAACTACCACCGCTTCGGCACGTAAGCCTTTCTACTAAGAAGATATCATATAGAAGATGTCATAGTATTTCAGTAAGAGTATCTCACCTATTACTTCATATAAGTTACTTTGGACATCATACTGGTTAACTTGTAAAAGAAGTCCCCTGTTAATAAAAGTCATATTCAATAAAATACTACATATTGCAGACATTGCGTGTCAACGTTTTCAACATGACAACATTTACCCTGATTAGATGGGCTTCCGGCTTACATCGGTGCAGCGCCTCACTGGCCCATATCGCATACTCGCATTAGGGAGTAAATGTATTGTTGTGATTGGAGCAATTAATCAACGTCCGACTTTAATTTCACTCTAATTATTTAGTTTAACATTTTTTTCTATTATTTGATAAGCTGTGCTATACTTTTCGCCCTTAAGCTAGGAACTCATTACCACTTAATATCAGATGGGATGAGGTCAATCTTGAAGTGAGTTATAAAAATTAAAAAAAAAATCATTTAGTAACAATTAACATTTCAAGTATTTCTTGAAAAGCCCATTGGGGTCAAACTTATTTGATATTTATTATGCCTGATTTTCCCTGTTCGCGCCATTAGTTATAAAAATCATTTAACATTAAAATTTCTAAAGTTTAATTAGGATTTAGACGACTATGAACTAGAAACACGAACGAAACATATCGTAATATATTCACGCAATCTCTTAATCATAATCTTTGCAATTGCCTCGTAAAAAATGCCACTAGGCAATAAGCTCACCTTTTATACTTTTTATATACGTGTAACAAAGTTTAAATAAACAAAGGACACACGAGTAGGAAAACAAGGATTATTTCTTTTACATAGAGGGAGGTCGATCACTACATAGCATATAGTGACGACTCGCTTCCTCAATAGAATACGTTCTGCTTTAAGAGCTGCTGTTAAGGTGTTAATTTAAAGTAAAGGGTGGAAACACAAAAAAATAACAAGATACAGCGCTTCCCGGTCGCACCCATTGAACGCTCGCTTTGCTCGCTCGGCTCGCGCTTTTATTCTATTCACTAGGGTAACCTATCGTAACCAAATTGACTATCGATATTTTATCTTGCCACTATTTCTTAATAATATCTTATTAATCATTTAGCCGATACATAGATAAGGATACGTAGATAAAACGTTAACTAGTACACTATTTTTATACCGAAATAACGTGAATTAAGCGGATAACAGCTAGAATCTACTTAAAATATGTTAAATGAGCAGCTTAACCAATAAAAGAGATAAACTAACACCGTTTCGCATTTACTTGCAAATAAAAACTCTTATTGCACATTTCTTAAGAAAATAACCTACGTTCTTGGCGACGATATTTTTATAATGACCGGAAAATTTTCATTGCCCGAGTAAATGCACATGGAAAAATTCTGAGAACGTATTATTTTCATTGGCAGGTCATGAGAGTTGGAACGAACGGTGCGATTCGTTTTAATTAAAGTGTTTTTAAAACGTTATAAAGATGATGGAGCACAAACGTCTCATCGGTATGCCAGGATAGATCAAAAGATTGGGAACATAAGGTATATTTGGCAGATGATTATACAACATCAAAAATACGTGATTTTATAGATTTGATTTCGGGTTAATAAAAAGTGTTAAAAGTGTAGAAAATTCCAAACCTTTAATTCACAAACGCAAATGAATTACAGACCGGTAATTTAATTATAAAATCCGTTAGATATTTTGTTTAATCAATACGGATATTAATGATAAGGACCGTAACTAAACTTCTGGACCATCCAAGCGTTCCATTGAAACTTTTTTCTAAATGGCGTCTCAGTACATGTGCCCACGTTTCGTGTGGTTCGGATGCTGGCGCCTCCTTTCAAATCTGTGTCCGACAAGTCTGAATAGGTCAAGCCTGGATAGTAGGAATAGTCGGGATATAAAATGCACTGCCATTGGAATATTAGATTAGAATCCAGTTTCGAATATTGAAAATATTCACTTAGCGATCACGTACAGTCACAACAGCTTCGTTGTTTATTCAACATACATATATATATATATATATGTCGCAGTCATCTGGTTTAATCAGCTATTTGATTGGATCACTAGCGCGTTCATTGAATGACGACGTTTAATTGAATGACTAAAGGACAACTCGTCAAATTGTTTAATATAACGTTCAACTTCTTGACTGAACGTCATTTAGCATAGTCGTTGAATGGGATATAGCTGTCAGACATGACATAACACACCTTAATAAGATTTTGTAATATGTTTTAACAATTTTAAGTCTTAAGACAATTAGGCTTAAAAAATATTTTTTTACGAATAAGTCACTTTATATCTCAATTTCACTCTAAAAATTATCAACACAGTGCTATTCGATTATATCTGTACCAGCTGTTTGACGCCATCTTTGTTTTGATGAGCACTAACGCCGCAGTGGGAAAAAAATGAACTAAATTACAATCACCTGACTGATTACGTCCGCTATGTTCAAAGGGCTATATTACAATCCGCTAACTTGTTGGACGTTCAGTGAGTCTTATTCATTCAACGTTCGGCCTAGTCATTCAATTAAACGTCGTCATTTAATAAACACGCTAGTGATTCAATCAAATAGCTGTTTCAACCAGATGACTGCGACATATACATATAAGCGAAGTAATAACTAAATATAGTAGGAACAAGGCGTTATAGGCACATTGTTTTACCAATTCAAGTTTTCATTACGGTAGAATAGTAATCATTCACTTATAGTCAAATTGGAGGTTAATGGCTTCTATAACTCATTCGCAAGTAAATTAATTGTATGGTGTGCAATAAACAATATTATCTTTCAGTCTAAATGGGTTATGCAGTTGTATTTTGACTTTATTACTTTGTCATCCTTTGAATAAAAATAAAAAATCCGCCTACTACCTGGGAGCATCAATAGTCAATAGTCAAATCTATTTATTCATATACTAGATTACATGAATAACACCTTTTAATATCTATATATCTTTGAAGGATACAAATATATAATACAAATAAAAACTGGAAATATGGAAGAACAAATAATGATCCCCATTAAAAACTCATCTTTAGTCCAAAAATATATATTTTAAAGAAATGTATTACTTTATTACCCAATTTGATGCGTTTATTGGTTTTTCCCCATCTTCGAACCGTATTAGCCTTGTGTTTGCGATGTTTGTTTCCCATATCACCCAGCAGGCTTGTCCCATCCTGTCCAACCCTGACCTATCCTGTCCCATTCTTCCCCGCCATTCCAGGCACGTTCCTCAATCGACAAAGGGATCTCTCAACGCCCGCACCGCCTTCTCTCTCTTATATTTAATTTCAGGAATTCGCTTAATGTAATGCACGGATCGTTAAATTGTTTTACTAATCTAGAATTTAATTAGCTTTATGCATATTGCATTCCTGGCGCGTGTCGTTTATTTTCACCCCTTGGGTAATTGGAAAAAGTGGTAGTACTTTATTATGGTAACCTACTTTCGGTAGGCGAGTCTTAATTACCTATCAGATCGTAGATCAGATTAGGTAGACGTTGTATTAAATCACGTGAAACAAATTGACTTTAAAAAAGGAATTTGGAACTTTTATTTACTTACGAGGCAAATTCTTTATGAACACATATCACAGAAATGCATACTGTGTCATATAAAATAAATATTTATGTGTAATTTTCTGCTATTTATGATTATTAATTTTGTTGTTATCCATACTCACATTTTTACTGTTACCGCACCCCGCAAACGTGCTATCTGCATGACCCAACGGTTGACTGGTTGAGAATGCTCCTAGCATTAAGTCCACCTTTTGTACTTTTTTTGTGCAATAAAGTTTTTAAATAAATAAATAAATATTCACTAAAAATTATACATAGTACCTACCTAATTAAATCAAGTAATCTGTTAATGCAGATTCCGTAACACAAATAAAATATGAAACTACTAATATTTCAGAACCTAATCCTAGCGTAAAAAAACCTAGCAGATAATTTAGATACAATTACACTTTCCTTTATTATTTATTTTTATTTAAAACTTTATTGCACAAAGATTAGTACATAATGTGGACTTAATGCTAGGAGCATTCTCTACCAGTCAACCGTTGGGTCTTGCTACCTACAAATTAAATAATAAAAAACCTACCAGTATAATTCAACAACCGTGGGTAAAGTAGCATTGTTTCTGAGAAAAACCTAAGGACCTGTTCTCAGTAATATCTTTACACATCTTACGAGGCTTTTGGTGAAATAAGCCTACTACGGAAATAATAAAATACGTGAACCGATAAAATATGATAAAATAGAAGATATTCTTTTGGAGAATCCCAAAGTATTTAAAAAAAACATTCCCACAGATTTCCCACATTTCTAGATGTGCACCAATGTTCATTACCAAAGCTTACATCTGTTGAAAGTGTAGAAATATATTTATCTAATAATTGTTTTAAACTAAAATTTTACGCAGATTGATTTTTGTTTCAAATATTTTGTATTACTTTATTAAAGTGACATGTACTTTTCACTTTAAAATGTTTGTTTTACCCGATAATAATCAGAGTTATTTATCTGTGAATAAGATTATTACTTCCCACCTGTGATACGTAGCATACAGTTGAAAAAAATGCCTGAAAAAATTAATTAATTATTATTTATTCCATTAGTTATTCAGATACCAATTTTAAATGTTGCTTACGGTACAGAGTAAAATAATTGCTTACGGTTCACAATAGTGAAACCAGTCATATTCCTTATTTCTATACAAAAAAATAACAACCGTTAAAAATTATTTCCTAATACCAAGTGTGGGGTTGAAATTGCAGCTTAGTACTGAATTCCGAATTTGGATATAAGAGTCAAATCTCATTCCCAAAATAAGTATTGCATTCTAAGTTGGATATATTATAAAACAAAATAATATGCGTATAAGAACATTACTTTCAATTCAGTATTTGTATTTCAAGCAAAGAAACAATATACGCAGCATAAAGGGAAAAGGTCAGCGAGGCTTAATTATGTTGACCTTTGATGTAAATAATCCATCATTATGTTGAAAAGATTAAATTTACCATATCATTACATTTTAAAGTGCTTTCGTGATCCTTTTTTAGTATTTGTGAACTCTTTGTTTATAAAATGAATTTTAAAATGAATATAAGTTATTACCATACAAAAAAATCAATCAGCCGTTTTCTATCTATTAATTATAGAACTAGTAGAAATATATTCATTTAGTATAATTTTATTTTGTTTTGTTTTTTTTTAAGTACATTATGTTTTCATGTAGTGTTTACCTATAATAGATTATCATACTGGGCTTAGTTAGTTTGTAAGTATTAGTGTGTATAAACGTTGGTAGACCTAATAAATAAACAAATATGGAACTTGAATTCAACATCTCGATGGAACTTGGAACATTAAACAATAGATACGTTTTGTTGAATCACTAGCGGTCGCCCGCGACTTCGTACGCGCGGAGTTAGTTTTAGAACTAAAAATTATTTTGTTCGTCTCAATTAATTCAACTACTTAGGTTCAAACTAACACATTTACATCCTCCATCATCCCTTATTTTATACCTATGGGGGTTAAATTTATCAAAATCCTATTTAAGCCAACGTCTTCTTTATCTTCATTATCATAGTATCTCCAATCTTTAATTTCAGTTCAATCAGTCTAAGAAAATTCAAACAAACTTTCATCCCCTATTTTGACCCCTTTGGTGTAGAATTTATCAAAATCTTTTCTTATGGAATGCTAACGTTATAGTAGATTTATGCATGCAAAGTCTTAGCCCCATCGGCTTAAAATTGACAAAGGTTCATACAAACTTTTTTATCCCCTTGGGGATAGAATAGGGGATGAAAGTTTGTTGTTTCCGTCAGTTAAATTAAAAACCATTATCAAACAAAATGTATTACTATAAGAATTCTCAAATGTCTGGGTTGTTGACACGTTAATCCTCACGGAACAATCAACGCATGCAAAATACTTAACACCATGATTACACCGACCCTTGGGCCCGAGCCAAATACGTGTGCATTTATGCACCAAGCGCGAACAGACATGCATAATGAAGGTGTTACATTCCGAAATCCCTGAATGTAAACAGTTTCCTATGCAATACATTTAATTGAATTGAGACATTTCTAGCACTGAGTTTGTGGATTTCGCCTAGTTGTTCGGTCAATAATGGTAAATAAACAACGTATGGTGCTTATAACATATGCGCATACCGTCCCGGTGAATATCCAAATATTTATTTTCTTTTAAATCTTCTCCTGAAAATTTTGAAAAACTAAACCGAACCTAAAAAAATAAAAATCAATTTAGTCCAGCATTTCTGAAGTTAAGCGCATATACACATTTAGGAGAAAGTGTATTTTTGTAATATTTAATTAACTGCGTTTTATTAAATGCATGCGGATGATTACTTATTACACGGCACACATACTAAAATAAATATTTAGATTTTGTCTGTCTATTTGTTCCAATTATGAAACATAGATCGATTTTGACAGGACAGATAAGTGGCTGATGTGATCAAAAGTTACTGAACCTTCTTTTATTACGTAAAAATATTTATAAGTAATAATTTTAATATGAATTCTACGCGGACGAAGGTTTGTGCACTGTTGTTGTTACTATAAGGTATCTTGCACCTCATACTTATGTGCTCTGCCTTTTATTTTCAACTATTATTTTACTGCTGAACCCAAGTCCTACGAGTATGTCAACTACAAAATTCAACAACCAGTTAAATCATTAATACAAACAGTTAAATCTGCTTTCCAAGTCACAAAGATAGGCTCGTGATAATTGTCACATAATTGAATTCGGTCGGAATGGATAATCATAATAAATATTTTATTCATGTTGGTTACAAGTAACACTTATGTATCGTCAAAATGAATAAAAACCAAAATTTAAGCTACAGCTGGTTCGAAACCTAATTCTATTGAGAAAAATCCGGCAAGAAACTTAATAGTTATCCTAATCTTTCTACCTAATTCCAGTATCATATCAACCGTTTGTTTCATCGCGTGACGATGACTACTACTCGGTTTTCTGACCATTATTAATTGCTTGTAAGACTAAATTTTATGAATTTGTTCTCAAACTGAAACTAAATACTTGTACGGCAGCTTACTTGTACGGTAATTAAAAAGACCAATATACATTTTCTGTACCAAAAGGTAACAATTTAATAACCTAACCGCTTAAAGAAATCAAATGCGCGCAGTTAACAAAAAATACTTTTCAAGCAAATGTACAAAAAGGTGTGCAACTTACGGTATTCTGGGGAGAAACCTTTTTTATTATTTCAATTGAAAAGAATAAAGAATTTCAGTTTTCAATATTGTTTGTTTAATATTTTATTAAGCAAAAAAACTACTGGATGACAAAATTATGATAATTTCAGTAGCATTTTTTTAAATAAAATACATATATATAAATATGACAAGTGTGACTGTCATTTTCAAATAGTATACATTCTCATTAAATTTGTTAATTAATAAAATAGAAATAACACAAAAATAAATCTTGTGTAAACAATAAAAACCTCAAAATGGATATGGTCTTAAAGTAAACGAAGAAAACTTGTCACAAAATAAGCCAATTTAAACTTACAGGGTTTTTAAAACCTAAATGACTTTTAGGCAATTTAACTTAAGTGTTACAGGCAGATTTCAAAATAACAAATAAAACTGGATTTGTCCCGTTTCCGTGTAATCTTCAATTTTAACACCATAAAAATTCGAATATTGCAGCACATTATTTACAGAATTTTACAGAAAACAACACTGTTTTACTTAAGTCAAGTTTTCTGCCGACGCTACTTCCTAATTACAAGTATTAGTACTAAAAGTGTGATTAAAATAATTAGCCTTGGTGAAGGCCAATGCGAATGTCGCGACTATTGGATTATAGCCAACGTAATAATAGTAAGTACTATCTCAACCCTAGGCTGATTTAGAATAAGGAAATTGATGGTGAGAGATCGTTGCCTTGACCGAGATCGGGATAATAAAATTGATCCCCAAATTAGACAAGTGAAATTATTTTTATATGAAATTTATATAGGGCAATATCTTTAAAGCTTTAAAATATTGAAGCATCACTCCAATGCCCATTAAATAATATATATTTTTTTAATTTTGTGACAGTTTCTTGTCTTAAAAACCTTTGTTGACACGCAGTCAAATACAGGATCTTTTTAATGCAATTAAAAATATTTGTTTGTCTTTCTGTCTCAATTACTCTGACAAAAATACTTTAACAACTTTACTTAGTATCCATGCAGGTAAAGTCACGAGTATAAACTAGTCTTAAAATACAAGGGTCACAGGCCTAAATACGTATCTTCGTAAATTCATAAACGCGAACTTTAAAAAAAAAAAATATCCACTGTAGTGCATCCCTAGACTACCAAAACATATGAGTCACTAAACAGCCGTTTGTTTAACATTCGTTGTCTAAAATAAACACGTTTCGTTGCTTCGAAGACACAACGTCTCGTTTGTTGCCAATGACGATACGTTACGTAGAAATGGCCGCTGTCAACGATTTTACATAGATTTACTTATCTTGCAACAATCCATTACTTGAACCAAAACTCATAGTAGGGTCATCCTAAACTTTTTCATAAAAAGTTTTAATTTGGACACACATAGAAATAAAAAAAATACATACCTTTATAACATGGTAGGAAAATCTTGAAGCTGCTATTTGAAAAACACAGTCCACCAAATTCTTCAAAAGTCCACAAAATAGTCAACGCAAAAGTCACACACAACTAACACTGATACTGTTATCCACGAACACCTAACATCATCAATTAATCAACGATAAGTAACTATTTATTGTAAAACTACTACGAACCTTGTTAGGCACTTTAAATATGGAGAACAATTCTATAACGACGACATTCAAAAGCACTTGCTTACGCACTAACAAGAGTGTTAAGTCCGGACTATTTTGGATTAAAGATTTAATTTTAGATTAAAGTTCTAATGTCGGTCCTGGCTTGGCGTCGCCGCACGCTCGGGACCTGAAACAAACGAATTACGTTATTAAAAACAAATCTATCATCTTTGAACAAAAACATTGGAGACAGATGAAGGACGCCAAAGTTAATCCGGAATTATTTTGATTTCTTTGAACGCCCCATTCATTTTCTCCGCTGTATTTCTTTTCCGTTTCGTGATTTCCTATACTTATACATAGTTATCGGCACTCATTCCGGTTGTTTACCGTTGCGAGCCCATTCTCCGGAACGTCGGCCATGACTAAGGGATTCTCAGTGGAAATATAACTTAACTGTGCAATCACATCGCTCCACCGGTCTGTATTATCATCTGTACCACAATAGGCCTCGTTATGTAAGAGCGGTGGATCAACATCTCAAAGAAATTTTTGCAAAAATTTCCCCATCAATCTTCACCGTGCAAAAAGCCTCAAGACTAGACACTTGATTTATCTATTTGAATATTAGCTCGGGAAGTAGGTCGTATCCGAATACTCTGAGGGTAGCGGGAATTGTGGCCAAGAATTCTTATATTATTATGGTACGCATCAGGGGAAATTTATGGCAAACGATTTTATTCGCTTTTGGTGGACAAGGACATAGGGACGGTTATATGATAGTACATACTGCTAGCTATCCCAGTAATAAAGAGTAACATTTCCGAATCCTTTTTTTGGAATTAAGTATTTATGTTTTACTACCCTCTTAGAAATCATGATAAAAACTAAACGAATGATCATCTTCCACCACTAAAACGATTTTGTATCCAGAGTTTATAAGTCATTTTATTGAAAGCCAGTTGTAACGTAATATTTGGAATTCATATTTTTTTTAAGTCGGGGAACAATGTCGAAAGTATTATTTTTTTAATTTGTCTGTGTTAATAACAGCGTGGTTATTTGATTTCTTTGGTGATAGTCTAGTGAGTGTAATATTTAATAGAATGGGAAACGTAGTAATCGGACTTCTAGGCCCCGTATCGATCTAGAGAATGTCATACACGATAAACATAATTAAAATAAAATTTAAAATAGTACATTAGAACAAGAAGTATGCTCTTTAACAATAATTACCAGCATTGGGATAAAGAGGAAACGCGATAATTTCACGAAAATTACCGTCGCTCCCGCTGCTGTACGAAATACAAATTCTCTGCGATTGCTAATGAGCTCTGTCATTTATGCAACAAAACTGAGGAATCCGAAATATTCCTTCCACAATTTTGGCTGTTTTAAATCTAAATGTCGTCGTGCTCCATCATGATAAATTATATTAGAACTAGCTGACCAGGCAAATTTCATACCACATCAAACAAAGTAAGAAGTTTTATTTATATTTTTCTGATATCATTTTTAGTTTTATTTAATATGTAAAACAATATTAAATTTCTATCTAATTAACTTGGTATTTATAACATTTAAGCACTTTGTTTGTACTTTACCTACTTTATTTAAACACAATTCGGTAATAGATAAATAATACCTATGTACGCTATTTAATATTAAAGTTCATGATCTACAAACGACAAAGCCGATTTGTATACAACACATAGTTGTGTTGAGAAAACCTTTTGAGAAAAGTATACAGTCGACTGAGACTTTGAGAAAATTGCACACAATTATGTGGGTCAAGTAGACAAGTCTCTTTTTTGTCGATAAAAACCAACGAAAGAGTTTTGTTGTCATCAAATTTGTCTCTTTTTATTATGTATAATCTATGATCAAATAGTTGCACTCCAGTTATCAAAAAAGTTATCAATTCGTTTAAGAATTTTCCGTCCAATCGTTAAGGTTAGAAAGAGACAGAGCATAGTTTCCTAATCTAAATCAGCTTACAACCTTTTGTGAATATGGAGGCAGTATAGAGGATTACTTTAAATCTTCAAATCATCAAGCTACATGCTGATGCATCGTAAGAGCTGCGATGGCACAAAAATCGACTTAAGTACAAGGCTAGGAAGTAACACACGATAGCCGAACAGCCCCTAACGACATCCAACACATTTACCCCGGAAAAGCGCCTGCTCGTTTGATCTCGCCGGTACTCCTAATTGCTGCCTTAACGAGGAAAAATACCTGCACTGTGTGACTCAGCCACAATAAAACAGCACGCGACACCTTCTCCCAAACGTACCCTCTGTTCAATGGAAAATGTCACAAAATATTCGTGTATTTTAGAAGCGAAATACAATTAAAGTTGATCAAAAAGTATTATTTCATATATACCAGATTGAATATCAATATTATTTTGTAATTCAGAAACCTTATTTTCTCTGTAGTAACAAGCGCTTCTAACCTTTGGTAGTAACGTCATCAAAAAATACGCACAAAACTAGTTATTCACAATTGATTCGCTTTTATCTACTGACAATCGGAATTTTATAAACATCTGAAAAATGAACGCAATCTGAAATAGAATTTCACGTCAGCGAATGAATAATTGAAACGTGTGTAGGTAGGGTTGTGTTCACACGTATCCCAAACGTATTGCAGTATTTCACATAGGCCTCTAACTAAACAATTGACCCTAATGAATAGGATACCGTGAGACCAGTACACAACTGGCATAGAAAACAACAATCTAAATAATTAACATAAAAAAATATTAATATTAGCTTGGCATTTATAAATGTATTTACATTATTTGGTGTTTTATACCTAACAAATGGGGAAAACCAAAGAAATATTCGTTTTCGATCATCAGTTCCACTTGTCGTCTCATATTTGTCAGCCCTAGTACAATTAATAGTCTAAACGGCAGCAGACTCGGTTCAAATATTTCAGTCTAATAGCAGGATATGATTTCCTAAACGATTAAAATAAAACCCCTCACGTTTGCAGTTTTAAAACTAAAATAAGAACAGTATTTTTTTATGTGTTGGAAGTGCAAATTACATGTCTTGTACACAATTCTTAAAAAAGAGTGTGTGGTAGTTGAAAAGTTCATGCTATCGATTTTGAGATTTCTAACCTGAAGAGTAATTTTATGGTTAAATTCAAAAGGACATACTATCGTAAAATCATAGTGTAGTAATTATTTGAACAGGTGTCGCAGCAAGTAAGGTAGGCATATGAAAAAAGAAAAACAGCGTTTAATTAATGCCACATATCGCATTTATAAAAAATACTTGGATTGCAAGTTTTCGCGGGTTACATCCTCGGTCAGGTTTGGAAATTGGCTTGGATCTGGATGTACCGCGTTTATGTCTCTAGTTAATAATCGCAGTCACAATGAAAAGTAAGTATATGCACCGCCTATCAAAGCAGATAGTCAATATAGAACTGCAAGTGTTTACCATGATACGATGTTAATCATGCAAGAAAGCTAAGTTTAATAAAGTCAGATTTTTTCAATTTTCAGGTAAGAAATAATAGGCTTATGCAACTTATTTTAGTAAGATACCTAAACAAAATTACATATTGAGGTTCTTAATTTAAACCGCTTGCCTTCACTTTATCGGCTTGTTAATTTCTGACGATTGATAAGTCGAAAAACTTTTCTTAAACCAGTAAGGGCAAATTTTGTTTTAACTTTCATTTATCCTGATATAAGTATCCTTATTAAAAGAACGAACTTGTACTAAACAAGTAAAAATTTCACCTGTGTTTTATCTATTGCAGAGGTATATCTTTTAAGATCCTGAAATTGGTAATATACTCGTAAAACGTTGTCGTTAAACTTGACCACACTAAAAAACCGGCGCCTCCCTGTCTATTAAACTGACGCCAGCTCGATCCTTGACTGTGTTCCGTGAACTGATTTTTTTATCGTTTTTCAGTTGAATTTGTACCGGCATCTGTCGCAGATTGAGTTACGTTAATAATCGCTCGCTCGAAATCCCAAGCCGATTCTTGCTTGTTATTGGATATTTTTGGCTTAACCAGATCTATTATTGGGTCACATGTTCCGTAACGTATTTTCACTTTGTTTGTTTTATTTAATCGATATTCACGAATTATTCGATCAAATAGTCGGGTAGCTATTTTTATTAACTAATGGTCGAGTGTAAAAAAATTTATTAAACTTCTGTTTAATGCCCTTAAATAAGGTATTTTAGGAAACCCTTTGAAGTCTCAGACTATTTTCACTAGTTCTACGGGCATTAATAAATCATAATTTTAATAAATTTATGAAATTATTCAGTACCATTAATTACAGTAAGTTACACGCTCAAGTTTTATCATAATAATAACATTAGGTATAAAGGAGAATATTTAGACGAACGGTTAAAAGCTAGTCAAGGTAAACACTTACAGTTCAATATTAGATCTTATGCGTACGACATTAGGGTGTTGCAAAGTCCAAATTGTATAGTCTGACGTGCTATTGTATGTACAGATTTTAGTTATTACTCTGTCACACAAAATCTACTGAATAGTTCTTAATGACATTTCGTATACAGATAAGATGCTAGAATAACGTATTGATACTTTTCCATGACTAAGTTAAAAAAAATCGCAGTCAAAAACTACTTAAAAATACTGCAAATAGGTAGCCACTTATATTGAGGTGAATTTACTCCTCGGTGAGCTAGCCATGCTATCAAACCTCTTTTGTAAGTAGCGACAATCTACTTAGGGTCAAATGCCCTTAGATAATTAAAGCTTCATTAATCATTTATACGACGCTATCCCTCCCATCCTGTCCCATTACATTGTTACGAACTAGACGGAGGCTGAACCCGTACTACGTGAGCGAGCTGCGAAGTTTCGGATTCAAACGAAAGAATAACTTAAGATTTTCTCGAAATTTCAGTCATTGCGAAAATTTTACACATCTGATGTGAAGAACGACCGAGTATAAATTTTCCGCTGTCTAGCTGTTTTTTTTTCTATTCCTAATAGCAAGTAATTCTACAGCTATTTTTATTCTTTAAAAATAATTGTGAATACTTGGGCAGTAATTCTTAGCAACAACTTTTTAGTTTCATTTTTGCTCCCTTATCGTACATGTTTATTTTTTAACGATAGTATAAAAACAGTGAAAATTTGTTATTAATAGGCCGGAATAAAAAAATATTTGATGTTACAGACCAGACCAGAACCAGATATTTTCTGAATAAGAAAGAAGAAACAACATTTATAGCAGAATACGAACATAACCTCGCGACAAGTCAGACTTACTTTTGGCCATTTTACCTAAACATTGACCTGATAAAAAAACTACCCCTTTTAAATGGATACCAAAAACAACGATGTTACCACAATATATACCTACTTATACATATAAATCCGGGCATAGAACGTTACACAATTAACTAACACAAACATCTTAGGTATGAACCGAATTCAATCTTTGGTTTAAACACTTCAATTTCTTGAAGGTCTTAATTTTCCAGACTCCAAAGTCCAGACTACGTCTGATGATCAAATCATTCGTTTTAGACTGAATAAATAATAGACACAGTAAATTAAAAGTTACTCGTACGCTCATATAATATTAGTCTGCATTGTGTATGACGTAATCGACCTAAGTCCACGACGTATGGGATATAGTGCCTTCTAGCTTTGTAGCCTCCGACCAATTAGGCGGAAGAGGAAATTGCACATCTTGGAACAGCGCGCAAATTGTCCGAAACGTCAGCAGAAACGAAATGACGATTTAGGATTGCAAACTTTTTGATGAAAGCAACCAGATTAGGTAATTGGAATATAAATATTTTGTTGTTACAAGAATCACTAATATAATGCACGCTTTCTCGGCACTAATTGATGTCAATAAGTTGCGATTTCGTTAAAGCTTCATATGAGATGTAGTTTAATAAAAACTTACTTATACTAATTCTTTATGTAACCAGTTTATCCTTCACAAATAAAGTTCTATAGTTTTAATAACAATAGTATAATTCACGATATTCGTGAGCCTTTTCATAATTGTTGTTTCTGGTCACATTATTTTTGATAGCCGGTTAAATTATTTCCTGCACAGTGAAACGAGAAACCTTGTGTCATTTACAATTTGATTGCCAAGTATTCGATGTCTTATATCATCATCATGTCTCAGATACATGATATTGTACTGAAGATAGCTCATAGGAGTACCTACGCAATGAAAAATTGTGTTCTTTTTCAGCAAAACAAAAAACTTCAGCAAGTCGAGAATTACAATGACGATTGAGTTGCGAATACACGTTAAATGGGTTAACAAATACTGCAGCTATGAGCATGTGTGCAATCTGAAATGCCTTCTCCACGGAAATATTCATATTATATTCCGTCAATATAAGAAACGTTTTTTTTTTGTTTTTTTGGCTCTGCACTGTCTGTGCTTCAGCCACGGACTGAGTTAATTGAGAACATTACAAGATAAACAAAGGTAAGGAAACGTATTGGAATTTCGGAAAAACGGACGGAATTTGGATAAAAGGATCAGGTAGGTAAATATTTCGTTATTATAATTTTATGTTATTGTTATAAATAAATATAGCTATTAATCTATATACATTAATATCATTTGTTATTAATAAACTATTTACAGAAGTAGGAAAAGGAATCTTAAGGGATAGGAGATGGGACAAAAAGGAGGAGTGTTCATATAAAGGACATGAAAAGAAAATATGGTTCAGATCTCCAACGTCAGTACCACATTCGCAGATGTCACTGGACACAATATGCATTCTAGCTAAGTGGGCGGGAGTGCACACGTGACCAAGTCTCATTCGAATCAGAATGGAAGTAGCACATTTTGATAAACACATTATAAGAAACGTTAGCAACTCAACAATTAAAATGACATAAGTCAACATATACTGGAGCTATGAGCATACATTTACATGGCACATGACGTAATTGACCGGGGCCCGCGACTCGGGACGCAGCGCCCTAACTAGCTTTGTAGCAGCGAGCCTCCGACCAATTAGGCGGATGAGGAAATTGCACCTCTTGGGACAGCGCGCAAATTGCCCGAAACGTCAGCAACTCGAGAATTGAAATGACGATTTAGTTGCGCAAACTAGACGATATCAACAATCGGAAGTTTCTGCAATTTAATTAGTTAGTGATGGGGCTGTAGAAATGTTGCGGGTAAATAAAAATATTTCAATAGTCTAAAACCTTCAAGTCAATCATTTGCAAACCTTTATGGACGTTCACTAGTAATTGCACTATAACCTTCCACATATATTTTAAACTTTGTAAACTTTTAAAATAGTTATCTTGAAAAGAATTTTAAAATTGTGTCTGGAATATATAATTATTAAATTTTGTATAAATATCTACTACACAAACTAAAATAACATAATCAGATCAGAGTAAGGCTCATCAACATCTGAAATAATAAATAAAAATTAAATCTACTTCGTAAACCTTAAGACACATAAACGTATATTAGGTATGTAAAAAAATAGATTAAATTATAAAATTTATATCTTTTTCTATTTATATTTTAGATAAAAGAATCCAAATTAAAATTATAACTTATATTAAGAGTAAGTAATAAGAAGTTCATAATGGTTCCTGTATGACTTGCCTATTTACAATATTATCTAACCTTAAGCCAAACGGAAACAATTCTGATTGATAAATGATTTTCCAATATAAAGATAGATTAAACCATAAGCTTCTAAACATAGATTGAGAATACAATGTAACAACTTATTATTTTAGAATAAACATTTAAATATCTCATGTTTTATCTTTTAAGGAAGATAAGGATGGTTTAGCTGTGGCTTACCACTAATGATTGTTGAATTATGTTTTACCTTATAATGCCTATCTTTTAAAAATGCTCGATATTTATCTTATTTCATAATTAAATAATTATAGGCGTTTCTAAAGTTACACAGATACATCGTTACAGAACATTGCGAAAATTTAATAGTGGTCTAATCTCTTGTAAAGAGTAAGCTTTGAACATGACAAGGTACCTAGAATGAATGACCATGGACTAGACTTTGAAAAATCAAAATTGTAAAATATACACCTTTGGGTGGTTATTTTAGCAAATTACGTAAATTAATCAATAAGCGTTGTTTCATGAATATCTATTAATTGTTTTTGTTTCAACCTCTATCCAAAACGAGTTAATTAGTGTTTCATCACAATTTAGAGAAAAAAAGTTGGTAGTGTACTAATTATCATGTTATTTTAGAGTTTAATTAGCACCCAGTCGTGTTCACACCAACAGGCCTGCGTCACAGCTCCTCGGAATGAAGCAATAGACGCGGAGCGGCGCTACAAAAAATGTTGCACGACGTCGCCGGCTAAATGCTTTCAACATTATAATGTCTGATATTTCTGAAATATTTCGTTACTGAGAGATGTGTGTCGCGGTCGCTGCTTGGCATCAGGCCAGTTAATACTGCTCTCTTCTCCCTCATGACATCTCCTTTAAGACGAAACGCAGCGAATCCTATGCGTCCGATATCGTTGACAACAATAAAATCCGCAAATTTCCGTCCACATAACCAGCCATTTTACACTACTTTTAATACATGAAAACGCGGTTGAAGCAAATTACACGTCGAGTTCACGCATGTCCGTTCCTAATCTTATTTACTGCGACGCAACATTAAATAAAATTGACGATACAATTTCAAATTGTGATCTAAGACCCTTCTTACCTTTTAGCTCAATTAACTCGCTCCAGAAGAACCAGGATAATTAAGGAAAGGTGCGGACGCCCGAAGAGAACCGTGCACGAGCGGAAGGCCGAAAAACTGCAGAGGGATGAATGAAAATTGCACAAGTGTAGACAGTCATGTGTGCAAATCGCACTCTGGCGGCGCGTCGCGTACCCTGCCGCGCGTTCGCGAGCGCAGCGATGCACCGGTGCAATGATATCCCGCAGGGCGACGCGAGCCGCCCGCCGTCCTCCGAGCGACTGGCGCCCGGGCCGCGCGCGCCCGCCCCGCCCGGCCTGCCTGCAGCCACGCGACGCTTGCACCACCACCACGCTAGCTGCCGACCGGCGAGCTCTCACGCACCACGCGAAATCGATGTATTCTGCGAGAAGGCGTGCGGAGATGCCGCGGGGTACCACGCACCGCGGGGGGACGGTCCTGCGCGCTGCGTCACGCATCTGTCTGGACGGTTTCTTACTGCGTGCCCCGCACCGCCATCTGCAGAGTCGCTCGGAGCCCGCCCCGCGTGACATTGCGTCGGTGTTAATGCCCTACGCAACTCTGTTTTTTCATCTAGCCGACGTTTGTCACTAGAAATGATGATTAGTTCATATCCGGAAAGAATTCATTACATGATATCGGTGTCTAACTTAGGACATCACACACTTATTTTATATTACACGAGCTTTTCTTTGATTCGACATTTTCAACAAAACAGAGAGAGAGAGTGTAGTGGAAAAATCGAAAGTTTCTTGTTTATTAATGGGCGGTAGGTCATAAATATTTTAATAATTTTCCTAATTTCAATATCATTAAACTTTTGCATTTGTTAAACATGTTATTTTACTGAAATGGTAATAAATAGTGTAGGTAATCAAACTCAAAAAATAGAAATAAATTGTGGATATAAAATTCTAAACAATCAGGGTTTTAGGCATCTGAAATAAAAATAGATTGAAAAGATGAAGTAGGTACACAAAAAATACATAGATTTCCTAGAATGGTTTCAGGGAGCCCTTCACTCAGCAGAAGGCTAAATTAATAACCAGATGAGAAGTGAGTATTCCCCGAAAAATTTCCTTTTGTATTATATATCTAATTTAATAGATTAATTGAACTTGCAATAAGGTAAAGTCAATAAAGAACTGTTCAGATTTTTTTATAAACGGCAGGTTCGTTTGATTTATGAACCTAAATAAAAATATTGTTAAGTCATATGACCATATATGATATGGGTAGCTAAGCCGTATGTTTGACCGACTTCGAATCTGTATGTATGCTTTTTAATTGGTTCTTAAAATCTAAAATAAATATTGGACAACATCACATACATTGCTCTGATTCTATGGTAAGTAGCTAAAGCACTCAAGTTACAGAAATCAGAAACAACAACGGTACCACAACACCCAGACCCGAGACAATATAGAAAAGTTCATTTCCCATATTGATCCCACCGGGGATCGAACCTCGGAGATGGCGCGACGCCAAAGTCCGGCACGTTTGCCACTCGGCTACGGAGGTCATATCTCATAGTAGTGTTATATTTTATAATATTTTTTTTGATTAATTTCACTCTCTCTCTCACATAACATAAATTAGACAATACCTGTTTATTGCCTATAGAATTGTTGGTAAATCAATTAAGTGCCTGACTGTTAATGATTAGATACGCGCGCTAACACTTAATTAAAGGACTCTAAGCGAATTAATTTATTTGCCATAGTTAATTAATCAGTATAAGCCAATATACGGCAGCATTCATCTTCCCCATCCACCTGACATTAGTCACCATTACAATAACAGCAGCACAAATTTATTGCAACAGTGTGGTGCCGGTTTTAGTATAACTATCGCCCTGAGCGCCCCGAGTGACCTATTATTTTGGTTTGACAGATTTTCATTTTCCACGCGCTCGATTTTGAACTCGTTTTCAAATAGGAGAGCGAACAAAACATTTTTAGTCCGTCTCGTAGATTATCCAAAAGTATGGGAGATTAATATATCTAAGAAGTCATTTATAAATAAAGTTAAAGAAAATTCAACAAATAATGTAGTCTTGATTTTAGAGTTTTGATTAATATTAATTTAATATATATGTATAAGGATTGTTTTTTGCACTAGAAAGCATGATAAATATTCATTTTTTACTTAATTTTATGTAGGTAAGTGATGTCATGTATGTAGCTAGTAACATGTTTTTTCGTCATATTTTTATTACTTGACGCTGTTATGAATAACAGAACTGGCCTAATATGTTTAGACCTTAACAAATATTGTAACTATAATAATAAGTTGGCTGTTGTTATTCTTTTTCAATAAATAAATAATTTTAAGATAATCTAAAACACGCTGAAATTATTTATCCACGAAATAATCACATTGCTTTAATTGATCAAGTTTTAAATATCCTAATATCAGTTATTTCTTTAATTAGCTATAAACAATGGCCTCTGCTGAGGAGTTTACTAAATTTATTGCATACTCGCTCTGTATAAATAAACAATAGTTGTAAATAAGCTTTACCGACCACTTATGAAGATGAAAAGCTGAATTCCTTTTCCGCATGACATTCGAGTTTGCGGCGAAGGGGGAGGAGGGAGAATTATGATAACTATGCACGCTTCAAGTCTATAGTGGGAACAGTAGCTCGCTGGCATAACCGCTACAATAATCAAAATAATACATTTTAAGAGAGGTAGGGCATAGCGATTTATCGCTCGAACTGGAGCAGCCCGACTGGTGAAATACCTCCACCTTACAGAAGACCGCAGCCAAATAACAATCACTTCTGTGTTGTTGTGTTCCTGCGTGTGAGTAAGGTTTACAGAGCTCCTGGGGGGTGCTACTTTAGTAGCAGGGGTCAAGCCTTCAAGGTAAAGGCGACAAGTCCAGTAACAGATTTATTATGCTGTACTTGTCACCCTTAAGCTAGGACCTCATTACCACTTAACACCAGGTGGGATGAGGTCAATCTTGAAGTGCAATATAAAAAATAAAAAAATTCTCAGCATAATTATAAACTAATTATGTACAATAAATGATAAATCAATATTTCAGGCCTCGCGAGGGATCAGGCGATGAGATCTGAGGGGCGTCGAATAGTTTTTTTGTTTATAGAAGCCATATTTGTTTGCCTTATCTCATGCTTTAAGTCTAATATAACAGCGGTTGCAGCGCTTGCTGCGCCGCCCGCCAAAAACGTCTGTTTACGTAATATATGTATGTATATGTACATTTTTATAGCTAAGATTGAAACAAACGCATGCAAAGAGATACTCCTTTAAAGCTTCCTACATCGCCATATTATGTTTTTTCGGGAAACCTACTCTGCGCATCAGCCGTCAGCCGCCCTGCATCTTTTTAAAGTTGAATGATACCGAAATGATACAACTGTACCTATGCGTAACTACGCCACTTACTAAAACTAGCAAACGATTCAATTTTGTTTTATCCTTTGCAATGTGTTAAGACTCCCTGGATTTAATGTAATCTATTTAAGAAGCTATAGATAAACTTTTAAACAGGCTAAGGTTGTCTTGTTTAAACAACAATCTTAAGGCATTATATCAATAATATACAAATCTATACTATTATTACAAAGCTGAAAGGTCTGTTCAGAGTCTTTCTTTAAAGGTTCTAATCTCAGGAATTACAGGCTCTAATTGAAAAATTTAAATTATTTTTGCTATCCACAGATAATCCATTTATCGAGGAAAGCTGTAGGCTATACATACTAGTAGGTAATCATCACGCTACGACCGATAGGAGTGAAGAATTAGCGGAAAATGTGGAAAAAGTCGGGAAAATACTCGTGCAAGACCGCGGCGTGTCGCTAGTATAATAAAAACACGACATTCACGAATAGGTGGTACACTATATAAGATATGAAGGCTTTCACCTATTTACCAAATCAACCAGTCTTATTGTAATCGTTAGCAAGTAACACGTGACTCTTTCATTAAAATGAAAAATATCAGATAGTGGATTCTACTTCCTATCTAAACAGGTATATTTTTCTTTGTCCTCGATTTTCTTTAAATAGAAACCTGAGCGAGTTTTGATGACAGTATTTTATTGCATGGCTTATCCTACGAAGGTACAAGGCAAGTTTGTTCGTTTTGCATAAGCTCGACCTGCTGGCCTGAAACCAAAGTTGGCTACGACTTTCGGCACGGGAAAACGTAAACTGTTCCTGAACATGAATTAGGGAGGAGATTTTAGAACTCTGAGCAGGATTTTGTATCGTGAATGTGATAGGCATAATAAAATGTACCAGTTTTTGAGGCACCAACAAGAAAGCTACTTTTATAACATGAATCGTATGTTAGACATTCGTATGGTATTTTTATTTTAAACTAGCTGTCCCGGCGAACTTCGTAACGCCTTTTTTTTCTAAACTTTTAAACCTTCCCTGGACCTCCACAATTGGCTACTTGACAGTTTTTGAAAAAGTATTGTAAAATGTGCGCCCGTTCATTTTATATCCCAAGTAATTCGATTTATCTGGAAATAATCTAAATAACCAGAAAAAATAAGATTTTGTGTAACACATTTAAAAAGTGCGCGAAAACGCCTAGTCGCGTCACTGCTGCAATTATGACGTCAACGTCCTAAACAATGAACCGATACGCATAGGAACGACTTAATTAAGATAAACGGAAAATGTTTCAATAAATTCTTTATACGATTAGAGACACAATAATTCAATTTAATCGGTAAAATAATCATTGTTTCGCCACATTAAAATAAATAATTTTCGCCGACAGCTGTCATTTCTGAATTGCAATGGTGGTTTCCGTTTCGGTTCTTTTGTTCCACAGATAAAAAAACTAAAATTTATTTTGCAAAAATAAAAAACGAACTATGCTTATCATTATCGCTACAACTGTTTGTAAAATAATTGTATGGGTTTCAATAAAGATTTATTTATTTATTTAATTAAAAAGTAAAAATGTAAAATGATTACTTAACTAATAACCTAACGTATCTAACACTTTTCATATTTTATTGTTAACACTGTCAAGTAGCCAATTATTACAAAACCAACATTAGCCAAATCGGTCTAGCCGTTCTCGAGTTTTAGCGAGACTAACGAACAGCGATTCATTTTTATATATAAGAGATTATATTAATTTAATAACTCACTGTTAACATAATACTTAATTCATCTTTTTTATCTTCAATGATAAAACGATTTGTTCAAAATAACTGTGGAAATTACTGATTTTGTATTATTTTTTGTGTTTGTAAATATTAGGTAGGTACTTAATATTATAATTGTTTGTTTCCTAAATAAATAAGCAAACAAAAGCTACTACGTAGGAAGGTACACCAAGTATGTTTTAGCTAATAGATAATTATGAACATCTTCACTGCAATCGAAATTCAGAATTACGAATATTAGGTATGTTTAACAACAAATATTATTTGGAAAGCAATCCACTCTTTTGCACTTAATAATCATGTTAATGTGATTTAAGTATCAGGTTATGATTTAAAAATCCTTAGTTCAATTGAATGGGTCATTTCAAAAACCTCATAAGTCACCTTTTTTTCCTAACATGCTTTTTTGGAGAAAATGGTTCCCTATAAAGAGATGGGGATTCTGTGTATTTACCATGCAAGTCAATGCATTATTTTCTCTTCAAATGGGACAGTGTAAATTATATATTGACATTAGACGATTTAACGCAAATTGGGAATAGCATTTTTGAAGAGCATATGCCATTTAATAACAACATTTAAAGCTGATCAAACGCAAATGTTTAATAAAATCCAGATAAAAATGATAGATAATATGATTAATTTCATTAAATATATTTAAACATGACAAATTAATACATCTCAAATGCTAACAAGTCATAATTTCAGTGCAATTTTCAATAATAAGCAATAAAATATGCTTTTAACCATAATTTTAATTGAATAATACTACCACTAACCCCATTTCCTGCTAAAACAACGTAAGTCAAGAATAGTTTTTCAAGTTTTTTTCATTGTTTTCAGTGATAAATTACAAATAGTATTCGCTATTTCATTTTTATACAACCCAAATAATAAATTAGGCATAAAAAAGTGAAATTCACTTGTTTGAGTGCGAAACAGTTTTAATTGAGTCCTGAAAAATTTTAATTTGGTGACTTATGAGGTTTTTGAAATGACCGATTAAATTATAGGGTCGAGCAATCGATTTTTTCTGACAGCTGCTAATTTGTGATGACAAACCAACAACTACAGTTACAGTTAAACAAGTAAAGTATTTTTATCTAGAAGTAGTATTACTCTAGTAAAGTTAACAAACCTCACAACAAAGTACATTGTAAGCCTTAACGGTCGTAAAATAGCAACAATAATTTCTACATTTACACCCACACCGCTTACCACCCACGTAACTGCATCGAACAAGTTTGCACCGTGAAATTTATAACGCATATTTACTGTATTTTTTTATATTGCAATTCAAGAGTACAAGAAAATAACATTGACCTCATCCCACCTCATGTTAAGTGGTAATAAGGTCCTAGCTTAAGAGTGACAAGTACAGCATAATAATAGCTGTTACTGGACTTGTCCCTTACCTTGAAGGCTTGACCTCTGCTACTATTGTAGCACCCCACCCCCCCCCCCCCCCCCCTTACTCACAAGCAGGAACACAACAACACCGAAGTGATAAGATATTTCCCCATAGAACCACCAGTTGAACCACGAGTCGGAAGTGGATTTTTTTTATTACTAAGCCTCATTTATGTTTGAATAATCCATTAGGTAGTAGGTACTTCTAGGTCACTCTTGTAAAATATCTTAACACACACATAGCTTGAGCACTTGGCTATGGGGAACAAAAGCAATTGTGGTGTTTACAATACATATAATTAAAAAAATATATAAACACCCAGACACTGAACAAAGACAAATGTTCATCACCAATGTTTGTCCTAAGTAGGGGGCAAACCCACGACCCTTCGTTCAAAAGCCGAGCCTTTCTTCCAACGGGTTAATTTCCAGCTAGATTCCTCGTTAGCTTTAACTATAACATTTTCGCGGTCATTTGACTGGTTTCAAAAGCCACGTTGCGGGTAATAAAAGGGTATAATCCTATTTGGTGCGGCATTACACAAAGCCCTCATACACTATTCGAACGTGAAGGCTTCCTCGGGGAACCCGATATGCGGAGGTCTTCTCACAAAAATAATGTGGTCTGTGAATACCTCCAGTAATACAAGTTGTATAGACTTTTATCACTTACCGTGTAAATAAGCGGGTAAGATTATAAAAAAATATACACACAATTGTGAATTTACTTCTAATATATCAAACCATAAAGCATACGTCATGCTTGTGAACAGGTGCCACCTTTGGGGACTGGTCTGCTCCAACTTACCTCTCGAAAGTAAATACTTAATCGTTTCATCACTCATTACTGTAACTGATCTGCTGAGTTTTTTACCGATGTCTTCTCGGTAGATATAGGTTCCGAACCTATATCTACCGAGAAGACATCGGTTTGTATTCAATGACGATTCAAAAGTGTTATATGTAACCTACTTGAATAAAGAAATATTTGAGTTTGAGTTTAAAGACAATCATGTACAGCACCACATTTTATTTGCTCTCAAGCGATCTGTGAGACTAATCGATCAATAATTGTATAACTCGAGAACGGGCTCGTCTATCAAATGTTTAGGCTTTGTTCGGACTATTTAGTACTTACTTAGATGGTTTATTTTAACTTCACACAAAATCGGTTCATTTTTTACTTTTTTTATTAATAATTGAATACTTTTTTTGTGGAAAAACCAAGTATATTATCACCTTTATCATTTATTCGCACATACATTCACTTGAGAGCTTGAGAGCGGTACATCCCAATACCCCATTGTCTAAGTCCATGGAGATAGTGGGATTTTTTTTCAATCGATTATGATCTCACTGTCTCCATTAGTCATTTTGTAAAATTACCACTTGTAAATTAGGTAGGTATATGAACCAGAAGAAGATGCAAACTATTATTATCAAACATCAAAGTCAAAATATATATTATATTAACTGTTCTGAGTCATAAGGTTATTGAGTCATACATAACTTCGCAGTAATAAATAACTAGTCATTTGTTGTTATGAAAACAATGATATTGGTGATAATGTACCGAGTCTATTTCGTATTATTTATAAGTGAATTTTTGCAAAATGACTAATGGGCCTTACCCAACATGTCAAATGATTATACACCCTGTCAATAGAAGTTAAAAAATATATACCATTTATGTATGAAATTATAATAACATACTGAAAATATTTTCAATAGTTTAATGCTTAAAGAATACATAATAATTTATGAAAAATATATAACGCTGTGAAAACAATACTAACAATAATATTGTGTACTAGGGTACATAATTCATGGGCAACTATAAACGTAACATCAAATAAGTTGAAGCATCACCCGAGTTTCAAAACTAACAACAGGAAGTCCTGGAGAAGTTGTCTGAGATAAGTTAGTAGTTACGTAGACATGAGCCCCCGGATGAAAATATTAAAGGAGTACAACAACCGAGCAACGTGAAACTTTCTCTATATTTCGCACCCGACGTGTAATACAAAACATATATTGCAGTCTTGAATGCTATCACAACCCTAATTGGCGGCTTTGCACATTTTCTTTGGTTTACTGGATGCTATGACGGGTAACGGAGGGCCTTTGTACTGTAGCGTTAGTTGGACTATTCTCTCCGCTTCCCTAACTCCACTCAATCTTGCACCAGATACTGTAGCAAAGTGACCAGGAACGGTTGCCTCTCCAGCAAACAACAAAATTGGTGGTATCGACTCTCGAGGGCCTGGTAAAGGACAGGCAAGCGCTCTCTGCGCATTACCATCAGTACACCGACAGTCATAAGAGTATGCTCCGTAAAAGAATGGATCAGACGTCCAATGTGACCTAAGTATTGTCACTGGATAAGGTATGAAACCGTTTCCAGTCGCATTCCGCAACAAAATAGTTAACCCTTCAGCAACATCCCTATCGCAAAGCCCTTCCATGGCCAATGCTTCTTGGCCCACTATCCACGCACATAACACGTGCTTGCTATTAGGCACAGGTTCGATAGCAGTTACTCCTCGAGTCCAGTCGCCACGATGGCACACGACATTCTTCCCAAATTTAAAATCCAGGTCCCCTTTATGCCAGAACCAAAATGGCCTACAATACTCAAGGTATACTTTATTGCAGTACCCAAAGCCCAAGCAACGCATAGCGTCAATTTTTGAGGCGGGGAGAGCGGGGCAAAACATTCTAGCGGCATTAGCTGCTAACACACCGAGTGACACGGTTATTATAACATAGTCAGCAGGGAATTCATCACCGTCTGTCGTGCAAACAATTGCTCGGTAGCCACTTTTTTGGGATGTTCCCCAATAAATACAGTTGACCGGCTTACAATAGCGTATTGCACCTTCTGGTATCTGACGTAGCAGGGGAGCTAAAATACCCACTAGACCAAGAGGAACACGAACATCTCCTCCCGGCATGTTCATGAAACATCCTAAATGATCAGCGCACAGCATTGCTGTATCGTCACCACATCTCGCACTCAACATATGTGCGAGTCCAAACATAATTCTTGCCGCATCATGTTGCTGGTCATCAGGATATTCATGTAGTTCTTGTTGGATCCTCAAGCTCATAAAGTTTATGAGTGAACCTTGTTGCTTATTACCACCGAGGCAATAAATCTGGGCAGTTTCCTCTTCGATTTGTCGAAACTTGTGGTAAGCAGTTATGGTGGGTGGAAACGCCATTTTGCCGCAGACGATTCTGGTGAAGAGTCCTCTTGTGTGTTCAGCGCCTGGCACTCCCGGTCGAGGAGGACTTTCAGTAGCGTTTAGTGTGTATATGGGATGTGTAAACACGTTGTCAGGTTTCCAATGTGAACCTAACTCTGCGACGACATCTCCTAGCCAACAGGAATGAATACGGCCTCCGGGTCTGGAACGAAATTGTTTAGATTTGAGTTGTTTAACCTAAAGACTTATAGATTTCAAGCTTGATGGCGTATTTGCTTGTGAACCTGCCCTCTGGCCAATGCCAGGGCCAGAGGGTAGGGTATGAACCTCACCCAGAACAAGCATTTATGTGATGAATTTGCTCTTATCTAATTGTCTTTAAGTGTTCAAATTTATAAATACTGTGACGTTATCGTTAATTCTTAACTTAATTGGCCTCATTTTAAGTAAGTATGTGTGTATTTTTTGTAACATGTTCATTTAGAATAATATTACAGCATATTTAATAGGAAAGTAAAAAAAAGGTTTTGTTATATCAATCAATAAATGGCTGATACCAGATAACATACTGACCAATAGTTGTTTAAGCCGGGACAATAAACAGCTGCTAAGGAATCAACAACGGATAGAAGGACAAAAGCGGGCCAGCCTACTTAATTTTACCTTTCATAAGCTTCGAGAACAACAATATTATTGATGCCACGTTGAGAAAGTCTGGCTGCCGCAGATATGCCGGCCATACCAGCGCCGATGATGACCACACGAGGCTCTGGGAAACATAGTTCCGCATTACATGGGTCGACGCCACAAATGCCTCGGTCCTCCAAATCGGGCCCGCAATCTAATATAGCTGGAGATTTTTCCGACATCCTTAAACAAACGTGTGTTAAGTTTCATGAAAGGTCCTCGGGGTCTTGGGCTAAATTTCACGAAAAAGCCATTTCTTTTGTTCAATATTTGCATTTTCTTTACGTACCATCTTCTTGTCAGAGGCCATATACTCGATATGGCTCTGTGCAATCTATTACTTAAAATTTTCATAAGTAGCGTAATTTTACATAAAAATTTGATCGGTGCCGAATTTTGATATCGAACTGACAAGTGACTTATGCCATAGAGGATTTTATTCGTTTTTTCTCGGTATGTTCTCGATACAATAAAAGTTTAATAATCCAGAACAAATATATAGTAAGTACTTACATATTAAAGGTCATAAAAGGAATAGAAAAGATATGAATTTTCTATAAACATCAAAAGTTACCTATATCCAGAATCTAAAAGTGCATTGTCTAAAACGGTTTCCATTTTATTTAACAGCGAACCTATCATAATCCAGCAATAGTTTATGCTGAAAGAAATAAAATTAAGTAATCTCCTAATATACAGACTTAAGGCCCTATTTAGGGCTAATTGTATGAAACTGTGGAGCCTCAATGTTTACTTAATGAAAAAAGCAATGTTATAAAATATTTAAAAGTACTTTGCAAACATCGATTGACAAGCGTTATATATCTATACGTACTCGATATTTCGAGAAATTCGTAAGTATATGTAAATGTAGTCTAAAGTTGAAATATATACCTAATAAGGTAGCTTTAAAATAAAATCTATAGCGAGGATGAACTCTAAAAGAAAATACAGAGTTAATTTATAAATAATACGTTTATTTATCTTACATATTAAAGTCAAATGAACACCTATGTCAAACAAGCATTCGAGAATGTTATTCTTTACTCAGAGATCACACATATGAATACGTTCGAACACAACAGATTTATTTACAAACGGCAAATAGTTATACTACCCGCTTACGTTTCTTGTATCTCAAACCCAAACGTATAGTTTAAGGGAAGATCTAAGTTATTCGTCCGATGAAAGCCTTTATACACGCATATCTTAACTTCAAGTCTAAAGTAAGCTCAACTTGGCGGGGGCACTGCCGTGACCCACGATTTAATTATTGCCATATATGAGTGCTTTTTTCCAAAATCTGCCACAAACGCGTGTTTATTCATACATTTGTTACTTGTTACATAATAACATACGACATTCGAGTTTAGAAGAGATTCTTTTTTCAAGACTAAACTTTTTGACTCGTATACTACTTGATTTTATTATTTTTATAGTAGTATACTATACGCCGTACAAGCGAACTTTAAATGTTAGAAACAGAAAAATTTTATCTCCCCTTGCGGTGCGGGAATCGAACCCACGACCTTCACGTCGCGTGCTGCTCTTACCAACTGAGCTAACCGCAAGTTATCGTAGGCGATGAAATTTTTCTGCTGTATCAACCGTTAGCCTTCCGGTTAGACTACTTGCCATGGTTGTCAATTTTGGCTAACACTTTAGCAATCTATGTGAGTCCCATGTGAGGAAGTAAATATTTAGTGTTAAACTTCGTAAGATTTACATAGTTTTTCAAACCAAAATTAAATCAATAAATAGTGGTAGGTATAGAGTCGTTTTTATCATCTTTTTCAAAAACGCTTTTATCGGGGTCTTCAAAACAATACCGATGTTTTTTAATTTTTATATTATAGAGCAGCATACCGCACTATTGAAATTATATATTTTATAAAAAAAGCTGAAAATAAAATCATCAAAAGCGGTGATAATATGTTCAAGTTTCTGGAAAACAAAAAAAAATAGCTCAGACTTTTTACTACGAACGTCTTGAGTTTTTTCCCCGATTGATTTAAATTAGATAGGGCAGCCTTTACATGTCAGAGATCTCTTATTTACATTTTTGCTTAAATCTACCCCTTACCATTCTTTGTTTGCCTCAGAGCGTAATTTCTGTTATTAATATTTTAAGTATAGAACAAAGACAGTAGCACATCAGTTCCTAAGCTGCTAAGTAACCTAATTACGGCTATTATAGGTAAAAATACATTTTTGTGTGCGACGTAACCTGTTGGTTTTCTATACGGTTGGGTTTTTATAAGGTTCTTCCCGCCAGGGTTCGAGTCTTGAAACTTGTCACATATACATATAATACTTAATTAAGACACTACTCTTATTTGAAGCACTCTGTCCAGAAGTGATCTAGCGTGTGGTAGAAATGTCGACTCACTCCCAACAGTGAGTGGTTTTCATCCGTGTAACTCTGAAAAAAGAAACATATAAAGTTCGTACGTAACATAAACAAACTCTCTGCACAACCCAAAGGTTAAATATTTTTCAAGAAATAAGACCATTGGTAGAAAATAAAAAAATAGAAAAGAAAATAAATGATTTCTTTTTTTTCTACCGCACCCATATACAAACTATCTGCATGACCCAAGAGTTGACTGGTAGAGAATGCCCCTAACATTAAGTCCACCTGTTGTAGGTACCTATTTGTGCAATAATGTTTTTAAATAAATAATAAAATAATACGGTATCTTCAGTAGTATCAACGCTAAGCTGTATAATGTACTCAATTCGTAATACGGTGTATGGATATTTTCAGCTTCAATTCATATTATCTTGGTTTTTTAATTGAAAATTGACCAATGATTGACCTTTTTTTTTCTAGGGGAAATGCCTACCGCACCGTCACTCTCTTTCTGCGAGGAACAGAGTGTGGTGCGTAGGGTTCGCCCCGACTAAAACTGCCTCGGTGGCCAAGGCTGCGCAGATGTGAACATAAAGCTGAGGACCAAGTTTGCTGTGCGAGTAATAGCTTAGCCGCTCTTGTTTTTGTTATGAATAGACGCCACTTATTAGCCGTATATTTCTTTATTGACTGTCAGTTAGGAACAATAAAACATCAACAACGACTTAAGTTATTGTTCATTTTCTCACCATCTGTTCAAATTCGATGTCAGCATGCTGCAGCTCCTTAGCAAGCTGCAAGCTGTGTTGGAAGTGCACGTTGTCGTCGCCGGTGCCGTGGATCAGCAGATACTTGCGCCCGCGCAGCTTCTCGGCGGCGGCGTTCACGTCAGCGCGCTGGTACCCGTCCGGGTTCTGGGTCGGCGTGTCCATATACCGCTCCGTGTAGATTGAGTCTAGAATTGATCAATATCAAGAATTGGGATGTTGTCACCATTTACAATTAATTTCAAAGTGCTGAAAGAGGACTTTATAGCACATCGATGTAATATATTGTTTGCCTTTAAAACGCTTTTTTTAAGTATGCGCGAACGATTTAATAGTCCGTGCATTTTTATGTAAAATTGTAATGTCACAGTGTACTATTTAAAAAATATATATATAGAGCAATCTTGTTTTGACAAGTTAACTAGCAACATTACTATTCAATGATAACTTTAGAATTAAAACAGAACAAAACAGGTAGAGTGGTAGGTAGTTAAAACTAGCTAACTGGCTGGCAAAGACTATGTAAATAGTATAAAAAAATATTGTCATAGGAAGTATTTCTATGAAACGACTAAACAATATTGAACAAGTTTGTCTATTGTACCATCTAATCTTTATACCATCTCTTAATAAGAAAGGAGAATAATAATTACGTGTAGTGAGCCTAAGACACGAAATTCGATTTTATTTCTAGGGCTAACGTTTTATATTGTAGCAAAAGTGTTGCCCAGCGACACTACTGTTACCTACAACACGAAAGTTGATGTAATCATAACTGAAAATGCCATGTTACTGTCAAGCCATCAAATTTTAAAGTTCAGCGCGTACAGGATCATTCGGTACATGCTGGAAGCCCTAAAAATAAAGTATCACTATGTTTCAAACTTGTTAAGTTGTTGTAGTATGAAATGTATACCTCAGTTCAACAGTCAACCATTACGCTATCGGGGTAGTTAGACAAAAAGTAAAAATGCCTCTATTCCTAGGTATTTATGTGCTCCAAGTACACGTCCCATCATAGGTGTCCATTACTTACCATAGTAAAGCCATGAAGTGACAGGCGCCACAGCCGCAGCGCATGCTAGAAGCTTCTCGTCATCCTGTATAAGCATCATCGTCGATGCGAACCCGCCATAGCTCCAGCCCCAAACACCCACTCTCTTGGGGTCAATGAATGGGTACAGCTCCACGAGTCGCCTGTTAAACGGATTTTTTTATTTATATTTTATTTCATTACTAGCCGCCGCCTGTTACTTTAAACCAGGGGTCACCAATTAGTTATGCTCGGGGTCCGTTTTAGAAATGAAATGACCATCGCGGTCCGCACATTTTATAGAAAAAAAAATATTAAAGAAATGTAGTTACGGAAATAACAAAGATAATTCTTTACTTTTCAATGGGAAAAATGATTTTTTCTGTTGTGGACTATCTGTCTGAAGTTTGGAGTATAATTGGTGCACGCTATTGTCATTAAATCCTGGAGATGTTCATTAGTAAGTTGAGATCGAAATTTATTCTTAGAAATTCGAAATTTGTCGAATTGACGTTAACAAAGATAGTGCGGGAGATACATTTTTATTAAATTTCGTGCTCGGTAGTGCAAGTTGCTGTGTTCTTGCGGTCCGCACAAAATGGGTTGGCGGTCCGGATGCGGACCGCGGTCCGCCATTTGGTGACCCCTGCTTTAAACGCATGAATTTAGTCTTATCCAGCAATAAATATAATTTAAGATGGCTGCCGCTACAAAATGTCGGATAACATATTTTGAACACAAGCACTTTATATGTGTACCTATCAAAAGGGTACCCAGTAGAAAAAAACTGGTAACCCTTTTAAATAATAATTTTGTCATCAAACTAAACTTAATTTTTCTTTAAATTTTAAATCCATGATGCGCTATTTACGCACTTTAGGATTTTTTTAAAAATGTTAATTCATTTCTTATAAACTAAGTGACGCGTTCGTGTATTTGTAAAAAATAATAAATACGCCAAAAAATTATCTACCCCCATCGACTGATCTGAAACTAATCTAGTAACAGCTATGGTTACTAGGATTACGGATAGAACACAAATATAGCCTTTAATGGAATTCGAACATGCAGCCAGAGATCTGTCCAATAACAAAAACAGAATTAATTAAAAATCCTCATCAATATTTATCTGACTATTGTTATCTTTGGCTAGTAAATCATTATAATGTATTCGCTCACGTCTGATTTTACTATTTGTTGGTCAGAAACAAAATAAAATATAGTGCCTGGACTTCGATCAAAAATGTTGTAGACCAACAGTTCCACGTCACGGCATACATAGGTATTTGTATATCATCAAAAGAATTTCAAAATAGACCTCAAGTGTAGTCTAATCTAATTTAATCCTTATGTGTCTGAGATAAGTTCCTAAATAAATATTTTATGGTGCGCTGCTACGAAACCAATGAGTAAAAGATGGCATGATACTGTTTGAACTTTACCTGTGCATCTAGGAAACCGTTAATCAAACGCAAAATATCATAACATTAATGTGTTTACCATGGATCAAACCCACGACCCTTTGTTCAAGAGCCAAGAGCGCTAACCATTGTTTCCTAAGGTATAGTTCCTATGAAACAGTTTGACTGAAACATCGCGTTTTCAATGCTTCATCAATAGGTATTACCTAATACGAGTATGTACAAATACTCAAATTATCAGGTAACACTTTTGACAAGTAGGTACATACTTGATTGCAGCCAAGGTGTCAGTGACCTCAACTGTTCCAAGGGCAGTATTGACGGCATGCATCGCCTCGACGCCCATCACCCCTGAGCCTCGCACGTCTATCGACGCCGCTATGAAACTCCGGTTTGAAGATAGATACCAGGTGTAGAATTCTGCATCGAGATAAAAGATAAAGAGTTATAATCTGGTGCCGACAGATAATGCTGACGACGTGTCATGCTGTAGGCCAAAAAGGTCGAAACACTCCCTTTATTCCCATTCGTCCCCTTTAAGCTTGCCACTGAGGTGGTGTTTGGCAATAATTAGGTGGTGTTTACCACCCCGGTGGTTATTTGGGGGTAGTTCTTTACGTCTACTATATATGACCTATTAAACTTAACACAGATTTATAAACTTAAAAGGCTATCCACTGGACACCAGTCTTTGATTTTGTATATTGTACGGTTATTCAAGTTATTTAAGAGCCAAGACATATCTAATTTTCTAACGTAAAAATATAGAGCATGATCTAGATTTTAAACTATTATAGCCTAGTAAGTTAGAAAGGTGACCATAAGTTAGGTACAATGTAAAAACTATGTCTAAAATAGAGCTGACTTATTTTGTTTATATATATCAGACGTAAACCTACATCTCATCAGATTATTTATTGACGACCTCCGTAGCCGAGAGGCGAGCGGGCCTGACTTTAGCGAGCGCCATCTCTGAGGTTCCGGGTTCGATCCCCGGTCGGGTCAATATGGGAAACGAACTTTTCCATATTGTCTCGGGTCTGGGTGTTGTGGTACCGTCGTTGTTTCTGATTACTGTAACACAAGTGCTTAAGCTACTTACCACATAATCAGAGCAATGTATGTGATGTTGTCCAATATTGTCCAATATTATTGGAATCTAATTTTAATAGGGAGGCTAAAGTTTTTGTAAACATTTTTGTACCTACCTACTACCTGACAAACAACCATGAAACTGTCAATATACCTACATAAATATATCATAATTTTTTTGACTAAATACTCACTCGGTATTCCATACCATAACAATAAATTACTACGTCTGTTGATTTTACGTATATTTCAAATAACTCGTGGAGAAATATTATTTAGCATTGCCTGTGTGGTGTTATTTCTGGATTTAAGCATTATC
This sequence comes from Glyphodes pyloalis, assembly GCA_037074685.1. NCBI lineage: Eukaryota > Metazoa > Arthropoda > Insecta > Lepidoptera > Crambidae > Glyphodes > Glyphodes pyloalis. The sequence goes on from JAYKKO010000025.1 coordinate 5,670,588, forward strand.
CTTTTCCCTTGGATCCTATGATGCATAGCTCAATACACAAAGGGAATTTACATTAAACGGAAGTTCAAATTGTTAGATTAATAGAGTCAATAGAATTGAGTGAAGCGACGTCTGGCACATACGTCATGCTTATGAACAGGTGCCACTGCCAGGGGCTAGTCTGCTCCAGCTTACCTCTCGAAAATAAATACCTACTTGAGTACTTAACTGTTTCATTATCATCCAAACTATATAACTTGGTCCAAAGTGAGATACACATTGTAATAAATTATACATGCTACAATAACCAATCTATGTAGTTTCTTACCGGTGTCTTTTCGGTTCGGTATGTTCCGAACCAGCAGTAGAATCACTTTGCATTTTATTCAAAACTCTTTTGTAACCTACTTGCTTATAGAAATATATATAAAGAAATATTTGAGTTTCAGACACATCTTACCTAAATCATAAGCATCTTTGACCCTGCTGGTTCCAGGTCCGGAGTACACTCTAACAACCATTGGATATTGTTTTCCTTTGTCCATGTTAGGAGGCAACATAAGTTTAATATGAGCCATCGCATCCTCTCCTAAAGATATCACGTTGAACATATTCATTGGCAGTTTATAATGGCTCAACCTCTCAGACAATCTCATGTTGTCTTTAATTAACGCAAATTGATCATTCTGCAAAAGTACAAGCAAAATTAATGACACATCAATTGATAGTTTAAATACTAGCAAACGTTTGAAAATAGCTGAACTTACATCGCAATGATACAAGAAGATTTTCGGTGGAACATTTGATAAGGAACAGGTTACGATTCCAAAACTAGATCCAAGGGAAAACATTCCCGATGTGTAATGGCACGAAGGCTCCTTACATGACACACAACGCATTATACCTTTGGTCGTAGCCCAAAGCTGTCTTTGCCAAGGAATCTCACCAGGCGCAACTACGTAATAAACTGTGTCAGAATCCTCATCCCATCCTAAGATTTCAGTAACAGTCGAGTTTCCAGGACTCAAGTCTTCCGTCATGAGAGTGTTAAAGTCGAAGCGAGCAACGTGTAGGAATCTCTGGTCTTCGTGGTACATTGGCTGAATCTCAATCATCTTTGTGCCCTCTCTGTTAAACAACGGCTGGCCTATGTCTATCCAACCGTTAGGTTCTGTTTGTTCCTTAACCATGCTGCATTTGTCTTGCTTCAGATCACAATTGACTAGTACGCTGGCGCTCTGCCGTCTGTTCAGCCAGAGAACGATGAGATTTTGATCGGAAGCCCAGTTGACCCTGCCCAGTATGTGGTCGAGGCCAACCACGTCGACTGGGGCGGGTATAACCCAGGGCTCGATGGTTGGCTCGTCCACTTTCACGACGCGAAGACCGACTTGCGGGTTGACGCGACCTGCCTGACATAAAAAAGGTTACCATCTTCAAATTGTTTACTCGACAATTTAGGTGGAATAGTTTTGACAATGTGTTAGCAATTTCAATAGAAGTTGTATTAGTACACTTAGTGTGCAATTTCATCTTGTATTAGCGATTTACTTAACACGTTTTAGTTCGTTTGTAGGGCTAGAAAAATATTCTTTATGTTATTAACTTTTTGATAGCTATCCAATTTTATCCCTATTTTTTCATTAGTTTTAGCGTCTACAAACATCACCAATACAAACAAAATGTCACGTTTATAATAATAATTGGTAGAATGTATTTTCACTTTTAATGGTATTTTAAGATGTCATGAGATGTGTAAATAGTGATCCATTAAATTATTTATGTCTAAAGATACCAATAATTTTTAGAGGCCATACTAACCTTCGGATACTTAAAAGACTCCAGTTCGGGATACTGATTGTTAATGTCTGATGCATTCCCGTAGATGGGATAAACGGCTGACTCCACAAGCGTGTCATTGAATGATGCAATAGCCAGATAAGTGCCGTTAGGGGAGAACCAAATCGCTTCCGCCGCATTAAACACCTCCTCTAAAATATAAAATATCGTTGTCAAAAAAACAGGTTTTTTTTTCATGTAGTCCAAATAGAGAATTAAACACTTTTTTGTGCAGGAAGGTTTTTAGGTAGGTTTAGGGCCAAAATCTCATGCCATTCGGAAGCATGACTGACAGGACCCGAGGTAGTATTTTGGTATTTATATTCGAATATCTAAATCGGATATCAAACTTTGAAAGTCAACAAAAAATAACAACATAGTTTTTCAACATTGCAACAAGGCAAAAGTGTTTAATTTCATTTTAAACATTAGATAGATGCATGATATTTGAAATTTCTGAACTTTGCAAAAGAACTAGACTTTATACTTAAAACCGCGCTTATGTCGTCGGCATAAGAACTTATATTGAACTGCAAGTGTTTGCCTTGATGCGCTGTCGTCCGTACAAAATATTGACGACATTCCAATGCAACGAATGCGAATTTACCTAAATAAGTTTTTTAAAACTATGTCAAAAATACCAGACCTTTTTGACAAGGACTTGTAGGTCAGGGATGTAGGCGTGAAAGGACACAGCGGGCATTTAAGTAAAATTATAAAAACATGTCAATCAACTCGCCCTTGCTAGACCTACACCTCAATTAAAACTTAAAGTAAAGAAGTCAAAAAATATTTATTTTGTCCCTACATTCTACCGCTAGCCTTCCATCAACCATAAAATAAAATATCTCTTTCAACCATCCGCCACTATTTAGTCATTTCTGCCTATAAAAGATATCAATCAACTAAATCTCCACTAATAAAACTCTTTCCCCGACGAAAAACAAAGTATTATGTTAGATGTGTCTGTTTGTCTTTGTAAGTGTTTTTTTTATAGTAGCGCAGTATATTGGCTCCTCCCAGCCTGATGGTAAGCAAGAGAGGAACCCACATCGCGATGACAACGGATTTGATATCAAAATATCCTATTCGTTAGCATCGCCATACTGGCCCGCAAGATGTTTCTTCACACTCCTTTTGAAGGAATCCATGTCAAAGGAAGGAGGAAACACATGAGCCGGCAACGAGTTCCACTTCTTTATGGTCCGGCAAAGATAAGAGTTACCGAACTTTTTGGTTCATGATGGAATATTTTCCACGGTGAAGCGATGACATCGTTGGCCGGCTCTTGTGGTTCTGTGTTCTGGTAGGAAAGGAGAGGGTGGGATAAGGGAAAATAGTTCCTCGGAACACTCCCCATGATAAAGCCGATAAAAGACACTGTCTCTACGTAGTTGAAGAGGTTCAAAGTATCTGTCTATGGCGTCGTAGCTCCCAAACTGATAAACTGATTTTGATATTTTTTTTTCGTTTGAAAGGTGACTAAGTAAGACTAAGTTTTTTTAGTCAGAGGAATCGGTCCAAGATAGCACCCGCCACCAAATGTTGGTTTCATTATTTTGACATAATTCCCACAATATAGGTACCTATTAGATAATAGGACTTCCGTAGCACAATACATAAAGAATAAATTCAAACCTAAGATGCATTAATATCAAACAGTTCGGAGTTTTTTTAAATCATTATTAATTTACTCTAGTTAGGGAAAATAACCAAAAACTTTTAGGTATTATTAGTTTAAGTAAAAAACGAATCGACAATATTATTTTCACAATTAAATCATGGTGGTACAGTGATTTAAACTTCCTCAGATGATATGTTTTTCTGTATAACTAACGCCATGAAGCCTGGTAGTTACTCTGCTCTTCTTTCCTCGTAAATCTTCACAGATAAGTTCACATTTAGTCCAACATTCATTATTTTACAGTTAAATATTAAAGCGGTGTTGGTCGTAAATACAAATTTACATATAAATTATACCATACAGTTGGTACGAAGTGAAAATAATCGGTCATTTGCGTCACTCAATTTCGAAGCGTATGAACGTATAATATTAATAATAACAGACGTTTTATATTATTTGATCATATCAAACCATTTTCCTTAGATGACGTGAGCGTTATAGAAAAACAGGATTATGGGAACAAATTATTTCACTCAAGAGTTTGGTAGTATGTTGAATAGTATTAAGAGGGACCCCACACTAGCGTCTTTCGAGCGTCAGCGTCTTGCCGGCGACCTCCCGACACCGACGTTGGTTGGGCGTTGCGTCGACGCGGCGCCCGCTCAGCGTCGACGCGGCGCCCGCACAACGTCGGCGCGGCGTTTGAGCGGCGCTTGCGCTGGGCGTCCTCTGCACATCGCGTTCGAGCGTCGCGCCGCGCTGACGTCATGTACAGTTGTTTCGAAAATGGAAATGTAAGATTTGAATAACGCACAATATAATGTTTTATATTGCAGTGATAAAGTAATGCTTTCAACTTGTAAAGGAAAAAATATATTTTACCTATTTGACACATGGCCCGAATAGGCAACTTTAGCATTTATTTTCTCGAAAACTAAAAGTACTTAATTGAAAATGTGTTTCTTCGGCAATATGAGCTAGTATTTTAAGCTACATCCATATTTGCTATCAGCTAAAAAGTCTTCTACCTACTGATTCTAAAACACGGGCGGGCCGAAACAATTGAGTTGATCATTGTACTGTTGTCAAAATAAACGCTACGGCAGGCGTCGGGCCGGCGCGGCGCCTGTGGAGCGCAGTCCTGGCGTTCGTCATTTCGACCGCGCCGCTGCGCAAGCGTTGCGTCGGCGCCGCGTCGACGTTGCGTCGACGTTGCGTCGGCGTTGCGTCGACGTCGCGTCGGCGTTGCGTGGGCGTCGACGCTCAAAGAACGCTAGTGTGGGGTTACGCTAATGGTTTGTAATCAATTGCCATAGTCGTTTATTGACGAACTCCGCAGCGGAAAGCTAAAGGGGGCGAACTTGTGCGTCACGCCATCTCTGACGTCCCGGGTTTGATTCCCGACTGTGTCAACAGGAAAAAGAACATTTGTATACTGTTTCTGGTAGCACAAGTTCTTTAACTACTATCACAGAATCAGATCAATGTATATGACGTTGTCGAATATTATTTTATTAATATCAATAATTTTACAGCTACATCATCAACAGTTTAGAACCGCATGTGAATCGTCTAAACCAGTGTTTCCCAATCATTGTTTTGCCATGACCCGGTAATTTTTACACTGCCTTTTCGTGACCCATCTTAATCATTTTTAAACTCAAGCTGGTTCCATTCGATTAAATAACACACATTTCATATTAGTAGAAAATATGTTTTATTAATTATTATTAGAATATGTTGGTATCGCATATTTAGTCACTCAATTTTAGTGCGAAGTATGTAGCAGTTGCTTATTTTTTACTTAAGTATCCAAATTCGCAGAAATTGGCGAAAAACAAGGCGGAAATGTTACGACCCGGTAATATTATTTTAATGGCCCGGTACCGGGTCGGAAACTCTGGTCTAAACAACAAAACAGCTCAATCAAAATACACGTAACTTGTAGGCGTCTCCCTACAATTGGTGACGTCAGAGCTTTAAAACTCACCTTCATAGATCCAGTCAGTAGCTCCAAAATAGACTTCTCCAGGGATTCCCTGGGTGGTGAGCTGCGTGGCCACGTCTGGCTTGGACGCGTCAGGGACGTAGTACACATTGTTCTTGTAAACGTACGCAAGGGCGTTCCTGTGGCTCCACAAGACAGCTTGGAGCGGCCCCTGGCCTATTTTGTTGAGGGTCCTGGAAGAATACCAAAATGCTTCCATAACTTTATTTAGGCAATTGAGAGTTCTTTATTCAACTGAGAGATATAAATCTAACTGAAAGATATGGTTAAAAACATATGTGTTAAGTACCTTGCGTTGCGTGATTACTACCTACTCCAGTCAGTCTATTTTCCTTATTACGACTTTGTTATAATTATCAGCTATGTATGAACCTAATGCTCTGGCATTGGTTGGAACCGAACAGTTAAGTTGTAAACTGTTGAAATAGGCTAACGAGTCATAACACAAACAAATGTATGTGTTACCCTAGACTTTGTAGGAGTATTGAAGGAAAAGTGTCCTATACTTCTATCTCGAATCTAGTATCACCTCTAACCAAAGTTTATCAAACGTCTAGACATCGACACATGAACATACAAATTAAAAAAAATATCTAGTTAGTAAGAAGTAGGTAGATACTCTAAACAAAGTATTCTAATGTGACGGTACAATTTATTGAACTTATCGATCCGTAGGGCATTACTGTTCCTCCTAAAGTCGATTTTTCCAAAACAGCTTAACGTAAATCAAGTTTACAAAATAAGCAGGACGTACTGATCAATATCGTTTAAAATTAATACGACAGCTCGCTTGCGAAATGGCTGTCTGATGGCCAACAGGGCATCGACTGCACGACTCCAGACCACTCACATTTAACTAAACGAATTTTGCAATCAGCCGAATCACATAATGCCCAGTCCAACGGGCACGGTCGACTGCAAGCTGTATTTCAAGAAAGTGATTGCTTGTCACTTCCACCTATTTCTTATTTTATAAGCGAAGACGTAAGCTATTTGATGATAAAATGATTTCTTGTTTTGAAATTAACTTTACGTTGTCGATTGAAAGTTCGATTTTCTATGAAACACTTAAGATAGTATAGGTCAGGGGTCACCAATTAGTTATGCTCGGGGTCCGTTTTAGAAATGAAATGACCATCGCGGTCCGCACATTTTATAGAAAAAAAAATATTAAAGAAATGTAGTTACGGAAATAACAAAGATAATTCTTTACTTTTCAATGGGAAAAATGATTTTTTCTGTTGTGGACTATCTGTCTGAAGTTTGGAGTATAATTGGTGCACGCTATTGTCATTAAATCCTGGAGATGTTCATTAGTAAGTTGAGATCGAAATTTATTCTTAGAAATTCGAAATTTGTCGAATTGACGTTAACAAAGATAGTGCGGGAGATACATTTTTATTAAATTTCGTGCTCGGTAGTGCAAGTTGCTGTGTTCTTGCGGTCCGCACAAAATGGGTTGGCGGTCCGGATGCGGACCGCGGTCCGCCATTTGGTGACCCCTGGTATAGGTGGAGGCAACCAATAGGCATATAGACTGACCAGATGGGTTGTGTACATTTTTATAAGATGTGCACAAAGAGTGCAAACATGACAACGACGAACTCCGTAGCCGAGAGACGAGCAGGCCGGACTTTGGCGATGCGCTATCTCTGAGATCCCGGGTTCGATCCCAGGTTGGGTCAATATGGGAGGCGAACTTTTCTATATTGTCTCGGGACTGGGTGTTGTGGTACCGTCATTGTTTCAGCTACCATAGAATCTGAGCAAACCTGTTCCTTTTTGCAGCTGGTTCGACGCCTTCAACTAGGAAGGTCTCGCGCAGCGTACCTACCATTGACCAACCCATCACGCCCGTGATGATTCCGCTGTGGATACTCACAACTTCGACCAATACCCGGACAAGTAAATAAATATTGGACAACATCACCTACTGGCCCCCTCGCTTGTGATGTTGTCCAATATTTATTTATTCATATTATGACAAACGATGCTTTTGTGTACTCTATCTGTCAGTGATGATGGTAAAGGGCATTGGAAGGTGTACTTTCTGACACCACTACAGCTGGCTGTTATTCGGTTAGCTCGTTTATTATGGTGTACTACAATGACCTCCAAGTATAATGGTAGTTCTGGTTGAGCCAAATTTACCACAGCACCATCACCATAAGGCGATGAGGTCCAACCGAGCCTCGAGGGATTTTAGTACGTAGTGTCTGCCTTTTGTGGGGCAGAGGAGTCCCACGCCCGTTACCATCTTCCCTCAGATGGCAGTACGGTCCGTAAAAAAAAATCTCCCCCAAAAATACCTCCAAATGTATAGTCTGTGATACACATTTTCGTAAATGTGTTGTAGAAAAAACAATGTCTATCAATCTACAAGAATAAGGTAGGTAGGTACCGTTAGGTAGGTACCTCCACTTCTTCACAGGTAAGGCAGTTATAATTAGTAGAGCAGTTTTATCGCATAATCTCATTTCCTACTGATATTAATTGGGTAGCTGAAGCCAATCTAGATTTTATAAAGGTTGTAGTTACGTAAGTATTTTGTAGTTATTTTAGTGTTATATTAGAACGATGTCTTTAGTTTATAGTCATATATTTTCGCAAATTATATCGTCGTATTAGGAGTAAAATAATTAAATAATTCTGATTCAGTGCTTACGAAAATGTAACTTTTTTAAAATAAATAATAAAAAAAACACTGAAATTGAAATCGTTGGAACTTCTCATGTTTTTTCCGTCAATGGCCTCACTTTATTTAGGTGAGGTTAATACTATTAATTTTTAATTCAACAAAGAGTACTTAATTTTATGTGTGAAAAAGTGACAAATATCACGTCACCAATTTTCGTAAGATAACCAATTAACCTATTGATTAATTTTATAAAAAAAAGTGTACCATGTAATACGCACTTATCAATTTTATAAAAAATAAACCTATTAATAAATCCAACAAACAATAATAAAAGTGTAAACAGCATTTTCTATTACGTCCAAAAGTGGATTCTGATTAGTAAAAGGCTTGAGAGCCTGTATAAAAATATTAGAGAAACCTACTTACAATTTAAATTTTAGTCTCAACATAACGTTTTGCAATTTAAATTAATGTGAAGTGAAGTGTGAAGAAACACCAGGGCCCAATTTATTAATTATTAGTCATTGTTTACTACAAAACTAAATGTTTAATTTCCTTTAGAGTGATATTTTTTCATTTTTAATGATATTGTTTACTGAACACGTTATTTTGTAAATTTAAGTAAAATTATTAACCTAATTGTAAAGTTTACCATACAGCCAAAGTCAAATAATGATAAACTTAAAGAAAAAGGTCACATATTCACCAAAGGTCCTGCTTTTCATACTCACTTATTTTTAAGATCGTAGACCCAATATTCCGCAATACTCGAATATCGGTATATCTGAAAACAAAACACCTATTTAATTGACTACCTATTAACACACATTATTCCCGTTATGACTCCAAGTTAACAATAAACTGTACAAATTTATCATAATTAATGATGAATGAAACATATCAAAACTATTTAAAATTAGAGTTTTTTTTTATTATTTTCTTTTTTTTTTATTTTCCATTTATGTAGTTACAAACGAAATTTGTAAGCTCCTGACGTCTAATTATATTTCGAAAAACACATCAAATAATATGTTTTTTTTCTAATTTCTGAACTGTTTTAAACTTAAGTCCTTGTGCTAGACGTTTGGCCCAGAGTTTTAATAACAGAAATAAAATTTTGAAACCGTATCCTATGCCCAAGCATTTACAAAAACCCAAGTTTTTGTAAAGGTGTAACTGTTAACATAACGCGTAGACTATTGCCACTCTTCTACCAATAGACAAGCTAAATTGAAATTGGAGTAGGCGGGTATTCTTACAACTAAAAAAAATAAGTGATTGGGGCAACATAATAAAAACACGTACGCTTTTTAGTTTATCTACGTTGAAAACGTGACCCCAGTTTCATAACTGTTCACATGAAGGAATGGTAGAAGACAATGTAAGTGCCCTCTCACTTGAAACTAGGCTTCTTACACCTTGACCTGTGGATGTCGTACAGGCTATAATTTATGGCTTATGTTATGACCAACTGAACTTTTGACTTAGCTTGTTAAGTAATTAATTGGCACTTATTTTTAAAAGGATTCACCTTTAAATATAATTGAAGGTTCAATAGGCAATTTAAATAGGTTTAGTCAAGAATTATTTAATTTTTAAAAATTGTCACTATCACACTTTGATCTGATTACTAGTTATATAGAAACGTTACATATAAATTTCAAAGCAAGTACATAATTTTCTTTGCGTAAGTCATTTGAGACCAAAATTATTTCAAATATGTAACCAAATATTTATCTTTGAATGTTTGTTATTGTTTTGCGCAAAAACTAAACGACTCCGATTCTAGAATAGCTTAAAGCAAGACTGTCTAGCCAGGCCAGATATCATCCAGGGTCAATTCGAATTACCTACTTATAAGATTAGACGTCCGTAAAAAAGTTTTAAAATTTATTCCTGGTCTTATCAACAATTACAAAGTGATGTATTATGGCACATGAGGACGTCCGTAGCCGAGAGGCGAGCGGGCCGGACATTGAGATCGTGCCATCTCTGAGGTCCCTGCTTCGATCGCCGGTCGGATCAATATGGTAACGAACTTTTCTATATTGTCTCGGGTCTGGGTTTTGAGGTTCTGTCGTTGTGTCTGATTTCCGTAACGCAAGTGCTTAAGCTACTTACCACAGTATCAGAGCGATGTATGTGATGTTGTCCAACACATTTTAAAATTTACATTCTTTGTGAGCTCCTAAAGTGTAGTAATCGGGGTTAAGACACATCATGGAGAGGCAAAGATAGATACAAGACCAGACTAAGACAAATTACTTCCACTAAGAGGCGATATAGGTACTGGGATCTCTAGTGGGCGCCAAAGATACTATTTACGACACTGACTGTAGGTACTAACTATTTGCATTATACGCATAGAAACCTAGCCATGCAAAAAACTATTATACAGTCTTAATGAGAACCTAACACTTAATTGAAAAAGCGGGGAAACGCATCTTTCCCTCGTTTGCATGCATGGGCAATAAAGCAAGTCGGCCGTCAAGTGTTGCCAGTTGATTATATCACTCCACCTACTTATTTTAATTTTTATTTACGTACAATTGAAATAAGATTGCTATTTCCGTTACCTGATTAGTAGCCTTTCTTACTAACCTCAAGATAGGCTTTGTGATGCGGCCCTTATGGTAGTTTTTAGATTGTCAAATAAAAATCAACGGATATTATGTAAAAAAAATGTAGCTTAACTTAAACCAAGATTCAAGAATATCCAAACAACTTTAAAAAAAATACAAGGGAGTATCAAAAATACGACAGACTCTTCAAAATGGTTGTATTTTTTATTATTAAGACGTCTAAATCTAGAACAACGATCAAATTTGTTTTGTACAAAGGAATTTTATTCATTACATTTTTCCTATTCAATTTTAAATCAAAAAGTCCAAATGTTGTAAATAAAGCCTTTGGAGTAAAATGACTAAACGTCAAACCAAAGCAAAGATACAAAACAAAAAAGAGACCTATTATTCCATAGATATATTTTTCCTTATTCTAAGTATTATTCTTACACCGTCAGGCTATATCAACGTCACTCAAAATTAAAAACAACAAGGAAAATAATGAAATAGAAGAAGAATATAAGTAAAATGTCTTATGTGAAAAATAATATTTGGGTAACATGTTGCTAAGTTAGAGAGTAAAAAAATCGATATTTGGCAATACGCTTAATAAAACGCTATTTCCATATTATTGCTATTACTTATATGTATTTCCATAAAATGCAAATTGTAATCATAATCAGTTTTTAGTAAACATGTAATAATACTTTCATGAATCAAGTAAAAAATCACCTAAACATTATTTTAAGGTCAAATCCGTGAACATTAACATTTTTTAATGTAACTTTTGTTAATAGTAAAATTAATAATATACCCACGACAAAATAACACATCATCTTTACTTTGTGCATTGGTAAGCGATTTGAGATGTCATATTCGCTACTCTATAGCGACTGGTTACCACAATTTCTATCACTTTAGTAGTTCGAATGAACACGATAAGTAATAGAATAGAAATAACGCGTATGCTACATACAATTATTCCAATTAGGCAATAAAATCTGAGTTTTAGTTTTAGACAATATTTTATTCTCCTTTTTAATTCATTCTAACCCGCGTTAAAAACAATTAAATAATTCCGCCAATGTTTAGAGAGTCACGTCAGAAAAAGAGACTGCGCGGGGAATGAGCTATTAAATATTTTATCATCACTATTGAGTTCAAATTTTAGGAATTTTTATTTGGAATTAATTTAAGGCGCTACATGTTAAGGAGGTAGTCAATTAAGTTGGCAACATTAACTACGCTCGATGAATGGAACACGGTCGATGGGATAAAAGTTACTGTGACTCCACACGAACTAGGCTAGATTTCTAAGAGACAAGGGAATTCGTGAAACTACGCAACGTCTGAGCTAAGACAGAGACAAAAAATATACTTTATGATTTACATTGTACAAACTACATTGTTAACTTTTTGTAAATTGTTATACATACCGCACATTGAACAAGCATAAAAAGATATTTACTGCATTGTTTGGTAGCTAGCATCGATTTAAAGTCTGTACTCAGAAATCTGGTTAGAAAACAGTGTGCTCCTAAAATGGTGCTAATCATTATTACCAATTTGATGAAGGAGAAACCATTAACAGTAGGTTATAAAATTTCATATAAATTCTCATGACACCGTCATTTAACTCTTTTTTTCTCGTCTATGGAGCATAGACTTAGATATGTTTAGTACATTCGAGTGAATTTTCACTCACTGGATCGCTGATTTTAGTTTTAAATAAATAGCCACGATCCCTACTCATGATTTGTCTCTGTTGTATGTCTGCCTACCTGTGAACTGTCTTATTTTGTTTTGTTATGTTCAATGTTCAAACTGTGTGCTGTTTGCTTAGTGTACAATTGGTTGTAATTCAGAATGGGGGGGAGGAGGGGGAGGGGGGGAGTGTAAATATATTTTTATTTTCTCTTTCCCTCTCTTTCCTTCTCGCCATTTTTCTGCTTTTTTCTTCCGTCGTTTTTCGTTTGCGCCACTCAGCTCAAGGTTCCGCCAGAATACCAGCGCTGCTGCAGCATTGGATCCAATGTTGTAGCAGCTTATGCTGAGGCTGGGACCTTGTTAGCTGCGCAATCAATATGTTCTTCCTTTTTTTTTTTTGTTGTTTGTTCTTTTTACTGTTTATCTTTTGTTCGTGTTACTTTATTGTGTATGTACCGTGTATTGATTGTGTGTGCTAATAAAATAATTTCTAATTTCTAATTCTAATTTCTAATTTAGGCGACGAGTAATCTCGCTTACCCCTTTTTCTACCCAGACAGCGCTAAGATGCGTCAAACTATTTTACAACTCATAAAAAGGGAAGCACAGTTCATACAGACGCTACCTAAAGTCAAAAAGCCTATGAGCCATCATGTATTTGCTTTATAAATTAAAACATCAAATTACATAGAGTCTTTCATTAATTACACAGGCACTCTCATAATCGTCTTAGAAGACTTGGCCGGTTATAATTTAACAAGACAATGCATTATGATGTATGATGCTATTTAGCATATCGTGTGTACCTACATGTGAATATTAATCATGTCTGAGCACGTAACTACCGGCGAATATAGGAAGTAGCGTTAATGCCATCTTAAACAGCTTACCTTCTTTTTATTCGCAGCCATAAGTACGTATTTTCCGTCATCGGAGAACGACGATAACATGTAGTAGCTCAAGTTCATCTGAAACGAATAAATTATTGTCAATTTCCATGCTACAAATATTATAAGGCTTTAGGGCTTTGCAGGAAATATTTTTCCTGAGGGCCTTGGAAGATACGTCGAAAAGCTTGGGAGGAATGGTGGCCTCCTGATGATCCGCTATATAATGAAGAATCGCTGGCTACCAGTAGGCTATTGTCACAATATGATCAGACCCTTTAGAGCTCTCACCCACAAGCGACAATCGTTAAGCGAAGTTTGATATACATACGAGGCTATTGCCAGCAAATGTAAATTCAACTATGAAGAAACTGTAATCTATAGTATTCATGATAGAGTAATCCCTTTCTACAAGTCTAATCTCTGTCGCTACCCGTTTGGGTAGTACGGTTGTTTATGTTGAGAAAGAGGTAAAATGTAGAATTCTATTCCATTTCCTACATTATATAATAAAAATTTTATAGTTATTCGTTTTTATATGCAATCTGGCGGTAATTTAACCATATTCAAAATCTGATCAGTCTTGTATTGACGAGAGCGATAAAGCAAGCGGTTTAGCAAAAATAATAATACGAATTGAATCCAAGCTAAGTTTCCCAAATAATTTTCTAAAGTTAATTAGTATGCAGCAAAAAACAAGCATAAGTATTGGTTAGGTATTTGCGTAAACTCGTGTTGAATAAATTAACTTGTCCGCCATATGTATCTTTTGTATTCTCAAGACATACATCCACAGATGACTACCAATTTATCTTATTCATTAATGTTCTACCTTTACACAGAACCTATTCAGCAGTAGATAAGTTTGTTTTGGCGGGTTCTAGCCTTGGTTCAACCTTACCTAAATCAGTTTTGGTATAGGAATCGTGATAATTTATATGGCAATTAATTTAAGGGTCTATCTCAATGTCACAATAAAATAATCAGTATTTAATTTCATGTTATATATCAAACTTTAATTAAAAGCAAATAAACATTAGTTAATAAGCATAAAATGACATTTGTAAATCGCGCCATTTTGAATAAAAAAAATTGATCAGTTTTTTTTTTAAAATTGCAAAATTCTAGATAATTGTTGGCTTCAACGATTGGCAGGATTACTGGTCCCAGTTAAATGTATATGATGCAGCTCAAGGTTATTTTTAGCACGTATTTGCGTAACTTAATTGGTATGGCTCGTTAAAATGCATATCATATTTTTATAATAGGCAATTTCTTAACAATTTTACTCTAACGAAACGGTTCTAACAATCCTTTGCAATAGTACTTGACCCAGACCATACGAATATATAATGATCTTATGTTTATTCAGCCAAATTAACTAAGATGATATTAAAAGATACGACGTATATTAATAGGCAGTGATTACACGAATGTTTGAGACTTACAACATTTATAATAATTTTATCTAACAGGTTTTATTAATTTTATTGCATCAACAATATCCTTGTTTAAAATGTTAGCAAACATTTAACTGTTTATCATCTATGTATTGTATTGATCATCTGAACTTTAATTTTGATCTTAACTAACACTTCTTTAAACGAAGTTTTGTAAGCCCCAAATGTTCTTAATAAGTAGCAAACTGGTAAACGTCACAAAATGGCAACGATCCCGCGGGATTCGAACTAGAAGGTTTTGAAGCACAACGCTCTAACTACTCCACTATGGAGCAACTTTTAATAGAATCAAGAGCCAATCAATTTGATTTCATTATTTTGGGGAACAGTGAGTGGAAACTGTGTGTACACCGTTATTATTATTTTTTTGACTCAAAATACTTTACTTGATTTTATATTTGATAAACATGTTTATTTGCATATTTAAATTTATATAAATATAATTTGTTTGAAAAACGTTTGGTTGACATTAAACGTAAATAATATACAGAGAGGCAGACTATAACCAAACTGATAGTGGGTGGCTTGCTGTTCTTCTAATGGGACACGGGCTTAAAAGGTTACTCTTATAGCTAGAATACTCACCAAATCTGTTTCGGTCAGTATAGGAGTCAATGTTTGCGACTGTGCGTCGAATTTTAATAATCCAAGACCGGGTTCTCTGTGTATAAATTCAGTGTCTGCAACAAAATGCAAATAAAGGTTCAATTCATATTTTTTTTCATTGAAAATTTGCGCACGCAAAATTCCTACATACTCATACCAGACAAGACGCTATTTAAATAAATATGTCCGGCGCTCTTATGTCATATGCATATAATCAATTGTTACTCTTAATTTGCTGTTGACTATATCAAACATCTGCCATTATCTCAAATTTCAAAAGTTCGTCCACCATTTCCAGTCGTTATGTCTTGGAGGCCTTTCAAAATAAGTCATTGGATACCCTGATGATGTACTTGTTTCAGGAAGGTTAACTTTACTAAAGGGTAGAGGGTTGAGGGTAAACTGATTCTGATTGGCTGTGCCTATTCGTCCACCATTTCCAGTCGTTATGTCTTGGAGGTCTTTCAAAATAAGTCATTGGATACCCTGATGATGTACTTGTTTCAGGAAGGTTAACTTTACTTAAGGGTAGAGGGTTGAGGATAAACTGATTCTGATTGGCTGTGCCTATTCTGCCAAAAGGTCAAGTCAACTTTGACTGATGTACTCAGTATTGTGTTACAGTTATGGTGCCTAGACCAAAAAGCGTAGCGTGAATTTGTAGTAACTACCTGAGATCCATTGGACGGAGAGTCTTTCAGGGTAAAAGTCCTTAGGTGGCACCACTTCCTCTAAAGTCAGGCTCTTCATTTGTGGTGGGATGGCGCGCGGGGACGGCGATGATTCCGTCAGGCACAGCACTGTCACCAACAGCAAAAGATATACTCCTTTGGCTCCCTGAAACAAGAACTCTGTTTTAGTCTAGAGCGCTTGCGACTTATTTTGTTTTGAACATTCTTTTGTTTATGTTGCGAATTTACCTACCGAACCTCATACTTTTAAATAAACTAAGAAATAAATAAGCCGAAGGTACTATTTTTATGAATGATTGATATATATTCCATACAGTATGATTGAAAACGATTGTGTTTAGAGTTTCGTAGGCAAATGGACAAAAACGGAACCCTTATGGATTCGTCATGTCTACCTGTCGCTGCGCTGTTTGTCTGTCTGTCCGACCGTATGTCACATTTATTGTATATTCAGAAACAAGAAGACCTTTACTCTTGAAACTTGGTATGTAGATGAAGTCTGTGAACCGCTTAAGATTTTACACAAAAATAAAAAAAAAACACATATACTTTAGGGGCTCCCCAAACCTAAAGCAGAAACTTGTTTTTTTGGCCTCAAACCAATACGTGTATCTATGCAACGGTTTTAAAAAATTATATTGATATTTCTAAAATATTTTCTTTCTAAATTGAATAGCTTGCGCGAGAGAGATTTCCAAAGTGGTTAAATGTGTGGACCCTGTCATGTTTATCAGCTCTCAGCTTTTAGTTCATATTATGCTATCATCAAGAAACCATGTACTAGATTCTTAATACGCGTCGCACATTATGCAATAGACATGCGATGCGATAATGGTTGCAGTTGTAATCGAGATGATAATAATATGCAAGCGCCTAGTGAACCGTAGAAGAGCTGTTGAGTCGAAGCCTTGAGCCTCTGTAAAGACTAGATTTTGCCAACGGCTTTGCCCGCATTAAAACCAATATTAAGGCACTTTTTTATGGAAAATAAATAAGGTACATTTATATCTTTTTAGGAATGTATTTAGGATCTAACGTTGGTTCTGGTTTCCATTAAAGAAGAATTAGTATTATTTCAATATTAACAAACTATTTACTTTGGGATCAGATCGTTGTGTGTGATGTTCTCTGATATTGAACCTGATCAGAAATGAACTAGCTCAAAAATATTTTGGGTATAAACATCAGAACCTAAGTGGTACCACAAAAATACTTTAATATGTAGGTATATATACATACACCCACAGAACCAGTTTACGCACATGAAATATCGATCTTCTAAACAAATATCCAATTTAAGCTACGGATACTTATGGTGATAAATTTTATAACGGTTTTAGCGTCTCAATATCACAAAGCAATGGTTTCAGGGATAAAAAGTAAATATTAAAGTACCCCTGACGTAAACAAGTAATTAGACGATACGAGAAAGCCAATGACTGCATTTGTTGGCCCTGTTCTTCAGCAGGATGGTGTTACTTTATCCGCAACGTTAAAAAAAGTTCTGAATTTTTTATATGCGTGAATAGGACGAAATTCAATATCAATATAAAGATTTAATAGCCACAGGGCCAACATAAATAAATAATATTTTTACTAAAACAGTATCGTTTGGCATAGTTTGATTGTATATGTCTTGTTTAATACCTATAAATACAATTCGCGCATAGGTTAATAGAGAGCCAGTCATCGAAATTTATCAATCCATTGACGACTATAATCATTCTTGATTTAATTTTAATTTATAGTTCGAGTGTTAGTCATTGATTATATCAATACAGGATAACTATTTTGATCTAGCTCCATCTGCATACATTATAGAATGATCAACAACTTAATTAACCCACTTATATATACGATATCTTATTGATATTAATTGTATGCTTCACATGTGCCTACAACTATTTGTTTTGTAATTACCTACCGCCATGCTAGTATTCAAATACATAATTTCCAAGATGGATTATGTAAGTAAGTAAGGAGAACGAAATTATTATAAGGCATATGGCAAGGTCAAATACAATTCCAGATTTTGTAACATTTTAATGTAGAAAACAAACTATTTATGTCGAATCTGGATGTTTGTGGTATTATCATTGTTTCTAATTTCAGTAACATGAGTGATTTTGCTACTTACCACGGAATTAGAGCAACGTAGGTACATGATGTTGACAAATATAAATAAACGGTTTTAGTGTAGCCCCAGCATATGAGGTCCTTTAAAGCCCCTGTGCATGTTTGATTATCCGTACCTTTTTAAATAATCCACACTTCAAAACAAAAATAAAAATTGCAATAAAATTTTCAGGCTCGAATATTCAGATACGCCATGCAAATCACTCAGCCAATGTAACTGATCCGTAGGTCAATGTCAATTTGTGACTTTCCATGCAGATCCAATAGCGCGGACGAGATGAAGTTGGCTGTGATACCGACCCCCCACGCCAAGTGGGGAGAGAAAAAACTCAAGCCAACTTGGCACTGGTACAATGAAAATAATGGAAAGCATAACACTCTCGCTGTGTAGGGGCCAAGACAGATTGTGGAATTTGATTGCTAGGCTGAGTTTCTATAAGGCCTGGCTGCGGCTTACAATCGGTGGGCTGATAGAGCGACACTTTTTAATATGAGATGTTCAGAACGATAAGGATAATCGATCTCAAGACTATACACTCCTCGAACAACATCCGTTATTCGATATCATAACTTCTTCTCCAACTGTGCGCTGGTTTCAGAACGCTCAAGCTCTGCTCAATAATACCAAATCCTATCCTAGGTATTTTATAAAAACTAAATTTGAGAACTCTTTTCTTTCCTATATAATAGGGTAGATAACTAACAATGAGGAATTACGAAAAAGTATAACACACATATTTTTTAAGGATTGTATATGCTGTCTTTCCTATTTGACTATTTCATACATAACCTATATCTACAATATCATATGTTGTGATATCTTTGCAAAAATAAAGATATATGTATATTGTTGTCATCATCATTTTTATCAGCCTATCATAGGCTTCATCAACAGCACAGCACTGAGCTCTATCTTGGTTTTGGTTCTCAACCACGGCCAGAAACTTTGCGTCCATAATATAACGTCTGCCGCAGAAGAAGAGCAGAGGGCGACTCTCTACAGCACTAGACCAAAAGAAGCGCCGAAAATTACCCTCAAACAAAACACAGGATCCATTATCAGAGGAGGTCTTAATAGGAATTTGGAAGGGCGCTACAAAAAAAGCAAAACTAGCGTACCAACTAATTGTTAATCTGAAGTCTTATGTTTATTAACTCTTATTTTCATTAGAGCTGAACACCGTGATTACTTTTCACTTTACGTTCTGTGACTCACACAAAGTTCACAAATATAATTGATTTAATCAAGGTTTATTTTCCTTAACTGCAGAAAATTACATATAATTTCATTATCCGTCGCATGACCGAGGAACATCAAATTAGGTTGTACGCTATTTCATCGCTTCCTAGAAAGTATGTTTTCGTTTAAAAGTAGGTAAATGTAAATAGTAGTATTCATCCAAATTTCTTCCTAATCGCAACATCTATTTTAAATTCACTGACATTAGAGTTTGTCATTTGAGGTATCAATAAATCTATTTGGCTTTTGATGTAAGAAAATATGAACTTGTTGCATAGGTATGCAAATACTAGTACGAGTAAAAACTCAAATATTTATTTCTTTAAGTAGGCTTTTAAATCGTCATTGAATGCAATGCAAAGTGATTTGGCGTCGCGCCATCTCAGAGGTTCCGGGTTCGATCCCCGGTCGGGTCAATATGGGAAACGAACTTTTCTGTAGTCTCGGGTCTCGGTATTGTGGTACCGTCGTTGTTTCTGATTTCTGTAACACAAGTGCTTTAGCAACTTACCACAGAATCAGAGCAATGTATGTGATGTTTTCCAATATTTATATTTATTTATTTATTCTACTTCCAGTTCGGAACCTATATCTACCGATAAGACACCGGAAAGAAACTCAGTTACTCAATTAGTTACAGTGGCAGTATCTAAGTAACATGTTTCAAAGTGAGCTACACACAGGTGTAGCTCACTTTGAAACATGTTATAAAGGTTTGTTTTGGTAAGTAATGAAAAAATATTAGCAGTGACTACTATGGTTTTAGCTGTACCAAGCTTTTTAGCTGAAAAAGAACGAGATTGGGTCCTAAAATATAACGCTTAAAGATACCATAATTTTACTTTTAAGTCAACGCACACTTAGCATTGAAAGACATGAATTAAAAACGGCTACCGTTTTCCTTATGCGTCGCGATACATAAAGCATCGAAAAGTCAGTAAGTAGGTACTTTTTGTCTACCTCTTGTATTATCTATCATCATGTTCGGACGTGACATGCCAATTAACCACACAACTGAATTCTGAGCCTTATATGACTCATAATAACAAACAAGTATTCCACGTAAAGAATGCACAAATTGTAGCTGAGCTATTGTCATTGTATCTGCCGGTTTCTTTTGTCCTGTTTTTAGGAGCTGTTTCTTTTGCATTGTACCTAACTACTTCATCAGCAGTAACGTCTTATTTTTATTTATTGGATTCAGATAACGTTTCTCCATTCATTTTTACTTTCTGCTAGCGTGTATGCTAGTTGTGAATCCATTACCCATGGGCTCGAATCCTGATTCAACAAGCTCGGTTCATTGGAGTAAATCTATATGACCTTCACAACCCTTAGGCATAAAGGACATCTGACCTATTTGGGTCACACCAACGGCTTCCCAATCACGGAATCATCATTCTTAACAATCTGATAACTTATACCCAAAATGTCCTAACCAAATTGGGGAAAACCTCCCAATGTGCAAGTGTTCTCCACTAGATTCGACCCCACATCCGCCGGGATTAGTAGCCCACCGCTCAGAACATTGTTGTGTCATCGTTGTGTCTCCAAACGTGGTTTATCTACGATACGAGGATAATCATTATACGCTTACCTACTATTACTAAAAAACGTATTTCTAAGTGTCAGGCGCACCATTTCGTATCATTCTCTTGCTCCGCCCAAGTTCTTTGGGGTCGGGGCGGTTTGCCTGTTCTATATGTCCCTATTAGCCATCACAGAATTATGCACAGCCTTTTCTTTTATTCATTTGGTATGTCACCCTCTCCATCTGTCTCTTTTTTGGTATTCCTTTACCCTTCCATGCATAAACACTCGCTCACTTTGTTTGTGTGGTCACCAGAGTATCATCCCTTCTCATCACGTGTCCATCCATACATATCAGGATACGGTTTTATTTCATCTTTTCTGTTAACGGTGCTACCTTAATACTTAACAAAATCAACTATTATTTATATCTTATCTTCCCATTCTCGTGAGTCCACATATCCACATAAGCATTATGTATGTGTTCTTTGTATTTATGTCGTATAAATTTAATTCGAATTAAACATTTTGGGACCACATGTTTTTAAACAAGCGTTTATTTTCATTGAAACAACACGTGCGTGTAAAATTTCTGCCTCATCTAAATTACCCGATACTTGAAATTAAAGAAGTAATAAAACATTTAATTTAATTAAAATGTATATATATGTTACACGGGTGCTATGTAATAATTGCACGGCTGCTATGTAATAATCGCACGAGGCAATCGACACGACAAAGTTTTTATTTAGATTTAGTACTCATTTAGCGTAAAAATAATTTAGCGTATTGCTAACGTACCCATTTTATGAGTTAATTTAATCGACCCTCGATCTAACCGAATACGAATTTATCATGAATCATTCCGAGTGATTAATATTAAAAAGGATTACAGATAGAAATAAATTTTATGAACGAAAACAAATCATGATCCCACAATATTAACCTAATAGTATTTGATAGTATTTTGCGCTACTGACTACAGCGTAGAGCACTGCGTCCGTTTAGATCGTTTATTTCAATTATCTAATTTGCTTCACTGCAGCTCCAAACCCTCGAAAAGGTCATTGCTACTACAACGGTTCTCTACTACACGCTCAAGCTGTAAGGTTCAATTACAGTTCTTCCTCTAGGTAAATGCAAAATGGGTACAATACCAAACATAAATATGTGAGTAGTATTTTTATTACCTACTAACTGTCAATCAAAGGCTGGTTAGTAAAAAATACATTACAATAATAGGCAACAAATCAAACAAATCTTGTTACCTATTATTGTAATGTACAATTAGGTTATTTCACCCGTATTGACTGTCTGCAATAAAAACATAAAATATATTAATTGCACCGCATATTTACTGTTTACAGTGCTCCAACCTGGTTACGCAAAATAAAAGCTAAGGTATAATAGTTATACCCCGGCTTGGTTCACTTGTAATTTAAAGTCTTAAATAATACTTAACGTATACGATACGTGATACGTGAAGGTCGTGGTTTCGAACCGCACGCCGCAAGGGGAGATGAAATTTTTCTTTTTCTCTTAATTATTTAAAACTCTCTTGAAAGAATAATAGTCATCTAGTGAAGACTTAACAGTTAGCAGCCAAAAATTGGAGAACAGATATATTCGCCAGAACCATTGGCTCTTAAGTTGTGTATGTATTATCAACAGCACTTCAAAGTAATCACTTACTGTTCGATATTCGTTCTTATGCTCACGATTTAAAGGCGGTGAAAATCTCAACATGTATAGACTGAAGGTGCCCATATATGGTACGATTTGTCTGTACGATCCGTCGCTTCAGCCCAATCGAAACGACGAATCGATAATGTATATCAAGATCGTTAACGATTTACTTCATCGAAGACGATATCGGAAATCGCAACAAAATCCTATGCAATCATAAATATCGTAACGATGAATCGACAGTGTTATACTTCAGTTTCAAATAAATGAATGATCGATCGTTACTTACGTACGACCAAAAGTTTCGTGTATGAGCGTCATTTGCGATGCGATCAATCGTCACGATTATCATCAGATCGATCGTACAGACAAATAGTACCATATATGGGCACCTTGACGTCCTTTGGGTCGTGCCTACTGGCGATATAAAATAGCTGTCGCTTTTTAATTGATTAAAAAAAGGAGGAGGTTCTACGCTCGACGGTGTGATTTTTTTTCCTAAAACTGCATGAGCTTTGAAAGGTTTGACAGCTCTTACCGTCAATAACAGTTAAGGTGGTAAGTGCATATTACGGAACCATGAGATCGTGAGTCCAATCAAAGTTTATAGGTATTTTAAGTTTCATTAAAATTGTTTTTTCTCTCAAATTATAACGGTGATTGATTTTTGTTAGCACACGCAGTCTAATGTAACTAATCAATTATGATATTTACAGTTAGTTTTACTGTTAACTGTCTAATGAAAATTTGTTGAAAAACCTTGAAAAAGGCATTTAACTGATAAAATATTCACGGTCATGATATGAATAAAAACAAGAGAGGAAAAAATTAACCATGTCTCAACTGGACGATATGCCTTGCAATATAAAGTGCAGATGCTTTAGACACTTGCTTATATGTCAAAGATCTGTTAGCAACCGTTATTATTTTTACAATTATTTAGTACGTACACTTTGAAACCAAGCGACATGTAACAACAACCAGGTACATTTAAGCTAAGAAGATTTCAGTCAGTGTCTGTTTATGTTTGACTTTTTAAATTAAATTACATGGTAAAACACTGTCCATATATTTTTTCTGAGTATGGACCTACTTTTAGAACGAATGTTTTTTTTTATATTGCACTTTAAGATTGACCTCATCCCACCTGATGTAAAGAGGTAATGAGGTCCTTTTTTTTTTTTTTTTGAGGGAGGGAAAATGCCTTTGCGCACCATATCGCTGCCGTGGGGACGACAGCGACGTGTGTGGGACTCCCCCGCCCAGAGGGGGCGGGGACTACCCGAACTAAAAAACCTCCCCACCTTCTCATCGCCTATTGACGGCGCCATGGGATATCGGTCGACCCATGACTGCCACAGCACCGTCGGCGGAATTGCTGCACCTACGGGCCGGCGTCGCCAAGTCTCCCCTGGATGGTCGGGGGACTGGCGGGAACGGTCGAAGGTGCTAAACCGTTCCCGCGCATCTGCGGAGTACCGTGCAAGGCCGGCCAGGGAGTCCCCACACCCGCGGCCGGCTGGTCCCCGCTAACAAGCGCGGGTAATGAGGTCTTTTTTTTTTTTTTTTTTTTTTTTTTTTCGGGGAGAAATGCGTGACGCACCGTACCGCCACTCGAGGGAGAGGGGCGGCGTGTGTGGGACTACTAAAACTCCACGATGGACCTCATCGCCCTAAACGGCGGTGCTGTGGGAAGCAGTAAAACCATTACCACCACAGCGCCGCCCGGCGGAATGGCCGCTTACGCGGCCCCGTCTCCTCCCCCCTGGATGGTTGGGGGGGTAAGCAGGGATAGCCGATCCACTGAGCTATCCCTACGTCGCATTTGAGACCGTAGGTGTAATGAGGTCCTAGCTTAAGGGTGACAAGTACAGCATAATAAATCTGTTACTTGACTTGTTGCCCTTACCTGCTACTAACGTAGCACCCCCTAGGAGCTCTGGAAACCTTACTCACACGCCGGAACACAACAACACAGAAGTGATTGTTATTTGGCTGCGGTCTTCTGTAAAGTGGAGGCATTTCACCAGCCGGCCTCCTCCAGTTCGAGCGATAAATCGCTATGCCCTACCACTCTTAAAATGACCAATTAATAAAAAGTTTATGACTAATGCAAACTTTAACAAAGTTCGTGTTTAAATTACTCGTAGATAATCACATTTAAGAGAAAATGAAAAATTTAATTCTATATTTTAAATAGTACATATTATAAAACTGATTCATTATACAGAACTTAATTATTTTGTTATAAACACCACGCTTACAGAAAACAAATTTTAATACCCACTTTGTGACCGATCAATCGTAGTATTTCCGAACTGACGGTTAATTATGGATTGTACTAACGACAATCTTCGTTTTGATTTTTACTTATTTACATCACATAGATTGCTCTGATTCTATGGTAAGTAGCTAAAGCACTTGTGTTACAGAAATCAGAAACAACGACGGTACCACAACACCCAGACCCGAGACAATATAGAAAAGTTCGTTTTCCATATTGACCCGACCGGGGATCAAACCCGGAACCTCAGAGATGGCGCGACGCCAAAGTCCGGCACGCTAGCCTCTCGGCTACGGAGGTGGCAAATAAATAATTTAAAACATTGTCTCTTTAAACTGGTACTAATCCATTAAATCGTTACCGATATCATATTAGGTAAAAGTTAGTTATGCTTTAGGTACTTACCATTAGTTTCACAAAGGAGGATAATTTACTGCCTTTTTTCATAATTACCGAACAATTAAGTGATAAATAGCGACAATATTTCGCTTCTGATACTTTAAACAAGTAGAGTTAAACTAACGTGAGAATTCTGAAGAATGATTGTATTGTTGATAAGGATCTAACAATATTGTTTGTTCTAGGTATCAACGATATACCTGACCACGAGGAGTGAAAGCCCTTTTTATGTGACAAAGCACAAGCCAGTATTCTGAAGTAGTTAAAGGTACTCCTATGGGGTGCAGTAGGGGGTGTCTTTCGGGAACGCTACCAATATTTAGTTTCACTCGCCACGCCATCGAATAAGGAAGTATTAGGTGAATTCAGTGACCGTGTTGGTGGCTGAGCCAAGTGTCCCATAGCATCAGCTTAACGGCGATGAGGTCCAATTGGGAGATTTTAATGGGTAGTCCTGTCTTTTTTAGAGCGGGGAGTCCCACTTACGCCGTCACTTCACAATGTCTCGGTACATCGATGTATTTCCCCTCGTAAAGAAAAAAAAAGGTGAGTTCAGGGAAATACATCACCAACATCTCCATGCTTTTGTAAGGCGTATTCAGTATGACAGTTTTGCAAGTATCAGTGTTTAAAAAAATAGTAAAATAGGATCTACTATGTCAAGGCTGCTGTGTGTGTACTATGTCCATTTTAAGTTTTGAATAACCACTCGACGCAAAGTTGTACGTGTGGCGTTTTAGGTAGAGAGATCTTAATATTATATACATTTTTTTATCTTCAGTTTAGCTAGTGGCCTGTTAGTTAAAAGGGCAGAATGAGATCAGTTTATCGAGTATTCCAGTTAGTTACCCCCTTTTTAATTACGTTTGCATTAAACAAATAAGTCTGACTTAACTTTGATGATGCACGTCATACTTACGTACGCGTGAAATATCCATTTACCGTTCCTAGCCCATTCAATGCCAAGAATAAATTTAATCGTGACGTTAATTGCGTAAATAATTAAAACAATAGGCATGGTAATTTGAGGCTACTAGTGCTCAAACGTATTAAACTTGAACAAGGAAATTCATTAACATCACAGTCATAAACCTGTGGTTTTAACAATCGCTAGTCAATCGAATTACACGGGGGTAAGTGTAAAGGAAGCAAATTGCTTCGTTGAAAGATGATAATATCATTCTTTCTCTTTACAAGTATGATTTTAATTCGTATGGAAGGACGGATGATGGAAAGGGGTTAAAATATGTTCACGTTTGACTTCAGTTTCGCAATATGGAAGACGTAGATGAGGCTTAAGATGATACCTATAGGTTAGCCTTATTTTACGGGGGAAATACTTTAACGCATTTAACGTCACTAGAAAGAGGTGACGGCGTGTGTGGGATTCCCTGATATGGGCAGGAAATGTCTCTAAAACCCCCCGGTGGATCTCAAGCCTTGATGGCGATGACGTGGAAACAGAAGACTTACCACAACATCTTCGGCAGGATGGCCGCTAACTAAGCATCCCCGTAATGTTAAGGAGAGAACCTAAACGTTTCCTAGAAGGCGTAAATTATTTAGAAACTGCACTCCTAAATTTGTATCGCTCATATTGAAGATAATGTTAACACCTACCTAGTAAATTTAGTCGACGCATCACGGCGTACGTATTTGTTTTTATATGAGTATATTATCTTCTTGGGTTAACTATTTGTGCCACTTTGAAAGACGTAAACAATTCGCAACTGTGCAATGTAGGTGAGTGGTGAATGAAAGTTGTTTGTTTGTTTACTGTCTCAAACAGATTGATAAACCACCTAGAATCAGTTAGCCAGTTCAGTAAATGTATGGTCTAGGAAATCAATTTGAATAGTAAGTCAGTTCTAGAGATTATATAACTTATATTTCAATTCTAAACTTAGAATCATCTTCAGTAAATCCATGTGCCATTTACTTAATGCTACTTTGCATTTTTTCTAACATTAAAAGTACAACGCATTGCCCAACATTGTCATTTTTTTAAATTATTATAAATATATCACTAACCATCAGTCAAATTCTCTCTAGTGATTGACCTACTTACCTACAACCGAAGCAATCCTACTACACTTTTTAATTTTCAAATGTTATTTCTGGGATTTTCTCAGCTCAAACCAATAACTGTCCAGTTATTTATTAGCGTAGTACGTCTAAGTAGCCCTCTTATCTACCAAATTATCTGCTATCAATTCAAGTTACACACATTTCAAAAGAACAGGCAGCTTGCTAATTCCCATTGTTAGACAAAAACACAACAACTTAAATTTCACGACGTGATGCCAAATAAAATAACAATAAAGATTGTACCGTATAACTCTGTAGAAAATTCAACACAACACAATTGTATTATAATATGAGATTAAACGGATTAAAAGGCATGTTATATGAATAAAATTTGACTTCATAAAAAAACTAAGAAGATTTTTAAATATCGCACGTCAAAATTTTCTCTAAGTACCTACGTTATCTATGTAAACAAATACATCACAAACAACCAATTTGTTTTTGTTTTGTTAAGAACAAACGTATCTATGGAAGTCCATATTTTTTTCTAGGATCTTAAATAAAATACAGTACACAAAGTAGACTCACCATATTGTCAGGATCACGAATTCACAGGACACACGACAACCGAGTCCTCAATGGATATTAAGTGGTCCAATCAGTTCGCATCACGCGCGGCCGTATCCGTCGCAAGCGCACGTTCTACCGCGGGGCCGTGCGGTCACCGACTGCGCGGGCGCAGCTCTTAACAAACAATACCGAAACGCTGAGGAGTCACCAGATCTGTTTAATACAATGATAAAATAACGCCTCTATGAACAAAAAAGTTGCAACCAAATGTGCAGAGGTAAGTACTTCTGAAAAGAAAGAATGCATTTTTTCACCTATCCATGTATAATTTACATAATGGTACAAATGAGAATTCCAACTCCATGTCGTAGGAGTTCCATCATTTTAACTTTATGCATAAATGGGATTAGTGCGAAAAAAATTCGCATTCGTACCATCATGGAACAAAGCAATGGAACTAGTACGAATGAAGGTGAACTAGTGGTTTAAATACTCGGTCATGATCTTGGGGTCCTGGCTTAATTTCCGTGCCGACTAAAGTATGTTTCAGAAAGCGAAAATCGCACAGATTTGTGTTCACCATCTAACAATTAGTTTTTAGCCCTGCTGTGTGGCATACAAAATAATTTCAACCCCGTTTGTTTCAACTAGACCATCTCGTGAATATTTAAAATTCGTGACTTCAAACATTTTGTTCATATATTATTTATTTTTGTTTTGTTTTGACTTGGCGTATAGTATAGCAATGACATGACAATTGTACTTACGCAATGTGCTGGACCTTCAAATCCTAACAGGATAATGAGGGGTCCACCGAGCAATGAACAATGTCAGCAGAGGAACAGCTGTGTGGGTTAACATGCCAGGACGTATAGTACAGTTCTCGCTTCCTACCCAGGTACCTTCAATATCAGCCTTCTACTATACCGGATCAATCTGTTTGTATCTGTATTATGAGTAAACTAGCTGTTGCCCACGATTTTCGTCACATTATTTTGGAATAATAAGTTATCCTATGTCTTAAACTAGTATTTAATTTGTCTTTCTAACAAATTTTAAAAGTCGGTCTTTTCCGAATTGGTTGGGGCCTGGGATTTTTCCAAATGCGCTGGGTTGTCGCCCTCAATTAGTGACCATCGTCTGGTACTTATAGGTAGTACATATGTCGCAGTCATCTGGTTGAATCAGCTATTTGATTGGATCACTAGCGCGTTCATTGAATGACGACGTTTAATTGAATGACTAAAGGAACTCGTCAAATTGTTTAATATAACGTTCAACTTCTTGACTGAACGTCATTTAGCATAGTCGTTGAATGGGATATAGCTGACTTGACTGACCATAAGTGCGCCACTTTAAAGATAACTAACTTTAGATAAATAAAATTAGAACATGACATAACACACCTTAATAAGAATTTTTATTATATTTTAACAATTTTAAGTCTTCAGGCGCTTAGGCAAAAATATATTTTTTTTACGAATAAGTCACTTTAAATCTCAATTTCACTCAAAAAAATATCAACACAGTGCTATTCGATTAGATCTGTACCATCTTTGTTTTGATAAGCATTAACGCCGCAGTGGAAAAAAAAAACTAAATTACAATCACCTGACTGATTTTACGTCCGCTATGTTCAAAGGGCTATGTTACAATCTGCTAACTTGTTGGACGTTGAGTCAAGCTTGTTCATTCAACGTTCGGCCTAGTCATTCAATTAAGCGTCGTCATTTAATAAACGCGCTAGTGATCCAATCAAATAGCTGATTCAACCAGATGAATGCGACACATATATTACGCACGTATTATTTACATTTAATACATATTTATTACATGGGAAGATCAGATACTACAGATGCACTAACGGGCTGTTGTGTAAATAATACCTCGACATACGCCCGCACTTAATAAGGCATGTCAAATCGAGACTTTTTAAGATTGTCTTATTTTATTTATTAACAAGCAGTGCCAGCGACTTCGTTCGCGTGGACTATAATAATAAGAATTATTTTTTACTAAAATAAAAGTATCAAGTTAAAGCCGCGCTGCATGGCGCTTGCCGCCGACCAGCGTCTTGCTTGTGTGCCAAGTGATCGTGAATCCGACTTACTTATTTTGTTGCCGTTTTATTTTTAAAATAGCCTAAGTTTCTTATTATTACATCAGCTAACATACAATAAAAGTTCTGTCAAAATCGGTAGAGCCATTTCGGATATGAGCCGGAATAAACAGAAAGAAATTGTAAAAAATATTATTTTAGTATTTGTTCTGTATAAATATTCGAATACATGTAGTAAAAAGCGGTTAATTTAATATTACAAACACTCTCAATTTATTTTTATGGGAGCATTTAATATTCCTGAAAATAGAGTTACAATAAATAGTACCGACCGAACGATAAAGAAGTACCTACGATCAAAAGCACGTCAGATTTTTCACTTTGGACATTGCCTCGACCTTACGTCGTGCGCATAAGAACTAATATCGAACTGCAAGTGTTGACATGTTATTGATCGTACCTACTAATATGAATCTATTCAAACCAAGAACCAAGCTTACGGAATTGCATTGAAAAGATGCCTTACTTCTATTTACATAAGTATAATAATCCGGAAATTACTAAATAAAAGGCACATTGAAGATGTAACTAGTATTTAAATATTATCTTGTGATGTTGCGATAATAGCTAACAAAACAAGTAAACTTGGCGCCTCCACTGCGCTATGACGTAATGACTTAGCTGACCGCGATTGCCATGTGGGATTATGTGAGCTCTTATACAAGATCCTTTCCAATGATTGCAGTAAATCGGCGACCCAGATGACTGATGCAGCGTGACGTCACAACGGGTCAGTGGCCAGATCTGTCCAATAAATAACAGTTCTGACCTTTAAAAGCTGGTCAAGCGCGAGTTTCTATCGTTCCAGCGGTTCTGGAATCTTCTCACCTATCTTTTACTTTCGTCCTTTACAGAAATTGAATAAATTATTAAAACTACAAAAAATCTGAGTAATCTTTAATATTGGAATTTACATTTACCACATTTTTACGTCTAAAAATATAATTACGTATAAACCGAGGTTTTATAATAAAGTATTATGCATCAATGTGGGGTGTCAATAATAACTAATAACAGTTCTTATTCAAATTTACAAACGCGGCACGGTTTCAGAGGAATTAGATCATTTACTTAAGCTTAGTATGTAATTAGTTAATCTAATTATGAAAAAACTCTTTTAGATTATTTTTTTTATTATTTTTTTTATTTCACGATTGACTTCATCCCATCTGATGTTAAGTGGTAATGAGGTCATAGCTTAAGGGTGACAAGTACAGCATAAAAAATCTGTTACTGGACTTGTCGCCCTTACCTACCCTGAAGGCTTGACCCCTGCTACTAATGTAGCACCCCTCAGAAGCTCTGGAAACCTTACTCACACGCAGGAACACAACAACACAGAAGTGATTGTTACCCTATCTCTCTTATATTCTATTATGTAAACTAAGTATAATAATATTTTATTAGGTACCTTGATATAGCTATCGCGGTCAAGCATCACCTGAGTTGAGGTTTTGCTAACTTCCAACAAAAAAATGTAATGTTATGTCAATATTTAGCTTTGAATAATCAAATTCTATCGACCCTGAAATTTGACTCACGCGGTGTAGGTGTACTTAATATTTTTTTTGACATTCCGAACAAAGGTACATACATTTTTTACTGGGCAAGTCAACGACTTCAGAGCCAAACGATGACGACGAAATTGATAAACGAACGAACTTACGCGTCACTATTCCTAGGTCGAGCAAAGTACCTATGTTCCGGAATTTTTGTAATAGCTTGAGTTTAAGATTACCAACCCACGTTTTGAAATAAGCGTGGCGATAAAAGAAAATAGGTACCTAACCATTGTTTAAAAGATGATTTGATTTTAATGATGGTGGCCCTCTAGTACTACTATGTACTATTTGTTTAAATTACTAAACTATTACTATTAAACAAAAATAGAAAGGTATCTTCCTTAACTCATAGGTAGAGTTGGCAAATGATCGATAGATATAACTACTTATCTGTCTTCCGTAAACCTGCCTGATAGATACATTTATAAATATATTTAGAGATGTGAGGTTCTATTGTCAGTTAAACCAAATTAAGATATAATTTGAGGTTCATGAAGGCCTACCTACGATGTAACTGTTCTTTTTTCTCTTTCTATGGTAATTATTAGCCCCTACTTAAAAATATAACATGAGCCATACTAACCAAAAATAAAAACGAAATATGTTTGATCCATAAATAGAGTAGGTACAATTTAGATTCTCTATGATATTTCAAACACGTTTATGCGCCTTCAACAAAAGTATTTTTTTTTTAAAACGTAAACCGATTCTTTTAATCTGAAGCTTAAGATTTATTTATGAAATCGAAACCTTTCCATGTTTCGTTCCGTATTTGAGAGTATTGTCTGTGAAAAATTCTTTTGTTAGGCAGTGGTTACAAACGTACTGCGGTTTTACGGTCATTGCCAAAGCATTACGTAAAAATAATGTCTTACACATTGTAATGCATTTTGATACAATTGACAATGCTGGAAGAACATTATCTAACATCACGGTCTAAAAATATATTGTAGGCGGCAAACCATGATCATAGTAGGTACCTATCGAAAACAACGCAGTGAAGAAAGTAATTTGTTTACGAGTCAAAATTCCATTTCTAATCAACAAATATTCATCGACCTGCCTTCTTATTTACAAAACGTTAGAATCGAATTCAAGTCCCGGGTTGGATCACCGGTCGACCCAATATGGGAAACAAACTTTTCTATATTGTCACGGGTCTGGGTGCTCTAGCTTCTTACCTCAGAATCAGAGCAATGTAGATACAAATGTAATATTGTCGAAAATGTTTATTTATTTATTGACTCTACATTTAGCAACATCAATCACGATCTAAAAATAAACATATTACCGATAGTTGTTATTTGAAAGTTTCAACGAATTATAAGGTCGGGCAAACGTTCCCGTACTGTGTTTCAGTCAAGTGTCTATGACTATTAAGTACCTACAATAGAGTTCTGGATACCTGCGCGTGCGCACAGCCGTGGGAGCCATTGTGCCGTGTATTGTATAACTGATCAGCCATCTCCTTTCACTTTTGCCGGTGAACAGCCTACAACTAATAACGCGTGTAAACAGGTCACTTTTTAAGAGAGGTAGGGCATGAACTGGAGCAGGCCGACTGGTGAAATACCTCCACCTTACAGTGGACCGCAGCCAAATAACAATCACTCCGGTGTTGTTATGTTCCTGCGTGTGAGTAAGGTTTCCAGAGCTCCTGGGGGGTGCTACTTATGTAGATGTAAATATGGTTCAGCGGTTGTGTTACGTTTATCTCTATATTCGTCTTTACATGAAAACTATCTGAACTATAAAAGATATTAATTATACATATTCTGTTTTAGGTGTTAAAGACCTCGCGCTGCTTCCTTCACGCGTTAAATTGTATCTCCAGGTTGATAATGCTTTAATATAAACACTAGTCAACTGCTGATTGGCTAAAAATACAGTGTGGTGTGTTCCCATCCAATCAACACTATCGACTGTTTTACCATCTCATGTGAGAAATTTGGCGTTTTTGAACTCCTGGATCCAGTACTGATGCTTGTAACACTCCGTACGTTTGTCATTTTTGTGTTTTGTGTAAAACGCCCAGATAAGCGGTGTATAAGTTTATCGGTGTTAACAAAACTTCAACTATCTATACTTATATTATAAAGCTGAAAAGTTGGTTTCAACACGCTAATTTCAGAAACAACGGGTCCAAATATAAGCCTTCCTCGATAATTCAAATGTTTGTGTTAGACAGTCCATTTATCGAGGAAGGCTTTAGGCCAGTGTTTCCCATTTGCCGGGTCGCGACCCGGTACCGGGCAATCAACATAAAATACCGGGTCGCAACAATTCCGCCTTGTTTTCAAATACCTACTATCGATCGACGCAACGTAACTGATTGCACTCGAAATACCCTAGCAGGTGACTTTAATGACTAAAATACGATACCAAAACATGATCATAATAATTAATAAAAACATATTTTCTACTAATAATAAATGTGTAATTTAATCGAATAGAACCAGCTTAAAATTATTAGGTGGGTCACGAAAGGGCGGTGTGAAAAGTACCGGGTCATCGCAAAACAATGATTAGGAAACACTGCTTTGCACTAGCTATATAACATCAATCTGCGACTCATACGAAGAATCAGTTTAAAATGTGGAAAAATGGGGACAAAACACTGACGAAACTGCGGAGGGCCGCTAGTTTAAAATTAAAACGGATTACTGTTTGTAAATAAAAATATTTATTATTAAAAATTCAACCCATTCAGAGTTAGCCAGCTTAAATTATAACATAGTATTCTTAGTTAGTACTAATTTTGAGCAAAATATGAATCATGACTACCGCAATAGGGCATTCATAAGCATTAAGTTAAAATGAAACAACTAATCACAACATATATGTTAATACTATTTACGATCGGCAAATAAATTAACAACTTTATCTGTTGCCGTACAATGTACGCATTTCTCATTCGCAATCAAGGGCGACTACCTTTCCTTAATTCTTATAATTGCTTGTCACTCGTTGGATAACAAAAACACGTACAAAAAGTCGAAATAGCGGCTATCTATTCCTAAAGGCGTTTATTTACAGTTCACTGAAAAAAGGCAGGTATTCTATTGTATATAGAAATAGTAATAAATTAATCTTCTACCAGACTATTAATTGAGGTAACGCTAGCTTCAGGCATTCGAATGCATCTCTGCCAGTATCTGTTCATAGCGTTGTAACGGTGCAGGTTCACACCCACCAGACTGTGGGCTTCGTCAGGGTACGACTGTAAATAAATCATCATGTCAGTACAAATTATAACTTATCTGCTCAAAAAACTACGATTATGGCATTTTTTTTTTAAAATGGTAAAATATGTAAACCGGGCATAAGCCTTTTTTTAAAGAATGAATTAACTTTTTTGTTCTTTTTTTGGCTAAACATGCATTCAGCATCAACGGACACAAGTCATAATTTTGCCGATTAATTAAAAATAACTTTACATGAAGTAGGTATTCTCGCTTTACCTTCTTCCGTTTTATGAGAATGACATAATTTTACATCTACATTTCTAAGTATTAATCAATGAGTTAGCCGGACACCTGGCCTGAATCAATCTATACACGTTTATCTATTAATAAAATTCCAGCGTATGCATATATCATAAAAACGAGGAAATGACATTTAAAGTAAAAAAAACTCGAGTTATACCAGTCGTATTAAATTGCTTTCCTGATACAAGATTTCAACAAAACTACTATGTATGCTCGTGGTAAAAACATAATTTTAATAATTATATATATTGGAAACAATAGGTAGTTTGCACGTACACTACAAACGTATAAACACTTTACAGGTTGTACCGTGTAGTAGTAGTGAAGTGTAGTCGTGGGCATAAGAACCAGGTTTGTACTGCAAGTGTTTAATGTGAAATGTCGACGTCGCGACGTATGCGTTCTTTAAAATTACGATTCTTTTATCACATCATGATCTATGACTTGGCGTCCGCGCGTCCCAAGACACTTCGTTTATTCGGTCTTTGAAAAAAATGTTTAGTGTCTGAATATAATTTAGTGGGGGAATGGTTAAAAAAATATTCAGCTTCAGAGCCAAATGTCCT
This sequence comes from Glyphodes pyloalis, assembly GCA_037074685.1. Lineage (NCBI taxonomy): Eukaryota > Metazoa > Arthropoda > Insecta > Lepidoptera > Crambidae > Glyphodes > Glyphodes pyloalis. The sequence continues at coordinate 5,706,200 of JAYKKO010000025.1, forward strand.
TCGTACATCTACAATGTATAAAGCATAGCTAAATTCAATACGGTTTCACTTCTACTGTTCCTACTTTTACGCTTTGCCTCGAGTCAAAACTCCTTGTATCGTATGCGAAACCATTTTTAAATAATGTTTAATTACAAACAAAATAATTCAATTCAAAGTATAAAGTGTGATCTGCATATTAAAATAATTTCCAATTTTTTAGTTTGTATTGCTATAAATGCGTGTTTTTAGTTTTTTCAATCATTTATTGTACACTTAATTGTTTCCTTAATAAATAAAAAAAATAACCTATTCTTCTTACCATCTGTTCGAAGGGTATGTCCAGCTCCTGAAGTGCTCGGTACAGCTTGGCGGCGTTCTGATAGTGCACGTTATCATCGGCGTTCCCGTGCATGATGTAGAAATCGTGTCCGCGCAACTTCTCCGCTAACAGCGTCACGTCTCCGGCTTGGTACCCAGCTAGGTTATCGTCCTCCGTAGGCATACCCATGTAGCGCTCAGTATACATCGTGTCTGTTGAAAAAAAACAAGTATATCTTTTTCTTCTAAATTTAAAACAGCCGTACTACTTTAGGAATTTAGTACTACTTCGGAGCGAAGTAATAACCACCGATGAATAAATAAATAAATATTGGACAACATCACATACATTGCTCTGATTCTGTGGTAAGTAGCTAAAGCACTTGTGTTACAGAAATCAGAAACAACGACGGTACCACAACACCCAGACCCGAGATAATATAAGAAAAGTTTGTTTCCCATACCTACTCACTTTTCCTACTCATACTTCTGAATACTACTCACAATCTTTCACTGTCCAGTCCATACGCTTATGGAATTCCCTTCCTTTACCTATCAGGGAATCCGAGTCCCTTCCCATTTTCAAATCAAGAGTAAAAACTTTCTTTCTTTCTCTTAACTAAATCCGAACTTGTATCCTTTATCAAAGTATTTAAATAATGCTAAGCTTTGTTGGTAATTAATTTAATTTCATATATTTATTTCTATTTGTCTATATCATAAATACTTTATGGAAATGTATATATTTATTTATTATATAGGTATTTATTTGTTTATTATAGTTTTATTTATCTTTACGTATTTTTTTTTATATTTTTATCTTGTTATGGTATTTATATTGATATTTTCTGTTAGTATTTTTCTCAAGCATTTTGCACGGCTGTACCCGTTTCTCGATGTCTACTATTTCCTCTACCTAAAGGTTGTCTGGAAGAGATTGCTCTCTAGCAATAAGACCGCCTATATTGTACTTAAAAATGTCTGTAAAACCAATTTCTGTAAATTTTCTGTGCAATAAAGTGTATCTATCTATCTACCCATATTGACCCGACCGAGGATCGAACCCGGAACCTCAGAGATGGTGCAACGCCAAAGTCCGGCACGCTTGCCTCTCGGCTACGGAGGTCGTCAAAACCGATAAGTATTTAGTTCTAAATATATCCGGCAGAGGGAACCAACCGGAGGCTAACAGAAAAAAATCATCGCCTACGATAACTTGCGGTTAGCTCAGTTAGAAGAGAAACACGCAGAATACGTAAAGGTCGTGGGTTCGAGGCCCGCACCGCAAGGGGAGATTAAATTTTTTCTGTTTCTTTAAATATTTAAATTTCGCTAGTGCGGCGTAAAGTACTAATTCAATGAAGGAATCACCATAGACACAACCCCGAGTTGTGTAATGATTGTACTACCGGACTCTATGTGAATGCAGTGATATTGAGAGTGGGAGATAGTTTATTTTTTTATATCACACTTCAAGATTGACCTCATCCCACCTAATGTTAAGTGGTAATGAGGTCCTTGCTTAAGGGCGACAAGTGGGTACAGGATAACAAATCTGTTACTGCACTTGTCGCCCTTACCTTGAAGGCTAACCCTGCTACTAATGTAGCATCCCCCAGGAACTCTGGAAATCTTACTCACACGCAGGAACACAACAACACCGAAGTGATTGTTATTTGGCTGCGGTCTTCTGTAAGGTACAGGTATTTCACCAGTCCGGCTGCTCCAGTTCGAGTGATAAATCGCTATGTCCTACCTCTCTTAAAGTTTTGGCTGCAAGTACTTACTATAGTAAATCCAGGAAGTCACCGGAGCTCCGGAGACGCCGCACTGGAACATATTATCGTCGTCGTGGAGTAGCGTCAGCAACGTCGCATAACCGCCGTAGCTGTGGCCCCAGATCGCGACCCTCGACGGGTCAATGAACTGGTACCTCTCTAGCACTTGCCTGTTAAGCAAAAGTGACGGTATGTACAGTAATACATCTCACAAACTATTACCATACGAATCGCCTGTAGACGTATGGTGAAACACCAACACAAATCATCGTTTTGTGACTTTTTAATGGGATTGAACCTTTAAGTAGTTTTAGTAGCTTTTTTTTAAAGTACCAGTCCATAGAAAATACGGCAATAGGGAACATATATGCCTTAAAAATGTGGCAATTTCACATCATTGGATTTTTTTTAACATAAAATAAAAAACACAAAATCAAAAAATATAGCCTGGCTAAACACTGGCAATCGATTATCACAATCTTTAGATTACCTGTTCTGCAAATTATTAACAATGGCTTATGTAATTTTAACCAATTGTACGGTCAACAGCAACAGCACATCACGGAAATTAGTAGTAGTTTGATATTTTTTCTTATGCCTCCAACATAAGGTACAAAGTCCAAAGTCTGACGTAATTTTGACTGTACAATAAAAACATTGTTACTTATCTAAAAAAATGGGCTGTCTGTAAAGTCGGTTTGCAGACGGTAGTTTGACGTAACAATGCTCTCTCTCTCGTTCGTGCCACGCTCTCCCTTGCAGAACGCGACAATGAGCGTTACGGGACAATGACATCTTTTTAGTGCATGCAACCCGTAGTATCGAGTTATTAGACGTTGTCACGTCAAAAAAATGCAAATTAAATTATTGTAATGAACGTAAATCAGTGACCGATTAAAACAACTGAATAAATAACAAGTATAAATTATAGTAATTATGAACAATAAGGCAACGAGTAAACGAGGTTGAGTTTAATAGGTTGAGTTAAATTTAAAGTTCCGATGTCTATCATTCTTTGAGACAAATCGCTTTGTTGTAATGTATCATCTTCTTGAAGAATAAAAATCAATTGGTAAAAAGTATGGCACGTTATAGAACAAGTGCGCCAAATTGAAATAAGATAAATCTTTTTTTTTTGTTATTTTCGTAATTCTCAAGAGAATCTTTGGATATTCACCGCGATAGAACGCGGGCGAAGCGACGGGTCGCTAGAATAATAAAAATGCTGTATATAGCAAACGCTTCTCATCGTCTTGTTTATTGAAGAAAATTAAAAAGACGATAAACAGTTGTTTTCATCGGTCACTGATTTACGACAAGGCTCGCACACAATTATTAATGAACACTCTAAAGTTTAGTCGAGTGCACTTGTGATAATATGTAATGTTGGCACATTTTATTTTGTAACTAGCTGTGCCCGCGACTTCATTCGTGTGGGCTCCAGGTTTTTTCCGTATATATATACTTTAATGGTCGGTTTTACACCTATCTCCCTTAATAATTGAAACAAAAAGAAAAGTCCATATTTCAATGCAAGTTTCGAGCTATAATTATGCCAAGACAGGCAGAGTTAATTTCGCATTTATAATATTAGTATAGATATTGCAAAATGACAAAAACTAAAAACTGTCATTTTGCTTTTGACATCACAACCGGATACATTCAATATCCATATCATCCACAAATAATCGAAGAATATCAAATATCGTTTACTGGTGCGGTAAGCCTATGGTCATTAGCTTTATGGTACAAGATAAGAAAACTTAATTATCCTATTAGAACAAAGACTTGACGACCTCGAATTAACTAGTTTCGGTCACATACATTTAGAAAACATACTTCACTTTAGTATAATTAATAGGTAACAAATTAAGAGTCTATTTAAAACCTATAACTTTGCGTAGGTAACGAATATATTTTATTTCGAATATATACATGCAATATTAAACATCTGTGCAGTTATAGCCTGTTTCAAGGTTACATAAACATGTACATTTTTAAACACAAGTTTTGAAGCATAACTAAACGAATAACAAATATTCCAACCAATGTTAAATCAGTCAGCTTCATGTGTTAAAAATTAATTGCTAGATTAAAATAAACAATATCTGATAAACATACATGATGTGCCCCAGCTTACCAGCGAAAAATTTATACTTGATGTTTCTTCACTTATCAAAATTGTACAGAAATTGTGCCTTACAGAAGACCGCAGCCAAATAACAATCACTCCGGTGTTGTTGTGTTCCTGCGTGTGAGTAAGGTTTCCAGAGCTCATGGGGGGTGCTACATTAGTAGCAAGGGTCAAGCCTTCAAGGTAAGGGCGACAAGTCTAGTAACAGTTGTACTATGCTATACTTTTCGCCCTTAAGCTAGGAACTCATTACCACTTAACATCAGGTGGGATGAGGTCAATCTTGGAGTGCATTATAAAAAAAAATTGTACTTTATGACTTGGTCCATACTGTTACTTTAACTAATCTACTGGGTTTCTTACCAGTATCTTCTCGGTAGATATAGGTTCCGAACCACTTTGCATTGTAGGAATTCAAATTTGCAATCGTGCAATTTGCGTTGTGTGTAAACCTTCTATTTAATGACTATTTTACTTGGCCATCCATGCATCCCTACTAATATTATAAACGCGAAAGTAACTCTGTCTGTCTATCTGTTACGCTTTCCCGCTTCCCGCTTAAACCTCTCAACCGATTTTGATGAAATTTGGTAAAGGTAAACGTTGAACCTCAAGAACGGACATAAGCTACTTTTTGTTAGAAAATAAGGGGGAGGGGGGGGAGGGTGTAATACCACCTTTGAAAGTTTATATGGGAAAATGTTTATTCTTTATGTTAGAAATATGAAATTTGGCACAAATATAGCTCGAAACTTGGATTAAAATATAGACTTCTTTTTGTTTCGAATATTAGGGGTGAAAGGGGTAAAACCGACCATGAAAGGATGTAGTCCGCGCGAACGAAGCCGGGGGCACAGCTAGTGTCAAAATATAATCAACTTAGTTTTTTTTTTTTAAATAGTCATCCTTACCTCAAGATGACGAAGTGGTCCTCTATCTCGACTGTGCCGAGAGCGTTGTTGAGGGAATACAGTATGTCCTGCCCGTTTAGACCGGCGCCTCTGCCGTCGGCCAACATGTAGATCGTATCGTGGTTCGTCGTAAGGACCGAGTGATAGCCTGCGGTAGAAAAATAACGCTAAACCTACTTTTATTTTCACTTTTATAAAAAAAAGTAAGTATGCCATATCAGATATCTGAATATACCAGATCAGAATCTGTCTTAAATCTGAGTATCAGGGGGTCTACTCTCATAAACGAAATATGTCGGATCCGACAACGGATGGCAATTTTTAATCCTCATAATCATAAAAAAATAACTTCGAATGCCAATTAAGTGTTTTCAAAAAACAAAATATTATTTATGCAAATCAAAAACCAAGTCTTCATTCTTAAACTTTTGAGTAATCTTCAAAAACGAAACCTTTCGTTTGTTCGTTTCGTTTTTGAGAGTATCCTTCCATAATCTGTATTAAACATTTAAGGAACGCACGAATATTTCTTTACTGACTAACTAATTATGGTTCAGTTAGTTTGGGAAAAGTCACGTTTTTTATATATATTTGTATACATTTATAAAAACATGTCAATTTACGTACGTGAGCGTTTATATATGAATATATTTGGGCAATAATTGTCGTAGAAGCTTACGAATATATTAGGTTTCTGCGAATTTTCTTAAATTGGGTGGAAGACAGTAAAAAAAGGAATATGGTGATAAGAGCGTTGTTAAAGCGTTTAACCAGTTCAGGGTTTTTTGTTTTTTAACACAAAATCGAATTAAAAATGAATAGTCCCTTGAAACAGATGCAGCAAAAGAAAAAAGAGGCCAACATTCATCTGATACCATAAGATCACTTACCGACAGTGAAAGTGTCGAACACAGTATTGGTGTTAGGGCCAGAGTACACGTAGAACACTACCGGGTACTTAGTGTTTGTGTCGTTGATGTCCAGGCCGGGCGGCAGGTGGAGCCGAACTGATGCTGGGTGACCATTCTCAAGCGGCACGGTCGTGATGATGCTGTTCCACCTAGTTTTGTTCTGCAGACGCTCCCGGACTATGCTATTGTCTTCCCACAAGTATAGGACTTCGGAGGTCTGTAACAATGAGGACCAATTTTTGTACATGTTTGTAGCGAGCTCAAGTAAGGAGAAGCGGGTAACCTACCCCCTTAGATCCAAACTTGTGGGTCACGTAAGTTAGGTGCGATAATTAATTCAATATTAGATAGAGATGAAGTAAGTTTCGCAATTCAGCTCAATCCAACCTTTATACATAAATGAATAAAAAATGTTTTAAGAATATATAGGCAGATATTAAAATTCTAGTTAGACATTCTCAAGGGTAACGATTTCTTCACCTTGTTGAATCGCTTATTCGTGTGTCAATCTAAGTGTAAAACGAGACTAACTCACAGTGAATACGTTTTGAAAGAAAGAAAGAAAAAATATTTATACATTTTTATAGTGCTTTACGCCCCACTAGCGAATATTTAAATAATTTATTTTAATTTTTAAATATATATTAGAACTACTTATATAAGAATATTAGAAACAGAAAAATTTTATCTCCCCTTGCGGTACTAATATTTAAAGTTCGCTAGTACGGCGTTTAGTACTATAAAAATAATAAAATATACTTATATAAGAATTTTTAAACATTTTGAGTGCCTGGTGTTTTTATTTAGGGTCACAATGTGTGCTCACCCTCGGGTTGACGATGTATGTGGCGGAGGGCTCGCTGGGCGAGGAGCAGGTGACGGTGAGGAAGCGTCCGCGCGCGCTGGCGGTGGCGGTGGCCCAGGAGCAGGGCCCGCCGCCCGGCAGAGTGATGGAGCAGCTGATGCAGCCCGACCGCGCGCCCGCCCGGTGCACCTCCGACCGCCACGGCTGGCCCGTCAGCGTGCGCGTGAAGTAGCTGACCAACAATCATTTATTTTATACAAGCGGACCCGACACACTTCGTCCTGTCAAATTTAGAATGTGGCTTGACTCTAAATGTTATTCCGTAATTACTTTTGTAACGCTTGGTAGTTGCTATTGTTGTTTATTATGTTTTTTTTTAGAATACTTATGCACTATTTCACTATTACCGCACCTATAAACTAACTCTCCGCATGACCCAAAGGTTGACTGGAAGAGAATGCCCCTAGCATTAAGTCCACCTGTTGTACTTTTTTTGTGCAATAAAGTTTTTAAATAAATCAATTTTAGTTAGAAAACATTTGTATGTACTGGAAAAAGAAAAGGTTTGTCTTTAGTTTTCCCGGCAATTATTAGAATATTTTTTCGCCGTAAAAACAACCCTTGAACTTCAACGAACATTTAAAAGAAAGAGTTGTTTCAAGCGTTGTCGAGTTATACGCTTACCAACACATTTTGCTATTCATTTTTATATAATAGACTGCACTGCAAGATTGACCTCATCTCACCAGATGTTAAGTGTCCCAACGGGGTGTGTGTCCCATGTACTTCCTAAATTGTAACCCCTTATGTATCATGTGAGTAGCAAATAAATAAATAAAGCTGTCACAAAACTCACAACGCCAAGTTATCCTCATCCATCCCGACGAAGTTGTTGATGGTAAAAGCTCCGGGCGTGATGGAGCTGGTGACGATTTCACCGTTGATGCGCACGCTCTGGGCCAGGTGCTGCCACACGTAGCCGTCGGCTTGCCTCAGCGACCAGCGGAGTGAGACGTAGTAAGAGCCATCGCTGCTGAAGCGAGGAAGCGCGATAGGCACCCAGCCGTTGGGCTGCTCGCGGTTCTCTTCCTGCAATACAGTCACAATGTCATCATTACCTTTTTTTTTTTTTAAGGGGGGAAATGCTTGATGCACCGTACCGCCACCCTGAGGGAGGGTGACGGCGTGTATGGGACTCCCACCTGCCTACCTTCCTCGGACTACCCACTAAAACCCCCCAATTGGACCTCCATCGCCTTAGTGGCGGTGCTGTGGGGGATCGGCTAAGCCTTTACTTCCACAACACCGCCGGCGGAACAGCCGCTTACGCGGCTCCGTCTACTTCCCCCACAGTGTTCCGGGGGAGAATGGGGATGGCCGATCCAACGGAACCATACCCAACTCGCAGTGGAGACCGGTGTAATGCCGACTGAGGTGCCCTCACACCTTCAGCCGGCCGGTCCCCACGCGGTAGCTGGGCGCGGTCATATTGTCGCCGCGCCCTCAGCCGCCTTCTTCGGGAAGCGGGAGCTGATGGATCGTCCTTCCGATTCCGCTTTGCGGCCTCCTTCTGCGACATGACATGTCATCATTACCTTTAACAACCTCCGTAGCCGCGAATCGAGCGGATCAGACTCTAGCGACGCGCCAGCTGTGAGGGCCAGAGTTCAATTCACGGTCGGGTCAATATGGTGGAAAACTTTTTTTCACCTCTTCTCGGGTACAGCTGCTGTGATATGGTCTTTTACTGCTTAACATAGAATCAGAGCAAGGGATGTGACTTTATCCAATACTAGCTACCCGCCCCAGCTTCGCGCGCTTTTTCAGCTTGTCTGTACACTAATATGTATGGATTATACTTATAAACCTTCCTCATACATCACTCTATCTATAAAAAATCGCATAAAATTCGTTGCGTAGTTTTAAAGACCTAAGCGTATTTATTTATTATTATTACTTATATTATTGAAAAATTTTGAATTATTCTAGAACTAAATAATATAACATATACCTAATTAAATTCTAAAAAACACTTCTCGTATTCGGTACTGATAAACCCACCTCTGTGGCATTCCTGGGGTATTACCCTCTAATGTGTATGCAAAGATTCAGATTACTATCTTTCATCCCGAGGTTAAACCCCTAATATGACTAGAGTGATTTATTAATTACTTGTCATGCATTATACCTACTCACCTCAAAAGAACCAGTTTCCACATTGTATATCCTGAGCACAGTTTCGTTCTGTCGCCTGTTGAGCCAATGGGCTACCACTTCGTTGTCTCTGGCCCACGTAACGCCTCCCAAGATGTGATTATCAGTGACCGCAACGGGAGCTTCCAAGATTGTATAGGACCTGTCTTGGTCCTGCACTAAACTGCCCAGGTTGACTATTCGCAGCACAACGGTTGGGTTTGTAGTTCCCACCTTAAGAAGAAAAACGAATCAAGGAATTGCGTCTACTATCGGAACGGCACGGGCAAGGATTTTTAGGTGATAACAGTAACGTACCTTATGTTTTTATCCGAAGGTTTAAATTTGCAATTGAATGATTTTAGCAAACCGCGATATGCTAAGACCCCTAACGTTTGAAATTTCAACCTTAGTAGAATAATCATATTAGGTTCATTTCTGTTTGTCGCCTAAAATATTTTGCCATAACTTCCCGATAGTGGGCGCAGTCTCTAAGGAACAGGAAAATATTGTACATAGATAAATCTTGAGCAAAACAAAAAAGGCCATCAGGCTGTAGCTTAGAAGGAACTTCTACGTCGTTCTTCGCCGAGAAATCAAGAAAAACAGTTTTTAAGAACTGTGGTTGAATGCATGTATCAGAATAATCATCTCCAGAACATTTGATAAATAGTTCAAACGATAGACGAGTATCGAGTGTCAAGCAACTTTTTATGTAGACAACTTATTTTAAAACCAAGGAGCATATTAAAATGAATTATTGGTCTTTTGATTGGAGATAAAAATCAAGAGTAAAATCTTTATTTCTTTCTCTTAACTAAACGCGAACTTCTTTATCAAAGTGTTAAAATAAAGCTAAGTTTTTGTTGGTATTTAATCTGATTTCATTTGTTTATTCTATGTGTTTGTTTAAACCGTAAATACTTTATGGATTTGTATATATGTATTGATATTTATTTATGTATGTATTTTTTACTTATTTGTGTTTTATTTTTTATGTATTTATCATATTATGTTATTTATATTTCCGGTTATTTATTTATTTTTGTTTTCCTCAATAAATATTTTGCACGGGCGCACCCGTTTCTCGATATCTACTTTTTCCTCTACCTAAAGGTTGTCTGGAAGAGATTGCTTTCTAGCAATAAGACCGCCTAAATTGTACTTAATTATGTCTGTAAAGCCAATTTCTGTAAATTTTTCTGTGCAATAAAGTGTATCTATCTATCTATCTATAAAACACCAAATACCCAAGCTCTCTAGTTAAAAAAAATGAGATATCGAATTTTAGAAACTTCAACCAATGTACTATAAAACTCACCTTTGGGTATTTGAGTTCTTCGAATTCAGGGTACAAATCATCAGGATCTGTCATATCCTCGTAATAGTAGTATGAGTAAGTCCCCACTAAAGTGTCGTTGAATGTTGCAAACGCCAGATATGAGCCATCAGTGGAAAACCACGTAGCTTGACCAGAGTACATGACGTCCTCTGTAATAGACCAAGCATTCTTAATTAAGGTAAGTGTCAATCAAACAAAATGGATCGAATAGAATAGCAACTGCACTTCTAATGTATATTAAGTATACAAAACACTTATGCATCGTCAGATTGATGCGAAACTACTGTATTTTATGGAATGTTCACGCTAAAGCGAAGACCCAGCAAGCAACTCACCACACTTTTAGAATATTAACATGACAAAATATATATTAACCTAAGTTGTGCACTTCCATAAAGTCAAAACATTTCTTTTTAGTCATTTAAAATATCTTCTTTTTTATAATACCTTTTTTTGGAATTTTCATTAATTTTAATGGAATGGAAAAAATGTGAATCTCATAAAACATAATTTACATCGACCATGTCCAAAAGTAAGCGAACTCTTTTAGCGTGGTAAAACAAGAAATAATGTGGGACCACCCCGCATCATTAGTTGCTCAATCTGAGTACCTGGTCAAGTAAGCCTATGTGGAACTAAGTACATAGATAGAAAATTAATTTATTATAATATAAAGTTCATAGGACCACAAAATGCCTACACTACAATCAATACATATATAATTATATACATCTTTATACACACACGAATATTTGTTGTGGGAATCAAACTCACGTCCATTTTTCTAACAAGCCAGTCAACATTATTATTATCAACATATGTAATAGGAAAAAAATAAATAACCTGTACTTTTTGTAGCAATAAATTCTTGTTTTTGTTGCTTTCTAGATACAAACGTCCTCCAAAAGAATATGCAATTAACATACCTTCGTACACCCAATCAGTGTGGCCGTTGTATATAACGCCTGGGACGCCATCGTTCGTGATCCAAATGGGCTCGGAGGTCGTGTTCGGCAGGTAGTAGAGATTGTTGTCAAGCACGTAAGCGACGGAGTGGCCCGCGCCGAAGATGCACAGCTGCAGGCGCTGGTGGTCCGCGATGTAAGTAATTTGACTAAAAAATTAAACTAAATTACAAACATAAGAAACGTTTCCGATTCGGAAAGTCAAACATAGACTTCTCAGAGGCATGCCACACGATGCGGTGCAGCGGCGGTGCGGCGCCCATGCCGCTCCGCTGTACTACACATAACAATGTATGGTATAGCACACGGCGCCGTCCGGTGAGCTCCGCCGCTGCACCGCGCGCGCATCGGCTTATAGACGAGGCGGGAAGGGGTGTTCGAGTCCGTCGCTGCTACTTTTATTTATTTATTTTCATAGAAAACCAACAGCGTTATATTAAATTTACGTTACAGTAAGTAAATTATTAAAAGTATGGCCAATAACAGGCTTTCCTTACATGTAATAAGTGTTGTTCTTATGCTAATATAAAAGTTTAGTGATGTTTAAATACAAGTATGTATCATTTTGTACAGTACAGTGAGTACATACAAGGATTTGACAGAAAATAAACAAAAACTTACGACTAAGCAACCGCCGAGCATTCGCCAAACATTTCACTTTAAATAGCTTAAGCCAAAAAAAAAATCTGATAGATTTAAAAAAAAAAACAATAATGAAAATAAGAGCAGTCTCATGGTATTTAGATTCTACATGGCAACCTAAAGCACATACCCGTCCGACCCTCAACATTCAATCTAATTGATGTGAAGCGGGAGGCAGACAACTACCTAGTCTGCTCGCCTGTACTTGCGTGTTTTATATTATTTTAAAAATATAATATGACACATTTTCTCAATCAATGTCAGTATTGGGCCACGATGACGCATGTAAGTCCTACAGTTAATTTCATTTATTTTACAAATAGATACTTTTGTTTTATTTTATTTTTTTTCAATAATTAATTTTTATTTTACAATTGACAAACTAACTGTGTGTCTTAGTGCAAAATTAGTAATAAGTTTAGCTTCCATTTGTAAAAAAAAACTACTGAGTTTCTTGCCGGTATCTTCTCTTTAGTTATAGGTTCCGAACCGGAGGTAGCTTCATTTGCTTTATATAGAGACTATTCATAAGTATTACTAATGTAATCTATGTGAATAAAAAATATTGACTTTGACTTTGACTTTGAGTACCTACTTGTACAGACAATAATAAATGCAAAAATGGACTTGGTACTACTTTTGCCAATAATGTGCCTAATGAGCAGAGCCTAGGCGATTTGACAGTGAGCCTGACGGATTGCAGTAGCAAAACCAGACTGGGTCAGGTGAAAAATATAACTAAGTATACAAGAAAATATATTATCTCGTAGTTAAATGAGGCCTGGTAGGGAAACACCATCAAATATAGCACCACTTTTTGTTTAGAATATAATACAATACAAGTTATCCAGCACGGGCTTATTTTAACAACGTATTCTGAGGCTATGTTTCTATTATGCGAGTAGTGAACGGATGTCAGTTAGCGTATCTGGACACTTCTTTTTTTGTGTGTCGAAATGTTTAGACATACATGTATGTATTGAGATAAGTAAGTAGGTACAACAATTTATTCTGGTTTAAGATTAAGAGACCAAAACTGTTTCTTCTTTCTAAAACAATATTAGCATTATCAATAATCCCATGTCGATTATATGTGTATTTCTGATGATAACACATTCATTTAAATATTATTTTCCACAACACAGTTATATTTTTCTTAATAACAAATAATAACTTACGTTGTTAACACTTACCCAGTTGCGATTTCATACAGAGCGAATTTGGCGGTAGTCGAATAACGGTAAACCTAAAATAAAAAGAAATCTAGTAAAATAATTACTTATTTTTAGACACTTTTTATCTACCGAAACTTTTTTCTTTAAATTTTTACTAGCCGTCCGCCCCGGCTTCATAGAGGTACCTAGATCATGAAATAATATAACTTTTTGTAAATATTACATAGTCCATGTTAATCTGGGATACTGTAGCTTACCGATAATGAAATACATTTTCAAATCAGTTTAGTAGTTTCCGAGCCTATTCAATGCCAACTTATAATAAAAAAAATCCGACGTACTTATAAGATTTGTATACATTATAAGTACCTAAGTATTACAATTTCACATGTTTCACTAATAGATGGCATAAATACGCAACGGATTTTGATGCGTTCTTTTTTGATAGATAGAGTGAGTCTAGAGGAAGGTTTTTATGTGTAATAAAGAATAGAAAAGCCAATATTTCTAAGTATTTACATTACATCCGTGCGAAGCCGGGGTGGGTCGCTAGTTTAATTTATAAAGGCTTAAATTTTCTTAACAGTTATTTCAAATGTGTCTGCCTTAGCTACCTACTGACTGATCAAAGTTAAATATCATTACGATAACAATTTTATTGATAATGTTTTACCAACTGATATCCTAATCATCAAAAAGTATGTTTTTATTGCCGATATATTGATAAATAATATACTACAGAGATATTAATAATTAAGTACATACACGCATGACTATTATAAGTCGGTGCGTTAAAAAAAGTTAATACAACATAAGAATGCCTCGGTTTTTATCCGTTAAGGGAATATGGTAAAAAATCAAAGACTTGCTACGTATTTAAACTTATGTAAATTTCAAAGTGAAGTAGGTACAGTCGCCATCAGATATATCGGAGCAGACAAAGTAGATAGAATTAGATAGTAGTAGAAAGAAGATATTATTGAAGTTATGAATGTTCAGATATTAATGGTAACTTGTGGTGTATGGAACTTTTTGACATTTTAACTGTTCAAAAGTATTTGGTCACTTTGTCTGCTCCGATATATCTGACGGCGACTGTACCTATTAAAAAGGTCTGCAACATGTAACTATAAATATATAATTTGATAAGTTTTAATAATTACTTGATAAATTATACATGTTCAGCGTCTTTGGTTTATAAACAACTTATTACCTTGTGAAAACACAGTCAAGACCACGTCAACCTTTGACTATACTACGTAAGTAGGTAATACACTTTAGACTACCAACCGAATGTCGTGAGAATAAGAACTAATATCTGAGAGCAAATGTTTATAATGATGTTGAATTTACGTAGGAACTGTGCATATAAACCAATCACAAAATTTACTCACCTGTTCTACTTCGCTAGAAGCTAAAATGTACGCTCGATCAGCAGATAATATTGGGTTGCTTGTGTTGAGTAAAGCCTGAAAAAGTAAATACAATTTTAGGTAAATTTTAATCAATGCTAACAAACAACAAGTACTTAGGTATTGAAAAAGTTTCAAGTATTTCAGTTAAACCAACTGGATACACACCATCAAGTCTCCGGAGACCAATACACTGCTGGTGAGGGTAGTAGCATCGAAAACTTGTATTCCTGGCTCCCCGGCTACCGTGAAGGAAAACTCGGTATCTGAAAATTATAATAAAATCATTCTCCAAAAATAATTAATAAAATGGGTCCTCGAGTCTCATCTGAAGGCGCGTACATCCATATACATGGATAGCCATATAGGTAGGTAGGTAGGCAGGACATAAATCGTAGGTGTCTGTCAAAAGTTAAGTACTTGATTTAGTAATGTATTTTTAACACGCTTTTTATTAGCTCGGGTTGTATGTATCTATGTATGTAACGGAATCTTTGAATCTTAATTTGACCCACTTCCCGGTCTTTGATTAAGATGAAATTTTGCACACGCTCTGAGTTCTGATGACAATACATGACTAGCTAAGAAACGTCATTACAAATCCAATATGGCGGCCTCCCCAAGATGGCGAACTGACTGTTTGAAATGCACTTCCATGATATGGGTATCAACATGAGAAAACTAAAAAGTAGAAAATAAAAATAATAGTTTAAAAAACTAAAAAACACGCTTTTAGCTCGCACTAAAAATTACAAAATAATTCAGACATTTAAGAAAGAAAGCGTGGAGCGTTTATGTTATCTTTACTCTTTTTGGACAAAACGCTCCACGCTTTCTTTCTTAAATGTCTGAATTATTTTGTAATTTTTAGTGCGAGCTAAAAGCGTGTTTTTTAGTTTTTTAAACTATTATTTTTTTGTTATGAAGAGTAAATTTTGTCATCTCTACTTGACCCTTAAAGTTAAGGCCCGCCTGGAACTAGTCATAATGGCATGGTGTTCGTTTTTACTCTTCTGTCGTCCGCCGGTCGTTGAGTAAGTAGGTACGAGTACCTACCTACATACTGACTTGTTGGTCATCTATGGTTTCTGGCTCAACCAAGCCGCTAAGGAACTTAGGGAGCTTCAAGTGTCTAGCCGGCACGTGAAACCTAGCAACCCACAAATAGAAGCACTCTTCGCGCAGGGCCAAAATCCAAACGACACAAAAATTGCTCGTGGCTAAGCTTGGTGCCTTTGTGGAAAATAGGTGATCAATATGTATCTACTACTTCCGCCTAAGTCGAAAATAGGGTCATTCTACCACTTTCGAACACACTTAGAAGAATGCCCTTTTGGAGGCAGGAGGACAATTACTTATTACTCAGGCATCTGTTAATGTACCTACCTACCTAGGTACTATTTCCAACGCCCCTAGATTATCTACTAGCGACCGCGCGGCTTCACACGCATCCCATACCCGCTCTTCCCACATTTTCCACTGATTATATATTGCCTTCCTCCATAAATGGACTATCCAGCACAAAAAAATTTTTTCATTTCGAACCAGATTTTCGGCTTAGGTAGGTCCTAAGATTAGTGCCGTTCAAACAAACGAACTCTTCAGCTTTTTAATATACCTAACTACAGATTAAAGTTAGCCAAGTTCCTTAAGGGATTTAAGTTTTACTCGTTCATGGGAATTTCTTGCTTTCAATCACTATATATTATTCAATAAAAGTGTAAGATCACTGCAACGATGGCGATTACATGGGGCAGCCCTTTGATGCTAGGGGGCTTCCAAATCCAGAGAGCTTCTGACGGGTTTACGGGACCTCTCTAGAGAACCTAAATTAACAGATTACTTTATTGACCATGAATAGTGATGATTTTAGGTCCTTGAAACGATTTAACGGTCTAAATCAAAATTAAGTTCAATTCTGTAAGGGTTACCTATTCTGCCACTGCGCTTGTCTAATGATAACATATCTTACCAGAAATCCATCTGCCAGTGAAACCTCGCTGAGTAAAGCGTCCTTGGACGAATTCTTCCACCGTGAAGGGTTCATTCTGCGCCGCGGCCGCCGCCAGTAGCAGCCACACCAACCACGCGCCCCGCACCTTCCATAACCAACTTTACGGTCATTGCGTTCATTGGGACTCAAGTAGTGTCATAAATACTGACTAAACTGTAATACTGTGTACTGTTTGTGTGAGGCCCATCTAAGACAGGTCAGTTTGCAGTGATGTTGTAGATTTGTAGGTAAGGTTCGACTTAAGATACGGAATATGATCATACTAGCTGCCAGCGACTTTTTCGTTATTCTTGTACGTATTCTAGTATTTTAATATCCAACTACCAAATTTCATCCAAATCTATTCAGCAGGTTTTACGTGGAAGTGTAACCAGCACACTATAAATATATTATAAACCTTTTTCTTCAATTTACATATCTACCTATTCCTGAAAACTATAACAAAATCCGTTGAGCAGTTTAACTGATGGGAGCGAAAATACTAGTGGGTAGCTATCTTAAGCTAGTAGATAGGTAGGTCCTGTTACCGTTACTTATGATTTCGTTCGTGTTATTTTGGGATAAAATGTATCTGATACGTTAATCTTGTAATAATTTAGTCACTTCTCACCATACCTACACTGTCACTCTAACCTTTCCATAGAGATCTAAGGATCAAATCCATTTTTATGCATCTACCCATGCAATCTTTGTTTTTTAATACTGGTAGGATTTATATTTTGAAATTAAATCATGATATACATAATTCCGACTATAAACCTTACCACATAAGTACAAAGATGGAATGTCTATCTGCATACTAGCATATTACACACAAACTACAAAGGATTGTACTAAAACCTTAACCATTGGGCATTGCTTTAATCTACAGGGTTCATTACTGCATTTGATATCAAACAATAATCATATCATATTAGATTAAAAGTATACTCACCATTATTACACTCTCTCTATTATTATACTCACAATAAACACAGCGGTTGGCGCTTGTCCGCCAACACAACTGGCTAACAGTTATCTAATAAAATTACTAGCTCTTCTTATCCCTTGATAAGCAATCTGCAGATAAATGTAATTGTTTAAATTTTGATCTTTTTAATAGGTCGACAACGATAAAATCAATAAAAATTCTTTAATTTTATTATGACTCCGCTTTAATCGATAAGTGCTGGATAAGAAAAGTTAGGAGTGAGTCCCATACAACCCGGCGTCCCAACCAGATCATTGTGGATATATTGTATGATTCTTAAAATTGCTTTATTACTATTTTGAATGTATTTATTTGTTTACTTAACTTAATGTTAAGACTGGGTAAAATATACTTAGTAGGTACCTACCTAATTTAATCTACCTATTTTTCTTCAGGTATTAAGACATTTCTTGGTTACGTAATAATAATCATTAGATCTATCTAATGATTATGATTATAATTTATATTATATTATTATTATTAAAATATCTATATATAAAGATATTTTGCTAGTGAAAATGTGCGATAAATGATAAAACAAAGAAAACATCTAACTGAAATTTTCACGTGGCGCATCCTAAGCACGAAATCACAATTTTTTTTATATTATTTCTTTCCCACATAACGCCGCTCCTCTTTCTAACAATGGTGATTTAGGATTAGTTTAAATTAAACATCAATATAAGGATAGGAAAATGTTTATTAACATCAATGGAATATCATTATGCTGACAAAAACAATTCTCACAGAATCATATTTGAACCTGACTACATCCCAATCTCCCACACGCTAAGTGTCTATTGCAGATGATGCAGGAAATACTCCAAAAACCGATTTTATTCAATTCCAAAACTAAAGCACACGTCGATATCTCAGGCTTTTACATAATTATAAAATGTCATTACGTCATAGTTTTCTGTAGATTTCACATTTATTATTGCCAGTTGTCTTTGATCAGTCTGTTTCAATGTATTGTTCATTTCTTCCGTTAATAATATGTCACCTCTGGTGTCTGGAATTCGTCAGCGGTATAGTACGTGTTTCGTAAATATACCCATGGATGAGAGCACGAGAAATTTTGTGACTGCATGGTCGAGTAGACTCTGTGCACACACGTGGTAGACTTGAGACGCCACCTCCACGGCAGTGAGAAGCGTCGACCGCAGTAAGTCTCCCATACTGGAGTCCCCAGTACGTAGCTTCTCGTATCGATCAAGTGACTCCGTCACTCCAACGACGATTTAAATCATAGGATTTCCTCCAAGCGTGCCTTTCTATAACATTTCGCATAAAATAAATCATTTATTCATCTCCCTTGCGTAATCTTGAATGTTTTGCCTTTAAACCTAGATTATATACTGCTAACAATTAAAGTACAACTAATATGCTCCTCTAACGAGCGAAAAAAGACTTGTCTGGGTAGACAACGATTAGGTAAAACCTGAAAAGAAATGTCGAAGCGACAAGTTAATATGACAATGAGTGATAATGTATATGTAAGTGTATGGCGCATGTCTGTAAACAAGAAGTGTATGAGCGTGTAATGTATGGAGGGATGAATGAATGGTGTGGGACGGACCATGCTAGTGGCGACGGTGGGTGCGGCGCAACTCCTGCAGGCGTCGTTCGTGTTCGGCCATATGCTGGCGACGCTGCTCTTCCTTTACAGCTATCTAAAACAATAAACAATATAAACTACAACAATTATCACTACATAGTAAAAAACAAAGTGGCTTTTTCTGCATGCCTTTATGTATGCTTAGATCTTTAAAACTACGCAACGGATTTTGATGCGGTTTTGTTTATTGTATAGTGATATTCAAGAGGAAGGTTTTTATTAGCAATATATAATAAAAAAGCCGTAATTTGTAAGTTTTTTCATGGCATCCGTGCGAAGCCGAGGCACCCGCCTCGGTAATAGTAAATAATAAACAAAAATTGGACAACATCAAATACATTGCTCTGATTATATGCGTAGTAGCTGAAACAATTGTGTTACAGAAATCAGACACAACGATAGTACCACTCGGATCAGAGACAATACAGAATAGTTCGTTTCCCATATTCACCCGACCGGGAATCAAACCCAAGATATCAGATAAAGTCCGGGCCGCTCGCCTCTCGGCTAGGGAGGTCGGCAATAACAAATGTATGAGTAAATATTGTATTAGAAGAAATACAGCTGGCAGATAGATTGCCATAGCTCAAATTCAGTTTAACTTTGTTAGTAAGGTGGTAAAGTCCACGATCCACCGCGCTAGCATCGTCACCGTAGCATTATTTACTTACTGCTTTGGTTATACTGGGTATGCTGTATCACTATTCCTAACTTCAGTAAGTCTTTTATTAGTATCACTATTGTATTTAAATGAGAGATGTCAGTTGGCTACCAATTGTTCTCTTAAATGTTATGATGCTGCAAAAAGATGTTAATTTCGCTTTGAAAATAAATTATTCAAAACCAGCTTCGCAATCTAAAACTTTGTTAGTTCATTTCCGCTGATTATTTTATTAGTCATTGTATTTACTGATTCAATAATCACATTAAACTATTTTAAAAACGTCAACTTACCATCCACTGGACATAACTTCTCAATGTCTCAATGCATTGGAAATTAAAGTAAATAAATTGTGTAGAACTCTAAAACCTGACCACTTAGTAATTTGACTGGCCTGTGGAACAATGATTAGCACTCTAGGTTGTGGAACCAAATTCTGAGGATATATAGGATCTTTAGTTTTTTTATAGGGGTTTTAATACCCAGCCACATCAAAATATGTGTGATGAACATCTTTGTTCCGTGTCTGAATTTATAATATAAGCACAAACTGTGTTGCTACTGTTGCACTCCTGCACTACGAAATAAAAAAAAATATGACAAATTACCGTTTCAGCCGATAGCGGAAGCCAATAAATACAAGGCGTAGTCTTTGTCTTTCTGAATAAATCGTCTAATAATTTAGCTGGAGCTTCTTCTTCTTTTTTCTTGAATTTCCTAGCTGTAAATAATAAAAAAACACATAATTTAGTCAAAATTTATTTGCTGTGCTTCCTGATTGATATATGATTAATTGGTGATGATTGATGATTTTTATAATACTTTTAATGTATAAAGTGGATTATCAGTGTGGGGTCCCCATATTTTTTTATAACCTTCGAAAAAAACTTTGCTTTCCTTAGAAACTTTAATCTCAGAGACCAACATTTTAATTTCATGAACTTATTATAAAGTAAATATCTAGTATGGACTTAGGTCTATTTATATAAACAACACAAGACTAAAATAAGTATACCTGGTTCTGGACTTCTTTCAGGGCTGCGGTGTCTTCTTTTATCAAGGCCAGGTGGTAGCCGCTCATCATGCCTTCCTCTAGCTGTAATAAGTTTGTCTTTGTCTTTCTCATTTTTACCAACATCCCATTCACGCATCACTGTTTTCCTCTCAAATGGTTTCTCCTAAGAAACAAAAGTTAAGTTTAGTTTAAAACATAAAAACATTATTGATTAATCATTGTTTCTTAGCAAAAAATGATGTTTATGTATTGAGTCTTAGCCTAAAAATATTCAGAAGTAACTCCAGTAATAATCTTATCAGATTTTCACCTGCTAGTAAAAATTTTAATGTTATTTTTAAAACTTTAAATTTAATGTCTGATAACTTACGATTAGTAAATTATATTTTAAGAATCTACCATAATCATGGTACACAAGATCACAAAAGTTATGTATAAGCTGCTAATTTGAAATCATGAAAGTCTCATTGAAAGTGCAATAATACTGAAAAGTTATCAATTATCTAGTATTATCAAAATAATAATTTGTCACACTAACCACTTCCCCTTTTTCTCTCTTCAAGTCTTGCTCCCGAAGCCAATCTTCCACTGTGCCTGGTATGGTTGAGACTTGAGCATTATCAGTGTCCTCATTTGACTTAGCCTTAACCAATGCTTCCTCATTTGAGAAATCTACTTGTAATGTTTTAGGGTTAGACACTGGCCATGTGACACCATGAAGAGCATGCCTTGTCTCCACCGCTTGGCTGAAAGTAATGATATGAATAGTTTACTGTTTCTGTTTCATAAAAACTTGGTTTAAGTTATGAAAATTATATTTTTGTAATATATAACTTGAGCAAAGTTTGGTAGGAGTGTAGCGAACGCCTTGCATGCCCTTTGCTACACTCCAACCAAAATTATAAACTTGTAATATGGTGTAATTATGGACTAAATTATTTGAAAATTATTGAATAGAATACTTACTCTTCACTTTCATATTTGACATAGCATTTAGATTTGATCCTGTCTATCCAAAATCCATCCTCAGCTATTCTTCCTGTTCGTTGCAGCAAGTTTTTTAATTGGGGCAGTGTGAATGGCCTAACCAGATTTGTTATAAACAAAATACATGATTGCTTATGCCTAGGTGGACTCGGTGGTCTTGCAATAATGCTATCATTTTCCTTAACTATAGATATTTTTCGATTTGATGTCAGAACAGAATCTCTAGGTTTAACAATTTCTCTCTCTTTCTCTTCAGTTGCCTTTTTATTAAGTTCAATGCTTTCAGTATTATCTATTACAATTTTTGGCAACACAGGTCTCTCAATCTTCTCAGTGACTTCGCGTTTAGTCTTCTTGTCTTCAATCACTTCATCAAACTCAACTGGCTTGACATCGGGTATAATTTCTTTAAGAATATCAGTAGAAATGGTTATGGACTTTTGTGTTTGTATTTTAGTAGGTCGAGAGCCCCATCTTCTTTTACGACTAATAACAATTGGGGCAGATGTTCCATTTTGGGAGTTATCTTCATGTTGAGAATGTGTAGAATTGGAGCGCTCCATCTTTCGTGTTTCACTGGGCTCCTCTGCATCTTTACTGCTTACAGACACCTTTCTTACTTTGTCATCTTTACTTTCAGAACTTTCTACAACATGAGATTCATCAGTTTTATTACCCTCATTTGAATCACATGGGTTTTTCTTAGAGAAGTTGTCAGTTTTATCTGCAGTTTTACCTTTAGATTTACTTACCTCATCTTCACTCCTCTCCAAGTCCTGGTCCTTAGCTCCCGATTTATATTCCTCTTTGGTGTCTTCTGCCTTTTCATGCTGCTTTGAAGATTCAGAGTTTTCTTCCTTTGTATTATCTGAGTTTTTATCCTGGCTTGAATCTACTGTTTTATCGTCTTTTGGTGAACTTATTTTGGATTCACTCACAGTTTGAGTTTTGTTCACTTCTGAATCTGGAGATTCACACCTGTTGTCTTCGTCATGGAGTTCTAGTACCTCCGATTTATCTTCTGATGTATCTCTACTTTGTTCCTTAGTAATTTTGTCTGCAGATTTATTTGTTTTGTCATCACTTGTTTCATTCTCTGTTGACACTACCGCTGTTTCAGCTTTAGGTGATGCAACAGTTGTATCAGCATCAGATGTCTTACTTGTTTCAGTATTCTTATCTTTAGACGTATCTTGAGTTGTGTCTTTGGCCTGATCAGCAGTATCGCTAGGTTTAGCCTCCTCATTGGTAGTAGACATAGGAGTATCATCAGGTACTGCTTCAGATTTTTTGTTAGAACTTTGGGATATTTTACTATCTAACTTTTCCCTAGAGTGATGAGAATCAGTTTCACCTTCAGGCTCATCCTGACTATCATGGTATTTCTCGGAATCATCTTTAGATTCCCGGTTAGATCTTTTCGAACGATGTTTGCTCTTCTTTTTTTCGTCTCCTTCATTACTAGGAGTATCACTAGAACTCGTAGCGCGGGAATGTTTCCTTTTACTGCGTGGTGAACGATCTACTCTCTCAGGCGTCGAAGGCGGACGAGTAAGACATATTTTTAGCTTCTGTATCTCCCCCACATCGCCGGAAGCCTCAGTCGCTTTCACGTGCCAGACCTGATCATGAGCTTCCTCCGGACTATCCTCCTTCACAGGCGTACCCGGAGGTTTCTTTTCGACTTCACTCACAGTTTCTTCATTCTGCACAGGAGTAGCCTCCTCTGCCGACTCGTTATCTGATGAAGTTGACTGCTTTCTCCGTCTTGTTCTAGTCCGTTTAACTTTTTCAATTTTCTTCTCCGGAGATTTGGTTTTCTTACTAGCGGTACGTTCGCTTTTACGACGCATTTCTACCTAAAAAAGCATACACATTTGATGAACAGTAGCCCTTAAATATTAATTAATAGCATTTTAACAATTACGCACCAAAATATTACACAAATACCTAGATTAAACGTTGAATAATGCAGAAATTATTTAAAAATCCAAACAAGCGTGCTCATAGAAGCTATCAGCAAGCAGCCATCTTGTTTCTTTTTCTACTCTACTAGCTAGTGTTGCAACTTTAAATATACATGATTTTAATACGAGACGATCGGATCGGTTCACGTGATCAAACACCAGATTTGATCCGTTTTGTTTGCGGATTTGAGCAAACCCATCTTCGAGTAACAAAGGAACGAAATCCAGAAGTATTTCTCAAAGAAACCAATAGATCTAAAGTTAAGCTCAAGTATATAAAAATTTAAGAGTATACCTACCCGATAACACTCCAACTTTTTCCTTTCGACGATAGTAATACTGGGTTTCAGTGTCCTGTGTAATGAAAATCTTACAAGGAAATAGATAGATAGATAGATAGATACACTTTATTGCACAGAAAAATTTACAGAAATTGGTTTTACAGACATAATTAAGTACAATTTAGACGGTCTTATTGCTAGAAAGCTATCTCTTCCAGACCACCTTTAGGTAGAGAAATAGTAGATATTAGAAACGGGTGCGGCCGTGCAAAATATTTATTGAGATTATATTAACAGGAAATATAAACACCATAATATGATAAGTACAAAAAAAACATAAAAAATAATAACACAAATAAATAAAAATACAAACATAAATAATATATCAATAAATATATACATATACTGTTTAGACAAACATATAGAATAAACATATGAAATCAGATTAAATACCAACAAATACTTAGCTTTATTTAAATACTTTGTTATAGAAGTTCGCGTTTAGTTATGAGAAAGAAAGAAAGATTTTACTCTTGATTTGAAAATGGAAAGGGACTCTGATTACCTCATAGGTAAAGGAAGGGAATTCCATAAGCGTATGGACTGGACAGTGAAAGATTGTGAGTAGTATTCAGAGGTATGAGTAGGAAAAGCAAGGAGAAGTTTACGGGAAGATCGCATACCATGCTCTTTGATGAGTTGCAAGAAATGGAATCGTTCTTTCAGATATGGAGGGGATAGAGGATTAAATAAAATATTATATAGAAGAAATAAAAGATGGAGGTCACGTCGACGACGAATAGGAAGCCAATTAAGCTGAGCCCGAAAATTGGAGACATGGTCATACTTGCGTAAGCCAAAGACGATGCGGATACAGAAATTTTGAAGACGCTCAAGCTTGTCAAGAAATCATCAATCAATCACCAGTAAATTACCATTGGAGATATGTTAAGAGAACGCAACACTCCGAGCAGGATGTCAAAGACCACAGTGTTAAAGGCGTTACTAAAATCTAGCAGCGCCAACACCGTAAGATTTCTACTGTCCATACCATGGCGTATGTCATCAGTAATCTTCACCAATGCCGTAACCGTACTATGACCAGAACGGAAACCGGACTGGAAAGAATCGAGGAGATTGTTTTTGGAGAGGAAATTGCTAAGCTGTTTATGAACGACACGCTCAAGGACCTTTGATAAGGAGGGTAAGATAGCTATTTACAACTCATAGCTGATGTAAGATTTGAATAACGCACAATATAATGGTCTATAATACGGTAATAAATTAATCCTTTCAACTTGAACTAATAAGTGAAAAATAAATATTTTACCTGTTTGATACGTCACCCAAATAGGCAATTTTCGCAATTATTTTCTCGAAAACTAAAAGTAATTGACAAGGGGTTTTTTTCTGCAATATGAGTGAGTATTTTATGCTACATCTATATTGGCTAGCAGCCAAAAATGTCTTCTACCTAGTGATTTTAAAACACTGTGCGCCGCTTATAATGTCCAAACACTAGTTGACAAAACTAACTTTATCGATTTTCTCTTCACATTTGAGAATTACGTGCTGACTGTACAAATTATTCCTCGCGTGACGCATCGTAAGCCTACGTCTGTGGTCTACGTATGGGGAGCGGATCAACTTCGGTACTAGTCAATCCGGTTTTGTCCGGCAAAAATGTTTACAGTGCAGAAAATGTCTATGGTTACATTCATCTGTCATTATTTTGGCATTTTGATTTGTCTTGTCAAAAAAGAAATGAATGAGTGATTCCGCTCTAGATTTCTTCTATATAATGAAAATGGGTGTAATTATGAATATCACGAAATGTTGAGGTATTATAAAATATTTAATACTACTTTATTCACAAAACTTTGATTCATAATCGGTGGCTCAAGATACTAATGTTCTTTACTATTGTTTCAGACACTATGGGCCTCCGTCATTCTTGTGGATCGGCATACTATTTAAGTGTGTTTAGAGGTGTTTTAGTACGAGTAGAATGTTAAAGAGTTATCTTTAGAGCTCCATTTTGATTATTGCAAAATGGGTAACCAAAACAGTTGCTGTTGCTATAGAAGTCCGTCGCCCATCAGAAAGGACATCGTCAAGTTAGAAGATTATCTTCCTGAAGGAGAAGTTAGTTCCAATAACATCCAGCACATCAGCGAGAGGGAGCCTGATGACGGTGACATTGACCCCTCCCAAGACCCAATTGCAGGTACTATTTTCATGGAGAGATCTAAAGCATCTATTGAGAATGGTATGACTAGAAAGCGTAGTCAGCATCAAATTGCGGAGAATAAGCTCAAAAAAAGCAGTTCCTGTTCAACTATATATTTAGATGATAGTACTGTGTCACAGCCTAATTTGAAAAACACAGTAAAATGTGTGGCATTGGCCATTTATTATCATATTAAACACAGAACATCTGAACGCAGGTTAGATATATTTGATGAAAAGATGCATCCTCTAAGCAAAGAAGGAGTCAGTGATGATTATGACAAATATAATCCAGAGCATAAGCAAATTTATAAATTTGTAAGAACTTTATTTAATGCTGCACAACTTACTGCAGAATGTGCTATTATCACTTTGGTTTATTTAGAACGCCTTCTGATTTGTGCTGAGTTAGACATTGCACCATCCAATTGGAAGAGAATAGTATTGGGTGCTATTTTATTAGCCAGCAAAGTATGGGATGACCAAGCTGTTTGGAATGTAGACTATTGTCAAATTCTAAAGGACATAACAGTTGAGGACATGAATGAATTAGAGAGGCAGTTTTTAGAAATGTTACAGTTCAATATCAATGTACCATCTAGTGTATATGCCAAGTATTATTTTGATCTACGCACACTCGCTGAAGCCAACGACCTGGCTTTTCCCAGTGAGCCATTGAGCAAAGAGAGGGCTCAGAAGTTGGAAGCGATGTCGAGAGTGATGGAGGATAAAATTACTGCAGAAGTGGTTAAGAATGGGATAAAGAAATGGTCAAGTTTGGACAATGTAAACTCAGGTGCTGGGGTAAGAAGGAGTGTGGCCATATTGTCATAATTTATTAGTCATGTTGAGCCAAAATTTGGATCCAAATTTAAATCACAAATTACTTGCTAACAATTGTGTATTTTATAAGTACCTATGTATTGTAATTAGGATTTTTGCACCAAATTTTCATGAGAAGTTCTTCTAAGGGGTCAAAGAGTAGAATTCGTCTAGATTATGTTCTGAGGTTGTGAATTGAAAGATCTGTTTTCCAGAAATCATAAATAAAGATAGGTGCATCATGCTCAGATTTTCTTTAATAAGAAACTGAAATTGTTTACATTCCAATCTGAATGTCTCTAGTATTCTCAGGAAACCCCATGATGTATGTTGTCAATTTTTTACATTATTAACATTGAAACTAATTTCTTATCAAGTAGAAAATTGTCTGAAATTGAGGATTTTTATTGGTGCATCAGATGTTTAACTTAGTGCTGATACATTGAGTGTCTTGCAACAAGCAATACATGCATGAACAACATACAGAAAATTACATCCCAGTAATAATATTATAATGAGTCACAAAATTACAAAGACCTGTTATTTATCTATTATCATGATTTCTGAATCATGTTGAAGCTCTATTCATCACTGTATGTAAAGCACCTTCTGTTAGAATTGTGTTCTATTTATAATTTTAGGACCATTATTTTGGTCTTTATTGATTTAGAAGTTTCTCAACATATAACACTGATTATTTTAATCACTAATTAATATGAAAGACTTGTATGTGGTCCAATAATAATTGTTTCTAAGGGCAATATTACTGCGTTGCTACTTACTCGATACATTTTACTTTTATTGGCTTCCATTTTTATTTTTATTAACATTTTTAGAAGCACTACATAAATAGGTTGCTTCCAAAATTTTGCTACTTAGTAGGTAGTAACTTAAGATGTTAGAGTGGGCATCTGCATTTTGACTGAAATATGGATCTTGTGATTGTTGTATGAATGTATTACTTAGTCAACAGCTGTAATTTTGTATAATTTTACATTGTAATAATGCATTTAGAAATTCTCGAGCTAGTTTTAAATTTTATGCCAAATTGTTGTTTTATGTATCAGAATTTATCATTATATAGGTTTTATAATATGATCTATGATCTTGATTAGACAACAATAATTCAGCATAAATCATATTGATATTGACAATATGAATGTAATATTGATTTTTATTTTAATGGAATATTATTAACATAATTCATTTCATATTTAAATATTATTTAGATTGTGATTGAATTATACAATCAATACTTTATGTATCTTAATGTAATTAAGCAGAAGTAAAACATTTTATATGAGACTTTTAATGGTTTTTTAATTAAATAACTTAAACAATGTTGCCAGGTTGACACACACATCTACAAATATCATTTATGAAACAGAACATAATTTGTTAGGCCTATATATTTAAACATGCCACTAAGATAAAGGTTTGATATCTTTCAATAATGCACTATAATTTTCAAATATATCATTGCTACTCTTCTTATTTGTGAGGTCATCAAATTCTGGTCCCACCGACCAAAGTGTCTCCAAGTCATACAACTCGCGAGTTTTCTCAGAGAAAATATGAAGTGCTATATTACCTGAAAATATTTTTTTAAGGTTAATATCAAGTAATTTCTTTTTAAATAGAAATTATTTAAGACAAATGTAGTTTATGTCAGACCTAAATCTAAGGCCATCCATTCATTAGATTCTTTCCCTTCAATCCTTGGTATTTCATCTGTTTGGTAACATTTTCTTTTATAAACTTTTCTTACAAATTCAGCCAAAGCTCCAATGTGTCTTTTACTGCGTCCACTGACAATACAAATGTGCTCCACATAATTTATCTCAGGAGGTACAGTTACTACAAATATGTCTTTGGAGTTTTCTCTTCTAAGTAATTCCACAAGATCTTCAATGTCAAATACTCCAGCTTTTCCTCCTGTAAATCCGAAATATGTTTTATTGAGTGTTAGGTGTAATGAGGTTATTATTATGTGATTTATGATTAATTTCAATAACTTCAAACTAATTTGTCATCAAATATGAAAAAACACAAAAAAAAACATGATTTTTAAAAAGTTTATTGGGATAAATTAAACTGCTTCCAGTTTAATTTAACTAACTTTCCATGTTAAGGTCGTCAAATTCATCACTAAGTAATGCGTACGGGTCTTTAGCATGAATCTCTTCTGCTGTATTCTCGATCACAGTTGAGTTATCTTCATTTATCACTTGATATTTGCTAGCTATTGCGGGTGAAGCAGCACTGTTTGGCTTAGATGTTTGTCGAGGATTTTGTAGACAAACTCCACAATGTATTTGTCGATGGCTTTTGATATTATCACTTGAAAATTTTAGTAAATTCTTGTTTTTGGCATGATGCATAAGCGAACGTAAGACTATAGTTCGAAACATTGTTAATTTATTAAGTTATATGCAATTGTAACTTCTTCAATTAGTCAATAACACAGGTCAGTATGTAATATTTCTTTAATTCAGAAACCCTTTTGACAGTTTCATAACCTTAAAATACTCAAATGTTTTGTCAGCCTAAATTAGAGCTGCGCTAGACTTTTCTATTGTAACGAGACTCGATTAGCGATATTTCTTGTAAATCTTGATCTTTTGAAAATCTAAAATATTTTGTCCAATTATACTCCAGAAAAATAACACAATTTAACTCAAAGTTAACAGCCACCCGCCCTTCATATAAGCATTTTTCTTAATGAATTAAAAAACTGTCATGCGACCTAAGTTGGACACGTGCACTGGAAGTAAAGAGCAAAAATCACAAATAAAACTAATGTTCATTTCAAATACTGTTGTTGGTTTCTTAAGTCAATTTAGAAATCTCACGGTGATCTACCTACATAAAAAAAATCGTTTATAAGTTACTACCTATATTAATTCATCTTTGACAATAATAAAATCATCATAGATTAGCTTGCCCCCTTTGTTTTTCACTGGATGTACATTCCGCTTCGTATATCATCTCCATTTCGTAACCATAAGATTCAACATTTTGATTCCGAGATTGATGAGATTGACCATTTTATACGGATCAAACCCGTTAACTACATCGATAGACAAGAAATTGAATAAACTTTACTAACTTTACTACATCTCTAAAACTGTCACATCTTTACTCATCCGATAATTGGTCCGAATCGGCTTAGGAAACTATATGAGAATGTAAACATGACACGAAACCGACCTAGTTAACAACTTTATATTGAACCATGAAGATTCTTCGTTCTTCGAGAATATGGATGACTTATTTATTCAAGCTTTTTTCTGTACTGATTGTAGGTGCCTGCCTACACACGTTCAATTCCATCTAAAAATTACGTTATTTAAGAAATAACATTGTTAAGATGGCTGAAGCCAGGTTCACGGTATATATAAATTGGGTGGGAATTAGCATGGCATTAAGATTTATTAACGCACATTTTTTTTCACCATACTATGTAACACTAGTTAACGATATAAATAATAGACTACCTACTTATTTAGAATTTTAAAGTTTTTTGTGCCTAAGTATATTTAGACCTAGGTTCTAGCGACCGAAGTCTTTTTGGGTGATAACCAACAAAACTATGTCATCGAGTTATCTATTTGATTTAACAATCTTATCAGTTCTCGCTATCAATGGGTGTGGAGTACAAAAAACTGAACTCACACGACTCAAAGAACCAAAACAAAGCGTTGAATATAACTTTATTTCATATTATTTTGCTTTATTTTATGTAAATAATTCACCATAGTAGGAAATAAAACGTAACATAATGAAAACTCAAAAGTTACGATTAGTGATCTGAAATCGTGATAATCGGATATCGATTTATGTGACAATGAGTGTGGTTAGTAGACGAAGATGGTAGTATGCGAGTTAGACCAAGAAGTGGCAGGCGAGGTGTTAGGATGGAGGTTACCGGCGTGGCAAGCTCTACTTCTGCACAGGGTGTTCCCTTCTTGCGGAGGACTCATCGTATATCTCACATTAATGTGTTTTGATTTCGCTCTTGTATATGAACATTATAACCACGACCAAAATGTGTAAGTAAAATCATTTTCTATTATTCTTATATCTTGTATTTTATCTCTTAATGGAATCAGCCATCGTTCAAGTTGATACGACATAGTCGTGCGACATTTGATTGTAGTTAGGTAGGTTTTTTATAGTTACAACACTACCTTCATCTTAGCTAGCTTTAGAAGTTACCTAACTCCTTTCTTTTTGATCTACCTACATCAGAAAAAAGAGATATGAAACAGGAGTGAAATTTAAATATGACTAATAATCCCCCTCCGCTGGTTGTTGATGAATCATTCTAAAACTTGACTTGAGATAAATATCTAATCATAATGAATTGTTTACCCTTCCAATATGAGGAATTAACTGCCTACTGTAAGGTGTGAAGTTCCGAGTGATTCTAGATTGTTTTTGGTTTCTAAATCAAATAACGTTCACCTCTCTTTTTATCTTGTATCGAAATTTAATCTGTCTCACAATCTACAAATCTTGTAATTGAATACTGAGGTAGGTAGGTACCATCAGCAAAGAAAGCAGCTTGCAGTTTATACCTATAAAGTTTTGCGAATTATATTTGAGTTATGTTTTGCTCACAATTTGTTTCGTTCCGTAGCATAACTAAGGCCCTGGGAGACCGTCTCTCACCTTTTTTAAAGTTAAACGATAATGAGGATTTTTTGGCTAAGGCCATTTCTGCCGATGTAAGTATAATGAATTGAGTAGCAATTTCACGAAAGAAGCTGGTGTTCGGTGCTCTACATAAATAGGATTCCGTGGTGGCCATTCGTTCAGTAGGTTTCAAAGCACTACGGGGCCTATACAAAATTTGAAGGTACCACCAGACAAACCACTTGACGTTCAAGGTCGACCCCGGTTTGAAGGCTTGAATGTGGTGGTACACTTTAAAGATTCTACTACCTACTTGGTCATTTTCAAGAGAACTTCATCGACAAATTTATTTTAAATTTACACCCTTACCTATGTCTATTACAAAAAAAATATAAACCAATAAAGTTTGTACAAAGTTTTCTTTCAATTGCCCGCCACAAAACCTTTGCTTCTAGAAACAAAGCCGAATGGCGTCGGAAGTTCGCTAGGCCCGTTTTAACAGACATAAAAAATTACTATGACCGTTACAAATTGCTACCATATTTCAGGTTGGCATCGTTCTATCTGATCCTTATGACGTGGCCCGCGGTTATTGCGCTCATCTTCACACTGGCCTCGCCACCAGAAGGCCTCAGGCCCGACTTGTGTGCCTATTCCATCAACGTCGAAACTAAAGACCTGAAATGGATTCTCAGACATTGTTTGAGGTGCATATTCTTTCCTGTAGCTGCGATTGGCAGGTAATGTACGTTTTTTGATATTAAAAAAAACCGAGGGTTTAAAATCAAACCTTCTTCCTAAAAAATGTATGAGAGTGGGAATGACAAATAATACGCGGAAGTTATAAGATAAGGGAAATCCTTACATTGAGACCAGTTGATTAACATATACAATGGAACTTCACTAAATTAATTAAATACACACTAAAGTCCACAATCTGATAAATAAACACCAATTAAATCGATCAAGCATACTTTACTTCGACTACAGTCCGCCATATTTTAACTGTTTCATCTGCGCAAACATATTTAACAACCAATTGTTGTATTTTTTATTTTAGGTACTGTTACCTCATATTCTGGTGGATGGAGGCTGTATGTGCCGCCTACGTAGAGGACAAAGAACGTACGCGGGAAGCCATTTTAATGGCCAGGGCTTCGTCCTCCATGGAGCTGTACTTGTTCTTGCAGGCTTTCCTGCACTCAGCCCCGCTTGCAATAGCCAATATTCTAGATATGATGACAAGATTCAATAATCCAGTGTATGGTAAAGGTATGATCTATATCATTAAAAAAGAAGACTCTTATTCCATCATAAGTACAGCTCAATTATATACCGAGTGCTAGCTAACTCAGCAAGTACCTACATTTACTATTTTTGTCATTAGGAAACTCTGATTTTAGTTCTTGATCCTAGTTTCGCACGGGTTGAATACACTTCAACTTGGTTATATTATTAGTAAACATTTAATAAAGATCTTTTTTATTATATATTATTAGGTCTAGGTCTTACGGGAAAAGTGTAGTTTCTCAACAGATTTCACTGTTTTTTTTTCAAATCAGTTTAATAGTAAAGGATTTAAATACAAAAAAAAACAATCAAACCTTGCTTAATACTTTATTTATTTCTTTAAAAACTTTATTGCACTAAAAAAGTACAACAGGTGGACTTAATGCTATGGGCATTCTCTACCAGTCAACCTTTGGGTCATGCGGAGAGTTAGTTTATAAGCCACTGTACAACTAACGTTATTGTTAGACCTGCTTTTGACTCTACAAAACTTTTTTGATAGAAAAATAATCAGACTCATATATTTACACTTAACATGTAGGTACATAATTAAACATATTTAACAATGTGTGTTTCTGTTTCAGTTGAAATACAAGCTGTGAGTATAATTGTCTCTTGTATGCGAATGTCAAGCACTGCTACTTTATACAGAAGGTTTGAAAGAGAAAAACTAAATGGACGAAGATACCCGTGGAATAAAAACTGCAAAGCATTAATCGAACCTAAGAAAGAAGATTTGTTTCAAACAAAAGTCAGCAGTGAAAATGAAGAACCCATTTACGAAGCGATTATGAAGCTTCCCGTCGAAGCTAGGAACTCGCGAATGATATATAATGAAAATGATAATGTTAGACTTAATAGCGATTTAATACAATTTTCCCCGAGAATCAATGAACAGGAGCCTCAGTTTTATGACGAAATAATGACTGACTCCGATACTAGTTCGGGATTTTATCCCCCTATATCTTACGCAGATAACTCGCCTGTTCAGTCAAACAGTGATGACGAGTATGTAAGACCAATTTCTATAATAGACCGAGTTGCACCAAAACGAAAGGATACCAAAACTTCAAATACATATACCATAGAAAAAGTAGAAATAACTCCACCGCCAGTGATATACGCTCCGAGACCAGGGTCTATTGCCGTATGGGCGGATAAGATAGTAGAGAAAGCTGAGGACCTACCTATGTGGCTCTCAGCTCCGCCCAGACGGAAGTATAACGATGAAGTTGTCCAAGATGAGCCTGACATTCCTCGGCGTGTACCCAGAAGCAAGATGCGGGGATTAGAGCCTCAGGACGTCACGGCCGCCTTAGTGCACTACCTGGGTTGGTATGCTTTCTTCATATCACGTTTGCTCTCTATTGCCGCCTTTATAAACCTGTCTATTATAGCAGCTGTGATAGTCTTGTTCTCCCATTACCAGATAATGTTGTTGTTGCTCATAGTACCTCAAGCGCCCACCGTTAAGAGAGGGTTCTATATTTTTCTAGCGTTTGTTTATTTGTTTTGTCTAATGGAGTTCAAGATTCGTTTCCGTCACGTCCGTGTGTGGCACGCATTCTGGGTTTTGGTTAATACCGTGGAAATTATTTTGTTTGCCGGACTTTGGGCTACGATCGACAACGACCTGCATGACTGGTGGAAGAGTTACGTCATCAAAGTGATATTCATCAGCTTGCTGTTGAGTTATATGTGTTTTCTAGTTTATTTCATACTACTGCAACCACGAGAGACAATTGTTGATTTAAATAATAAGCCCGTTGCTTCTATGCAATAGTTTTAACTACCTATTTATTGTAAATAAAAAAAGTTATTTAAAAACCATATTTTTATTACCTAGTTTATTCAAATTCTTTCTTTAACGTTTTTGTTCTAATACTTACGAATATGAAACCAAATAGGTAGATTAATATATTCTTTCGTATGTACCAAATCACTTTCGTTCTTCAAAATTGTTTTATACGAACAGGACGTTAGACTATACACTTTGGACTTTGCACAGCCCTTATGTGGGGTACATAAGAACTCATGGAATGTGGTGTACACAAGAAACATATTGAACGCAACTGTTTATCTAGACTTGCTGTTGACCGTAGGTACGTGTAAAATAACAGTCATCATGAGCAATGATGTAAACACTTGAACTTTAACAAAGTTACCATCAGATTTACTTCATAATAACGTTGTGAACACGTGACTGTTACCTTACCTTTTGATCGTTCATAAAATACATTTTGATCAAACACATCAAAATTATTTTGCCGCGCTTAAGTGAGTAGGTAGAATATACGATAACTCGGTATATAAGTTAAAATCGTACAAATTAATTATTATGTATTTGGAAGGTCTCTTACCAAAAACAAAATACCAGATCTAACGAGGAATACCTACCTGTAAATGTTTTCAAAAGATAAAATACTATTTTAGGTATTGTACATTAAAATCCACGTACCTACCGAACTTTCGATAAATCTTCAAAAACTAAACCTTTCGTTTTTTCGTTTAGTTTAAAAAAAACCTTTTGACCAAACACATCAAATGTATTTTGTTCCGCTTAAATACCTAGATGCCTTACGATTTCTCGATACATTGATCAAATCCGTATAACATAATGTGTATTCAGCGTTTTTAAGGGCTGACTGGTAAAGCTCCAAGCAAACAACCCCTGTTGTACTGTTTTGAGCAATACATTTTTTAAATAATTTGAACCAATATCCTACAATTATGAAGTGGTTATATATCTACCTTTTCCTGCAACATGTAACCTATTCTATCCGACTGACACTTGGTGATGTGTAACCACTGCTCAATAATAACAAACATAATGCTTTGTACCACTTCAAAGGAAGCGGCTCAAGTCTTGATTGATCCCCCTTTTGCCCGCAGCTGTACAATTTTTAAGATGACGTGTTTGTACTTTTCTTCCGCTTATTTCCATAGTTACAACTAGGTGGACGGATTTCCTTAACATGCTTGTAAGAGGCCACTCTTGTCAAGAATCTACGTGCTTCATTACTTCTCTCTCTGATCAGTTTGGTATACGCGCGCGCGTAAAATCTAAACTGAAATTCCTTACAAAACTACAGATTTTTGTCTAACCCTTTCTGCAACGCGACGCTCTTTGAAGTTTATCCTTAGTAAATATTAAACTAAATAGCATAAAATCATAGGTATTGACGCCTCTTCAGCCGCGAGGCGAGCGGGCCGGATTTTGGCTTCATGCTTTTTATGAGGTCCTGGGTTCAATTCCCGGTCAGGTCTTATTATTAAACTTCTTAGTCCACAACTTTTAACGAATGAATTTGGGAATAGGTACTAAGTACTCTGCTAAGTATATGATCGTTAAAGTTTGGGGGTATAAATAGATATTCGACTGTACCTACGGATGTTTGTTACCCTTTACGCAAATCCTCTTTTTCCCGAGTCCCACGCTTGCTTATGCATGTATAGCTAGACAGACTAGAATAACTTAAAAGATAAGTTTTATCACGAAATAAGTAACAGTTAAGTTAATTACAGATAGTTTTTCTAATAATTATAAAAGTTGTAATCCGGAGCCGCTAGTACATCATACAGGCATGGAGTACGTAGACATTTTTGCGGCGCGGTGAGCAGGCCGTGAGGTCAGCAGCCTTGCACTGGCCACATGAAGCGCTTTGTATCAAAATACCCATAATACAGGCCTCCATTGATTCCGATGCGAATACATTCATCTGTGAACGTTTGGATAACCTACTAAATAAGTACATTTTATATTATACTAGCTGTGCCCTCGACTTCGTTCGCGTGGACTACATACTTTTATGGTCGGTTTTACTATCTATCTCTATCTATCTCCCCTAATATTCGGAACAAAAAGTAGTCCATTTTGCAATACAAGTTTTGAGCTATATTTATGCCTAAATAGGTATGAAAATTCATATCTCTAATTTCCCATATAAACTTTCAGGGCGGTATTAACACCAACCCTCGTATTTTAAAAACAAAGACCCTACCTATACTAAATTTCATCAAAATCGGTTCAGTGGTTTAGGCGTGAAAGCTGGACAGACAAATAGTCAGACAGAAAGATAAAGTTACTTTCGTATTTATAATATTAGTATGGGTTTTTACTGTATTTTCCTTGAATATTAGGAACTATCTTGTGGATGATCCACCCAGAAGCAAGTTTGTAGTAAAACGTTAAATAATTGGCAAGTAAAGAACACTAGTCCATGTGGACCGCGTCATGATCACTCTTGGGGAGCAGTTACCTACTACAACTCACAGTCTCTCTACTCTACTCACTCACAGAACAACAGTTGAAAAAAACCTTAAAAAAAGGAATAAAAGAATCCTAAAATAAGGATCTACGAAATAATCACCAGCAACAACTACTTACGAGTACGCAATATTTTTATGCACCTTTATAACCTGATATCTGAAAACTGGCCGCCTAAGCAAGCTAGCAGGCAGGCATGCGTTCTTAGTACATAATAGCACTACGCAATCAGTCACATTTCGTTCGTCAGAAAATACTTGACGTCTGGTGGCCCTGGGATATTGGACCATCATGTCTATTTACCTTGATGGTCTCCACACCATTGCCACAAAGGAATAAATGGTACATTAGGGTAGATAACTAAAATTGTCTGTTTAGTTCCACAGTCACATTACCAAAAAATATAAGAAATGTATTTTTTTATCATGGAAACTATTATTTTCTAAGAAACATAGATGTTTTCATGAATTAGTGATGCAAACTCCACTAAAATTTGATGCGCTGTATCATCGTTGATGCGCTGTATCATCGTTGTTGGTGGTATTTATTAACTTGTTGAAGCAAAAAATTTGTTTTTATTTAATGTATTTATGTATGTTTCATAATCTCCGTAGAGGCGAGCGGGCCGGGTTTTGGCGACGCGCCATCTCTGAAGTCCCGGGTGCGGTCCCCGGTCGGGTCAATACGGAATCGAACTTTTCTATATTGTCTCGGGTCTGGGTGTTGTGGTACGCCGGTACTGGGTGTGTTATGTAAGACAAGTGTTTTAGTTACTTACCACAGAATCAGAGCAATGTACCTATGTGATGTGCGATGTTGTCC
The DNA here is from genome assembly GCA_037074685.1 of Glyphodes pyloalis. NCBI lineage: Eukaryota > Metazoa > Arthropoda > Insecta > Lepidoptera > Crambidae > Glyphodes > Glyphodes pyloalis. Next base: position 5,744,349 of record JAYKKO010000025.1, read on the forward strand.
AATATTTATTTATTTATGTATTTTGAACATCTAACTGACGGAATAAATACAATCATTGTTTTTTTAGGCAGTCATTATCCTCATTGACGACAATCGTCAGGTAGGTTACAATCTTATAAACCGTAAGTAATTTTAACCTAAATGGATATGCTTAATTGTTCGTGCATCAATGTAGGCACGTACAGGATGATACGGGGCGATGCGGTCATATTGAAAGAAGCCGCGTGCGCCCGCGCCGCCCACGGTGTCTCGTCATTATTTTTTGCTAATTTACCATACTTATATGCTAGTGTGCCTTCACGTTCTGTTCTTTGTAGTGTGGTTTCATTATTATATTTTGAACTAGCGGTTGCTCAGGACTTCTTACTGTACTGACTCTAAACTGTATGATTTTGCCTGCGTTAACGGTTCGAGAAATAAATACGGGAATATAATGATTGAACCGTGAAACATTTCGTTTGAATTGTAATTCTACTTCATAATAGTTTCCTTGTTTCATCGAACTCAAAAGTAGGTACTATCATGTTTAAACTGCTGGCAATGCTGCTGCAACAAATAATCTATATCATATATTTTTAAGTGTAGGCCTACTCCCGAAAAAGAAACGAACAAACGAAAGGTTTCGTTTTTAAAGAGTAAATGATAGTTTGGATGTTAAAAAGTGGTTTTTTATTTGTATAAAAAATAATAATATTTTTTTATTAAAACGCTTTAGTCGCATTCGAAGAGAGTTGTACTTGAGGGTCTACTCTCAAAAACGAAACGAACAAACGAAAGGTTTTGTTTCTGAAGATTTAAAAGTTCAAACGTGGTTTTTGATTTGAATTATTAGATAATATTTTTCATGAAAACGCTTATTCGCATTGAAAGAGAATTGGTTGCGACTATGAGAATTAAAAATTGCTATTTATTGTCGGATCCGACATATTTGATTTGAATTATTAGTAGGCCCTGGTACTAAAAATAACCCTTTTTTTGTTAGGCCAAAGTCTACTTCGGATCGCTGGGTCAATGTAACACAGATGTATCTAGGATACTAGTTGACAGCATAAACAATAGTTCACTGATCACGGGGCTGTGATTGGTGGGAAATCTTTCCGTTTTTAAAAAGTGTGGTCGCCGTTTATTTTTTTTTAGCTAGCGTATTCCCTGTCGAAGATAATGCAATGATTCTTCATTAATCCTGTTCGGAACCGGTCCGCGCGGCCGAGTGGAAAGCACTTAGCAATCATGCTTGCACGTGGGGAACATTACTCATTACACTCCTGGAATCGCTGGAGACGCGTAATTAGCTGTTAAAGAGGACGAGATTCGGCTTCCTCGAATTTATGAGCTCTTGGTAATTAATATACTGCTATACAATACGGCCACTACCAGTAATGTAGGACTTTAAAACTTTTTCTGGTCTGTCGGGCTTACGAGTCTACCATATTTTAAGATATCAAAGCCTATTTATAAGAATCTAGTTGATACTTGCCACTTCATTTGCGTGGACTACAGGATTTTGTATTTATTGTTTCCAAATGAAAGTAGCCTAAGTTAGGTAGGTACTCCTTATAACATCAGGTATCTGCCAATAAAAGTCCTATCAAAAGCAGTCCAGTGATTTTGAAGATTAGCCGGAACAAATATACAGACAAGACAGATCAATGTTATCTCGGTGTATTACTTCACAAAATAAAAAGTATTCTTAGCTTCTGCATCCTTTTTCGAATGTCCCATGATGAACTTGGTTGAGTGAAACCAAATTCAGATCGGACTAATAAACAAACGGGGTCTTCGTTTATTTAATAGGTGAAAACAATAGCCTACCTATTTTACTAATGTTACCTACCTAGTCTTACATTAATTTAACTTAATCAAATTATTCCTTTACAGTCAACCTGTAACGCATAAGGAAATATTGTTCTTTCTTTGAACTAAGTTACAGCCGGTCTTGATCGGCACAATACGATAGTTGTCCGGAAATTAAGATACCGACAGGATGGGTGGTCAGACAAAGTGCCGGCCCGCAGGAAAAGGATATTGTTGCTAAGAAAGGGTATCTCCGTTAGTCCGCTACCATTTATTTTGATACTAGCTGTGCCCGCGACTTCGTTCGCGTGGACTACATCCTTTCATGGGCGGTTTTACCCCTTTCTCCCCTAATATTTGAAACACAAAGTAGTCTATATTTTAATCCAAGTTTCGAGCTATATTTGTGCCAAATTTCATATCTCTAACTTCAAAAATAATCATTTTTCCTTATAAACTTTCAGAGGTGGTATTACCCCCACCCCCCCTTATTTTCTAATTAAAAGTAGCCTATGTCCGTTCTTGAGATTCAACGTATACCTATACCAAATTTTATCAAAATCCGTTTAGCCGTTTAGGCGTGAAAGAGTAACAGACAGACAGAGTTACTTTCGCATTTATAGTATTAGTATGGATAATGTCATAGAAAGGTTAATTATATAGGAAGTGTTTGAATAATAGAGATCCGGTCCGTTTGACGCCGGTAGCAGTAATTTTATATGCCAGGAGTAGATACAGCTTCTTCTAATGACGTGTGCTTTAAGCAATACCAACAACCGGTAACTGAGATAAATTTACATTCGGCGTACAACACTGTGTATCGGATTACCGGGGCTACCCTAGAAACGGATATGGGGGGTCAAGCCAAGTGACTGCTATCGAACTTCGATATTGTTTGGACAATTGGAGATGTCGGTACATTAAACAACAAGTGTGTACAGTTTTGTGGGACTCTGCCTATTTTATAGAATATACATACATACCTACTTGTTTTGTTTATATTTTTAATAAATATTTTTCGTTGTACATTTTTATAACTCAAGAACAGGCTTACATACCTACCTATTTAAACCAAATGTTAAGGCTTGGTTCGGATAATTTAGTAGATGGTTTAAGTGAAGTTTGCACAAAATTGGTCGAGTGGTTCTTCATTTTGCATATTTTTTGTGACAAATAAATATGCTTGCGAAGCTGCGGCGGGCTGCTAGTAAATAATAAATGTAATTAAAACAATAAAATTGGATGAGATTATAATTTAACTTGTCACATTGAAACTTTAATCCCATTGTTTTAAATTAAAGTGCCAGTGAAAGCGCTATTTAAAAGACTTATTCATTACGACGCATTCTTACATTATGTCCCGAGATAAATCTGTCGTCAAATATCTTATGCGAGTCTCCTCAAGCGTCATCTCACATCACAATCGCCTTATACCCGATTCGCCACACATGTACAGCTTACCTATTGCTCGTGGCAATAGAATGGAAACACTAGAGCACATATGACATTACAGTAAGGTTTACTTTAGAATGAGTTGGGATACATGTTACGGTATGTGCACGTGATTGTACCCAGGCGGTGACTAGCGCTTCCGCGCAGTATAGTCAAAACCATATCGAAGGACGTTAACTGCCATTGGCTAGATCTACAGGTGTAGCCGGTGATGCTGTGGTAGGTCTTTTGTTCCCAAGGCGTCATCGTCAAGGCGATGAGGTCAACCAGGGCGTTTTAGTGGGTATTCCTGCCCGTATAAGGGCAGGGAGTCCCACACACGCCGTCACCTCCCTAGGTGTCGGTACGGTGCGCCAATGCATTTCCTATCGAAGAAAAAGGCCCAAAGGTGTACCTACCTACACAGTGGCGTACCTACCTACTATTGGTTTTCGCCGCTAGGGGCTAGCGGGAAATATCTTTACCGTTCCCTCTTACCATTCGATTTTTTCCTTCTTCATTTTTTCGAAGTGCTACGTCTGTTTGGAAAAAAATAGGTATTTTCATTTAATTGACTCCCTTTGCTTTAATCATCCATTATGCCAAAGAGAATAGATCTAGGAGAACGGGTTAGTACAAGGGGGAAGAGGGTAGATAGATAGACCTTAGTGCACAAAAAAAAAACAGAAATTGGTTTTAGAGACATATTCAAGAACAATTAAGGCGACCTTATTGCTAGAAGATGGTGCTATTTTCTAATTTTAGTTACTCTCGCCCCATTTGGGCAAGGTCTGGGGTCGGCGCTGTCGTCGTCCCCTTTCGTCGGCCGCACGAGGCCATTGTTCCTCCGGTCCTCCTACGCTACATCACTGGGTGTCGGGTGTCGGACTAATGCTTCCGTATTTAGGAGAAGTTATGACCATCCAGGCATAGACCCCAATTGGGATGTTGACACCATACACAAATAGTTTTAAGGTAGGTAAAAGAGTTTTTATGTTACATCGACCTCGCAAGCATGGTCAATATAAAGAAATAGATCCTGTTACACTAAATAAATATCGGTTATCACCAAACAATTTACTTTTATTTAAATGACAAAAATGTATGGGTCTAGAATAACTTAATTCTTTGAAATCTTACTATAGCTTTGTATACTTTATTTAAGTACCTAGTTTAAGGACACATTGTTATATTTGAAAAGAGTACCTAAGTTTCGAGTTTCTTGCCGGTTCTTCTCGACATGATCAACATTCCGAACACGGCGGTAGAATACTTTATTTGTACTGACTATTCATAAGTGCTTTTGTAAAGCTTATCTACATGAATAAAGATATTTTCTATTCTATTCTATTCTACTTGTTGTTGAGGTATGGTGAAATCACAGGATTTATGTAGTAGGTAGGGACCTACTTAATTCGCACCAATAAATATTATTATTATTGTATTAGATGTGACATTTATTGTTTTTACAGGGGAAAGCCTTTTATTTTACCAACTAAACTAGGTGTTGTCGTGTACGAGAAATTCTCTAAATGGCAGTCCGAGCAGGAGGTCCAATTGCAAAGAGATTGGTTATCTTCTACTATGTAAAATAAGTCGGGTTTTTCTTCCTGACGCTATAACTCGAGAACGCACGAACTGATTTCCACGGTTTTGCAATCGGTGGAAAGGTCTCGGGCTCCGTGAGGATTATAGCAAAGAAATTCAGGAAAAGTTTCAATAGAAAAGCGGGATAATCCTCTAAGGCGAAACGAAGTTCGCCGGAACCGCTGGTCTACTATATAAAAAAAGGTCGGGTTTTCCTTTCTGACGCTATAACTCCAGAACGCACGAACCGATTTCCACGGTTTTGCATTTTTTGGAAAGGTGTCGGGCTCCGTGAGGTTTATAGTAAAGAAAATTCAGGAAAACATTCAACAGAAAAGCGGGAAAATCCTCTAAGGCGAAACGAAGTTCGCCGGGACCGCTAGTTTTTTATAAATCATTAACAAATATGTGTTTTCTAATAGGCATTTGTTCGAAATTGTAGCAATATTCAAATTTCGTCCCACATTTCCTTCGATCGAAAACCTTTCAGTCTTTTCGCTAGACTTATCTAAAAGTAGAAATATATTTGAGACAACAATTTCATTTAAATTTGTGTTTAAATTTGCCAATTTTGGTTAAATTATTGATTTATCGAATAAGTAAATGTGTAAGTTTTTCATTATAGTCGCACCCATGTACAAACTCTCTGCATGATCCAAGGGTTGACTGATAGGTAATGCCTCTAGCATTAAGTCCACCTGTTGCACTTTTTTGTGCAATGAAGTTTTTAAATAAATAAAATAAATAAGTACCTACTTATATATTATATTTGTACCTACCTAGGTACATAAGTTATAAACCCATGAAAAGGCGGAGAGCCCGCGCCGCTCCGGCGCTGGTAATCTGACACCTCATATACCTACTCAATCTTCTCAACAGTGCTAATTTGCGGCTCTCATTCCAGGGCTGCCCCAGATATAGCTAGGATTGCTAAGTAAATTATGATTTCTTTACCAGCTGTGTTGGTTTGTGTACGATTACTTGCCTACCATTTGTTGTGTAAATATTTTCCACCAACAATCATGAACATTTTGGCCTTTCACTTTCAAAAAACGTTCAAGTACGGTTTTAAAATACTTAATAGTAGAAATTTGACTGGCGTTACATACTCGTAAAAGACTTGGATGCTCCTGTCGTGTGTGTCTGTCTATGGCATCGAGCTGTGGATGAAAATGGCTGAACCAATTTTGTTTATTTTATGTCTGAAATGTTAATTAGTTGTGAGTGTTCTTACCTATGTTTGATAGAAATATAACCAACAACCACCAGGCCGCAAATTAATAGTGGATTACACATTTTGACACAAATATCTCAATGTAGGTATCAAACAAAAGGGCTTGATTACTTAGTACTCTACACTTTAATCAATTTCAAATCCAAGAAGGCAGTCACCTACACATAAGTAGTAGCTGGTATTATAGTCTTAGGGGTGAGAGCCTTCCGGTCCATTGCAAGATCGGTGATGATGAAAAGGCCATATACAGCCATCATGTATATTCAGTTAGTAGGTATTATATCAACGTAACAGTTATGACTTTGACATTTCTTACGTCGTGAATATAAGCTCCAATTTCAAACGGTTGCGGTTTAATGAATATTTTTTTAATTCAACATTTGATTTGAGGTTATTAACTGGCGATTTGCTAAATATAGATAATACTAGTATCGGGGTTTTTTGACTGACAGTTTTAGATATTTGTGAACTAGTAGTAATTTGCAATGACAAATTATTATTGGTACGTGACAAACGTGTGCATTCCAGCAAATAGAAGTGTCAATAAGATTTTATAGGCAAAGTGAACGAGTTCGTTAGTCGAAACAGAGATATCGCGTGCAGATAGCCCTGCGAGCCGCGTTGTTTTCTTTAAAGAGGCGGAACCACACAACACAACCCGTTGTCCAGGTTGAGACTACCTTCGTAAAATACACAATCCTTATCCCCTCAGCAATAAGAGTTAGTATAATACTGTAAACCCACGCCAAACCATCGAAAGAAACCTGGCAATAAATTGAATTTCGCGACGACAGCGACGCGTCCGTAGATCGACGTTAGCGATTGCTGGACTTATGATTATATTCAGTGAGGAATCTCGCGCCGGCCCTCCCAAGCGTAATTTGTTAAGCCACAATACATTGCCCACGGGACTATAAGTAAGCTGACTGCCGACCATAAATTTTATGGTAAATAGAAAACCCTGAGCTAAACGCCTATCGATGCGTAGTTATAGACGGCACGGCGTTCACACGCGCCAGACTTCGTATTTAAATCAGAATACAATTTGGCCAAGGCGATGTGTCTAATATTTACGAGCTAGTAGACAAAGTGTTTCTTGACAAATAATATTGTAACCGTATAAACATCAGCCTATTTCCAAACAACATAAAGTAGGTGGTAACACCCAGCAACTGAATGATGAAAGACTTAATTCACAACCATTATTATATTTATAAAAAGTATAAAGGTTACCCTTATCTACAGGTAAAAATGTAACTAAGATTAAACGTTAAAAAAATACAAACAGATCTTAGGGATATTTAAAAAATCTCGTTGAATTGCTGTGTCCATCAACGACCAAAAAATATAGGTCTGATAATATTTATCTAGTGGAGGAGGAGGATAGGAGGGCAGAAATCACGACTTACAAATCTTTACTTCAGCAGTTAATTAATAAATAGCTTTCCGAGATATTACCGTTATTTCGGTATGAAAAAGTATTCCATATTGAGTCTAGTACATAATCTGTCTAGCTCCCAAATGTCACCCAATTCCATTCAGTAGCTTTTACCTTTAAGAGGAGCAAACAAATATTTATACTCACAAACTTCTAAAAAATTAGTTGTATTTAAAATAGGTAGGCATGTACCGAACAAGTATTATACCTAGACTAGTGCAAGAAAAAGTTTAATATTGAAAATAAGTTTCGTATGTCTCCCTACCACACTAGTACTCTCCCACATACATCGCACACACACTCACACATACACACACAGTACACAACACAACGGAAAGCTTTTAATGACAATATATGAACATGACCTTATGCATTAATATGACCTGCCAGTGTTATCTATAATGTGAAAACTTCTCGGCGAATGTGAATAAAGAAGGTACTCACGTCTGTTAAGGCTTTAAAAATACTTTTTAAACACATAAAAATAAATCACAGTACAGTATGGACAATCATAAGTTTCCAAGCAAAAAAAAAATTGATTAAAAAATAGAAATCCTTCAATAAATAGGATCCCTAAATAAACTCCTAATTTATAAACACTCTTTGGAACATAAACCGTTGTCTAAGTGTGTGCTCTTCTGTCTTGTTATGAGAATGTTTGCTTTCCTACCCTTTATCTCAATTCCTGTGGTCATAATTAGGTAAACAGCGACCCCCGCTCATAAAATCACGTTGGCCAATGTCTGCTTGTAAGTTCAAGTATCCACGCGTATAAACAATGGCCGTAGTCTGATAAGCGTTATCAGGGGGCGCGCGTCTACATATATGCTGGCCCGAGTTCCTGCATCTACTGCGTTTGAGTGCATCAATTTCTCCACAACTCGACGTGCAATGATAACACGACAACTCTCAGCTCAGGGTTCCTCAAAAATTTCCCTTAACCTAGGTTATCATCTACGTAGATTATAAAAAAAAAAAACAATACTTAGTCCGGCACCTTGTATGCTGCGAACAGCAGGTTTATATCAATTTCTTTTCATTAAATAGGCTCAGTGACTGTTAATATTATGTTAACATTCACTGAGCCTATTTAATGAAATTGAAAGTTAGGTGTCGACTATTTGCAGGATCAACAAGGATTTTCCATTCTCCAATAAAAACTTTATAAATAACTTATGCAAGGGGACCTCAGAGCCGTAGCAGTTTAATTCAAAGTATGTATTTAATTATGTTGTAGCAAAAACTTTAAACTTTTTAGGGCTTTATGATTACGAAGTTAAAGAAAATAGTAGCGTGAATAAGATTCAAAGCGGTTTTGGGCAATAGAAACACTGTTAATTAATTTGTCAATCGTATTATTTAATTAACAAAATATCAACAAACCAATTTAGTAATTAAATTTATCCCACTTCTTGGTTACTTAAACTATAAGACGGCTACACTCTACTATGTCTAGTCTAGTGCGCTTTGGTGGAGGGAATTAAAGGGACCCTTTGACTAGACTTTTTTAACTCCGGAATTAGCCGGGACAAAAAACTTTACCTTCTTCTCTCTGTGCCATTCAGCATGGAGATCATCATCCATACTAATATTATGAATGCGAAAGTAGCTCTGTCTGTCTGTCCGTCAGATTTCATTTTGATGAAATTTGGTATACGTATATAACGTATACCACGTTGAACCTCTAGTACAGAAATAGGCTGGTTTTTGTTTGAAATTGCGGGGGGAAGGGGGGGGGGGGAGTACCACCCTTGGTTTTATGGAAAATTATATTTTTTTAAGTTAGAGAAAAAACCTGTAGTCCACGCGAACGAAGTCGCGGGCACTAGCTATAATTAATTTTGACTAAATTTGGTTGGGATGTTTACGCTTCAATACCTGACTGTTGTTTGTTTAACTTTAGTATCACTTTCGAACGGTTAGTTCATAATTATCCTAATAAAAAAACATTATGTAAGTCTATTATGAGAGTGTCAATTTCCCCATCTATGAAACGTATGTATGCGTAAAACTTCAGTAATACTGCGCCAAATTTGTATAAAGGTTCGTAAAAAAATAATTTACCGGTATTGTAGGCACGTAACAGGCTTCTATGTAACAATAAATAACTTTTTTAATTTTGATTTTTTTGACCAGAGACTGGCTACAACCTCACCTGACGGAAAGCGAGAGAGAAATTTGCTGGGCAAGCCAGTCTATTTAGTCCTTCAATTGAAAACGGTCAACGGGAATACAAAATTCACTGCTATTTGTTTGAACCCTGTCCCGGATTGACTCACGACCATCTAAGAGATGTAAACAGAGAATACGAGCACATAGTAATAAGTAATTTGGGTTCTACGAACTCCGCGGAGATACTAAATATATGTCACGTTATCACATCGGGAAGGAATTTTGTAATGGTGTACATTTCCCGGGGCTAATTACGTAGTGACGAGACGTGTGACCTCAAACTTAAAAGTTGTATGAAAACATCGTTAACATGTAATTATGTATAAGTATACCTTAGATAAGAGTGTTACATTAAATGAGTTTGATAAATCTATTTTCGCTTTTAAAGTCAGAATTCTTAGTTTATTTAATTGACTTCCATTGGTCGTTCACGTTTTGATCATTTTATCTTGGTGGGTGCAACAAACCAACGAAAGGTTTTTTATTTGCATAAATAATATTTTGTTGAAACCGCTTTGAATCCGAAGTGGCTGAGTTGCGATTATCAAAAAAAAACATTGCTATTCATTATCTGATTTAACATATTTTATTTTTGGTAGCAGGCGTCCTGTTTTGAAGCACAACTGCTTTTTACTGGCACGGCGTCTTTGGACCTCTACGAGGCGGCTCCAACCTGACCTCTTAGGTTTGATGGACCGTTGTGAATGGCCGAAGCTGTAAAACCGTTCCCAGGAAGTTAGTAAAGACCTGTTTACTGATAGTTTTATTTAATGATTCTCAAGCATTCCGTCAGTTTGATCCGTTCGATTTTGTTTCTTAAACTTTTATAACAAATTATATAACTCACTGTGTAGTGCCTACCTACTTATAATTAAAATAAAAATATCCAAATTTAGTAAAAGCAAATAATGCGATCATTTTTTATCAGATATATGGAACTATTTTTGCATTAAAATGAACACAATCTAAAACATTGATTGAAATCCAAAGCCGAAACTATGCTAATATATTTTACTGAGAAAAGGCATTGCAATCAAATCTATTGTCTATTTTGATGAAATGGTATTTATATGCATGAGTTAATTTGAATATTTAAATGTGGACAACACAGTACCTAAGCTTCAATCTCTGTGCAAATTTTTATTCCAAAAATTCACGTTATTATTTTATTTTGTACTTTAATCCTTTCTTTATTATTCCATGTACCAAATGTTAAGAAAGAACGCTTACCTATCAGTTATAAGTCCTCCTGGAATAACAACAAAAAGTGTTTATAACATTAATTAATGAAGGTAAATGTTCTGCAACAAAAAAAATATCAATTTATCTATTTAGATTTAGATGTATTTCGTATTCACGGTCGATTATATAGGTAAGTTAATATCATGCGTAGAAATGTAGCGATGCGCGCTACTCACTTGATGATTATAACGTTGCGTTAATTATTTTAATATCTCGCTCTTAAATGGTAAAAAGTACCCATGCACAATAGTTTTATTGTTCATAAGAATTAACTGATTTCACATACGTCAATGACGTCGTGTGTGGTCGATAACAATGTGCTACGTGAATGGACCGTTATCCTTTTTTTGATATCATTTGCGTCACAGTTCCTAAACTGATGATTACATGTATGCGATATGTTTGATAGTATTCAAGCTAATCTTATAATCCCCTTGACTAAATGTATGGGACTCGAGATATACCTAACAGCAAAGTGCGTACTACGAATACGTAGGTAGGTACCTTCATCGACCGACCTGCCAAATAAAAATAAGTAGGTTTTGCAAATATTTTTGACTTAAGTATTAGCGTTTCGTGTCACTACTACCGACTAAACTCGTATAGATTGATTTTAATATCAATTTTGTGCGTAAACGGGCTCAGCATTAGGTATATTCCTCCTCTTTATACTGAAAAATATTTATTAAATATGTAAATGATTCGGTTTACCTACATTAAAAATTAAACTGTATTGTGAAAATTTTGTTTTGAAATTAATAGCTTACTTTAATTAAAAAGGGTGAATTAGGGTGAAGAATGGCTGTTTTTTTTAATGGTATGTAATAATCATAGCTAAAATTAAGTAACTGTTACAGTTACTTAAAGCCGCAGGCACAGCCAAATCTTACTATAAATCTAGTGAGTTCAATAAAATAGTATCTAATTAATCCTAGTTAATCAATTACACATGGCTGTGATTATCAAGATGGTTCAGATTAACAGTAATAGAAGCCGCCTGTGATACTCGCTATGAGATATCTAGGTCATAGTGAGACAGTTATAACTACCTATGTGAAAACATAGGCCTTAAAAGTAGATACTTTTAAAAAAAGTTGATTACAAATGTAACTCTTCTGTAATATGAAATTCTAATATTTTTTACAGGTCCTGGACGACAAGTAACCGGGATGGGAGATAACGACCTAAGAACTAATGCTTGCCCATTGCCCTAGTTCAGTTACAATTACACTTTTGAATGAATATATTTTTGAATGCAAGTAATTTGTAATTGGCTTACAGAGTTTATGTAAAATTATGCAGAAAGGTACAAGAGTACTAAAATCGATAATTTTTGATGATGTTGACTTTTTTTGACGGTACTGGTCGATCTAAAAGCCATCTACTTTATTGATACATACGTAAGTAAAGGTATTTTAGTAATTAAACTTTAGGTACCAAGTATAAATAAGTTCGGGCAGAATATCGTGCGTACGCGCAGGCGACCCACATACGCTTCTATTCAGCCAATCACAACGGCTCATTCAAAGAGCTGGCTCTTGACCATCTAATTACCATTATTTACCTACAAGTGCTGATGATTATGCGTACCTACGTTTAAAATTCCTTCATAGTCACTAGCCGGCTCATTAGAATATGTTATCTTTGGTTTCTTCGATTGGCCTAAAAGGTAAGCCTTACTGGTGGGTTAGTAGATTATGAAATATGAATAGATTTATCACTGGATAGTCAACCACCGTAACGAGGATATGCATGATTTTTTAAAACCAGATTTTTCAGTGTTTGCCATTTACTTATAAACACACTATACAAATAAAAAGATGTTAAGATTTTGAACATCATTTAAATTTCATTTCTCCATTATTATTTTTTTACGTAAGAAAGAGTTAGTCAAAATCTTATTTCAAGTCAATAAATTAATTTAAATATTAAATTTAGTAATAATAAGCCGTGGTAGCAAAAAAAAGTGATGAACATAAACTTTTGTTTACGTATTGCTACTCTAAACGAATAAGTTTCGGCTAACCACTATGTTTTAGGCATAAATTACATATGACGCAGTTATTTGTCCATAATTTTTAACTTCAAAATTAGATACCACATCGTAGCATGGGTTTGTTGCGAAATAGCGGGCCTCTGTCATTCATCCTGACACCTGTCCACACACGGACAGATTAGATATCTAGCACGTAACTAATTAGCTATGTTCTAACGCTCACACCTTTTAAGGTTCGTCTTGGAATGTTTGGAGTTAACGCTATGCCATAGTACCTTTAATGTATGGTCAACAGTATTCAATAGTTTAGTACCTGAATCCATTTTCACATGCATGTGTAGAACCGATTTGTTAGAAGTTCTGAAAAAATAGATCTTTTACATTACATACGATTATTAGAACGAACCGACTCACAACGATTTTATTTAAAAGTTACGTTTATTATTTAACTTCCAAGGCCACGGTTCTAACTACAAGCTTGTGATGTTCAATATGAGAATAAAATAAAAAATAATTTAAATACTGGTGACCATAGTCTTGTGTAGGCATTAAGTTCCACCATTTGCAAGCTTTATAAATTAAATGAACTAGTCATAATTGATTGGAAATTTGCTAAGGTTCCATTGTTTCGGCAACAAAGCATATAGCTACGTCTAAGGACACCTCACTCTACTAAATTTCTATTAAATGGCAAAAAAAACATGCAAAAATACGTATAAGAAATATATAAGCCTCCGGTTTGGTCAGGTAAAAATCTTGAAGTAATTCTGATCACAAAAGGTACATAAATAATGTAAGTACCTTTCTATCTAAATATTTACGTGCTGTGCATTTTAATATGTTCATTAGCAAACTCCAAGCACTCTATAATCCTTAACAGCCATAGTACATACGAGAATGTACCTGATTTTGTCAAGTATACCAATGCAGTATTGATGCACTTAATATGGACCTACATCAATCAATCATTGCGTCAGACAATGTTTCCAATCATCTGCTCTTAAACTAGGGCATTCCATGTACAGAAATACAAGACAGATATCATTTGTAAAAGATCCAATTCGGACCGTGTAGCGATCACTACTCGTTCATATTTGATCGGAATTTTTGAACATCATATATGTTCTTGCAAATCGGCCTAACGAATCAGTCAAATATTTAAGGCCTTCATTAACACTTCTATTCTACACTGTTAGTTGTAATGACGAAATTATAGTAGTCCAATGCAGTCGTACCTTTTAAAAGTAAATTGTGATTTAGCCTTAATTATTACCTACCTATGTATACCAAAAAATTATTGTTATCAAACGTATAAATATGAAGATTATTAAAATATAAACTTTGAATTTTTTCTCATCACTGTATTTGAGAGAAGATTAATTATAATTGGTTATTACAAAAATTTATATTATGTACCTATATTACATACTCATCATTCATCATAATAAATTTTACTCTCTACAAGTATTCAATAAAAGGCAACCGTGTCGGACTGGTCTATCATTAGCTGAAACCACAAAAAGTATAACGCTGAAATTTAGTAAGCAGGTAGTCTATAGTCATGTTGGCATCAGCTACGATAGAATATTTTTTAAATTCCTTCGCTTAAAACGGGACAAAACGGGGACTTAGGAATCCATATTCATTTATCATATTTCGCATTAATTTATGTGATTTTAGCTTGTTAATAGGTGTTAATTTTCATATGAATTAGAAGGAAAACGGTTCGCTTTCATACTATTAGGCAATTTAAGTAGTCAACTCGGTAGAAATCAAGGGAATTAATGAAAAAGTTTATTTCAACGAAGTCTCAACGAGACAGCTTGTGACAGCTCCATACATCCTGAATTTAAAACTCGTGCGAACTCTCAATATATTTTCCTGAACCTATTTTACAAAGATCCAACGAGAAAATTGTAAATTACCAACAAAACTGAAGATTAGGTTGTCTCTGATTCGCATTCCATTCAAACGTAATAAATTTATTTTCTTCTATGTATGTACAACTACTCTGTTGAGATGAATTCTTAGAAGGAAGACGTCTCAATGCTTAATATTTTCCGTCAAAAGATAATTTGATAGTATTTCCAGTGAATTTATGATAGATCCAGGTTTTTCATTTTTAAATTTAAGTCCAATTAGGAGTGGGTAATGTATGAAACATAAATATTTTACTTCAACAAACAGTTTGTTCATTGTAATGTTTTTTGTTCTTTTTAGAAAAGTGTAAATGCCAAAAATTGTTGCGCAGTCTGACACGATTTTTCTTCCATATCCCCTGTAGTACTGTGTAAGTATGTATCAACAGACTTGTACGTTTCCAGTTTTGGTATGTAGGTTAAGACTCATTGAGTACAGATGATTTCAATTTGACTTTGGTCGGATAGGTTTTTGTATCATTTTTAAGTGGGTCTACTTCCTAATATGCAGGGAGAAAAAAGTTGTTCAACTACATCGTATATAAATGATCTACACGATTATAGCCTTTTATGTAAACATTTATTTTTGTACGATTCTCTGGTAAGAACCATTGGTGTGTTTTATAACTATAGGAAAAAAAACTGTACATACTCGTTCATGAATAAGCTCTATTTAATTAGGCGAACGTTTTTATTAAGAAGTTTAAAGATAAAAAGCATGGTTAAGTATTTTAAAGTTGAAAGTTTTTTTATAAAATCTGTTAAGAAACGACTACTTTGGAACAAATGATATGGAAAAATGAAAGCAAATATTATGTATGTTTATGTAAAGTTTAAAAGATTGCTTTTTTTGTCAGCCGGACCGCTTTTAGGCAATGGTGTCCAAATATGACCTTACAAGAATGTTAAAGTGCACCAAACTACTAAAAATTGATGTAAATTTGAATAGATCATATCGTAAACAGAGAGGCACAAGAATTTACTCGCTATATAATAATATGTAGTAGATATGTAAGACAGTTGTTCCACTAGAGGATAATATGATCCTTTTATCGGCCTACTTGATATTCAACAAGTATAACAGTAATCTAGTTTCCTAGAGCATAGTGCCAAACAAGCCACCAAATAAATCAAGTTGAATGATCGTCGAAAGCAGTCTTGTTAAAATGTACGGACTTTACAATGCAAGCACCGCGTGCATACACAACGGTTGCACCGTAATATTTTAATTGAACGCACGATGCGTTTGACACGTTGCGTATAACGAATTGTGAGAACCGAGCCGAATTGGCCATTTAAATAACTATTTGTTATTCGACACTAGATCAGATGGTAGTTGCGTTCCATCTTTTGTACGGACTCGCATACATTCGCTGCTTCACACGAATAGAATTTGAATAGAGTCAGTAGGTACGCCTCATTCGCTCGTCTCTCGGAACTCTTCGTACTGTGAAAATGAAAATGATCCTTATAAGCAGCCTTATCAATATGTACGTAGAATAATTATTTATTTTCTGTTGGCATAATAAATGACTAAAAATTCTGCGTGGTTCAACAGTTTGATCGCTAAAAAAATATGAGACATATATTTTTTCATTTATCGTGTACCCCTCCACTGAACTTTATAAACTATATCATCATCAATTTTTGTTTATTTGCTGTAGTAAAAAAATAGTTTTTAATTGTATTTTGAATATTTTATTGTCGGCCTAATTAGGATTATTGGATATTTTAACAAACCGCCCCTTTTTTTCATAGGACTTGAATAAAATAAATTATTTAATGCTGTTTCACAACTTAATAACGATTGCAGATCGCTGATTTAGTTACACTTTTAGCAATGTTTATTACACGATTATTAGCAATTAAAACATTAATCGAAAAAGTATCTATCTGAAATCCTGTGCACCTACAAATTAAAAAGAATTGTTGAATCAAATTAAGTAAATACGAGATCTTGTTCTTAAAAAAAAAAACACGTCTTAAACAATAAATGGATGTAGGTAGGTACTAAACAAATGGGCATGTCAATATAATTTACCAATACCCATTTTGCGTCTTAAAAATTTGCTAAACCTTAAAACGTCAAAACCTATTTTTATAAAATATAAACAAAAACAATTAAAAACAGTTTTATCTTTATTGACTAACTACTTGAATGTGCGATAATATTTCTTATGTCCGCGGCATATAGGTGCTCGCATGTGTTCACCTGGCGAGCTTTAGACTGTCTTCAGTTATATTTCTTTACCAAGATGTTATCTTCTCGACTTCAATAGCTCGCATTCAGCCACTACACCCACAGCGTGGTTCAGTCTGACCACATAATTACTTTCTTAATTCCAAAAGACTATAATTTAATTTAGAATACAAGTAAACAAACAATCGGAATGAAATGATCTGGCAACTTCAGTAATCACTTGTGTAATTCGATAAGCATTAACCTACTGGTACAAGTAGGATTTGTTATTTAAGTAAGTTTGTAGGCTCTATAATGACTCGTGTTAATTTCAATAGTTTCTTTAATTTACCTAGACCAAAATTATTTAACTCCTTTTGTTTAAACAGTACTTTCTAAAAATAACGTCATTACTTACTGTTTGGAAGCATCTTAGTACAAACACCTACAACAGTCTACCAATTACGCTTCGATACAACCTGTTGACAGATGGACTGCAAAATTTTAGTAATACCTATAGATATTTGACATGTGTATGAAACCCTAAAAACACTAACAATACCTGCAATTATACTCGTCATAATGTGTAGCGAACTTTGATGAAAGACACACTCGCTGCACGAGATGACGCACGTAATGCAGCTTTGATTGGCAATTTCTTCGTCATCTGACGTGTGCAATGCACTGATGGATTCAATAGCGTCGATAAATAACGTTTCGTCTCGCCGCGGCATAGTTGCAGATAGTGCGGCCTCGTGGCTGCTAGGTAAATTGCACGGGACAATGGGCATATTTTTGAAAGATCGAAAAACTAATTCTATGAGTACCTAAATGACTACCTAAATACATTGAATATAATTTTTTTTGGAGGCTTCGTATGGGTGCAACTAAATACAAATGAAGTTTTCAGCTTTTCTGTACTTTATTATCTATGGATTATACATATAAACCTTTCTCTATGTATCAAAAATACATTGCATAAAAATTCGTTGCGTAGTTATAAAGATGTAAGCATACAGGGGACATACAGCAAAAGTGACTTTGTTTTATATTATGTAGTGAAGCGCAGCAGTTATCAATGACAGGAAATTTTAACCAAAATGAGATTGATTCGGGAAGCTTAGGCATATCCTCACGTCCAAAATTCCCCAGTGCCTGAAGAGAAAGGTCTATGACCAATGTGTGTTACCAGTGATGACTTACGGAACTGAGACGTGGTCTCTGAATGTTGGCCTCATAACGAAGCTCGAAGTTGCGCAGCGTGCTATGGAGAGGGCTATGCTCGGCGTTTCCCTACATGATCGGATCCGTAATACGGAGATCCGTAGAAGGACCAGTGTATCCGACATAGCCCGAAGAGTTAGCACGCTGAAGTAGCAATGGGCAGGCCACATCGCTCGTAGGACCGACGACCGTTGGGTAAAGAGGGTCCTCGAGTGGCGACCACGTACCGGACGACGCAGCGTGGGGCGGCCCCCAACACGATGGACTGACGACATCGTCAGATGTGCGGGGAGCCGCTGGATGCAGATAGCGCAGGACCGCGCGTTGTGGCGTTCTGTAGGGGAGGCCTATGTCCAGCAGTGGACAAAAAGAGGCTGATGGATGGATGGATGAGATTGATTCACAATTCTGAATTCTCAAATCCTTCTGTTCCCCACACGATTTTTCTGAATCAAAAATTACTTGCATCATTATACATTGCTTCAGTAGAAGAATTCAAATATTCCCATTATTACATTTAAGGATATTCCCAGTAAAGGAAAATGATCTACCGATGTTACCTACAGGAGCTCTTTTATATTACACCAGAGGGCTTCTACGAAATCAAACATCCGAAAACGAGCACTCGAGCTTAAATAATGGAACGGTTCAGGACTATGAAGCAAGCATTTCAAAGTTATTCGTTAATGAAAACAAAATGCACGCTTTTCGGATATATGTGTATTTGACTAGCAACCTGGTTCAACCTCGAACGGTAGATCCTAATGTTTTTTTCGGCTTTTGCTTACTTGATTCACTCACATTACCTATCAATTATGTAAGCTTAGCTTTGAAGTGACTTTGTTTTAAATTCGAAGGCAACAGATTGTGTTTACGAGTGAAGAGATGGGAGTCTGCCCATTCGCTCGCGATTTCGGTCCGAACTTTGGAAAGGACTTTAACGCAACCTAATATAAATCAATTACCTCTTTATAAACCAAAGTGAGAGAAAATTGACTCATAGAACAATAAAAAATCATAGTTGACACTTAAAAAGTATTCAGAATAATTATAAAGAGGCTCTAACAAACTACTTAAACGTTAGTACGTATTTAGACCAAAAACCAACGCACAAGGTAATAATGTGTTGTACGTTCGTTACAGGTGTACCTAATTAGATATTCATATAACTGGCCAATAGTTATGTAGCTAGATATTTCGCCTTGCATAATAAATAAAGTGGACGGCAACATCACACGAGAGAGACTGGCGTCATTAAAATTTGCGTCGTTAAAAGGATTGTTCTGTTAACGATTTTATGGGCGTGATAATAAAATTAACACCGTAAATTTTGCCGTGATAATATTAATACATTGTTGGTATTTTTAGTATATTTAGAAATTACGTTAGATTTAATCTATTTGTATTTTTTATGTATAATGTACCATTCCTAGTATTTTATAGTAGGCAGACTGTTAGTTATTTAACGTACTCAGTTAATGTTAAATATTGAATGTAACATAATGCCGAAAATGGTCCTATATATTCGATTCCCGGTTGGGTCACTATGTATAACGAACTATTCAATATTGTTTCGTATCTGAGTGTTGTGGTACCGTCTTTGTTTCTGGTTTCTATAACACAAGTGCTTTGGCTACTTAACATAGAATCTGAGCAATTAATACGATGTCAATAATTTTTTTATTAATTGGTGCGAGAAAAAATATTTATACCTTCAATAGTAAAAGGCCCTACCTAGGCTAGACTAGTATTAACTGCCATTTTCAATCAACCCGAATAAGTTATTGGAACAATTCTCTCCGTGCCATAACTAATTGGTCTACGGCGACCACCGTGGAGGCCATTACCTCGTCTGTCAATGCGCAAACGATTCGTATTTAGTAGGTATTTAGCATCGTAATGTAGAGTTATGTTGATATCTGTGTCGTTGCGAGTGTTGCACTCAGTTCCAATTTAAAATGCGTCCCAACTACATAAGTATAACAGATAGATGCAAGTAATTTAGATCAGAAATATTATTTTATGCTGGCAAGATCTGAGCGACACAATAAACCAAGCGTATTTCAAAGACGCGTGAATAACGTGTTGCCTGGACAACGTTTCCTTGTAGATGAACGAATCATACAATTATATTAAACTAGCTTTCCGCCCGCGGCTTCGCCCGCGTGGAATTCGTTTATATTGTGGTATAAAGCACAACATACACAATTCAATGTAAAATGGTAGGAACCAAAAAAAGCGAAAACTGTGAATAAAGATACAACAGCAAGTAAGTAAATGAGTCGAAAAGTGCACCGATTAAGTGTATGAGCTACAGGTTAAAGCGCGAGATATCATTCCACTTCTTACGTGTCTTAAAAAAACAAAATTACCCATTTTTTTAAAAACACTTAGCGCCATCTATCGCATACCTCAAGAACTATATAGCGTAAGCTATCATTCCACTTCTTACTTATTTAAAAAAAAAACACCCAGCGCCATCTATCGCGTACCAAGAACTAAATAGCGTAAGCTATCATTCCACATCTTACGTATTTTAAAAAGCACATCGTTTCAACCATCTAGCGCCATCTATCGCATACCTCATCTCCAATCCATCCATCAAGCAAACTATATTTTTGTTTTACCTCGGAAATATACATATTTTTCCGGGATAAAAAGTACCCTATTATTTAATTTGGACTTCTAACTTTACGATGTGAAAGCGGAACAAACAAACAAACTTACTTTCCGATCTATAATATTAGTAAGGATAAGGATATAAGTAAGGATTATCTTATAGGGATGATGGCTTTGTCTGATTTTCATCTGTTGCAGTGTGGGATTCGAAACCATGATCTTCACGCATTCTCTCACTTACGCTGCAAGAAGTGAAATTATTGGTTCTTTAAAAATATTTCAAATCCGTGATGTACTACAAAAAATAAAAAACATTTCGAAAACACTTACCGCAAAACATTTATTAAATTTGTGCAGATAAATGTTAGCAGAGAAAAATTTAAGACGTCATGTTTAATTAAGCAAGAAAGGTGAGTGTATAATTTTTACTATAATATTTATTTTGCAGGCGCCATCAAAATTAAATCATAAAAAGCATCGCAGATATAAAAAAGCTAGCGGAAAAAACAAAAGACGCTCGCCTTTCTTCATTTTCTGACGCGTCTGTCTCTTGCGTGCGGCCAGTAGGTACCTACTAATATTCGAGTAAGGAGGGACTAGACTCCAACACTACTACTAGCTGCTATAAATCAATCGGTTTAAAATAGCGACAGGTAACGGATCGTTAATACTTTGTATTTATTGTCTTACTGTTAAAAACAGGATGACAACACTATTTACATGGGCAATCAATCATCATCACATTAGGTAAATACAGAGACAAGGCTATGATGCCAATTATTTCATGAAGGTATTCAAACTTCAAAATGTTATGAAATACACAATTGGCAATTGTTTATTGTAGTTTTTAAAAAACTGCGTGGATACAACAGTTAACAGAGCAGGTTGTATTTTGAAATTGACTTTTCTCAATGTTTTTTTCGACTATCTTTTTTTTCCACTATGTTCTTCCATATTTGTATTAGTAAAGTTACCATTGATTCCATTATAAGAAGTTTAAGTTTATGTGTAATTATTTATCAGGAAAAACGACGTTACCACGACATCCAGACCCGAGACAATATAGAATAAATCGTTTTTATATATTGACCTGGCTGGGAATTGAATACAGGATCTCAGGATATGGCACGAATTTTAGGTCAGGCCTGCTCGCCTCTCGGCTACGGAGGTCGTAATTAATATGCAGTGTGGATGTACCTCGGCATTTATTACGAGTCGGCAACAATTAAATAGCTTTTAGCGATCGCCGCCTATGTCTCCATTACTGTTTTATCCCGCTTACTTACTGATAGGCATTGCTTATTTTGATCAAACGATCATGTTTAGCAGAGTCCAGTACCACTTAGCAAGGTAAGTGGATCGGATTTAAAAGCTTGTCTTGTAGGTTACTTGATTTTTATGCATTTTATGCGGCGGCTTTAAAAATGGAGCAGGTGATATTGGAGCCCTTTGATCGTTTAAAAAGATGACGAGAAAAAGACTGATAGATATTGGTTGTTCGATTTGGTTGTAAATTACTGGAAAAGACAAGAATATCAGGGAAAATTTGATAATAATTGTGTGCTATTTTTTAAGATAACTTAAGATTAAAAGACTATCTAAGAGAGTAGGTATTCATAAATTTTTGATCGTCATGCATTCCTATTTAATACCTATATTACATCCACTTTTCAACCAAACGTAATTTATTTGCAAACTTGAATTATATTCCAAGATTGTTGTATGCTGATATTTCAGATTCATTTCATATTGACCACCCACGCTCAATCAAATGATAATGATCATTGTCCTACACCTTACGAATGGAATCCAGTACCAAACGTTTAATTTGAATTGTATTTCAGGTCCTTAATAGTGTTGCCGTCGATTCTATTGTATATCAATTATAATCGATTATTCCACAAGAGGCCTAAATAATCTAATAATCGATCTGACAATCGATACCTATTTTTATTAGATATAATCTATTAATCGATTATAATCGTAGTCAAATACAATATAATCGATATAATCGATTATATCGATATCAAGTAGAAAGCGATACTATCGATATAATCGATTTTATTTACCTTTCGGATAAGATAGTATCGCCATGATGGTACAGTTCAGGTAGGTACCAAGAAACTTAGCTATCACGTTTTATGAATAAAAAGTAGGGTATAAATAACTTTTTCACGGTTTCATTTTGAATGTGTTATGTCTAAGAAGACATTATATGAATGACGATTAAATCTAAAAATAATTGCAAATTAATCGATTTGAGGGGGGGATAATCGATTATCCGGCAACACTAGTCCTTAAGGTTTCGTATATAATACTTTCCTTCGTTATTAGTTAAACTACACATACTAACATAAAACAATTAAGTTCAATGTGTACGCATGTACATTCAGAGTGTGTTCAAAATATCCTTGAATGTAACCAATCAACGTATTTGTAAAGCTTCTTGCTCCTTAGTTAGTTTGAAGGGTAGTCTTAACAGTGGCGTAGCTATACAGAGGCTGGGTGTCTGGCTCGGTGCAGTGCCCCAGGGCCCTTAGACAGGGAGCCCCCTAATCTTGATTAGCAAAATAATCAGCAGAGTAATACCTACATGGTGCTATGGTCGTTATGGATCTTCAGTTTCCCATAGCGCTGCCACTGGGCGATGAGAAGATGGGTGGGGTTTTTAGTTAGGGTAGTCCTCGCTCCTACGAGGGGGGAGTCCCACACACGTCGCTGTTGTTCACACGGCAGAGGTATGGTAAGAAATGTATTATCCCCACCTCAAAAAAAATAAGAGTTATACATGATGTGTAGCGTAGAACTTCTGTGCGGATATAAAACAGCGCCTTATTGTATGAGCAAGTTAATGTACCTACTTAGAAAAAAAGAAAAAGTTTAGAGTAAGTCTGATTATTTAAATTTTTTGTCATTGATGACTTGTATAAACAGTTTTAACCATGAGTTTTTATAAAAATTATATATTTAGAACTTGAGCATTCGATTTTTACACCCAAAAGCACTTTGGACCTATTATTTTTAGATACATTTACTATTGATAAGAGCCAGATTTAGGAATAGCTCCG
This sequence comes from Glyphodes pyloalis, assembly GCA_037074685.1. Classification (NCBI taxonomy): domain Eukaryota; kingdom Metazoa; phylum Arthropoda; class Insecta; order Lepidoptera; family Crambidae; genus Glyphodes; species Glyphodes pyloalis. Next base: position 5,768,252 of record JAYKKO010000025.1, read on the forward strand.
AGGCGTCCAAAAAAAATCCACGCAATTCCGGACATTTTTATGATTTTCGCTTTGTACATACAGTGCATGATTTTAAGTATAAAATTATTTTAACTTTAGATTATTCTTGTTTTAAATGAGGTAAGTTTCACGATAAATTATTTATTTAAACACTCGACTGCAAAAATATATTTTTTTTTTAAAAACCAGAACGCTTCGTTTGTTGCTGCGAGGCATAGCTATTTAACTAACACACGCATTAAAAAAATATCTGTTTTTTTTTCTGTTAAGTAAAGGTTATTTTGATTTCACCGGCTAGGAATATTTTTTTATTATGAATGACAATGTATTTAAGGTGCTTAGTTGGATAAGGATTAATGTTGCATCCCTTTATATCGATTCGTAAATAAATAGGTTAATAATTGTCGTAAAAGTAAACGATATTTTTTTAAACGGGTTAAGCCTATAAGATAAACCTATACAATCGCAAATTTCTTGTAGACTTTTTTGAGGCGTAGGTACATACAATATTGTGGTGGTTAATTTATTTATTTAAAAACTTTATTGCACAAAAAAAGTACAACAGGTGGACTTAATGCTATGAGCATTCTCTACCAGTCAACCTTTGGGTCATGCGGAGAGTTAGTTTATGGGTGCGGTAATAGTGACAAAGTGCATAAGTAATCTAAAAAATAAAATAAAAAGATAATACACGAGAATAGTAACTATCAAGCGTTACAAAATTCATTTCGGAAACAATTAAATATACATATAGACATACATGAATAAATATAATATATATATATATATATATAAAATATGAAGCTATACTTATATTTAAAAGGTCTAAACTTGTTTTAAATGTTTAAAATACAATTTAAGCGGTCTTATTGCTAGAAAGCAATCTCTTCCAGACAACCTTTAGGTAGAGGAAATAGTAGATATTGAGACACGGGTGCGGCCGTGCAAAATATTTATTGACAAAATATTAACAGGAAATATAAATACCATAATATGATAAGTACAAAAAAAAAGAAAACATAGAAAATAATAACACAAATAAATAAATAAAAATACATACATAAATATATATCAATAAATATATACATATCCATAAAGAATTTACTGTTTAAACAAACATATAGAATAAACATATGAAATCAGATTAAATACCAACAAATGCTTAGCTTTATTTAAATACTAAGAGAGGTAGGGCATAGCGATTTATCGCTCGAACTGGAGCAGCCCGACTGGTGAAATACCTCCACCTTACAGAAGACCGCAGCCAAATAACAATCACTTCTGTGTTGTTGTGTTCCTGCGTTTAAGTAAGGTTTCCAGAGCTCCTGGGAGGGGAATATTAGCAGGGGTCAAGCCTTCAAGGTTAGGGACAAGTCCAGTAACGGCTGTATTTGTCGCCCTTAAGCTAGGCTCTTATTACCACCTGACACCAAAGGGAAAGAGGTCAATTGTGAAGTGTAAAATACAAAATGTAAAACTTTTGAATCACTCTTTGTATTAAAAACTTTGGCGTAGTTTCAACGATATATATTTATAAGCCTACCTAGGGGCATACAGCAGAAAGCGACTTTGTTTTATGCCATGTAGTTATTTTATTTATTACTCACTACCGAAGATTACTAATAAATCTAAACTGAAATGATGAATAAACCTATTAATCTGATCAACCGTGCTTTTACTACCCTCTAACGAATTTTATTAAGAGTTCTGATTGGACTTGAACATCAACACAATCAATCTATTTAGGGGCCCAGATTATTTTCGCCCAAGAGCCCTTGGTTACCTAGCTACGCCACTGGCTCTAACTACCACTACAGCGAAGTCACTTCACAGTGTTTAATGCCTAAGGAGTTCTTAACAATTGGTAAATTAATGATCAATAGCAAGTCATTTACTATTAGCTACTAAAACATCAGCTTTGAGATTAGTGGAACTGAAGCGAAAAACGATCGCTATTTGAAGATAGAAGTGTTAACTGTTCTTTTAAAATCTGTGAATGAGTCTATTGAAACGGGACGTAGGAATTAATTTAAAATTAAAATCTTAACTAAGATAGTTACATGACGAATCAATGTTTGTTTTTACGAACAAAACGTGTGTTTTATTATTTTTATAGTACTTTACGCCGTACTAGCGAACCTTAAATATTAGAAACATAATATTTTTTTCTCTATATATTTTGTATATATTTTATCTATTAAAATTTTTATTTTATTTTTAATAAATATGTAGTTCTAAACATATTCGGCAGAGGGCTCTTACCGGAGGCTAACGGTTGATAAAGCAGAAAAATTTCATCGCCTACGATAACTTGCGGATAGCTTAGTTGGAAGAGCAGCACGACGTACCCACGACCTTCACGTATCGCGATACGTGAAGGTAGTGGGTTCGATTCCCGCACCGCAAGGGGAGATAAAATTTTTCTGTTTCTAATATCTAATATTGAACGTGTGTTTTTCGTAATACTTACGTAATGACTTTTGAATTAACCATTTGAATTGAAAAATAAAACTGTTTTATAAGGTAACTTAAGGTTCACAGATGTAGATACGCGTGTACCTAATATGCAGAACATTAGCGTTAAATTTGAATCTTTAAAAATAAATTTTAACTCCTTAAATTGTAGAAAAAAAAAATTCATGTATACTTTTACAAAAGCATTTATGAATTGTCAAATTAAGTAAACTACCGCCGTATTTAGTTAGTTAGTAGGTAGTCTAGTTTTGGATACTTATTTTATTTAAGTTAACTCTTGGTGTTGGTTCATACATTTTTTAATTCAGAATACGAACGATAAGTATTTCGTAATTCCATTTTATACTGTTTAGATATGTAATGAGATCAAAAATGTGTGTCCGAAAATTCCATAGTGCTCTAGTTTCAAAGCAAAGGGATGGATTAACAGCGTGTAGATCTCGCGTTTAGGAAAAAGTAATTAGTGAGAAGGGTGATGATGTTTGTGGGCCGGGCGGCGACGGGAGCGAGGATGGCACTCCATGTCCCGAGCCAGTCGCGGCGGGTCGTGTCAATCCGGCACACCACGAACGCGGGAAAACGTACCATGCCTACTTGCCGCATTACGACCGCACCAAACATTGGATAAAGTGCTCTGTGAAACTATTTGTGGAAAATATTGTGTTTTTGTGCGAAACAATGCTTCAGTGAACGACATAGGATTCTAGTTCAGTGCAAACATGGGGACTTTGAAGAAGCGGACTCATTCGCAAGCGGAAAAGCCTAAAGGAAAACTCAGGGTGAGTTTACAATGTAAATACTTGGTGGGAGCGCTCGTATTTAATTTTACACGCCCTTTGGGTCCTCTTATTACAATCGTTATTAAATTTATTTATTCTTATTGCATAGATTACGTCTTTTATAATATCCACTCCGATTCTAGAATTAGTAAGTGCTATTAATTTTTTTTTCATAATCATAGCTTCGTTATTTTTTTTTATTCTGCTTTTAAATTCTAATATTTTTTTACTTGGTCAGTATACTGTTGACCAGTAATATATCTCCAAGCTATTCAGAAAAAGTTTAAAATTATCTTTGACCTTACTTATCTTTATTTTGTGCTTTTGAGTGAATGTTTTTCTTTTTATGTGGAACAATGGTTATCACTAGAACTGAACCAAGTTAAACTAAGGCTCGTGGGTTAAATCCCCAACCGGGACAAATACTCGTGTGAACATTTGTATTTTTTCTGTGTCTGGGTGTTTACAAACGTTAAATAAATATAAATTGAAGGATGTATTGTGATACCACTGTTAGTCTAGTTTCCATAACACGAGTGCCTCAGCTACTAACTTTAGGCTCAAGTATATGAATGTGATGTTGTCTGATATTAATTAATACAATATTATTTTTTCTTTCAATATTTCCTATATCCAGTTTTCAGTTGTAATTAAATTTAAACGTGGTTTTCATTGCAAATTAAATAATTTTTATTAGAGCTATTTGTTATGTCTTAATTTCTTACATGAAATGGAACAGTTGGTAAACTGTAAGCCTTGTTAAATGCATACTAATAATTATTATAAATACGAAAGTAACTCTTGTCTGTCTATTACGTTTTCCCGCTTTATCCTCTCAACCGATTTTGATAAAATTTGGTATAGGTATACGTTGAACCTCAAGAACGCCCATATGCTACTTTTTGTTAGAAAATAAGGGGGGGGGGGTGGAATGGGGGTAATGCCATCCTTGAAAGCTTATATGGGAAAATGTTTATTTTTTAAGTTAGTAAGAGATATGAAATTAGGCACAAATATAGCTCGAAACTTGGATTAAAATAAAGGCTACTTTTTGTTTCGAATATTAGGGGAGATAGGGGTAAATCCGACCATGAAAGGATGTAGTCCACGCGAATATTGAATAAAAAGAACATCAAATAGAATAAATTGTGTTGTGAGTACCTACCTATAAGAAAATATCTTGGAAAGCTTTTATTAGAGGAACTTTTAACCTCGGAATTAAGACACCCAGACATCATTGGCATAAAAAAAGATTCAATGTTATCCTCGAAACAGAACAAAAATTGAGGTTTTCCAGCTTGGTACTTAGACGCTAAAATACGTATTCTTTAAATATCAGAACACACGTACGAGTTTGTTGTGTCTGTACTGAAAGCAACAAGTCTGCCTGTCAGCAGCATGAGTCAAACAAGGCTGAATCTAATCAAACTGTATTGATTTCTCAAGTCAGAATAAATATATCCAACTGAAATCTTGTTTCCAATGTCGGATAGATTACGAACAGTCTTTGAAAAGCAAAAGCCAAAATTAATACCAAACATTTCATAACCCGTTATCAACATACGATTTTCTATCACGTTATTTCGTTAAATACTTAATATGCACTCCGAAACATCTTTATTCATGAAGACTAATATCTACTTATTAATAATCAGAAATGTGGTTTAATTAAGTTTGCAACTTAGAACTCCTGAAAAGATACTGGAAAGAAACTAGTTAATACCAAAACAGGTAATACAAATTTCAGCCCATTTATAATGTTGTAGGGAAAATCCATCTTTGAACCAATTCATCGTTTTAACAATAGCTTTAGCATCACGCTTCGTAAGTATGTACCTAATAGGATAAGAATACCTTTAACCCCAATTAGTACAACATCAATCTTAGCTTTGAACCGACGTCAATCAATTTAATCCAATTGATTCCAATACCTTTTAAAAAGTACTTCTAACTTTCATAAGGAATATCACTTTCTTATAAAACATTTGCATAATAAAATACAAATTCACCTTGAATACGTCCCACTGCCTGCTGGGCACAAGCCTGATTTCAACCTACACAATCCTACTTGAGCTTAATTTAGATAATTATTAATTGAAATTAACGTTTAAACGTTGAAACGAAGATTATAATTTCAATTAGAGAAGTGTTTTTGTTGACCCCGTAACACATTTTTTTCTAACTATTTAGTAAATTAAATTTGCATTCATATAAGCCAAATATTGCACCCCTTGATAAAAGCTTTAGTAACTCAAAAATAATGCTTCTGTTTTCGAATATCCACAGTATTCAAGAGACGACTTAGTGTTAAATACTTGAAGTCGTTGTTTTCAGCTTGAATTTTGAAGAAAATATTCGAGGTACTACTAAAAAAAGCGACAAGTGATATAACGAAGGCTGTTAATTTAACACACAAAAAAGATAATTCTACAAGCTGAAGAAAACATTAACCTTCAAAGTATCTCATTTGATTTTGATATCTCTGCTATTTCATATAAAAACTATTTGAGGTAATTTCTGGAAAAATGCTTTTTGAGTTCCTGGAGTTTTCATTTTAGAGGTGCGGAATACTATGTGGTCTAGGTATGTACCGACTTAATATCATACTATGGGTAAAGTATGAAATTAAGTCGGTACAATACCGATGCGTCAATACTCAATTTTGTACTATTTACTGAAATAAACTAGTTTTGCCTTTTGTTATTTAATTAACAGTTGATACCGTTGTTTTCGAGCAACTGATAGATTAAGATGGAGGCACGTTTTGGCTAGAAATATCCTAAAGGACAGACAGAGGGTCAGATTCATTGAACTTCAAAGATCGTTTGTATCAATAGACTGATAGGTAGTTTATCGGCTTAACACGTATATTGGCTTTTATAATAGTAACAAATGGCAGGTTGTGGGTAATTTTTAATATGCAACCCAGATAGGAAGGTTTCACTCTTGTGTGTGACAGCTAATTAAACATACGTCCCGAGTGGCAAGAAAGAACAAAATTATCTCAACAGAAGTAGATAAGTATAATTAAATAAATGGTAATGGTTACAAGTACCTACCTACATAATATTTTCGACTAATTATTATCCGGCGAATTTTGGTTGCCTACGGGTACTGATCAACAAGGTTTTTGCACACAATCCTATTTTCATTAAACAATGAATTACTAAATGAGATTCGATTTAGATAGATTTTATATTAAGAAGCCTCATTATGAAATAATTCTACGACAAAATTTCGTTGCAAAATCAACTAATGCGTATTTTAGACGTATTTACCAAAATATGTATTTATATCAATTTAAAACCTAAGTACAGATTTTAATACTAAAAGGAAAAGGAAGAAAGAAGGTTTAAAAACTTTAATTGTTCATATTCGAGAAAATAAATATGATATCCAACCAATTTAAAAAGTATGCACCAAGATGCAGATCAGAGAAACCTAAATTTTGATGAATAAAAAAATATTGCCTACAAAAAAACCAGAACGGCATTTTTGGTAACTTTGCCAACATTTAAATTTTTCCAACAAAATGTGACCCAAATTTTCAAAAGTCTGATTTTTAAAAGCAGCTCTCTATTTAAAAATAGTGATTTGTTTGTGTGGCAATTAGACTTTGACATTTTGCTGAACAGTGTAATTATGATTTAACTTGACACTAAATAGGTACTACAATTGGGAATGGGAACGAATCTATCTCTAGGCGTGATTGAGCTAGCCTTGGTTAGCGCTTGTAATTCAATACTGGTGGACAAATCATTGACTTTTCAATTTTTTGTTAAATTAAAAAAAAATAGTATTCTAGACTACCAGATTGTAAACAAAATACAATGTTACTAAAAATGTCAAAGCCGGATTGATTATATTGTTCCAGTGCAAGATATCATTAAAACTGTATGATTGTTTGACAATATGGGCAATATTCAATCACGATGAACTGAGCTATGTTAATAATAGAATCTATAACATACTTTTGTCGTAACGTGATTGTCGTCCCGGATTTCAACCCTGGACCATGGAGGCTTTGTCTAAAAAAAATAAAAAACTAGGGTTAGGATCTACGAGTATATTAAAAATATCTTAGAAACTATCGGCTTATGTATTGACTACGACGCTGTGACTAACGTTTAGTCATATTACAAAATACTCATACCTGTAATCATACCTTGATCACTATAATTATGCAAACATGTTTTATATTATAATAATCGTAAAAGACATTTTACGACCAGGGGTAATTATTACCCAGTAAAACTGTAGGTTACGTTCGCACCCAACTATTTCGTCCACTTATTTACTTACTACCTACGTTTGCAATACTTAATTTATAGTTTTGGTTATACTTAACCAAACGTAAAGTAAACCTAAAAAAATTACGATCATGGCTTTGTATATAGGTATAATATAATTATTTGTCAATTGAAAGTAAATATAAGTAGGATAATGCCCGGTTCCAATATTTGAAAAAGGATGCATTCTACTCACGGATCGTATTCAAATATACGAGGCATAAGCTAAATATGACTGACAGATGACTGATGACAGCTGATATGGAAAGTAAATTTAAAATTAGAATTAACGACTCGTTGAAAAACGGATTGTAATTTTTGACACATAACGAATCGTAAAATATTGGAACCGGGCATCACTAGGACAACAGCGATTGTTCACAAATACATTTATTAACTATTTTAAATAAATATCAAAACTTAGATCTACAAATAAAGATACCTACAGCAGTGACTGCACTATAATTTAGCAGCCTTGCTACAGCATCATTTCAAAAAATCACAGTATAAAAGCTTATGAATTTAGAGCCAGCCAGCAGATATCTATTCCTTTTGAAACATACGCTCCAGGAAAATATAAGTTGTGAATAGACAGAAAACATGATAGTGCAAGTAGCCGACCTTTTTGCACCGGATCATACTAGGTTTGCTACCAATTTAATGTTAATATTGTTGTTCAATTGCCCCCTAGTGATAGCAAAGGCGTACCACAGGGTACCTATCTGACCTATCAACTATGGGCAATCTATCACGAATACGTGCACAAAGCGGAAGGAATATACGACTGACATACATAAATGAAAATCCTTACCGCAGTACCTCTAGTTCTTATCTTGTCACTTATTGTTGAAAAAAGTAAGTGAAATTAATATGAAAGAGTCTAATTTACTTGACAGGCTTTAAGAGGCCACCATAGCATGCCCTCTTAATCGGTAAGGTACGACCGTCATGCCAAAGATCAAATCCTCACCACATCGAGCTGAACCAGTCACATAATTATTTATCTTTATTTGCTCTCATCATTACAAAACGAGTAACCTTATTACAGTGAAAGGATGTTAGTCCCTCAGTTCAAGAACCCTTAGCAAGTAATTTAATTTCGTACTCTTGTTTCTAATGAATGACAGACTGTTTAATCTCAGTTATAATTAGCACAGGATGCGCACTTATAACCGGTTAATCATTGATTAATAAAAATCATTAGATTCATTAGCAAATCAACTTAAGAGAATACTTTTTTTTATTATCACTCTGCTCTGAGTACCTATGTAGATAAATATATTTTTAGATAGATACACTTTATTGCACAGAAAAGATTACAGAAATTGGTGTTACAGACATAATTGAGTACGCGTAGGCGGTCTTATTGCTAAACTTTTAATTTTGCATTCTAAAACGTTTGCTCCTAAAAAGTAGATATCACTGTCTTGCTTAAACAAGTCACTGGGTGAGTGTGATAGCAATAGCCTAACGAGTCGAGGTGATCGTAAAGGGGCGGATCCATGACAGGTGTATGCTTTCAAGATATGAGAATATAACGTAATCGTGCGTAGCGTGCACATCCTGCGCCAAGGCTTTGCTCTAACATAAAAGGGCCACTTGTCTACCGGCGCAAGTCTCTAATAAGTTTCACATGTTTATCTTCTATTAAATTATCCGCACATAAGGGTTTGTTAAATTAATTCTGTCTTGTCATAAGTCTCTGACCATATCGGTTTTAAATCTATCTTATGGTCAATGTTGTAGATTTCTATACATTTCTATGTGTTAGTTTTCGTCTTAAAAATCGTTCAAATTTATCTAAACTTCATGGCGAAAAACACGCAAATATAACTAACATGTCGACATCAAAAACTGTAATCGTCATCCTGTCTAAATTGTTTCAGATCAAAAAAGGATTCTCCAGTACATACATATATGACATATATCGTTAATCTTTTCATTGCTTACAATTTTCTACATTTTTAATTACTAGAATCCGGAAAGGTATTGATATTTCAGAGTAAAATTGCATAATTTATTTGCATTTCATATGTAGTCAAACAATGAATATTTTTATCAAAACGTTACTTAGGTATGTATACGTTTTGCAAAGACAGTGACTTAAAGTTATTCAGTGATACCTTATATGGCTTAAAGGACTCAGTCCCTTATATAACTATGATTACCCTCCTGTTTAGGTCAGAGACATCATCCTGTTAAGTTACAGAACATACGATAAAACTTTATTTATCGAGATTTTATTGCATCCTTTACTTTAAACCACCTAAGGCCATAATCATAATATTTAATTTCACTACTATCCTTTTATAGGACAGCCCTAAAACTTGCCTAACTAGTAAGTAGGTTAGCAATATTTTATCTCGTGTATCGTTTTTGCAGCGACAATATTTAAAGTAACTTGACAGCATCAAAAATGTTACGGAAAAAACTAAACTAATACATTGATCAGACTAGACAACAATATATTTCATATGGTCATTTACATCTTTCTTCAATGATAAACCTAGCAGCCGGCTTCAGTAACAGTGATATCCGTAGATATCCTATTTTAAAGCAAAATACCAAACGCAATACAAGTGGACGGAGATGTTTACAAATAAATAAATAAGTAAGTATAAGGTATGTGGTAACTTATGGAGATGGTATGCTTTTGTGAACGTATGCGAAGCGCAATAAAAGACATTTGAATTCCCCTCCATAATGCAAACTGTATGCAACCATACCATCCAATATGATATTTTATCCGATACATGCCAGCATTTCGAAAAAGTCATTTGAGGTAGCACAAACAGTGCATTTCGTAATCGAGTTAAAAGACTTCTAATAAGTCAAATCTAAAATTGATAGAGAAATAATAAATATTACTAAAATATATGTATTTATTTAATTCAAGTTTTAAAATGATAAATAAGTAAGTATAAGGTATGTGGTAACTTATGGAGATGGTATGCTTTTGTGAACGTATGCGAAGCGCAATAAAAGACATTTGAATTCCCCTCCATAATGCAAACTGTATGCAACCATACCATCCAATATGATATTTTATCCGATACATGCCAGCATTTCGAAAAAGTCATTTGAGGTAGCACAAACAGTGCATTTCGTAATCGAGTTAAAAGACTTCTAATAAGTCAAATCTAAAATTGATAGAGAAATAATAAATATTACTAAAATATATGTATTTATTTAATTCAAGTTTTAAAATGTTAAAAACGAACGATCTTCGATCAAAAATCTTCCTAGCGGCCTACCTCGGCTTCGCGAGAAAATATCAAAAGCTTTTTTATACGTATTACCACAAACACTACATAAAAACGGTAAAAATAATACGATTTGAAATGATTCGTGAATATACATTTCTTTAATTTATTTTTAACACATCCAGTATTAGCTTATTTTCAGCTCTACTGAAATTGGTATCGACAGAATATTGAATTTTAATTCCGGTTGTCACCGGAAGTTCGTAATTTTCCAATCTAATTAAATTCTACACAAGTTAACAATGCTGGGAAAGCAAAACTAATTAGTCTCTCAAGTATTCTGAATAGAGAGTTTGAAGAAATGTCATTATGTAGGCAATTAAGCAGTAAACATCGTAATTTGAGCCGAGTCAAAATTTCCGTCGAAACTATTTGTTACATGTAAATGTGATTAGTTAATGAGTTGTGTATTATCGCGAGGTAACAACGGCTACTATTATCTGTAAGTTTGGTAATAACTAACAATTCTTGCGACCTTTAGCCTGAGTATCGGCAAAATGTAACAAATTGGAAATACATTTACAATATACCAATCGGCGTGATGACCTAACGACTCGCGATTAAAGAATGCCGGCTGTTCTTATTTCTTCCCTGTTTTATCCAATAACATTACTGAGAATTTGGATAAATTTATCGATATGGTCAAGTGTGTGCCTAGTTCACACATTGAAAGGGGTTTTAATTCTTTAGGATAGTTCATGTAGGTTGAAATTTATGGGTTTTGGTGTGTTATCCAAGTTTTAAAACATAAACTAACGTTCAATTAAAATTTGGTACATACAAAGTTCAAAAAGAAATTGATGAAAATGACTGAAATATTTCTTTATTAAATGAGAATGATTTAGAATATAAATAAAACTACTCACGTGCACAATTATTAGGATAATTAACGAGAAATAGCAGGGTATGTAACTCTATTAAGCTTTTAGCGAAACCAACTTTTCAGTGAGTTGTAGATAAGTTGGCCTATTGTTACAACAAACAATTAAATTTTACTTTGTATGAGCCCCAAAGTGACTAACTCACTACAAGTTATTTTAGGTGCCAATTAAAGGTACTTTATAATTCCGAGTAACTTTTGGAATACTAAAGAGTTGGTGATACGCTAAAACACTGCCAGGCGTGTGATTTGTTTGGTCAGTATTTTGAAAGACAATTTAGGCTTATACATATATCAATGTTTGTAGCCCGTGATAATTCTAATCAATTAACTCTCTCGTTATTTAATGAACCCATTTAAGGGAGCATTCATCTTGACGGTGTTGTTATTACTATACCTATTATTTTTTGTTCCTTAATTTAATAAGCTAGTGTGAGTGATAGCTTTCCGCTTCTACTAAAACGCCGTGAAAATTATAATTCTTCGCAGATAACATTAAGGTAAGGTATGAAAAAAAGTTGTAGTTACCTATCATCTATCTATCTAACTTATTTACCTATCTACTCGTAAATATAAAATATTAAGACAAACGAGTAAATCATCAAAAAAAGTAAACTGAAAAAAGAACAAAATTTTAAAAACATTATTGAGTAGATATTACCTAGAAATATACTTTTTTGTGAATTTCCGAAAATAGTGTGATTTTTTTACTGGTTTACTTGAACTTGAAGAAGGCAAAAGTAGAATTAATAAGTAGGTACATACTAGTGGTTACCCGCGACTTCGTCCGCGTTATTTCGGGACAATATTTATTCTTTATGTTAATCTATTATCTCTCTTTGACCAAATTTCATCCCAATACATTCAGTAGTTTTTGCGTTAAACTCGTAAGACCCTGTTTGAATGTCCTGTTAAAAGCCAGACACAAATTATTTTCTATTGTATCTGGTTGTCTGGGTCTTACGAGTTTGAAGAGTTACAATCATACATCCAGACATTCAGACATGCGCTTCCCGCCCCCCCCCCCCACCATATGCGCAGAGAGGACCACCCGGGAGGTTTTAGTCGGTGCAAGTCCGATACACCACTCTCTATCTCCCCGATCTCCCCGTGATAGAGAGTGACGGTGCGAAGGCATTTCCTCCCGGCCAAAAATAAGACATTTAGACATACAGACATCTTGACATCCATACATCATACATTATTACAAAGTTTCACGTTAATATTATTAGTAGGGTAGGATATCTAACAGGCGTAGCATGCGCCACGTGACTAAATTTTATCGCGATCTTAGCAAACGTCAAAATCGATTGAAGTCAGTGCGTCAGCTGCTGATTGGCTGAAAATTCGAGTGCAGTGTGCTATTAGCCAATCAACAGTATCGAAACGTTTGTCGTCTCATGCGATAAATTTGACTAAAAGTCAAGTTAAAGCCAGCTTTGTCTACCACAGGGGTGGCCAACTTGATTAGACCTAAGACCTACTGTTTACTAACGAAACCCTGCGCGATCTACCAAGTACATACTTCTTGGAATCTTAAATGAAACGGAATAGTACACAATCATGTATTTCTTACTAACCAGTCTTAGTAGTTTCTTGAACAATGCTACAAGATGATGCTGCAGTGGGTGATAATTACGTTGCGCAGTTTAGTCTAATTTAAATATTTTGCCTGGTCACGATCGACTGGACTAACAGTTGCGATCGACCGGTTGGCTACCCCTGGTCTAAGAGTACTTATCATCAGGATTGTTAAAAATTCTAACTATCATCAGATCAGAACTATGTGATCTTTTCGATAGTCGTACATATAATTTTGGAGGTGTAATATGGCTGCGTACGCGCACCCACGTGCCGGCCGCGTTGCGCGTCAGACCCCTCGGCATGATGTCCGGTGTCTGTGGGCACGTCATTTTACTGCTACTCCATTTATTTTTAGATTATTTCCTGCGTCCAATCAAAATGCGATTTGCTAGCTCGATTAGGGCATAACGAACATGATCTCTCCAATTTTGACTGCCTATTTAAACAACTGATAATTGTCACTAAAATAGAAGACTGAAATGATTAAACGCATATAACGTACCCGCCATTGTTAAGTTGAGGTATCAAGGGAGGTCCTTTATTGAAGGCTAATCCTACTTTATTCAAGTAACTTAGAGATTCGTTACAGCTTAAAATAATTTTTATATCAGAAAACTTCACACGCATTTATCTGACCTCAAACAAATTGTGTTATGGAAATTAGAACCAACCACAATTCATACTTAATTACATTAAGAAACAGCCAGACACAGAATAACCACAAATATTCCAAATACGAATGTTCGTCCTTTGGTTTAAAGAGAGTAACGGTAACCATTCTTCCATCACTCATAATCCAATATATTTTATATTTTTCCACTACATTATCAATAAGTAATGAGAAATGATTAATGCCCCGTTCCAACATTTGAAAAACGATCCGTACTAGTTAGTTACCGATAGTAATAAATAACGAAGCGTAAGCTAAAAATGACCGACAGACGACTGAAGAAAGCTGATATGGAAAGTAAATTTGAAATTAGAATTAACGACTCGTTGTCGGTTGGAGAAAAAGGGATATTCATTTTTGACACATGAAGAATCGTAAAATATTGGAACCGGGCATAAGTAAATCTCCAGTTCTTCTCAGAGCTCATGGGAACTGGATTTTCTAGAATTTGGTTCAACAGCCAATAGCGCCAACCATTCCTGCACCAGTCACAATCAGTTATAGGGTTGCCAACTTTTTTTAGCAGAAATAAAGTATATCTGATTTTAAAGGAGGTAAATAAAGAGTACGGACTTACAAAAAAGAGTATCATTTATTTTTTTACATTTAAAAGGGTATTTTTTTTTACTCTTTGCGGCACATAACAATTTTTCATTATTTTTAAAGGAATTGTTAAAAAGGAGTATTTTAGCGTACTTTATTATTAGTTTTATAGATTATAGAGCACGCCTACATGATAACAATACTCTATTTTAGAGTACGGTTGGCAACCCTAGTTATAGGTTATATTTCTCCACTACACTATCAATAAGTAATGAGGTGTGCCGGAGCATTTATTAAGTCTCCGTTCTTCTCAAAGCCCTGAAAGAAAGAGAAGTGGAACTTCTAGAACTAACTCAACATTTCTTACCAAGTCTACCACTAAAACCCCTAACGAGAAAGTCCAAACTTAATATTTCGACACGCCGTACCTAACAGGCGAAACTCACAAATGTTTATCTCTCGAATCTCGACTCTTATCAGTCGATCAATTAATAACACGGACGAGGTGGTCTGGGCATCGTAAACAATCGAGCGACAGATCGGCATTTATAAATTAATGGCTTTCGCCGCGTAAAATATACGTGGTCCACCGCACTGGGTCTTACAGAGTCAGAAAGGACAATTTCTCACGATAACGAATTCAATTTTAAAGATACATCTCCAATAATATTTTAAAATAAAACAATCAAGAACCCGGCTACGATTTTTTTTTAATAATAAAAAGGGGCGTGCCTAAAGCGACTTCTACAGTCGGAGTCACTGTTGAAAAGACTTGAGCTGGTCTGATTTTTTTTTTTTTAGTCTTACACCTATTCTTAAATTGGCAGTTACTTTAAATTGACAACTTAATCCTAAATTGGCAATTTCGTTTTTTTATGTCTTTCGTAGTCAATACGGAATACTAGCTTCCCGGCTTCGCACAGGTAGATTTATTTTTGTTCAGCTTGTGTTACATTATGACAGTTTTAGCAATGATGCGCTTTTTTTAAATATAGTATAGACTAGGGATATTTTAGCTTTTCAACAGTGATTTATTTTTAAAAATCGATTAAGTGTTTCCAAGTCTAGTCTATTCATTTCAAATAAACACACAGTCAAATCTTTCCTCTTTACTATAGTCGTATCAATAGTCACCCGCGCCAACAAAACAAATCTAAGGATTGCCATGTGATACACATCTACACACATATCTCAAATAATATAACTTTCCTTCAAAATAAGTCTGGTAAAAATATTAGGTAATCACAACCATAGAAAAAAATAAATCTCATTTTTAAAATATGCGAAGATCACGTAATTTAAAGAAAATGAATTTCAGGATTAATATAATTCTACATCTAGCGTAAATCACAGCTGACAAAAAAAATATAGCATTATTATTTAAATAATATTCTTTGAAATACAAGAATCCCAATTTAAATTAAATTGGCTCCAAACAATTATTTACAACCTGAATTATCTCAATTAGGTTATGGGATCATGATATAATTATTTGAATGCTTTGAGACAATTGAGTTCTTATAGTTCATCTAAATAAAAATGAAATTAAATAAACAGATTTGGAAATACTGGAATAAGTAAGATATATATTTTTTTGTTAATTTGTAATCGTCAGGACAATTTTTTAAATTTACCGGAACCCTATGATGGCGAAGACACGGTCGCCCGTTAGTGAAGAAATAAAATTTGTTAAAGTATTTAGAGATCACATTATTTTTTAATCTAGACTTTACGTCAGTTTAAAAAGAAAAAGACTAGCGACTGGAAGCGACTCGTTTGCCTATATTTCTAATCTATTCTTTAAATCCTTCTAATCTTTACTTCCCAAATCGTTTAATCTTCATAAAACAAAGTGTGCGGTTGGCTAGCTATTCCTTTACACGTGAAGGGTTTATTCTACATGGCGTTCCTACCACAAGTATGCGAACTGATTATAAAACCGTTAGAGCGTTTCTACATTGTTGTTCTTATCCGTGCTTGTTTTCTACCGATTAACTATCATACTGAGTTATTGACAAAATAATGTACAGTAGTAATGGCTTAACCTAAATAAGATACTTACAAAACCTACCTATAGGTAATAGCAATGAAAAGAGGTCAACTCGAAATAGCAATATTTACAAATGCTGGAAGACCTTTCGCACATGTGGTAGTAGCCCTGGCCTATACAACAAGACTTCATCCCTATTTGTAAAATATACCTCAATATTTAAAGAGTAGGTACATGCGAAAAACAAGCGATGGCACAAATAAAAAAAAACGTTTTTTGTTTTTATGTGACATACCTCGTTTTTCCACTTCATTTGTGATTATTATTTATACTTATTTAAGCATTAGATATAATATTAATATTTATTATTTACTTAATTATTTATAGTACTGTAATGGAAGGTAAATTTGTCCTGTAATATTTGTTGTACATTTATAAATATGAAAAGAGAGTTTAAGGACAATGAGAGTTAGGAAGAGAGATCTTTTGTGTGTCGTATATCTACTTGGGCAGTAAAAACCAAATCCTCAAAGTTGACGATGAAGTTGGTGTAACGTCCGCCCTTTGTCGAGCCCGGGATAATCGACTCTCGGTCATGTCAAATAATTAAAACATGTTTTTCTGAAGTTTTAGGCGTGGATGTGCCTAATTGCCCCCAGAGTATTTGTCGTTCGCTGCTTAAATCACAAGGATAAACCTTGGTCTGAGATCTGTTGATTATTGTAATTGTCTAGCGTATTTAAATATATATCTCACTCTACACTAGTGTTGCCCAAATTCAGTCTTGGTCTTGTTCTTGCGGTTTTGCAAGACCAAGACCAAGAACAAGACCGCGTATTTTTAGCAAGACCAAGACCAAGACTGACCGTGCAAGACTTGAGCAAGAACAAGACATAGCCTGCAAGACTCTTGCGTCTTGCAGCTAGGACTTAACGCTATTTCACGGAGTAGTTTGGTGTAACAGTTCGGTGTATAGGTAGGTACGCTTAGGAATTCTATGAGACGTAAAAAACTGTATCAAAGAATATGAAAAACTGGACTTATGCGCATTACGACTAATACCATAAACATGGCGAATAAAAAAATATCTATTAAAATCAAACTGAGTGCATGCATAGTTATGTTTTAACCATCGGCACTTTGATAATGCGGCATCAAAGGTTTTGTACTTACTTCTCAAAGAAATTTGCCGCTTTTCGGAAGTACATGGTTATGATACACGCGCCGGCGGCTTCTTTTGAAATCTAAAACAATCGTTGCCGCCGCGCCGAAATCATAACATTTGACACTATTTAATTGCCGCCACAGGGCGTAGGTAATTGCAAGACTTGCAAGACTCTTGCTGCAAGACCAAGACCAAGACCAAGACTGGGAGCGCAAGACCAAGACTGGCTAAGTCTCGTCTTGTTCTTGCATTTGGGCAACACTACTCTACACTGAGTTACTGAACCTAGAAATAATAATGATATCTACATATAAGAGCAGCTAGTTAGTTTTAAAACTCGTTTACCAAAATCAGCGCGCAGTCAGCGCATGCGACGGCAAGCGTTATTGCGTGGAAGAGAGATGGGCGGGCGGCGATAGCGGGGTCGCGCTCTCAGATAACGCGAGATAAGACCGTCTTCAGAGCGATTGTCCCGCGTCCTGAGCGTACTACTCACTGATAGATACTTCTTGTTGCCAGTACGTCTTCATCTCACGTCGGCACGTAGTCACTAAGGATGCAGCTAAGAGAAAACAAACAATAATTTACTCAATCTACTTAAAGCTAGGTGAGGTAGAGAGGAGCTCAAAACGGTTCTTCTGAAAATCAGAAAAGAAGATCGATTGGGTTTCGAGGAAGGCGTATTGGAATGATATATACCTACGATCTTTATATTACTAACGATGTGTAGGTACAGGTAATATCTCTAGATAATATAGTTTATATAACGTTGTCGAAACTAATCTAAATCAACAACAAAAATAATGCAATATGTAGATTTAGATTACTTTAGAAAAAGTAATAAAACATAGAAGGTAGTGTGTGCGAATTTGAAAGAAGCTTTTCCGAGAAATCAATATTAGAATATTCGAACAGAAATATTAAAACGAATACGCCAGACGTTCACTAAACCACGTAATTGAGTCAAAATAAGATACCTACATATTTGGGATTGCCAAATTTGAGTTGGTACTTTTTTATAACAATATTATTATTAAAAATAAATAAATATAAATAAATATTGGACAACATCACATACATTGCTCTGATTCTGTGGTAAGTAGCTTAAGCACTTGTGTTACAGAAATCAGAAACAACGACGGTACCACAACACCCAGACCCGAGACAATATGGAAAAGTTCGGTTCCCATATTGTCCCGACCGGGGATCGAACCCGGAACCTCAGAGATGGCGCTCGCCTTAGTCAGGCCCACTCGCCTCTCGGCTACGGAGGTCGTCAAAGTAGTTAAAATAAGTACGTATTAAATAATTTACTTAAACATTAAATAATTTACTTAAACATTAAATAATTTAGTCAGTTTTTTAGAAAAGATGCTAATCTGTTTGATTACTTGATATGCCTACTTAAACTATTTGTGTAACTACGATGTATTAAATCATTAATGATACACAGTAACAGACCGCAGGTTACTGAAAGGGTGTCGATATTTTGATGTCGTATACTGGATCATGACGTTATGATCTTGACTGTACCTTGTAATAAGAAAAATGTATGGTTGTCTAAAACAGAGGCCATATAAAAAGTATTATTTTGAAGCTAGGGCGCGATGAAGTTAAGCATTCCATATATTCTTAAACCATTTAGAAAAATAGCTTATGTTGTAATAACTAATACCTGTTACCACATTAACATAAATGTGAAAGAAGGGTGAATTTTAATGACTTTTTTCTTCTTCATGGCGCACATATATTTGTCACATTTTTAATAAGTTGACCATCCATTACATTTCAAACGGTCTTGAAACTTTACAAATATTTGGGATTTTATATTTCCAAGCCAATAGACGCATACATACGCAAATATTTTAATCTTATTGTTAACTCTAGAGGATTTGTCTATTAGGTACGGTCAGCATCAATAGTGTGTTTACATCTACTGAGGTAATAAGGTTTAATATAAGAAGGTCCTAACCTTTCATATTAATTCTCCACTTAAATAAGTACGTCAGTTATAGATTTATCTTGATGTGATAAGGTTGTTTACAAGCTAAAGCAGCTGACTGTACACCACGTGGAAACCACCGAGTTCTTTCCAAACTTGGCCAGCACACAACCAAGTCGCTTAGCTCAAAAAATAAAGCAGCCACTTTTTTCACGTAATAACTTTAAAATCGAGTTGTAAAACGAAAAAGAGTTAAGACGTCAATATCTAAGATAAATAATCACTTGTCCCCGACTCTGCCCTGTCCATGTTCCGTATAATAACACAATTAGTCATCTCGGAACTGGTCGTTCCGTAGAAGGAGAGTGTGAACACTGAGGTTGCGTCCCCATTAGGCGAACTGTGAGCGACTAACGGAACTGATTGACTGAGCAACTGCCAACTGGATATCCACAGTGTCCGTCAAAACTGCGATCATTTCAGGTCTGGAACTCTGGACACTATTTAAATATTATAGTTAGACGGATCTTATAGCTTTTAATAGCTCACTGTTTGCCTAATAGAGCCGTAGCTTTATGTTTTTTTTTTCAAACAGACGTGTTGTTGGATTATTTTGACCTCGAGGTCGAAAAGATTTATTCGAAGTAATACTGGCTTCTAAACAGGAAAATGGACAGTGCGATGTGGGCAATATTCTCGAGAATAAACGCGTCTTTTGTGTTATCTTTAATAAATAACGACATCGGGTCAAAGGGTGTTGGGTTTTTTTCGGTTCACTTGAAATGGAGCCGTTGTACGGCCAACAACACGTCAAAGTAAACACTTGTAGTTATAATAAAGAAATAATAAATAAATAATTGCACCAGACAACCACACCAAGCACCTAGTCTCAAACTAAGGTTTTCCCTTGTACTATGAGCACTGGACGGCGGATACGAACTGGGGGCGTCATCCCAACACACTCAGACCCAAGTCAATTTAGAAAGGTTTGTTTGCCAAATTGACCTGACCGAGAATCGAACCCGGGACCCTTCGCGCTTTGGCCGCCTACCTTAGCCACTTCGCCACCGAGGTCGTCAATACAATAAGTAGTTGGATATTAGTTCTTATGCCCAAGACTTAAGGGCAGTGCAAAGTTAAAAGTGTATAGTCTGACGTACTTATGAGCGTACCATTCACAACTGTACGATTAAATATATAGGTAATATAATTAATTACTATATTATCTCGTTACTTACATATATAAACATCAATTACTTTCTACTACTTTTACTTAACTTTAAAAATCCTGGGTTAGTAGTCGATTGGCACGAAATCGATTCGCCCGTACGTGCGAATCCTCCCCTTTCAATAAAAATATTTTTTTGGTAGGCGTCTCGCACAAATGTATATTAAACACGTGCGAATCGACTCTTTCAAGAACTAGTAGTATTTAGTTCTTTATTATTATTTCGTGCCAATTGACTACTAACCTGAGTTAAAACTTAAGCATTTCACTTTGAAATTGTAATAAAATTTTAGCATAAGATTAAGTCCGTTAATATGATTGCATATTTTATACTTTAAAAAAAAATCTTGACGTCTCTATAACGAAAAAAAAAGATTGTTTGGTGTTTAACATTCTCTAGTTATTATCAAAAAGTTATAAATTATATTATTTTAGAATTCATTTCACGCCAAGTAAATTACAACATGTATATAAAATAGTATTTTTGTTATTTTGAGGTGATTACCATTGCCTACTGACTGCCATTGCCTACATTTACCCTACACTGATAATGTCCATAAATTAAATTCAACAGAATTAACTTTACTCTATTCTGGAACATAAAATTCATTAGGTGCCCGTTTTTTGTAAAGGACATTAAACAAATAATCTGTGTTGTATCACTAGAATTAATCTCACTTTAATTATTTTAGTTCTAAGGATTATTTTTGACCTAGACCTCTTTAGATATTTAAAGCGTCAGAATTTAAACACACTATTTAGTAATTGAGAACATGATATACGAGCTTAGGCTATTTCTCTACGTTTAAATTATTTACTAGACTATCTAGTTGGAGAAGTTGGGCCATAATTTATTAAATATATAAATTGACAACTGAAAATTATAGGGTCGACTGGACTATATTAATCAAAAACAAATATGTTTTTATGTAAATCATTTTGGTAAGCGGCTATTGGGTAGTTTTTATGCAAGTTTTTTTGGTATATGGAACCTGTTTCAATGCTTCTCTTTACTGACAACTTGGAGTTTTTAGTTGTTGGCTAGTGATGCCCCAGTACAAGTATCTATCTACTTACATAGAAATTGAGTACCTCGAAAATGATGAATTCTTTAAGCTGGAAAAGAAGTCGTTGAGTTCAATAGTATCGCAAGAAATGTGGTCTCACCAAGCTCAAAAACAGTACTTATTTATTTTTTATTGGTAAAGTGTTTACTTTTTATTTTGTCTTGAAGATAAGTATTTGTAAGCTAGTAGTTTATATTATTTATTTAATTATTTTATTTAAAAACTTTATTGCACAAAAAAAAGTACAACAGGTGGACTTAATGCTATGGGCATTCTCTACCAGTCAACCTAGTTTTTATATTGTTAAGTAAGTATAGGTATACATATACTTGTACTATTAATATAATATAATATATATTTTACAATATAATATTTAACAACATCACATACATTGCTCTGATTCTATGGTAAGTAGCTAAAGCACTTGTGTTACAGAAACCAGAAACAACGACGGTACCACAACACCTAGACCCGAGACAATACAGAAAAGTTCGTTCCCCATAATGACCCGACCGGGGATCGAATATATATATATATATATATTCGTGTGTGTGTGTGTAAATATTCCCCATTTTACAAACATTGTGCACATACCTGTTAGTTATTTTTATAAAAGTAAAAGTAAAACCAAAGTTTCGAATAAAAAAGTATACAAACACAAAAACTTACATATAAAGTAGTGGTGAGTTTTTTTTGTCGAAAATTATGTAAGGAGTTTTCATGATAGGTATTATATTTCACGAGTTAAAATAGAGTCATTGTTGTGTCATAGATAGGACTTCAAGGTGTTATCGATTCCTTTTATTTTAGCAAGCTGTCATTGAGCGGACTTGCAAATTGTACACTTATGAAGTAACTCTTCCTAAAATGGATTGCATATATTGTATTTAGTTCTGTTTTTTACTGAGTTGAATACGTGTTTGTGTGTGAGTAACATTTAGTACGATTTCTAAGACTCGTGTCGGTCGTGACCTGCCTTAAGGCAAAAGCCACTAAGCAACCTGAATAAATCAAAATAGGTGTATGGTATCTGTAATAGATATCATGTAACAAATCGAGAACTAAACTGTAAAGGGTTCAGAGAGAACATCACGTGTCGTTTTGATTAGGAAGTACTTACATAGAAAGTCTTTCTTTATTTTTTACCTCTTAAAACCGAACATTCTCTTAAAGCCTGACTGATTTTCTTTCTATGGTGTCTGGTTTCCTGAGTCTTGCAACCTTAAGTCTATTATTTAAATAGAATTGAATTACTCTACTGCTAGTAAAATACGGCCCTGTACATTTATCTTTCAAAACCTCTTAAGTTTTATTTAAAGGCAGGTAAGGTAAGGTTTTATCTACAAAACATATAGATTTGTGAGATGTAAAATAAAATGGCGAGGATAATGTACATACGTAGAAATCTAACATAAAAATGCGATCACGCGAGACGGAGTTTTCCGCGAAAATCTAAACATTTTTTCTAGTGTTGTATCGCAGAAATAGCCGATATCGACGTCGGCGTTAAGTGCTAGACGACAGTGGAATAAACACAGCGAGCTCAAGGGCGGACGCGTTTTTGTATCTGTTGCGTCGCATCAACAGAGGTTCTCGATATTTTATAAGCATAAATTGTGATAAAAACAATTCAAACAACTCTAATTATTAAATAAATTATTAGCAAATATTTTGTTTTTATCTGATGTTAATGAGGTATATAATAAGTGGTATTGAGGTCCTACCTTTGCTTCTAAATGAGGGATAGAGTCCATAAAAAAAGAGATCCTAGCTAGCAAGCGACAAGTACAATATTCAGTTTAATTTGCTTTCTTTTTTGAGATAAGAACCACAAAGTTATATAAATTATTCGATGTTGCTCTCTAACTAAACACAAAATCCAATAAGTTATAGATCTTTATTAAATCATTAAAAAAAATAAAAATAAAGTAACTTTGCTAGCTTTGGTTCATTTAAAATAATTCATGCGTAAAACCAGTGGGTGGAAACTTTTGAATGAAAAACTAAGATTTAAAATACATTTCGAAGGACTTGTCAGAAAAGTTAGGTGTCTTGTCAGTGTGGGTATAATTTTTAGGAAAGTAATAATATTTTGGAACTAAATTTATTTATTCAAAAGACGAGTTACAAATCTTTACCTTGGTTCAGATAAAAACAATGGGTAATATTAATATTTTCATTTATTGGATGACGTTTCAAAATCAATGAATACAACACGTTTGGGATTAGACGAATTCGATTTTGAAAGCCACAAAGACTTATTCGATGGGTAATCATCTGTAGAAACCGTAGACCGTAAAAAGATAAGAAAAACGTGGGTACGTGTACAGAAATTATTCGTAATAGATGCTAGCCCGATAAAAAAATGAAAATCCTGCAGAGATTTTTCCACTCGTGTGCGCTTCACGTTTGAAACAGCATCTTTTAATGTTTACTAGCGACCCGCCCAGGCTTCGCACGGATGTAATGTAAATACTTAGAAATATTGGCTTGTCTTTTCTTTATTACACATAAAAACCTTTATCTAGAATCACTCTATCTAGTAGTTTTACAGATTTAAGCGTACAAAGGGATATAGGGACAGAAAAAGCGACTTTGTTTTATACTATGTAGTGATTAGAAGATAGATAGCTTCAAAGTTGCTACAAAGGATGGTTAGTTTAAAATGTAGGAACTAACACACAGATGCAACATTTAAAAAGAAAGTAATCACCACTCGTCGTTTGCTAAGAATACCGTCAGTTTCAAATCCTTGCTTTCGTAATATATTAAACTAGCTGTGCCCGCGACTTCGCTCGCGTGGACTACATCCTTTCATGGTCGGTTTTACCCCTATCTCCCCTAATATTCGAAACAAAAAGTAGTCTATATTTTAATAGAGCTATATTTGTGCCAACTTTCATATCTCTAACTTAAAAAATAAACATTTGCCCATATAAACATTCAAAGGTGGCATTACCCCCCCCCCCCCCAACGGTTTGCCATTTCACATATTTTCTTAAATTCATTTCTTTCGTTCGGAATATTGACCTCAATAGATTGTTTACATTTCGGTAAATTGAAGCACTTGTTTATAATAGCAAAAAGCAATCTAGAAATAAAATGGTGATCACATGAATAAGTGCCTCTCGCTACACACACCTCTGTCGATTGGTTTATTCTTTTCGTCCGAAGCATTTTCGTTTACGTCATAGGTTTTTCAGGCAGATTACGAAGGAACTTATTTCCGTTGACACATTTGCACAATAGCTTACCAATGAGGGTTTTCGCGTTCGAAAAATCCACCAGATGGCGATACGTAGGCGTGAGGTCCAACTGTTGATTGATTGGTGATTTAAATGTCTGTTAATGTCATGAAAACCATGACCAATCACAAAACAAAAGGACCTCACGCCTACGTATCGCCATCTGGTGGATTTTTCGAACGCGAAGACCCTCATTGGTAGAGCATTATCTTTTTTGACCTTTTTGCAATCTAAGTACATAAATATTTCACAATAGTTCCTCATATTTATTTTAAAAAAAGTTGGGAGATGTCAATGCCTGGCTACTGTTTTTGGTTGCAAATCTTTTTGCTTGCTTTTTAATATATTAAGAAAAAAAAGTACTTATTCTTCCAAGTCGCTTATCTTTCGTTAAATATGATATCGAGTCGTGTACATACTGTGTTTAATAAACGGATTTACTTAGTTTTTAATTTTCAAAATGTTTTAGGTCTTGAAAATTATGTGTAAATTTATTTACTTGAAACGTTTCCAAACAACTTTTTATTGCATACCACATGGTAGTTATAGAAAATACAAAAACATGCTCTGAACCTTATTTATAAATAAAGAGTAATGGAAGAGATAAAAGGATTTACCACCACTTTTTGCGTAGGAGTAAACTCAGTAGACTACCTATCAACCTACGCTAATTTATATCTACTGATTTATATTGCCCACACTATATGTGTGCCTATCTGTGAAAAATCACTTTTTTATTACGTTTTTGCTTATTTGGAACATGCCTATCTACTTCCGTCATAGCTGGGCACCGTTAATCAAACAGTTAACTTCGTTAATCGTTAATCCGCTAATAAAAAAGTTAGCTTCGTTAAACGTTAAAGCGTTACATTTCTGAAGAATTAACGCAAGTTAACGTTAATCGTTAATCCGTTAATCAGTAATGAAAATGGTTGGATAAATAGTCATTCTCACAAGGACCTGGAATGGCGGGGTGGGGGGGGGGGGAGTCTATGTAAAACGTTACGATGCGGTCTAATAAAACTTAAGATAAGAAACCCCATTTGGAAAAGTTTTGTTTCCCTACGGTTTCCAGGGAATCCCTCGATTGTATTAGTATGGTCGTCTTTTTTAAAGAAAGAGGGAGGGGGAGTACAGAAAAACGTTGCGATGCATTACATAGGGGGGGGGGATAGGATTTACGTAATACTTGAACGCTCCCTTTTTTTAAAACAAATACAGCGCTCGTCAGTTACTAAACACCGGCTCTAAGTAATTATTGACATGTTGAAATCAAATGAACAAAATGAATGGCTATTTTCATAGTTTAATGTCATACGGTCTATTGCTGTGGGGCTCAGCTATTTGTATTACAGAAGAGAGCTATTCGATCTGTATACAGCCTTAGATCGCGTGATTTACTCATAGATTTATTTAAAGACATTCATATTTTAACCGTAGCCTCCCAATTTATCTTTGACTGCATTATGTATGTACGTAAAAATCTTCATTTGTTCTATTAGAAATGCGATATACCTTTCTCGCATGGCACACGCAGTGCCATGCGGTAAAAATTAGGCATTGGATTAACGATTAACGGACTTCTGGATTATTAACGGAAGTTAATGAGTCCGTTAACAGTTTTTAAAGTTAACTTTAAAGTTAATCCGTTACTCAAAATGTTAACTTCGTTAATTAACGATTAACGGATTAACGAGTTAATGCCCAGCTATGACTTCCGTATCATATTAATGTTAGAAATTGTAAATTTAAATAGGTTTTCAAAGTATACTTATGAATGCTTCTTTGGTTTAGAAATTCGCGATAAAACTAAACGACCAATTAGGTGTGTAAAAAAGTAGGCTAGCAATTCAGTTTCAATTGCTACGTAGCTAAATTTTTTGACTCCCAAGTAGGTTTTCATAAATTGTTATGTTGAAAATGTCGGACACAACCTAATATAACCTTAATTTAGTTGCCAATGTAAAATGTACGCTCCTCTATAAGCTTCTCTTCAATAAGTCCCTACCCGTGAGTATAACAAAGAATCGTAGCAATTTTCCTAATAATATTTGGTAAGAATACGAAAGCGCTCCATGCTGTTATTTTCTTTTGTTTTTTTTCGATGAAATATCTATTCATATTCAATTACCGGTACAAAAAATCGTTTAGTCTAAGGATTCAATCTCAAAAGAAATCACGGCGTGTGACAGAGCGTTTAGGATACAGTTCCATTTGATTGATTACTCAAAGGTAAGATTATGGTATAATGTATTACGTGAGCAAAATTACTCCATTATTTATCGTGTATGTTTAAGATAAAATCATTTGTCTAGTTAAAAAAGAATTTGATTCCTTAAGACATAAAATAGTACATTTAATAAAATTAGTACCTATACCTATTTATATTCATATTTCGATCACATTAATCACTTCTATTCTAAGCCATGTTCTTTAGTTGCTGCTACATTTTTAATTAAATCTAGAATCTCATTCGATTTAATACTAATATACCTAATGGTCGGTCTGTGTCAGCTATTTTCCTCTTTTCACTGTTGCGATCCTCGTATAATAATAGATCCGATTTGACTGCAGTCTACCTAGGTATCATAATTTTGCAGCCCTATAGATTTAATGTGCTGGGATATTCCAGCAAATAAGAACCACATCAAATTGTACCCTATGACCTTGACTTACGATGGAAAACCAATGAAAAATTTCGGTACTCCATGCCTCGTCAATTACTAGTGGCCCGAGTTGCGGCTTCACACGCATACTATCCCCGTTTTTTTATACATTTCCCACTGATTCCAATGTATGTGATGTTGTCCAATATTTATTTATTTATTTATTTATTTATTTATTTATTTATTTATGTATTTATTTATTTATTTATTTATTTATTTATTTATTTATTTATTTATTTATTTATTTATTTATTTATTTATTTATTTATTTATTTATTTATTTATTTATTTATTTATTTATTTATTTATTTATTTATTCCTCGCTCCTATTAGTCGCAGCGTGATATTACCTAAACCCTAAAGCCTTCCTCGTTAAATGGACTATCCAATACAAAAAGTTTCAATTCCAACAAGTAGTTCCTAAGATTAAACAAACAAACTTTCAGCTTTATAATATTAGTATAATGTAAACTCTTTAGGATTCCGTAGCTAAATGGCAAACAACAGATTTCTTATAGATTCGTCATGTCTGTCTATTCGTCGGTCCATATGTCACAGCCACTTTTTTCCGAAACTCTAAGACCTGTCCTACTGTTGAAACATGGTATGTAGATGTAAACCGCATTAGAATTTTTCACAAAATTATAATTATTCTTAATTATATTTTTCGCGAGAGACACTTCAGTGGTAAAATGTGCCCCTCCCCCCCCCCCAATAACTTCGTATACTAATCGTAAGTAAACAGCAATTTACCTTTCATTCAATCAACTCCAATATAATTTTTATTTTCTGTAACTCATTGCTACGGAACCCTTTTTGGGCGAGTCCGACTCGCACTTGGCCAGTTTTTATTTATTAACGTACCGTACTAATAGCAAACTAGTAATCGATAGTTAGGTATTTTATTCATTACCAGAATCATTACTTACATTTGTCTTATTACCTTGTATCTTCTTCCTATGGTGTCCAAAAAAATAATAATAGGTTGTGAAGGATATGAACATAGAATATCTAATTAATAATTTTAATTCTAATGATCCAATATCCAGAACTTAGAAACTTACCGTTTGTTAATCATAAAGCAATCATCCTTTCAGTGGTTTGAGCTCTTGAGATAGATAACTCCATAACGTTATATAAAACCTTTCATAACGTAGATTTCTTGAAATTTTTAGGCAAGAATGTTCCCGAATTTTCTAGCGAACTTCTGAGGCTACATTCTAATAAAAGTCGAGAGACGGCCAAAATATTAAGTGAAGAAAGGGATAGAGGAATTTCGAATGATTAATTAAAATATTGAATGAGTATTGCTCATCATCCAGAAGGACCAAGTTCCCTCACCACCATTGCTAGATACTGGTAAGTCCTCAATACTTTGCATCAACATTCTGTGTGGTTTTTGGATTCATCATTTAGCTACGTTATATTCTATAAAAAAATCTCAAAATTGTTCAGGATTTTACATGTTAGGTATGTTAATTTGTTTTCATACAGTAGAATAAAAAAAATAGTCAAAAGTTCACTACCAAAAAAAAAAATTGAATTTCCTAAAATATTTACCTCTCTCAGGCGTTCTTCATCGCATTTCGCGTCTCATTTTAAACATTTCAAATAAGCCTATATTACCTATGTTTATAAAAAAAAATGTTTCCGATCTATTGAAGCATAGTTTTTGGGGAATGCCCTACTTTCAATCCAGTCATGAAGTGGTCTGGAAAAGAGCGAATTTTATTTTTTCTTCCATTCAGACGTCAAAACAAATAGTGAGATCCACCGAGTGAAAAGAAGCAGGTAGTTTCAAGTGTAAACTGTTAACGAGAGCGTCTAAATCTAACATGGCATTGCGCAAACAGCATGCAGTGTTAGTTCATTGCAATATCTAATTAAAGGTTCATTGTGTCGAGTATGTGGGTCGGGCACGTAGGGCTGCCTACCAGACTGACCCTTAGAAATTAGTCCAGGGTAATTAGCTCAAGTCATCAGGAAGTTTTCACTACCGACGGAACCAGCGTCTACCACAAATTCAGTTTGATATTCGTTTTTATGCGCACGGCGTAAGTGCGGTATGTAAAAAAAAAGTCCAAAGTATGTAGTCTGTGCTTTTGTCTGTAATTTAATGTTTCTGAAATAGTGCACGAAAGTCCTGTGGAGGTCGCTTTCTTCTTCAGCGTTCCCAACATAGGGGTTCCCCCTATATTTAGTGTATTTTAGGAGTATGACATATGAAAGTTCTTCTGGAGATTTTTTTGCGGATTGGGGACCTAAAATGTTATTTCAGGATCACTGTCTATTTTATGGAGTGAGCTAAAAATCGGTACGCACTGGACGACTCTCTCGGTTTTTATTAAGAGGATTAAAGATGCCCGGTTACTAGAGTTTCCTACATAATTTTTTCAGGGTTTGAAAGGGTTTCGGAGTTAAATTTAGGGTTGGTAACACTGTCCAACTGGGTTCTTCTTCGTGTCCACCTTTGTATAAGATAAATCGATAGAACAGAATTCCAAATTGGACAGAACATTTACATAATTAGAAACAGCGTCACCTTATTTATAACGTAAAGTTTTAGTAGTGTTATCGAACAGAAAAAAGCTGTTGTATGTCGATATATAAAATAACTAGCTACGATGAAAGTCGAAGTACAAATTTGAAATAACATATTTCACGTTAATGCCATTATTTACTCGTTAGTTCAGCGTTTCACCCTTTTGTTAATGTCTAAACCAACCATTCCAACTAGTATGCTAATCCCTTTATACTAATACTAAGGCGTGTTACTATTTGGATGCCGTTGTTTTCCCTGAACACGTGAACCTATGTTTCTCTAACTGAACAAGCACTTTCTAAAAGTTTACATGCTATTGCTTAAATGAGCTGCTAAGGTATGCCTATTTTGAATTTAAATCTCACAAGCATTTATCTGAAGACGTGTTCTTATGGCATTGCGTACACAAAATCACAATTAATCAATATAAATCGTCGTGTTGCTTTGCGTAAAAATCGAAAACGGTTCGATAGATAAAACAAAATTAACGTTTTTTTTGTATTTTCCTTATGGCACGAGGAAGGTCTTAAACTTAGAGGGAAAATGTGAGGAAAAGTAAAACTCAATGATAACAGTATTACATTCCTTTGCCGTTCGTCGCTTTTCCTATTTCTATAAATTG
The DNA here is from genome assembly GCA_037074685.1 of Glyphodes pyloalis. Lineage (NCBI taxonomy): Eukaryota > Metazoa > Arthropoda > Insecta > Lepidoptera > Crambidae > Glyphodes > Glyphodes pyloalis. The sequence goes on from JAYKKO010000025.1 coordinate 5,799,202, forward strand.
TACCTATATGTAATATCGTGTTATCTTCTTTGGATTGAACAGGAGTATCCCAGTTCTTTGGAAGGTTGGTGGGATGGCACTGGCCCTACACTTCAATTTGTCGGCGTTTTAATGAGGGCGTGAGATCCAGTCAGATCTTACTTCTTACTTAAGTATATCGGTATAGTGTGCTCTTTCTGCACTAGCTGGGCATCAGCTTGTGTAAAACCATTGCCTAAAGAGTGAACTAAAACCTCGGGCTACAAATGTATAGAGAAGGAGCTAGGTAAATTAAGGTACAGGGGTCAGATAACGAAAGCCTTTAATCTCTGACAAGTCAAACAGTAGTCCCACAATCTAACCTTCCGATTATTATTTGTCGCTAGATTTCTAAGTGGTTTCTAAGAATTATACAATAATTATTAAAGGAGGTCCTTCGCAGAATATCTCGTAGCCGACTGAGTTTCTTATGAATGATAAAGTTTGACAATAGAATCGTTGGATGACTTTGGGAAAGTTTCACCCGGCTAGAAAACATCAACCCCAGATGCCCAAGGCAAATAGATGGACAGAAGTACAGAAATCAGTTTTTAAAAACTGCATCACAATATTTTCTAGGTATGTGATTTTGGGGAGCAAAAATAAGGACACCTACATACACAAACAAACAAACTTTCGCATACATTTTTATTGAGTTTTTCATTACAATCGGTAGCCCTAACTAGGCACCGGTCGGGGCGTGCAAGTGGGCCGCGGTTCCGAGTCGACTCGCGACGTGCCCAACAATTCGCGTGCCCCAAATGTGTGTTTCCGCACTGATATGCGTACGCGCAGGTGAGTTGACAAGTTCAGGGCATATCATATCATCGGGATATTTTTTAATTCTTGAGGCATAGCTCCAGCATACGTCAACCTGCTCTTAAAGTTAGTATCACACCTGTTGTTGGCACCAGAACCAATAGGTAGATATTTAAGTATAATTGAAATAATATATTTGGTAAAAATATTCGGGGAGCCAGACGAGGAATTGTTCAAGTTGCTTTGCTATCAAAAAGGAAGAATCAAATAAAATATTGCTGAATTTTTGGTTGAATTGCATTGATCAAGTTTGACAACCAATGGTAACTATTTATCTACAATACAAGCTTCTTGGCTTTTCTGCTTCCTAAGGCCCAGTTTGCTAGAGTACCTACTCATGGTGCAAAAACATGGGACGGGTGACCATGCCAACCGAATTTACTGATATTTATTATGACCATCTCCGTACCTACTTCGAAAGGCACGTTAAGCGACAGGTCCTAGCTGATATCTCAATTAGTAGTTGAATCTATTTGGCGGCTTAAAAATATCTAATATAAGGTTGGTCACTTTTCTCATACACACCGCTCCATCAATACGCCCTAGGCGGCTAGGCCCACATGAAATCCGTTACATTTCATAGTTAAGATGAGGCCAGTGTCCAGCAGTGGAACCTCAAATACTAAATGATTAAAGTATTAGGCCCAGTAGGTACATAGGCCCCTAGCTTACCTACTTCCGTATTGTTAGGTAATACTTACATGTGTGCGCATTGTATGTCTTCGCTCTCGCTATCGTGAACCCAGACATTAAAATGCATTACTTGTGTTTTCCAAGTTTGCCAAACTGAGGTACACCTATCGTGCCTTTGAATTCAGGAAATCTTGTTATCTCTCTGATTACTTTCTTACATCTTGAAGTGGGTTCCACGGTTGGTACGGGCTAAATAAACTTTCTTAATGCGGAGTTACAGAGTGTCATATCCAAAGCACTTTCTCAAACTATTCTTAACATTTATAGAAGCGGTTAGTGTGTTCATTTGGAACTGGCTATCAATTACCTATTGTAGTCAGTAACAAGTGACAAGTTCCGGCAAAATAAGAATTGGTTTACCCGTTTACCCAATATGTATTCGTGGGTGCCACTGAATAAGTAGTTAATTACGAGGTCGTTCACATTAAAAGGCAAGCACCTTTTTGTGTTTTCTTAGTTTTTCCATAATGATATTTCTTGAGGACAGTGTCTTGTCAGAAGAACGCCCTTAATACATACAGCGGTAGTATCATAACTCCGAATACCTATGTGAAATTTTATTACTATAAAAATGAAGCAAATAAGATGTAATAGATGATCAATCGATCTGACGACTCAGACTTTGGGCGTGTTATGTTAGGTATAAAGGAAATCCTTTTTTTTTTATGTTTATAAATTAGTTAGTGTCATCGATAGCTTTACCACTTACTAAAACTAACGCATCAATATTGTATGCGGAAAGATGTCAGTGAAAATGAAATTTAGAGAAAACACACGAGTTAAACATATAGGATACCTTCTATCAAAAAATAACGCGGGTAAAGTTGCATGCAATATAAATAAATAATGAAATGCGCAAACATTTTACCAGCATAGATCGCAGAGAGTACAGACTTAGACGTTGTTTTATCAAAATTTCTCATGTGATGGGCATGTCATAGGATATTGCATTTAAACTGCCGCCAAAGCCAAATGCAGCCGGGTCAAAGCTTTGTGGCGCACTCCCTCGTATCTTTACGCTTTCTCTCTAATAACGAGATAATACAAAAAGCCCGTCGTATAATTTTCTCTCGAATTGCGATTCAATTCTCTGCTCAGCCGCTTATGACGTCCAATGCCAATCACGCTCGCCTGTTCATTGGGCAGATTATAGCGGGTTCTAGTTACAGAACGGGTCACTTACTATTAGACTTTGTAAAAGATTTGCATACTAGGTGTTGTAAGCACTTGAACAACGTGTCGACACCTGCATTCATTTCGCACAAATTACTCACTGTTGTGAGCAAACAAACCACCAAAATAACATTTAAAGAGAATCCAGAGCATCGCTTAAATGATTCAAAGCATTTTTTTTTCAAATGTAAACCTGAATAAGCCATTCCGTAAACCGCATTATACTTGTAGGTACCTATGTCAAACTGCATTAGATAATTTATATCAGAGATGTTAAAATTGCGATCGGTAGATCAAAGGCCGGTTCAACCTTCACGGTAGATTTATTAAAAATAAACACTTGCTCTGCGCGGGTCGGGCGTTTACGGGTTGATGGTATAATAAAAAGTGTTCTTTTTGACGCCAATCTGGTGTTTATTATTTGGGACAAATGTGACCCGCCGCTCGTAACCCTACACCGCGCGGCCTGTCGACCGACGCCACTTCATCTTGTTTGATCTACTGAGAGCTTTTTAAACTTTTTATGTCATAGTTTAGTGCGTTTTAGGCGCCTTTATTGTTGAGTAAACATCTTGGAATTATATGTCACAGCGGTCACCCTCCGGTCTGGCTGTCCCGGGTTCTTAACGAACCTTTCTATTTCGACTCTCCACTCATAATGTTGTTTTTGTTTTGACAAGCAGCACACTTTTAATTTAACGAGGACATTGTCTTAATTTTTAAGTTAACTATGAACCTACTGCTAAACTTTAGATGATTTTTTGTAAAGCATGAACTAACAACTAGATAAAATTAGAAAAGTTGATGATTTTTATTAATTATGCGCATTACTTAGTTTTGCAGAAAGTTGTTTGAATAGTTACTGAATTTTGAGAAAAACCGAATTCTCTTTTCCGAACGATTTATTTTTGCGATACGCCAATACTGTACTTGTATTGAAAATTATAGCTGCTTCACTCCCAACCTATAGATAGAAATTCAACAATAAAAACAAGTAACATAATTTTCAATGTTCATAATTGTATTTACCTCGGCGCTTAAATGTCGAGCATCAAAGGTGGTTGAAGGGACCTTTCGCTAAATGTATACCCGTGGAATAAATCAATTTCAACGTTATTTTTCATAAAATAGATACTTATTTAATTTAATTATAGCCAAAGCTTGGACCAGACTAATAACAAACTAAAAACTGAACGACCTTCAACGTAATAGGAAAAATATCTATCAGAGTTCTTTAAATGCAATCAATAACTGATCGATCGAGAAACACAAATAAACAAAGGGTCCGTGATTCGTTTATATTTTCGAATACGAGTATAGTCGTTGATATGTTGTTGATGTTTCAGGAAGACTTTTGTTATACTGAAAGCACAGTTGGTTCTGAGCGGCCGATGTTCCGACACATTAGGAAAATAGACAGACCATAATGTTATAGTAGTGGGATGGTTTTATGCTGTATGCACAACCAAAACCATTAGTATTTATTTCGAGAGATTTAACTTCGTATTAAATAAAGAATAAAGAAGAAGTAACATTAGAACGTAATACTAATATTGGGATTCAGTAAATGTCACCACGAGACAGTTGAATAGTTTTTGATTTTGTATGTTCTATGGCAATAACTAGTAACTGGCTTCAAAGTGTTTTATTATAATAGACGAAACAAAGGTTTAATAGGGTCAGAGTAGTGAAAGACTTAACAACAGGCGTCAATATGTTAAATAGCCAATAGAGGTGGGAACCCCGGTTCGTGATCGGCTTGTTCTCGTACGACGCCATCCACCGTTAAGCGGTCGGATTTTTAAATAAACATTTTTAATGATCGGCCCGCGCCTGGCTTGCCAGGTGTACGCAGGCGGCGGCGGCGTCCGCGCACCTCCCTTCTCCCGGCTCCCCACCTCCCCACCTATTTCTTTTGTTCCTAAAACAGTAACCCACTTATTCTAAGAATTCTAATTCCCTTGACATGCTTCATCTTTATTTAATAGGATGAAAGTGAGTAACGTGCAAGGATTTCGATAGATTAAATGCTAATTGCAGCAAGCCTGGCAATTAATTATGTTGCTTTGCTATGCTCGCAACATAAGGACGTGATCCCTTGGAGTTTAGTAAACTTTAGACTCAACTCATTTAAAAGCTTTCTCAAGTCGATTTTCTTTGAAATCGATAGAGTTCAATGTCAAAAGGTTTCCGCGGTTTCAGATGTTTGTAAGGAATTCTGGAGTAAGCTCGATTGAAATATGACAAATAAAGTTTTAATGATAATAAGTAGGTATGTGTGTATCTAGAATTTTCAGCGATTTGTAGAGGGTAGATGATAGTTAGTTTATAAGGTGTTATTTTTGTTAGTTTTGACTCATAAGTTGCAATGTTTTGGTCCATATGAATAAATAGCGAGAACTCGCTACTTTTCCTTTGTTTCATTAGGAGACGCGAAGGTAAAAGTTTTGGGGGTTAAATTTCAGAAAACTCTTTTTTAGTGGCTGTTGTAGATTAGTCATTAACAAGCGATATCTTTAATCACTAAGCAAACATGAAAGAGTAGAAAGTCGATTCTACATATCAACCCACTATGCACAGACATTGGATATTTATTACATAAAAAGTAAATTGGTAGGGACGAAACGTTAATTTCCCGTTTTCGCTGATGCAGCATGTTAGTTCCAATACATAAATTTCAACGTGTAGTCGCAGACACTATTACCTACAATGGACAAAGCCCTTTTATTTTCCTTCAGTCCACATCGTAGAACACCTTTTCTGTCGACTGTACCTATTGAAACGTTGCGTGCCAAACATCGGCGCTATGCAACAGCTTGAAGCTTCTCCATGATATATTGCCTCATTCATAACGGCTCTGATTGAATGCACCCAGGATTTGCAAATGTGTATGAATAAGTTGTTAGAGATTTATGACACTATCTGATTGGCGCTTAAACCCCTCAGCCGAATGTGCTAATTATGATTATGAAAAATTATTTATTTATTTATTGGGGCGGTAACAACTTATCTTAAGATGAATACCAATTTTTAAAAATCTATAGTAATAAATCCCTATTTCCCTTGGTCACGCCATCACGCGTGAACAGCTGGGCCAATTTCACTTTTTATTTTTGTTGTGTTTGTTATTGTCAGGAGAAGATTCTTATGAAAAAAAAAATGAAATACATATACCTATATAATAAAATAGTTATCGTTAAGACCGGACTACGTCTGTCGGGTCAGCTAGTGTATTAATATAAGAAGCAACCTCTCGTAAAATATCACGGTTAAATTGTTTTCCATAGCTTTATACAGTCCTTGCTAATTAAATATACTAGGTATACTAGTGACTCGCCTCGGTTTTGCCCGGGTGTAAGAATAATGTTTAAGCACGCATTTTAACGTGTTTGAAGCCGAAATTGTAGTATCGAGATTTTTTAATAATGCCATTGGCTTATAAGAAAACACCTTTACTAACACAACAATAACGAATAGGAAGCCTTCCTAATTATTGGTCAAATTACTTATTTAGTATGTTTTACGACGAAATGCATTTCCAAAGCTCCAAGCTTCTTAGCCAACAAAAAGAGACGTGAATTCTAACTAACAATACATCACACATCAAGGTGTCCGTGGTTCCGAGTGATACAATGGCGTCGATAATTCGTGTATTGTTTCGCTATTGAGAAACGCCCGTTACTTCGGGCGTAACCTGTTGCCTGTTATTTATATTGTAATCTGTCTGGAGTTGTCACGGTTGTGGGTGCCCTCGTGTTTTACCACCGAGCAACATTACAACATACGTTAGAATTAGGTGGAGACGACGATCATTTGACACAAGACGCGTAAACAAGATTTAGGAACGATGTACTTTTTCCAATACGTAACTGTTGCACATTATCAAATGAAAGCATAATCAGCAAGCCTACTAAACGAGAAACGAACGAATTGAAGGTTTCATTTTTGAAGATTCATCTAAAATGTAAGGAATTAAAACACAGGGATTGATTTGCTTAAATAATATTTTGATTTTTTTTAATAAGCTTTTCTTCGCTGCTTCGCATTCGAATTAAATTGGCAATGTGTATGATAATTAAACATTGCTACCGGTCATCGCATCAGACATATTTCGTTTTAGGTAGTAGGCTCCCTGAAAACTACTATCTTTTGATCGAAAAAAATATGTATCCATATAAAACTCCCAAATGAAAGTAGGTACCTATATTTACTTATTTGAGGCTATTTATTATTATATATTTATTATTTTAATTTATAACCCTTTCATAGTAATCACCAAAAAAATAAACGTTTTATTAGGGGACCTCCAGTATCTATTTTAGGTATTTTTTCTTGTCTACCCTATTACATAGGATGTCGTTTGATCGATTTAAATATTAATGCAATTTTGGTAAAAATCTTTCATTTGTGAAATATTATTAAGGTTTAAGTTGTCAAATATTTATTTATTTGCCTGTCTGTGCCTGTGTAAGTATTATGAGTATCATTGACGAATAGTAACTGGGGGCACAGATCCAGTTTTCTACTTTATTTAACAGCTCGATTTGTGTTACTTAATGTACGATGATAGGTATGGAAAAGTAGGGACTATAATCCGTAGATGTTCGGATAACGCTTAGAAAACGATATCTGGTGATTTGGAGCTCAACAATGATGGTGGGCGGCAGTGGGCAGAAGATGGCGATAACGAGCGTTTGTCTAGCGCGTGACGGTACAGAAATACTTTATCATTATAATCACTAACCATGATTCTAATCTCGGTTGAATGGACGTTTTTTCATTAATTACACTAGTCAACAAGGTATTTCTCACAAAGTCTAATTACTGTTTTTCCTACAAACAATGAATTACTAAATGAAATTTGACAAATGATTTATGCCAAGCCAATGTATTGAAATAGTCCAAAATAGATACGTATTTTTCGACTTGAATTTGGAAAATAATATATTTAGTGGAAGTTGAAGTTGTAGATATACATATATCTCCATTAAACTGATCATAGCAAGAGACAATCCATATATGGAGAAAAGTTTAAAAACTTTTGCTGGTCATATTAACAATATTTGATAATAAAATAATTAAAAAATTATGCAACAATCATGTATATGAGAAATAGTAGTACTAGTACAAATATAAACAATGTTTTAGTTAAAATATTTCGATCTCAAATGAAACGACTTAATAAAGTTTTCGCTTTCAATTTGAAAAAACTGTGACGTAATTAAGATAAAAAGATATTTCTAGCAGATATTAGAAAAAATGGAATGAGTTCGGCTGATTTCAATTTTTGGAATTCGAAATTTTTGTTGATGGATTTTATTAACTGATTTACGTGGAATTTGATTAGGAGCACAAGCAAGAACAGTGGCATCAGCCTTCGAAATAAATAAGCATACCTATATAATCAACAAAAATGACTAAAGCGATGATTAGGTCATACAGAACGAACAGGTGCCACCCTTGGGGCTTGGTCTGCTCCAGCTTAGACTTCTACCGCTCAAAAATGAATACTTCATGTTTCTTCCCTCATCAAAACAAAACTATGTGACTTGATCCAACAACACATAGCAATAAGTTAGATACTGCTACTGTAACTAATTTACTGAGTATTCTAACGGTAGGTATCTTCTTGGTAGATATGGATTCAGAACCGGCAGTAGAGTCACTTTGCGTTATATTCAATGACAATTTAAAAGTGTTATAAAGAACTTACTTGAATAAAGAAATAAGGGATTGATTGATTAATTGAAAATAGCTGTGTTTTTTATATCTATCATTTAAGAAAGGTCGGACATAGCGATTTATTGCTTGAACTGGAGCCGCCCGACTAGTGAAATACATCCACCTTACAAAAGACCGCAGCTGACCACAATCACTTCGCTGTTGTTGTGTTCCTGCGTGTGAGTAAGGTTTTCAAAGCTCCTGGGGGGTTGTGCATTAGTAGCAGGGTCAAGCGTTCAAGGTAAGAGCGACAAGTTCAGTAACAGCTTTATTATGCTGTACTTGTCGTTATTAAGCTAGGACCCCATTACCACTTAACAACAGAGGGGATGAGGTCAATATTGAAGTGCATTATAAAAAAATCTTTTAGGTAGTAAGGAGATAAGACGCCTATTGACTATGGGTTTGAATAGAAAAATGTATGTGGTTATATCGGCAGCACAGGATAAGATAGATGAACATCTATTCATACGACTGTAGCTAGTGTTTATGTTACTATGACGTTTCCTGTGGACTCGCAGAGACACACTTCTCCAGGATTGCACTGACCCCTTATCAAGTAAACTTTATGTATACGTCCAACAAACATCAACACGATAATAAACGATTCTCGTGTTGTTACTACTATTCTTGAGTAGGTATAAGTATTAACACACTTAGGTAGTAGGTAGGTAAGTATTAAAAAACCTGAAAACTTGATAAATAAATAAACATTGTAGGTAAAACGTCACACACATTGCTCTGATCTGTGAAAAGAAGCTTAACACAAAATTAAAACGCGAGACAATAAAGAAAAGTCCGTTTTCTTCATTAACTCGACCGGGTTTCGAATCCGGGACCTCGGAGATAGCATAACACACACACACACACACACACACACACACAAACACACACGAACAATCACACGCGCAATACACATTTTTTTTTTTTTTATTTCTTTCTTTTTGGCAGTTGCATTTGATTTTTTTTTTTTCTCTTCTTTTTGTTTCTTTTGCTTTATCATCTCTATTATTATAACAATAGCTTTTAGTGGCCCTCATACCCGCATGCCTCTCACCTACCACCTCGAGAGGAAGGCATGGCTGAAAATCAGCGCTGCGCAGGATCTCTGTCCTGCGTCAGCACAAGCTGAGCCATTGCCTTTTGCTCAAATTTTTTACTTTTAAATAATTGCATTCTGTATTTGTTTTTTAATGTGTCTGAGCAATAAACTGATTATTATTATTATTATTATTATTATTATAACGCGAAAGTCCAGCCCGCTTGTCTCTCGGCTACGATGGTTGTCAAAGTGAATGAGTATAGCTAAGGAATAGTATAGGCAATGGCGTTTGGGATCCATGTACCTACCCTGATGAGAGATCTAAGAAAGACTTAAATGATCAGTAGACTTTATGTGTATTCATTTGTTTTTGAATTTTTAAGCAATGGTGTTAATTGTATCTCAATTTAGTACAAATCAGCTACGAATCACAGACGGTGTATAATCCTGCAGTATCAACATTACCATCCTTTCAAGCGTCATTACCTAGTTGATACTAAATCTAACAATTTGTAATCATGTCCAAAGAGAGATTTCTCTACTGTGTTGTAAATGTTAGTTCGAATTCAAAATATGTATAAATAAATTGAACGTTGGTACGAAAACATTGTATAACATTCCGCTAACATTATTATTGTGGTTGGTGACGTGGCAAGTATCTCCAACGAAACACTTGATTTCTCTACGGCAGTTTCCATACATTGGTTACGGCAGGCTTTCTCTAGTTTAAGAGCGCAGGAATAACCATTAGGTAGACTAGGACTGCCCATAGACAGTCGAACGGATAACTGTGGATATGGGTAGACGCGACGCAAGTCGTTCACACCAAAACAATGTAACAGAAGACGGGGACATCTACCACTTAGATGGGTTAACGACATCTAGAAGGCAGTGGGGAAAACCTGAATAAGAATAGCTTAGGACAGGAATACAATAAATAAGTAATTGTAACTGTGTAGTGTACATATCCTTATTCTACATCAGGATATATCCACTGTACTATATATCTTTAAGGAACAAAAAGAGCACTCTTTATCAATTGGGGATGTGATCATAATGACCTTACCTCTAAACCCACGCGTAACCAGGTAGAATATGAATCTCTTCATCAATCTTCATTTTTTTTATATTATTCATATCAATTATTAAGGAACCTACTTGGGGCTGTGCAGCTCTAGTGAACTGTGGTTACTGCAACCTATCAGATCTATTGTGCCTCGCCAACAATTTAAAGTAACTTCTTTAGCCGGATCAATACTAGAAAGTCTAGTATCTTTCTAACTTTTAGAGTTTTTATTTTCCTCCGGGCATAGTGTCGTCACAAGTGGATGCTTCGTTTGTGGATCAAACATTCGTAGTCATATATGAGTACGTTGTGAATGGGTGTTTCCTTTTCCTCCTTGCAGAATCTGCATACATCATAGTAACTCAGTTTCATGTGTAATTTTTGTCTTTTTAGTTTGCAGTATCCGGTCAAGGCTCTAACTACCCCACTGGTCCAAGACCTGCTGAATTGTAACAGGTCTTTGGTTCATTTACGCGAGTATCTTTAATCAAGAGTAAACCTACTACGATATTTAGATTGTAAGCCTTTTCTACCAACCTTAGACATGAACGGACCAAGGTTTGTGCGTGAAGACCACGTGAGCTCATCGTAGCTACAGTTGGTGTAGCCCAATCAGAACGTCAAGTAAGGTGTTCGCAATAAATCAAACGTGTTTTGATCCAGCTACTGCGAAAGGTCATGCGAGCTTGCTTACCTATGATTTCTTACAGTACCTACAGAGGATCAATATTCATACAACACTAGACACAATCATGCGAATTGTACAAAGATTTCCTATTTCATACTTTCTCGCACGTAATGCTCTTATATTTACCTCGTATTATTGGTTGAAGTCAGTGATTCAAGCGGTTTAATACGTGTCGTAAACTAAGTACTTACTAACGTACTTAACAATCTCACACAAACTTTCGATTACAATGAAACTAAAATTACTAGTGGAAAGTCCATGTTATAAACCTAAGAATGGGATTGCCTTGTAAATGCAGTAGATACATAGGTACCATCTAAAATCAGCGTTACGACTTGCTTTAGGCCTGGTAGCGCACATCGGTTTGCAGCCTGCCACGATAGCAGACTGTAATAAATTGAAACGAGAAGTGGATATATTGTAGAATCTCACGCCCGCTTCCCAATAAAGTAACCATCATTGTTGTCGGACATGGTCTTGGTTCCGTATTGATCACATTTCACTCGCCACAATGAAGTGCTCGTTAACCACAGTTACCGTTAGATGAATGTCCATTGATTGTGCAATACTCAAGAATCTGAGATCTAAGAATATGGATATTGTTACACGCCCCGCAGAATATCCGCTCGTAAATCCGTATTAACTCGTTCATAATGGAATGAATGATACTATAAAACAACATTTACTGTTCATTCGATTAGCTCAACTCAAGCAACTAAATGATTTTCCAATAAAATGCGGCGTTTACGAAAAATATTGGCTACCTAAAAGTAATAGGCTTACATTGTGAAGTGGGTAATCCCCCCTTGTTATACATTATGCCAGAACCTACAATTCAAAATAACTCACGAGTGCAAGAATTACTTGTACAAACAGAAATTTAGAAAACAATTAAATGGCTAATTACTAGGTACTTAGTGGAAACCGCTTTAAGATCCTTCTCTTAACAAATTACAATTTAACATATGTTACTAAAGAATATACCATGTTTTGAGGATATTTTAATGGACTTATTGCTGGGAATGTAATCATATGGTAGGCACATACCTAACATCCAAACTTTTAATAGCTTTCAAAATGTGTTACGTTTGGAATAGGTACAAACTCGTAAACTATTTAATCTTGCAGTTGCATTATAGCCATAACTCGAAATAACATAACAGTGAAACTGACAATAAAAGTTTAGGTAACTAGACTCACTGAGCCCACGTGTACTAAAATAACTTCTCTGTGGTGCTGCGCTCCCACATTTGATAACATGTCCTACGTGTAGCACGTGTCAAATGCAAAATTGAAACTGATCGATTACGAGTGGGATTTGGTGGAGGTTAGTGGAAGCAAAATCACGGCTTAATGGTTTTTAATTTACAGGCTTCAATAAAAGGATGATTCTCAATTCGACAGTTGTATTAATTTCTGTGTGTTCGCGGATAACTTCGTTTATGGACACCGAACACCTAACGATCGTAAATGTCTGGTTGCCATACAACAAAAAAAATCCCAAGGACGAACAAAAACAAAAATTCGAATAATACTACATGTGGAGAATATAATAGGTATAATTGTTGATCGGAAATTATAGTACAATCCCTACTAATATTATAAATGCGAAAGTAACTCTGTCTGTCTGTCTGTCTGTTACTAGTGTTGCCCAAATTCAGTCTTGGTCTTGCAGTCTTGGTCTTGTTCTTGCGTTTTTGCAAGACCAAGAGCAAGAACAAGACCGCGTATTTTTTAGCAAGACCAAGACCAAGACTGACCGTGCAAGACTTAAGCAAGAACAAGACATAGCCTGCAAGACTCTTGCGTCTTGCAGCTAGGACTTAGCGCTATTTCACGGAGTAGTTAGGTGTAACAGTTCGGTGTATAGGTAGGTACGCTTAGGAATTCTATGAGACGCAAAAAACTGTATCAAAGAATATGAAAAACTGGACCTATGCGCATTACGACTAATACCATAAACATAGCGAATAAAAAAATATCTATTAAAATCAAACTGAGTGCATGCATAGTTATGTTTTAACCATCGGCACTTTGATAATGCGGCATCAAAGGTTTTGTACTTACTTCTCAAAGAAATTTGCCGCTTTTCGGAAGTACATGATTATGATACACGCGCCGGCGGCTTCTTTTGAAATCTAAAACAATCGTTGCCGCCGCGCCGAAATCATAACATTTGACACTATTTGATTGCCGCCACAGGGCGTAGGTAATTGCAAGACTTGCAAGACTCTTGCTGCAAGACCAAGACTGGGAGCGCAAGACCAAGACCAAGACCAGGTGTATTGGCGCAAGACCTAGACCAAGACTGGCTAAGTCTCGTCTTGTTCTTGCATTTGGGCAACACTATCTGTTACGCTTTCCCGCTTAAACCTCTCAACCGATTTTGATGAAATTTGTCATAGGTATACGTTGAACCTCAAGAACGGACATAGGCTACTTTGTGTTAAAAAGTTGGGAGAGGGGGTTGGGGTTGGGGGTAATGCCACCTTTGAAAGTTTATATGGGAAAATGTTTATTTTTTAAGTTAGAGATATGACAGTTGGCACAAATATAGCTCTATTAAAATATAGACTACTTTTTGTTTCGAATATTAGGGGAGATAGGGGTAAAACCGACCATGAAAGGATGTAGTCCCGCGAACGAAGTCGCGGGCACAGCTAGTATTTCATAAGTAACGTGACCATTAAGAGATCGCCTGAAATCTTTTAAGAAACGAGCAAATAGACATTAATAAATATTTGAGCATTGTGTTAGCGATACCTAATAATAAGAGAAATATAATAATAATAAGAATTAGGTACCTACCTACCTACATACATTCGTTTAAATTTGCCAAGGTATTTTGATTAAATAAATGTTGATTAATTTTTTTTGTGGGTAAACAAAGTATAAAGATTTCATAACATTAGTATAATATAAAATGTGTTCAAAAACTGTGTCTGGTCACTGCCAAACTTTTATACAACTTTTATACCAACTCAAAATCACAACACACGTTCGTGATTGCGTAGTTCCATGCGTTACACGTTGTTGTTATTGATGCTCAAGACATAAACTTCGAATTTATATCGATAATTCACTTATATACAATAATATTATTGATTTATCGTAACAACAGGCCGCGGCGGAGTGCGGCCTCTCCACGATAACGTGGCCAAAATAGACTCACGGCGAACATCTCAAACGTTCCACAGATAACACGCACTGCCCAATCGTCTTATTTTTATTTTATTATTATAAACCACTTATGATACTAAAGTGGCCGTATTACCTACGCTGAATATAAGACCAAGGGGATCGTAAATCATCCTTGAAGCTACCGCACCGCGAGATCAGATAAAGCGTTGTTTACGTTAAGACCGCGACAATAGATGCATCAGAATGCATCGCTGCTAATTATCAGTCTAAAGCGCGTGTGCCAATTAATATGAAAATGTACGGACATTTTAATTGGCAGTAAATGACATGCTTAGGCTGTTTGATATGGACGTCGTGTGGAGTACCGAAGGTTCCAATTCAGAATGCGAAGCCTAGGTCCGTAGGTACAAGTGGATGCCAGGCTCTCCGATTTGTTATTTAAACGACAGCCTTACTGCCCATAGGATACTAGGTACCTATATACTAACATATTATAGGTCAAATCAATGTGACTTTACCCTTATAAAATCGTTGGTATATTGGTAAGGAGCCTTTTCAAAATAAGAGTAGTTCTTAATATGGATCTACTTATCTAAATCGAATCTTTTTTGGCATTATAGTTTCCAAGAATCTTTTGATCAAAAATTGAACTTAAACGAGCCTCACAAACTTCGTAGAATAAATTTAATAAAGCGTTCCTATCGAATTACCAAAAATGTGAAAGACTGTTGAAGTAGGGGCACAGGAGATAAAAGCGTCACTCCATTAATTTCTTGAATAAAATCTATTAATTTCAAATTTAATTGATTTTTTTTAAAAACCCACACTACATTTAAGATACATTTTAGAATTCGTTTAATCTTGCCAAAGTGACATACAGGCCTAGCATGCGCCACACGACTAAATTTTATCGCGCTCTTAACAAACGTCAAAATCGATTGAAGTCAGTGTGTCAGCTGCTGATTGGCTGAAAATACGAGTGCGGTGTGCTATTAGCCAATCAACAGTATCGAAACTTTCGCTGCTCTTGCGATAAATTTGACGTTTTCCGCATGCTAGGCCTAATAGAGGCTGATTAATATCATGCTTCGAGAATTGTCATATTAACAAAGGATATTGTTTCAGAGGGACAATGCGGGAAAGCTGGCTCGATTTGCACGGGAAGACGGCCGTCAGCCTTACAAAGGTAAACGTTTTTATTATACTCTATTATACTCAGAGGTAGACGCATGTGTATGCTGCTTTTCTGGATCTCTCCAAGGCATTTGATCTGGTTGACTTTGCCATACTTTGGAGAAAATTGCGCGAAAAAGCTGCTCCAGGGGAGTTAATTAATCTCAATTTTTAGGTACTGGTACGGTCATCAGGTTAACCAGGTCAGATGGGGTGGAACGTTATCCGAAGAGTATGTAATGGACTGCGGTGTGAGACAAGGGGGGTTGTCATCACCTTTGCTGTTCAGCCTTTATGTAGATAAGCTCATCGAGGCACTCAGCGACGCTAGGGTGGTGTTAATAGTTAATAGTATAAGCTATGCCGACGACATGGTGTTGCTCAGTCCCTCGGTGAGCGCATTGCGTAGACGGTTAGCCATATGTGAACGGTATGCTGCTGAACATGGACTCCTCTATAACACCAAGAAGAGTGAGTTAGTGGTGTTTCGAGTAAGCACTAAGAAACCGCTATCTGTGCCGCCGATAAATCTCCTCGCCGATAAACGAATGCATGTGGGTGGGACATTCAAGTTCATGAACTGACCTGTACTTTTTTTTGTAATATTTTCATTAACATAGCGTAATCAGTGACTAGCAACTTTGTATGGATACCTGTCCGAAATAAAAACTTATTAGGTATTATTATTATATTATATTTCAAGGACCCAGAAAAACCTTTACGTTTTTCATGTATCTGGTGCCTGTTATAGACTATTTATACAAGGAAAAATATATTATCAGCATATCTGATATAATTTCTTGCTCTTTGGACTCGGTGGAGTGCCGAACTCATAAACTCATTGGCGGCGACGCGTTGGTGGAGGCTAACGTACAAAGCCTCGAACACAGAGGAAACATTTCAGGCTCCTTTCCAACACTGGCCGACAAAACGTGGGAATGGTAATGACCAATTCGTTGTGAAACTCCACATATACGGACGAAGCTATTTACTTCGTTTTTTAGGGTTCCGTAGTTTAAAAGGAAAAAACGGAACCCTTATAGGATCACTCGCGTGTCTGTCTGTCCGTCCGTCTGTCACAGCCGATTACTCTGAAACCACTGGACCAATTGAGATGAAATTTGGTACACATATGTAAGTTAAAGACCCAAAGGTGCATGTGTAACGTAAATAAATAAATTATGAATTTGGGGGTCACTTTTGGAGGGTAAATCACAACATTAAAAAAAAAATTCGCTCACCATATCGTGTGACATATCAAATGAAAGATCTTGCTGTAAGGATTGCAAATATGTATCATTTATAATCTTGAAATAAATACTTTTTAAGTTACTTAAGAAAATAGGCGAAAATTGACCATTCCCCCCCTTATCTCCGAAACTACTGGGCTAAAAATTTTGAAATTAATGCGGAATATAGCTCTTTACCTATAGATTACAGGAAAACCTATGAGAAGTAGATGGATTTAAAAAAAGGGTTGTTTTGTTAAATTTACGTTTTTTTTTATTGTTACCTGACTGTGCCATGTGATTATTTTCAGCCATATATAGTTTTTTCATGCGAGTACTTACCAGGTTCCAGAAGTATTTAATTATCTATTAACCTTTTACCATGAACACGTTTCAAAGCAAAGTAAATTAGCTAAAGAATAAGAAGAATTAATTACTTTAATAATCGACGTCAACAACTGTAACTTATTTACCTATATTTGATAAATAATTGTTTAGTTTATCGTGACCTATGAGCCCAACGTACGGAACCCTCTCCACGCGAGTCCTACTCGCACTTGACCGGTTTTCTCAAATGTACCGCAAAGGAGTGGTATTCGCTACTTGCGCCTGTTATGATTAGGTACCTACATTCAAAACAAGAGTGAATAGACTACAATCTCTTAATTTATTTTTATCGTAATAATACCATAAAAGAACAAGAAGCCTATAGTTTTGAAATCTGTTTCAGGTGCCGTTTATAAAGGAGGATGCGAGACTGAGTCATGCCTTGTAGAAGAGGAAGAAGTGGGGTGCATTCCCCTAAACAACAATACACAACACATGTGCCTGTGCACTTCCAACGGCCAGCCACTCTCGCATGATTTCAAATGTCCAAGAAGCACAGGTAACAAACATTCAAACTGCTCAATAGAACGATACTTATAAATAAAAATGAAAACTGAAGTTGTTCAACCCGTATTTTTGTTATAAGCATGCAAATATACTTATGTCGTTTTATGGAGCAGTTCCAAAAATATAAAGTTGTCTTTCTTTGAGATCTTGTTAATAATTATTTTTATTAATTTCAGTTCCTGTGACGCCAGTGCCTATCCACAACATCATCCCACCGACAACATCCAACACATCAGCTGAGAGTAGATCAGCGTCACAAGCAGTATCTTATGTGAGTGTATTCCTATAACCTACAGATAATTTAACATCAGCCTATTCTTGTCCTAGAGCAGGGTTAGAGCCTCAACTTTGAAATTGGAAACAAATGATCGTTACAAGTAGTAGCATAATTTTCACGCTCCCCAAATGCGGGTAGACGATCAATAACGTAAGCTTTAATCGTTCAACCTTTGGTTATCCCGGGAAACTACATTTTTTTCATTGCGCCTTTTCTGGTATCCAGCTGTCAATAGACTACAGTGGTCACTTAAGATCAGATCTCCACATTCATTTGCCGTCCTATTTCTTTAAAAAAAAGTACACTACGAGAGGTAGGGCATAGCGATTTATCGCTCGAACTGGAGCAGCCCGACTGGTGAAATACCTCCACCTTACAGAAGACCGCAGCCAAATAACAATCACTTCTGTGTTGTTGTGTTCCTGCGTGTGAGTAAGGTTTCCAGAGCTCCTAGGGGGTGCTACATTAGTAGCAGGGGTCAAGCCTTCAAGGTAAGGGCGACAAGTCCAGTAATAGATTTATTATGCTGTACTTGTCGCTCTTGAGCTGGGACTTCATTACCACTTAACATCAGGTGGGATGAGGTCAATCTTGAAGTGCAATATAAAAAAAAAAAACTACCTAGAAGTAGGTTTATTTTTTTTAGCAAATGACATTATTACAAAAGCCAATGCCTATATGAGGTGAAGAAACCTGGCGTGTGAAGCATCCGTCTTCATTAAAGACACTTTTTATCACTTTATCGAAGTTGCAGGTGATAGTCCCGCTCATCTGCAATGACACATTATCTCAAGTCGGGAAGGCTTCAATTTACGATCTGTTTGCGCCGCAATTTTATGTGTCGCCGGTATCAAGGCCGAAGATCGTTGCAATCAAAACTAATTAATATTTATCGTACAGGCCTAGCATACGCCATGCGAGTAAACTTTATCGCGTTCTTCAGAAATGTCAAAATCAATGCGTCAACTGTTGATTGGCTTAAAATATGAGTACGGCGTACTATCACCCAATTAACGGTATATAATTTTTTGTCGTTTCATGCGAGAAATTTGACGGATTGCGCATGCTAGGCCTAGTAAAAAGTTCGAGAAAGTATTTTATATGAGGCATCGATGAAGTCGGTCTTTCTAGGCTCAATCTTACTTTAACCCTTTCAATCTAAATCTTCGTTTCTTGACGTACCGATGAGTCGTACGTCAAGAAACAATTGATTTTCTGTTGTGTCTGTAACACCCGGACTAGGGCGGTTAGATGCCTACAGTGTTGGGAACAACTTAATTTAAGAACCGGTTTTAAAATTCCTTTAATTGTGTAATAGATAGGCCAGTAGGTAAACGTCAATAAAAAAGGATTGACTTTTATGGCAAAATATATCTCTTGAAGACCTTTATAAGTATATTGGCGAGATTGATTGTTGATTCTACTGATCAAAAGGGTCTCTGTTTTAGACATTTAATTGTACCTATTATCGAAATTCTATTCTAGAACTTTGAGGGCTTAAATGATCGCGAACAGATTGCTTCATATTATCCAGCATAGAGATACGAACGAGCTGAAAAACTAAATCAGAATTTTTCCATAAACTGATAAATATTCATGTCGAGTCGGTTGCGATAACGTTGTTGTCATCTAAATTAAAACACTGCCTACATAGTTTTTTTGGCTTTTATCAATGTCGTATCTACTATAGATTGGTAAAACAATGGTAATTATTATGATGTTTGTTGAACTTTTGGCAAATTTAAATATGAATATACTGACACAGATTATAAACAAAAAAAAACCCAAATTCACCAGTGTATGTACCTACCTATAGACTTAGTTAAGAACAGGCTTCAGCACAGATGTGAAATAGGCAAATAGATACATTCATCTCAATGTCATTTTGTAACCTAGTGGCTTAATTATAACGTGTCTCTCTAAACACTTGACATTGGCGGAATCATCGCGTTATCTAGAGACGCGAGATAGAGTCCATAAAAAAAAAGTTGTGTAATTTTAGCCAAAGTACTGCTAGCTCCGTGGGTTCTATGGGACGCTCACAGAACCCTAACTGAGCACTGAGGCAAGGCGCCACTTACTTAAAAGTAAGAAATAATAAAGAAAACAAATGTTTTGTTCAAGACTTTGATCATATATTTCCTAAAATTGACAATTAAACTTTGTTTCTTTCACAAATTAACCATAGTTAGGCTAATTAAACTAACTAAGAATGGAACATATTTTAAGAAAAATTGTTCTAATATGTAGGTAGGTCTTTTTTAATCTTTTCATTGTACCTACCTTGTTAAAATAAGTATTGAATATGCCGCTGCTTAAAAATTGACATATGCTATTGCCAAGAACTGCAATGAATCAATTGATTGATTTCTTTTTGGATTTAAGTAGGTACATGTGCCGTTCGGGGCACATAGATTACGTTCATGATTTAATGGAAGATAAAACTTTTGTTCACGGTAAATTAGCATTGAGATTTTTGTCAAAGCTTCAGCAAGGACAGAAAACTAAATAATGTAGCCATTCTATTAAAGTATTCCAAGCAATTTCGTTTTCCTTTATAACAGGTTTGCAATATTTTATTTAATTTAACTCACGACGCCTGAACAGAACATTATTCACAATTAAGTATTAATTGGATTTATTGTTAATTCAGACAGTGTTACCAGTAGGGTTGCTAGATAGTCGGGAAATCCGGATATATTCCAGAATATTGCGCCTTGTCATAATTCATTTGAATATATATTTATTTTATACAACGAATTTAAGTAAAGTTGCGAGCTTAGGACGCATGAACAGTATAGTTCTTAAAGCAATCAAGTTGCTACCTAAAAACACTTTAAATTATGATTCTATCATAAGCTACTTTCTCGCTATTTTCCGGAAAATTATACTAGGCGAATTTAAAGCTTTGTAAAAATGAAGCATATAATTTATGACAATAAAAAAAACACATATTTATTCTAATTTTTCTTACCATTAGCACGTTGAAAACATAATCATTACCTAGTAATTAAATACTTAGAATGGAAATTGCGAATGATTTTTAGAATGCTGAACCAACAAAATGAATCGATCGACACGACTATTTATTTGTTAATTTCATTTTTGAGAGTAAGTACATATATTCCTGAAAATAAATATGTGCTTGTACATTTAAAAAACTTTTCAAATAAACTTACTTACCTACTGCGAAACTTTTGGGTCGTTTCTCTACTTTACGGTCGGGTAAAAAATTTTGCTAATAATTAGAGCCCAGGGCCATCAAAAGTTTGATCCGTTCTGATCCTCTGGGAAAACATACTTATCTAACAAAATTGGATCTGTCATTGTCTCTGTAAAGGCCACAATTGCCTATTTTTTTATTTATGTTTATTCAACATTCAATTTTAAACTGATTTCCCACTACCGTTAAGTTATTATCATTATCTACGACATCACAAACGTTACCTCCTTTCTTCTCCTCCTTTGTCTTCCTAGTCACTGGAATAGCTGTAAACCACCAACACTAAGAATAGGTAATACAACTAGAGTGACCATGGACTTAGTATAATAAACTATATTAGGTCCATGAGAGTGACATAAAATTTTAAGTAGATGAGAACTGTCACATCCCATTTTTTTTTGCAATTTGTCAACCGTTTAATCTACCGAAGCTTAAGGTTTAAAGTCCAGCTTTTCTCGTCCCGCAAGCTACATGTACCGCCTTCTCCAAATTCAACTTATCACTAGCTGGCAGTCTTACCTATTGTAAACTGGATCTCCTTCTATACACCTGATGATATCTCTTTGTTTCCAGGTACCGCATCATGAGACTCGTGACGCTTCGTTGAAGCCTCATAACAACGGAATCCCGGTGGTAGAGGTGAACGGCACCGGGTTTATACTAGCCCTCGCTATCGGTGGCACTCTGTTCCTCTTCATACTAGTCATCATAGTTGTCTTCTACTTCAGGAGGAGGATCAGAAGAGTCGACGGCAAAGCGCAACCGGTAGGCCAGCCACCAATTGGAACTAAAATATCTTAACCTTTTATTAATCGATGTCTAAATATTTAAAAACACGCCTATACATACTTTCTTCTTCTATTTTATTTAAAATGCACTGTGGGTCTGATATTGCTCAATTTAATTTGGTTGTGAAAAGTTTTTGTTATTTTTTTATTGGTTTTAAATAAATTACAGCTTATGAAGCACTGATTTATTTTATTTTGCCCAATCGGATAAATTGTTCAATAAATATTTTATAAAAGATTGCCAGCCAGAGAATATTAAATACATTTTACGTAAATAATGGTAGGTAGTTACACTAATTATGATTGCTCAGATATAACAAAACGTACAAATATGTATTTACAATTATTTATATATTAAAAACTACATCTACCTATCTTTAGACAGATATATTAGGGAAATCATATCTTGATTATACAGAATTATATCATGATAAATAAATCAACTAATAACATCTTAAGAAAATCATAGAACTTCCTTGGTAAGTACGAGTCTAGGTTAATTTTATGCATGGTCTTTGTTTTGGAGCATGATTTAGTTATACTTTGTAATCATTCAGTCCCACTGTGCAAAGTCCATAATTAACACTTTCTTTCAATCTTCATCGTATGTTTCTAACACGCATGATTGTCCAAACCAGGAGTATCAGACCGATATGAATTTCTTTATTTTAAGAAATTTATCATGTGTCAAAAAAGACATTGGTACTGGTATGTTACTCAACCAGTAACTAGGGTTTTGGTTATCAGGGCAAGATTTTAATACAAAACTCCATTGCTAATAAGCTTGTTCATGGTCTGGCTCAGTTCATACATGTTACCATACCGTATTCGCGGAGTAAGTAGAGCCGCCCCCTCTCTCTCCCTTTAAATTAAATTGACAGTACTGTTATTATTCTTCGCCCAGAAGCGCTTTAAACAGCATTAAAACTCATAAAACTTTTTTTCTATGAACCTGAGCGTTTTATCTGCGACCATTCTAGGGAAGTACATAATCTCATTGCTTAGTGCACTCTGCAAATACGGTATCTATAGCCTTATTAAAGGCATAAAACCGCCCGCTGTGTAATTTCTTGGTCTACGTATCCTGTTATAGCGTCGCCCGGGAGAACCTCTGCTCGCTGAACGGTATATAACGAACCCTCAGTACGGAGTTTACGGCGCGGGGCCCCCCGGAGCTGGCACCGGTCTGGCCGCTATGGAGGCTCTGGAAGATGGCGGGGAACAAGTGCCGCATATAGATCGGACCGCACTCACCTTCTTGGAAGAAGTTGGGGAAGGGTGCTTCGGCAAAGTCCATAAAGGTGCGTTGACTGCTGATGGCAGACTTTCACGAAGTTTTTCTATTAGAAAATTCAAATTTACAAATAAAACTTTTTTTATCCATAGGGTTTATTTCAGATGATATAGTAACCATTCTCAATAATAAATTCACGGTATGCCCTTATTAGTGTTTTAATACCAAGATAAAATTTTAATTCAAAATTATAAAGGTCAACAAAGAATAAAAAAATATCGAATAACTTCGCAGACATAGATCAGACTTTAAAGGAGTTACCGCATCAGATACGATTAGGGTTTGAAAGATGATTCAATTTAAAAAGTATCCTCCACGTTATCCTTAAGAAGCAAAAACCCAAAAGCTCAATTCGCCACATAACACTGGCAGAAACAGCCTTGACGTAGACTCGAGATTGAAATTGCAGCGTTTGAATGATATACTCGTACCTACCACTTACTTAATGTTGGTACCTTTTCCAGGTCTTCTACGAGCCAGCAGTGGAGAACACATCGTAGCCATCAAAGTTCTGAAGGAAAGCGTTGGTCGCAGCGCAGAGGAGGACTTTGTGAGGGAGGTGTCAATCATGTCAGCCTTCAGGCATCCCAACATTCTCACACTAATAGGAGTAGTGCATAGAGGTAAGTTTTCAATAAAAATCGTTAAACATACTAAGTATCTACAGTTTTCGTACAGTGAGCTATAGAATAAGCTAAGTTGGGTTTTTTTTTGTGTGTGAATAAGCAAGCTTAAATGATAACATGCGGGTACCTAATACTTATAAGCTGCAGATTCGATAGCCATTGAGGGCTCCAAAAGACCGCAAGGGCTGCGGGTAGTGACTAGAGGGCCCTTCTATGCTACTGAATCTCTGTAGCAATCTACGGTAGAAAATTGAAGATAATTCTCGTGCTATCATCAAGCATATATTATATGTACAATATCCCGATAATAAGTTCCCCAAAAAATTAAATATAAACTACAAGCTGTCCCGGAGAACGTTTTTTTTTTTCAATTTTTCTTACCTTCCCCGAACCTTCACGATTATATGAAAACTAAAATTAGCTTAATCGGTCAGGCCGTTCTAGAGTTATAGCGAGACGAATGAAGCTATTCATTTATTATTTCATATTTATAATATAGATTACTTATATAATGCCTTGTTTACTTTTCAGAAGATATAGGAGCGAGCCCTTGGATGGTGTTCGAGTACATGAAGTGGGGCGACTTAGCAGGAGTGCTGAGAGGTTCCAAAGGAGTAGGTCGCCCTGGCCCTCACTTGGACGATCCAGCGCTTCTGCACGTGGCTCTGCAAGTTGCACGTGGAATGCAGTATCTGGCGTCCCGTCATTTCGTTCACAGAGACCTTGCCGCGCGGAATTGCTTAGTCGGTGATAACTTGACAGTGAAAATTGCGGACTTCGGCATGTCTCGGGACGTTTACACTTGTGACTACTATAAAATGGGTGGCGAACGACCTATGCCCGTACGCTGGATGTCCCCTGAGAGTATAGTATACGCTCGTTTCACACACGAGTCTGATGTATGGTCGTACGGCGTTGTGCTGTGGGAAATATACAGTCGCGGCAAGCAACCATTCTACGGTCATAATAATGATGGTGCAACGAAACGGATCCTTCAAGGCATCGTCCTTGTACCACCGGAAGACTGTCCTCGATTTGCGTGCGAACTTATGCGGGCGTGTTGGAAAACTGACCCTCGGGACAGGATAGAATTTGACGAAATATGTAGAAAATTGGAAGTTGCAGCTGCCACGGGCGGTGCACCGGCGCAAATGCGTTTACCCTGTCCACCTCCGCCGTCTCAAGACTCCGCAGGGTATCTGATTCCTAACCAACAGCCGACTGTGGACTATCTGCGACCATTGCCAGAGCCGGAACATGAAACGGACACTGACTCTAGTGAGGATGAAGAGGAGGAGGAATACACTTGACGGGTAAATCCAGCGTCGTCGCAGTACGTGCAACGCTCTTCGCCTTAGCAGATGTCACCTTCGCATTTCAGTCAAAGGTGTGTGTGTGTGACTTAATGATAAAACATTGTCCATCAAAAGATAACAACAGTTTTAGCTCAATGCTAGATTATAGAAGGAGGACTAAATCAACCTCAGGATACGAATAGGTAGAAATGAGCAGAGATTTTTTACCTACCATACAATAGTGCATAATATAATAATAATAATAATAATAATAATTCATTCATTTATTTCCATCACAAAAAACAGATACAATTGGATTTGTACATGAGATGAACCTAAAAACACAGTAGATTATCCGTATTGTGACAGACTGACGCCTAAAAAAGGTATGAGATACCTGAACTATAGGTCGCCAGGCCACCACCCACAGGTTAGGCGCAACTGTAAAAGTATAGGTACATTTAAGGCACAGAGATCATCAGACAATGTGACGGGTTGAATGAACAGCGATTACTTAACACTCGTATCTACATCTAAGCTTATTCAGAAACCGAATTGCGCTATCCCACCTCAACTGGAGTAATGTATAAATTCATAAGTTAACCAAGGAAAAGAGCTGTATTACAACCAGGGATCAGTTAAAGCTAATCAGCGCAATTCAGATTCAATATATACCTACATTTAGTGAGTTTAACAAATTTAGAAGAAAATAAATTTTCACTTAACAGAAAGTAAGAAATTTTCAGTTGACAAATATGTTAAGGATTTCAGCCAGTTAGTAATTACAATTTTACATTTAGATGTCGGTAAATGGTATATAGCCAGTAGAGTATTAGTTTTGTTATAAATAAAGTCACCTAGGTAATAGTAATGTTTTCGCGCTAAGGAAGTGTTTATTGGAGTAGTTTGACAGACTGTGCCCTTTCTTCTTTTGTTACAATTTAGCTTAGGGTCGTATTCTAATTCAGAGTGTTTTTTTATCAAAGTTTGTAGTATAAACAATTGTCTTACAGTTAACACATCCCATTTTTTGTATAAGTCAGTGGTTGCATATCTATAGGGAAGAGAGGCCGCAGTCTTAAGGACAGCACGTTGCGCTCGCTCTACCTCAATCATTGTAGTTTTGGAGGTACCACCCCAGGAAGTAATACAGTAGCTGATAATCGACTGACACAGGGCGAAATAAATGGATTTGATGATGTTAAAGTCAGCGATATTTCTGAGCGATTTGAATATATAGATCAATTTTCTAATTCGACCTACAAGAGTAAGAATATGAGATTTAAAGCTGAGCGAGCAATCAAGCGTGATCCCCAAGTATTTAATACTGTCCACCATTTCCAAAGATGGACATGTACAGTACGAGTCATCTGGGTTATTGCAGTAATGAGCGAAAATGGATCCTTCAGACGGTAAGCCTCTCTTGCTATTAGAGAAAGCGAGGTATTTCGTTTTAGTGACATTCAGGGTTAGGATATTAATACGAAGCCAATGGCAGACCATGTTGAAGCCATTTTGGGCATAAGTGAATGCCTCGTCCCACGTGTTTCCAGAAAACAGCAGTGCCGTGTCATCTGCAAAAGTAACGATTTTTCCTTGTGGTAGTTTCAATAGGCATAGATCGTTTATGTAAATGAGAAACAGCGTGGGACCTAGTATACTTCCCTGAGGAACACCGAAGTTTATGGGAAGTTCATCACTAATAGTTTGGCCCAGTTTAACTCTCTGTCTGCGATCGCTGAGATAGTCCGTGAAAAGTTGAAGGGGTACACCTCTCACTCCTATTGACTCAAGTTTCCTCAGTAATAACGGGACGGAAACTGTGTCAAAGGCCTTAGCTAAATCAAGGAATATTGTCAGGCATTTTTTCTTATTGTCTAGACCAGATATAATTGTATTGGTTAATTCAATAACAGCATCATTGGTAGATTTACCAGCACGGAAGCCATATTGAGAGGAAGCTAGTATTTTGTTAGATTCCAAGAACGTGATAAGTCGCTTATTAATTAGCTTCTCCAATATTTTTGAAAGTGCCGGCAAGATGGATATTGGCCTGTAGTTGTTGACACAGCTGCTGTCCCCCCCTTTATGAATCGGTTTAATGAGTGAGATTTTGAGGAGGTTTGGGAAGGTACCGGAGGTAAGGGCTAAGTTACAAATGTAATTGATGGGAGGAGTCAGAACATTCCTATTTTGCTTAATAAGCCAGGCTGGTATGTTGTCAACACCCACTGCACAGTCCTCTCTCAGGGACATTATTAGCCTTTCAACTTCATCCAAGTCAGTGGGCAGAAGAGTGAGAGAGTCGCTTGGTGTAGCGGAAGTGCACTCCAAGGGGTTAGTTGCCTCACTATAGCTAATTAGTTCCTCAGCAAGTTTTTGCCCGATTCCTGTGAAAAACAGGTTTATCTTGTTTGCACTTGATTGGAGGTCTTCTCCAGTATTCAAACCCAATGATTCATCTTCCTTCCTATTTGTGTACACTACATCCTTGACCACCTTCCACATCTTTTTCTTATTGGCTCCCACTCCCTCAAAAAGGGATTTTTCGTATGCCCTTTTTAAGTTCCTTAGTTGGGCATTGCAATAATTACGATACCGTTTGTATGTGCATAGAAGAACCTCGTTATTTGGGTCTATCTTGGTTTTTTTGTGTAAATTATCGCGGTTTCTCATGCAGCGCAACAGACCGGGTGTGACCCAAGGTTTGGTAATACGTTTGCGTTTAGGAATTACTACATCTTTGGAATTATTAGAATAAGAGTTTCTCAATGCACGGACAAAGAACTCAGTCGCTAAATTAACATCAGTCATATGATAAATAGGACCAAAGTCAAACGTTTTAAGGTTATCATATAAACCTTCACGATCAACACGATTCCGCGTCCCGAGAGTATGGTCATAGTTTTGAGATTTCAAATTAATGTTTATTGCTACACAGTTGTGGTCTGTAATTGATGTGTCAATAACAAGGCAGAAAGATTTCTGCTTTGTTTTAAGCATTACATGGTCCAGGCATGTACGTCCGTGCGTAATCATGGTGTGAGCCGGAAGCAACGCATGACCAGCGAGTAGATTTAGGTATTCACCTTGTCTGTTATCAGTAGATGCTGGAGAGATATCTATATTTATGTCACCCATAATAATTATGTTTTTATAGTGAGATAGCTGTCTAAGTAGTACGTCCAAAGAGTTCAGGAAGTTACAAATATTTCTATGGCTTGGGGGGCGATAAATTCCTATAATGCATGTAAGAGGATTAATTTTTAAAAGTAAGCAATTTGCATCATTTAGAAGTGGTTCCTCGATTTGAGGATTTAGGTAACTTTTATAGTAAGTGATGACGCCTTCATTTTGAGTGAGATTTCTGCTAGTTTGGGAGAAGCTATAGCCAGGTAAAGTAGGAACAGGTTTGGGACTTTTCAACCAACATTCAGATAGAACAATTACATCCCAGTTTATACTAGATCTACAAAGAAGTGTGTAAAAATTATCAAAGTTACGCGCAATACTCCTAATGTTTTGGGAAATGATACGCAGATTTTTATCAAACGATGGGAGTATATTCTCAACCTCCTCAACACCACAACTGGCAGATGCAGAAATCTCAAAACAGTCCAGGTCGGCATTGACCTCATCATTAATCATGTTATTTGGGTTAGCCATTTCTACGAGAAAGATTCATAAATGCACTACCGAGGTGTTTGATACACGAGAAGGAGTTAATTGGGTAAGATCGAGGGGACACTATTACAGATTTAATGATTTGGATCCTTGCAGAATTTTCAGAATACGGACTACGTAAATAATTTATAGATGACTTTACATTAACTGGCATTTGTAAGGAGTTGTGTTTATTTGAGGAAATCGATTTGTGAAAAAATAACTGGCAAAAATCATCAGAAGAGAAATACAATTGACCAAGAGACGTACTGCGCACTTTACGCAGTACTAAATAACTAAAAATAATATAAAAAATACATAAATTTGAGTATGTGAAAAGTACATAAAAGGACATTATAAAAAAAGCTTATCAAAGTCACTTTCTTCATTTATACGATTTGAAGGTAAACCTTCGGCTTTCCTGATATATATTTTACCATATGATGTCCAAGCAGCAGCTATCTTGCGGTTTTTGACCATTTCTCTCGCCACATAATAAATGCGGCGGGCCTTAGACGTGAGAGCCTCCGATATATATACTGGTCTTGTGGTACCAGGGATCATGAGGTCCTGTGTATTAAGTTGGGGCTGGTTGGATTGCCGTTTCAACTTGTTATGCTCTTTATATCTTTGGACAAGGTTTTCCTTCCTGGTGGTCGTCGTGAAGTCTACGATGACGGTATTAGATTTGGTCCTATAGATATCACGCACTTCTGAGGTCTGGAGTGGGGGCTCGGAACCGACTGATGATACGAGGTTACGGACCGTTGTACACAATGATAATTTATTTTCGTTTTCGATTCTCGGAATATTTCTTAGTTCGACGGCCGCGGCCCTGTTATCCCTCTCCAGTAACTCGAGTTTTGTTTCTAGCGTCTTGATCTGAGATTTGTGTTGTTGATTATCCTTCTCCAAAGTGCCAATTTTATTTACAAAGGCATCGTATTGCGACGACATGAAGTCCACGGATTTTTGAAGTTCGGTATTTTGATCGAGTAGGGTGCCGATTGCGGTGTTAAGAGCCGAAAATTTATAGTCTTGATGAGATTGCATCTTGTCGAACATAGCTTTTAACTGGCTCATGAAAGTGTCCGAGCTCCCCGCTACGTCGCCAAAGCCGCGCTTCAAACTTTTTGCGGAATTCGTGAAGATATCTTGGTAGGTTGTGTCTAGAGATGTCATGATTTTTGGTGTGCCGTCAGAAGTCAAATGGAGGTTTGAGTCAGACCCGTAGCCAACTTTAGGAATGCTAGGTAATAAATTGGTCATCGTATCACTACCTCCTTGCGGCGGCGTTCGCTCAACTTTTGGCATTGTTTATTTAGAGTGCGCGATGTAGGCCTAAATGAGTTGATAGCCGACGGCAAATAGATCCTGGCGGGAGGCGGAGCCTTGCGCGGGCGCAACCCCACCGTCGTGTAGGGAGGTGTTAGTGTGAAAGGGAACACTGAGATCGTATATCGATCCCGTTTCCACAGGTGTATGTCTCACTCACTCAGCTTTTGTTATCTTCACAGTGCGCTGCGCTCCTGGTAATGTCTTCGAATAAACGTAGATTTTCGTGTTTAATAAATTATTTGTTAAATGGATAAATATTTTGCTTAGAACACGTCTGATCTCCTCAGAGGTCCGGAGGGAAGGGAATATAGGGCTGTTTTGTCATGCTTACGAGGACATAAGTTTTCTTTAACAAAATGTGAAAATCAGGCTCTTAAAAAATTCTAATAGCAATTTCAAGTGCAATGTAGGCGGATCTGGGCTCATAATCCATTACGGAGCATGAACATACTTTCCGATAACTTAAAACCGAAATGTCTACTTGTTTAGTACATTGACGGTGAAAATACTCATTACCTACGTGTGATATTAAAATGTAGTTAGTAAACTAAATTCAGTAAAATCGTTATAGCCTGGACCCGTAATGCATTTTATTTTAACGTTGTAAATACTTAGCTAAGTTGTTTATTTTGTGCCATATACCAAAAATAAATGTGTACCTACCTACCTATATATTAAAGTGTTTAATATTAGATACATTGAATTAATATTAGTTAACTTTATTGTGTAAGTTGACAGTGTTCATCTATTAATAGACTGAACATCTGAATTTAATGAAATACCACATGTATTTATTAGCTAATTCTTAAGTACAGACTTTACGTGTATACCTACGACCAAATAAGCCGGTAAGTATTTATTTATTCCTACTTTGAAATATCTGTATAAAGTGTTTAGATTCTATATAATTAAATTAAGTAAGCTTTTCGAGTTAATGTATACTGTAATTGAAACATTTTAATGTAAATTTTTTTCATACTTTATACCTACCTACAGGTAGTGAACGTGCCGTACACGTACCTATCTACCTACCTACCTTTAATGGCAGACAAAAATATTTTGTTCCCTAGAATTCTAGGGTCCTTGTTAGGCATCGTCTGCTGCCGTGTTACGATAGATATAAATATATTTAAACTCTATAAGGTACAAATGTACAATAGCATTTTGTATAATATGGTAACTACATGCCTGGCACATTCATTCAAATATTCGAAGATATAAGCTAACCTTTAATGTAAAATACTATAGGTACTCTAAAGATATTTTATTGTATTTACTAAGTGTGGGGACATATATGTATTGATAAATAATTTCTAATGCACTTACTTTAATTATTATATTGTTCATTCATAAAACATTTACACACTTACCAAAGAAAGTTATACCTAAGTTCCCATAAAAAAATTAAAAGTACATAAGTAAATCTGTCACGAATAGTGAAATTAGTTTACCATTTAGGACTACAATTAAATGTTTCATTACCTACTTCGAACTATTTACCGCACTAAATAAAATAGTTATCTACCTACCTAGACTCGCGAACAAATACTTAAAAATAAACAGTTCATTTTCTCATACGCTAGGTGACAAAATGAATGGCATACACATGGACTTAGTGTTTATTATATTAAGTCCATGGGCATACAAGATCTCTGTGTATTTATAACAGGTTAAAGGAAAAATATTTTTTTTAAAGAAAAAACATTTACATAGAGGTTAGTGGACAAGTAAAAATAGTATCGTTTAATCTGTGCACTGGGTTCGCCAGTTTACTTAAATCCGATAATGGGAACTCCAAAAAAGGTTCTTCCCACAGAAATATTCCATTCTATGGTCAGAAGTTCTTCTTAACGTTATCATAATAGTAAAAACAATTTCTAACTATGTACGGTCGACAGCATATCAAGGTAAACACTTGCAGATCGATATTAGTGCTTATGCCAACGATTTCAGAGCGATCAAATCCAAAGAGGATAGTCTGCCGTGCTTGTTACTGTACATACTCTTTTTTTAATATTATTTATTTATTTATTTAAAAACTTTATTGCACAAAAAAAGTACAAAAGGTGGACTTAATGCTAGGAGCATTCTCTACCAGTCAACCGTTGGGTCATGCAGATAATACGTTTATGGGTGCGGTAACAGTAAAAATGTGAGTATGGATAACAACAAAATTAATAATCATAAATAGCAGAAAATTACACACGAGAATAGAATATTCATACATAGGTTCATGATAAATAAATATAATAATTAAACAATATAATATATATATACATATATATATAACAAAATAATATATATAAATATATGCAAACAAGTGAAAAAATAAAGCAAACAATTGAGCAAACAAAATTTTATGTAGAGGGGGAGGAATAAAAGAATTCACGAACTTTTAATTTAAAAATTCCCTTAGTGAGGGATTGTCGAGTTTATTAATTCCGAATCAACCGACTTCAATTAAAATAAACGTCAATTAATTTAATAGTGAGTATTTGTTCTTTCAATACAACCGTTTTTTACGCTTTTAAGTCATAATATCGTCTTTTTATTTAGATTTTTTTTAATTACCTACAAAAAACGGAAGAATTTCGATTCGGCTTGCAGTGTGGATTCGAACCTACGGCCTTTGCATATCGCCTTATTTCAACTAAGAACATAATATTTAAAGTTCGCTAGTGCGTCATGCATGATGCACTTTGCAAATTTGAAGACTTTTTTAATTCATAAAAAACAACATAATATAGGTAAACTAATAAAAAACAGCGTTAAGAGTTTTATTTTTTTTTTATAGTAACGCAATTTATTGGCTCCTTCCAGCCTGATGATAAGCTAGAGAGGAACCCACATCGCGATGACAACGGATTTGATACCGAAACATCCTATCCGTTACCATCGCCATACTGGTCTGCAAGATGTTTCTTTGCGCTAATAATATATTTACTTCAGTGATAGTTTTTACTACTTAAAATTTTCAGGAACATCAGTGTTATAAAATCTGTTTTAGTAGATAAGTAGTACAGTCGAAAGCAAACCACTTTGGACTTTGTCCCCCTCTTATGTAGTGGACATAAAAACTAAAATCGAACTGCGAGTGATAACCGTTACGTGTTATCGCCGTACAATAAAACAAATGGAAACTTTAGGAAGAAACATATAAAGTAATGTGATCATTCGGTTTACAAGTCAGTAGGAATAACACTGATGAAGAACTTAAGGTGCGCCAATATGGACCCCTGTGAATGACAGCTTCCACGCAACATCCATTGCGTTTACCTTGGTAGGTGTACCCATGGACCTAATATACTAAGTCCATGGGTGTACCGACCTACTTACTCTAATTTAGGACTGTACCTGCCATTAATATGTATAAGTATAGTACACTATGATCCAATAAGGTTCTGTTTCCCGTGTGAAGGTTTAGGTAGCAATCGCTTCAATCTTATGACTCGTCTGACAATAGCACAATGAAACAGTAATTACCAAGAATGACTCCTCCTCTTAGTTCAAATCTTATTATAGACACAAATAACCATCTATTTGTGAACTTTTTACCTATTTATATAGGTAAGGTATGTACCTACCTGCTTGTTGATGATTTGTGATCAACGATATTTTTAAAAAAATATTGTACATACAAAAGTAAGGCAGTTAATTTTTCGCTCATTAAATTTAAAAGAGACGCAATCCCATATGCCTTAATTTTACAGGACGTGAAAACAAAAAAAAAAAACAAATTAAGGTATTTTATATTATTTATTTGATAGTTCCAGTTCAATGATGTATAACACTAATAGATAAGCTTTAAAACAATAGTAAAAAAAGTACCTCAATTCATTTTGTTTTTGTTTGTTTTAGCCGTCCTGTTGGGATTGTGTCTTTATGCTGCCGCATAGACGTACAAATACCTACCTGACTACTCCTTGCCAAATAAAGGTACAAACAAGTAAACATTAACAACATGTTTTATTAAATTATTTAGGTAGGTACTAACGGTTGCAAGCGCGTCATACTACATCCTTTGAACTTTGTACCGCCCTTATTTCGCGGGCATAAGAACTCATATTGAACTGCAAGTTTAAACCTTTGTGAGCTGTGCCACCGTAACTACCATTTATTTTTGTTACACAGTTAAGGGCAGGTCATGTAATGTAAGATATATAAAAATACATTGAATTGGAATCTTAAGTAACACTAAGTAGGTGGACTAAATATTATCTATATATTTTTTTCGATAATATTTAATGTAGATACCTATATTCCTACCTTTTATAACTACATAATTATCTATGTACCACCTGTAAATATTTTTGTAAACTTTACAATTATTTAGTAAGGTGTAAGATGAAATATTGAATAAATAAATCAGTGGAATATACTTACAAGCATTTTGATTTATCCTATCCAAATATGCCAAACGAATTATAACCAAAATTAAATGCTATGTAACAATGAGTAAGATGCCTACTCGTAATAAGAGTGGAGACAGGTATGAGACCCGTTTAAGCCGTGTATTAGAGGCCGATAACTTCGCTGTAGAAGTAAAGTTCCCATTCTACAAATCATAAATTAAAAATCTCTACCTGCTCTTTACGCCGAGGCTTTGACTTTGATCACAGCCATCCAAAACTGGGTCTAATTTTAACTTCAATCACATCTTCTATTACGTATTTAAAAAAAAGCGATTTAAATCTTAATCAATTTGTTTTATTTGAACCGCTTTGTTACTGAAAAACTAATATACGTTTTTGAAGCGTATAGTTTATTTAGATTTTATTTTAATAAATCAGTTGATTTGATCGATTCAAATTTAATTTTTACGTCCCTATTGCCAATGGGGCATTTCACGCGAAGCGGGCAACGAAAAAAAAGGTTCTGAAATTCGTTCATATTTGGCATACTTATAGTTCTGGGGGATAGAAACATGTTTACGAAATTTTTTTTTTTTTTTAAGTTTTGTTGTTAAGTTATGGGGCTCTATAGAATTCACCTAATGGGCGGAAGGGTTTCTTTAAAGCCTTGTTTTCATGTTGAACATGATTTTTATTAAATAACCAATGGTTCAGCTTTTGTAAATAATTGACCGTTCGAAAAAAGCGCGGGAAACGTCGGTGTTAGGTCGACTTTTGTTTTTGCTTTCATAATATCATAATTTTATCATTTATATTCATAATTAGGATCAGTTAAGTAGTCAAAGTTATGTATTCTGTTTATTTGTGTATAATTTAGTATATTAGTGTTGTTTCTTCTGGATTTGGGTAAGTTTTTTATGTAGTATAATTGTTCATGAACGAGCCCGAAGATCCTGGGGGCACAAGCCCCCAGGTTGCTAGTTTTGTCACAATATTACATTCCGGAATGGATACGGAGGGGTCTTTATTAGACTCTGACACCTCTAGCTCAAATAAAATGCCTAAACGCAAGAGGGCTTCAGTGCGAAAGATATGTAAGCACTGTAATAAAAAAAAGAGGAGACACCAAAAGTCAGGCACAATCAATGAATTTGATTGCCACTGTGATAATTTGAATGAATCCCCTATTAGTGAAAACACGGTGTGTCCTCCGCCTGAACAATCTGTTTCCAGTAATCCTATAGATTCTTCAAGTGTTCGCGACTCTCGTCCTCCTATTAGCAGAGTATTTTACCAGGCCTCAGATGTGTCTCCTTACGTGGTTCATATTCAAAAAACTCAGTTGTCTCCAGATGATAATTGCAATATTCACCCAGTTCACTTTGGGCATTTTCTTAAGAAAAACAGGTTTAATAATATTATTGATGGAAGTTTAAAGAAAATCGGTAGAAATAGATTGACAGTCTCTTTTTCTAACTATCAGGATGCGAATAATTTCATTTCAAATAAAACATTAGAATCAAAGAACTATAAATGTTTTGTTCCTAGTTTCAATGTCTCCCGAATGGGAATAGTAAGAGGCATACCTATTGAATGGACAGATGACGACATCATTTGCAATATCTCGGTGCCTCCTGGTACTGGAGACATTATTAAGGTTCGGAGATTGAAAAGGAAACAGTCAATCAACGGCAAAACAGAGTTTGTTCCTATTGGAACCGTAGTTATAACTTTTGATGGGCAAGTTCTGCCAGAAAGAGTTTTTATATGTTACAATGCACTCCCAGTTGACCTCTACATTTACCCCACAATTCAATGTTTCAACTGTTGTAGGTACGGGCATATAAAATCTCAATGTAGGTCAACTCCTAAATGTTATAAATGTAGCCAAGGTCACTCAGGTGATAATTGTTCTGTGGAGGAAGAAGCCATTACATGTAATTTATGTTCAGGTTCTCATATGGCTACCAGTAAAAAGTGCCCTGAGTATTCACGTCAAAGGTCCATAAAAGAAACTATGGCTAAACGCTGCATATCTTATGTAGAAGCTGTTAAGTTACATCCTCCGGTATCAAAATCATATGCAGATGTTTTGACTTCTATGCCGTCACAGTCAGTACCCCCAAAAGCTTCAATTAACTCGCCTAAAAACAAATCTATTTCTGGAGTTACTTCATATAAAAAAACTATTTTTCGCAAGCCTTACGTTCCTCCTCAGCACAGTAAAGGCTATGATCGTTCTGTTCATGACTCTATAATTGGGACAGAATATAACACACCTACTTACCAAAATGGGTGTGCTTTTATTGAAAATGATAATTTATCTTTAAGAGACTTTTCAACGTTGACAACAAGAGATTTGATTTTAACCCTAATAACTTCCTTGTCTCAATCTCAGATTATACATTTACCGTCCAACGTTGCTCAACCAACTATGACTTTGCTGAAAAATCAAAACAACAATAATGAACAGAGCAATTCAATGGAATTGCCGCAGCATAACTAACAAAAAAAGTGATT
Source organism: Glyphodes pyloalis (assembly GCA_037074685.1). Lineage (NCBI taxonomy): Eukaryota > Metazoa > Arthropoda > Insecta > Lepidoptera > Crambidae > Glyphodes > Glyphodes pyloalis. The sequence continues at coordinate 5,836,235 of JAYKKO010000025.1, forward strand.
TAATACATTTATTAAATAAATATACTCCTTTTATTGTTTCCCTTCAGGAAACCTGGCTCCGGCCAGATACTTATTTTAGAATATCGGGCTTCTCTTGTATTAGGGAAGACCGATCAGATGGTTATGGAGGCGTTGCTTTACTTATTCATTCTTCTTTAAATTTCCTTCATATTCCAATACCTTCACATAATAATGATTTTTCAATTATTGCAGTAAAAATATACAACATATGCTATGTGTCTATTTACATACCACATCCTTCTTCTTCAATTTTTGATGAGTTACAAGTTATAATAGCTAATCTTCCTAAACCATTGGTTCTAATGGGCGATTTTAATGCTCAGCATCAGGCTTGGGGTAGTTCTAATTCAAGTTACTATGGGGCTAGAATCCTGGATATTCTAGATAATTATAACTTGTGTTTGTTGAATACAGGCTCTTCTACCCGTCGAACTAATCCTCATGAAGGTATAAGTGCCCCTGACCTTACCATTTGCTCACCTTCTCTGACTTCCTCATCAACATGGAATGTACTTACATCTTCATTTGGTAGTGACCATTTTCCTCTTCTTATTACTTTTGAATCTAGACTTGGAAAAATTTCTTGCAGAAGGAAGAGGTTAAAATATAAATTAGATGATGCTGATTGGGAAAAATTCAGAGAATGCGTTGATCAAAAAATTTCATCACTTCCTGATATGAGTGAAAGCAATAATTCATTGGGTGCGACAAGACTGACATCATTATTGATAGAAGTAGCTGATGAAATTTTCCCTCATAAAAAAGATAGTGCTCCCAAAATCCCTTCTCCTCCCTGGTGGGACAAAGAATGCTTGGCAGCGGTTCAGAAAAGAAAGGAAGCCGAGAAAAGGTATCTTTTAAATTCTACAAGTGAAAATTTTGAATCCCTTTCTGAACTGATCTCAAGCACTCGCAAGTTATTTAAAAAGAAAAAATGGGAGGGATGGAGATCTTTTTGTTCCTCTATATCTCCTGACACTTCACCGTCCATTGTTTGGAATAATATCCGCAAGTATAGATCTATCTTCAAAGAACCAACGCCTTCATATCTTCCGGATCATATTATTGAAAATTTTTTAGACATTTTAGCTCCTCCATCTACCCCAGAAAAACTTTTTACTCCTTTTTCTTTTCCGTTAACTGAAGATAATGATTTAGTCCTTAATGCTCCGTTTTCTATGATCGAACTTAAAGGTGTTCTATCTTATGTCAAAGATTCTGCACCTGGTATGGACGGTATTCCCTATTCATTTTTCTCCCATTTAAATGATTCTGCCCTTTCTTATTATTTGTCTCTTATAAATAACATAATGACTAGTGGAGAAATACCACTTGCCTGGAAATCTCACGAGGTTATTCCCATTTTAAAACCGAATAAACCACGTACAGAAGCTACCTCGTTTCGCCCTATTGTCCTTTCAACTGTCTTGGTTAAAATTGCTGAGCATTTAGTAAAAAATCGTTTAGAATGGTTTGTAGAAAGTAATGGCTTACTAGCAGAAAGTCAATTTGGTTTTCGAAAAGGAAAAAGTACCATGGATAGCCTCGGCATTTTTACGACTGATATACGGTTAGCATTCTCGTGTAATCATTCGGTTCTTGCAGCATTTTTAGATATATCTGCTGCATATGATAACGTTATTATATCTATCCTTATGGAAAAGTTAAAAAAATTAAATGTCCCGTCAATGTTGGCAAATTTTATTAATAACTTATTAACAGAAAGGTCTATCAACGTAATTCAGGAAGATTCTCCAATTATAACAAGGTTAGTTTGGAAGGGGCTCCCTCAAGGCTCCGTTTTAAGCCCTATTTTATATAATATTTACACTTTTGATCTTCATTCATCCATATCAGACATAGATGGTTTTCATATTCTCCAATATGCTGACGATCTACTCTTTTACTTTAAAGGCAGGGATATAGATTCTTTATGCATTTCCTTAACCTCTGCGTTAAATAGTTTTAAAACATGGTTAGATCTTAACGGATTAAGTCTTTCGGTTTCTAAAAGTGCAGTGGTTTTATTTTCTCGAATGCGGCTTCCTCCTCCAATTTCTGTTAATTATGAAAGTGTTACTATTCCTAACCTGAAAGAAGCAAAATTTTTGGGAGTCATTTTAGACCATAAATTATCAGGTCTCTCTCACTGTCAATATGTCTCTGCTAAATGTGAAAAGTTCTTGAACATCCTAAGATGTTTATCCGGGGTATGGTGGGGAGCCCACCCATTTTCTCTAAAACTTATATACAATGCTTTGATTAGAAGTAGGTTAGACTACGGTACTTATTTTTTAGAACCAGAAAGTGCACTAGGATTAGGTAAATTAGATACCATTCAAGCTAAAGCTCTCAGATTAGTTACTGGTGCTATGAAGTCCAGCCCTATAATAGCTTTACAAGTGGAATGTGGAGATCCACCATTAAAATTAAGAAGGCAATATCTTTGTGACAAATTCTTATTTCGGGCACTACAGTTTAATAACCATCCGCTATATCACAAATTAAAATATTTGTCTGAGCTTATTCAAACTTCACCTTACTGGTCCAATAAAAATTTACCATGTCTAGTTGTAAGTTTTCTGAAATTTATAGCTCTGCAAGCTCCTACACATAGGTCTCAGTGCTTACCAATATTTGAAATTAATTTTGAATCACTAATTACGTGTCCTATCATACACTTAAACTTAAATCTTTCTAAAAAGGATCCAAATGTCAATTTTAATTTTAACTTTATTGTAGATAGGGACTGGCCAAATTGGCATCATGTTTACAGTGATGCCTCTAAGCATTCTGACAATAATCCAGTAGGTGTAGGTATTTACCATCAGCAATACGGAATTGTTCAGAAAATTAAATTACCTCCAGAATCTTCAATATTTACAGGAGAATGCTTTGGCATCTTTAAATCTATAGAATATGTTTTGCTCATGAAGCTTACTCAAACAGTAATCTTTTCAGACTCCAAAAGTGCGCTGCAAGCCCTTAACAGGTTTTTATTCAAACAAAATTCCAACAGTAGTGTACTTATTTTCGAATGTAGGAAATTACTACAAAAAGCAGCTCTTAGAGGTTATAACGTTCACTTTGCTTGGATCCCTGGACATTGTCATATTCCTGGAAATGAGAAAGCTGATCGATTAGCAAATGATGCCATTGAGTGTGGAGACGTATATGCTTATAAAAACTTTTGCTCAGATCTGGTTGCTCTTCCTAAAGCCTTCCTCCGGAGTTCCTGGCAGAAGGATTGGGACAAGAGCAGTAGAATCAAAGCAAAACATTATAGAGCAATTCAATCTGTTATTCCCATCAAACCATGGTTCCACACACTGAGGCTTGGTAAAATTGCCACGACTAGCATTATTCGTATGCGACTTGGTCATGTTTGTACGCCCGCCCATCTTGCAAAGATTCACGTCATAGATGATGATTGGTGTGAATGTGGTACTGGCATTGGAGACCTAAATCATATATTCTTTTCCTGCCTGTCATATGATCACTCCTCCTTATACCATTCCCTTATAACCCTTCGTATCCCTCTTCCAACCTCTATAAATATTCTATTGCATTTAAATATTCCTGATATTTATAATATTTTATCAATATTCATAACCCAAAATACGATTAAACTCTAATTATTTTATGTTTATTATTCCATACTTTCCTGATCCGAATTAAGATTCCTTTCTTTCCTTAATCGTTTCCTAAACTTTTTATCCACCGTAATCCAAAATTGTCAAATATCCCTTCACACAAGTCAGTGGCTGATGCACTAGTCGTGCGAGCCAATATATACAAAAAAAAAAAAAAAAAAATTGACCGTTCTTTTTGATTCCCCGACCAGATTCTAAATTTAATTTTTTTTTAGTGGTGTTCAACCGGAAGTAACTTTTCAAATGTATATTTTTTCAATTTCGACCAATTTTTTTTTTTTTGCTTTCTTAGGATGAAATAAAGCTTGACGTTCATAAATTATGTCACAAAAATTGTAGGATGGGATCTCAAGTAGTTTGAGAAATAAATATATTAGATTACACACATGTCATTCTGGGCGCTTGGTAAAGTTGGTTGGTTTGTTAAAAAAATATATACCTACGTAGTAAGTTCGATGAGAGGTGACGTATAGGCATGCACAGTTGTAGTTTTTACATTCATAACCTTATAATATATTATAACTTAATGAAACAATAAGTTAAATATTATATTTTTTATTTTATAATTTTTACAATTTTGTTATTGCAATCAACACTGGTTCGTTTCATAGCAATTCCTTCAGAAGTTGGAACAAAACAATGGTATGTTTTTGTCCCTGGAATAGTAATTGATGTTTGAAACCGTGGTTTAAGAAAAAATCTTTGGCGGTCGATGTCATCTTTGGCGCAGTAATAAATGGCCGTATGAGTTAAATTTGAATTCGCCCATTCATATAATCGCTTTGGCGTAGCAATTGCTCTGTTTGGAGGCAACTGTAAGCTCGCACGAGTTGCTAAACGTTTCAAGTTTCCTCCAAGCCCATCGCATGGCCCTTTACCGTGAGAGGTTGCGTGAAAATGGAACTCTGCATCTGTCTTAAAATCGTTTTTATAAAAATATAGGTTCGCAAAATTGAACCTATTTTTAAAATGTTGTGGAGCACCATCTGTGATGTAAATAATTTTCGATACACCGATTGTTTTTCCTGAATGGTGCTCGTGCAGTATTTTTTGAAACGCATATAATGTTGCTGTATCATGTTCCAAATCGTCTGGAATCATGATAATGCTGCCGTGTTTTATTTCATTCTTATTTCGATAATAAAATACCGATGTTGGTAGAGTTGCCTGGTCATTATTCCAATGAAATGATTGAACAAAATTGTAAAAATTATAAAATAAAAAATATAATATTTAACTTATTGTTTCATTAAGTTATAATTTATTATAAGGTTATGAATGTAAAAACTACAACTGTGCATGCCTATACGTTACCTCTCATCGAACTTACTACGTAGGTATATATTTTTTTAACAAACCAACCAACTTTACCAAGCGCCCAGAATGACATGTGTGTAATCTAATATATTTATTTCTCAAACTACTTGAGATCCCATCCTACAATTTTTGTGACATAATTTATGAACGTCAAGCTTTATTTCATCCTAAGAAAGCAAATAAAAAAAATTGGTCGAAGTTGAAAAAATATACATTTGAAAAGTTACTTCCGGTTGAACACCACTAAAAAAAATTTAAATTTAGAATCTGGTCGGGGAATCAAAAAGAACGGTCAATTATTTACAAAAGCTGAACCATTGGTTATTTAATAAAAATCATGTTCAACATGAAAACAAGGCTTTAAAGAAACCCTTCCGCCCATCAGGTGAATTCTATAGAGCCCCATAACTTAACAACAAAACTTAAAAAAAAAAAAATATTTCGTGAACATGTTTCTATCCCCTAGAACTATAAGTATGCCAAATATGAACGAATTTCAGAACCTCACTTTTTTTTCGTTGTCCGCTTCGCGTGAAATGCCCCCAATGTCAGTTAACTATGCGCTTGGACTGTCAACCTTCTGTCAGTGCAGTTCTGTCACTCGTTGAGTTTTCATTCGTTTGATCGGAGATTTTCGGCGATTTTGTGCACCATTAAAAATAATTAATACAATGTAAACAGTAAAATGTTTAGTGGTAAATAAATCATATCGTCTTAATTAAACACTGATGACTGCGTAATCAACATGCCTCCAGTTAATTCGAAGACGAAGAAAAGTGGCGCAGAATATGAGGTAAATGTACCAAATTAGAAGCTCATTTAAAAGGCTGTGCTTGGTTTTTCTGTTTGTTTTGTTGATAGTCGGCTTAGAAAATTATATTTGCGTAAATATAAGATGTAATCCTTAATTGTTATGGAATGATTTGAGTTTAAAATCAAACTTACTAATATATTACGTACAAATATCTTATTAAACTTGTAACCAAAGCTTAATGCAAAAATTATCAAGATTATATTAATTCAGCCTTAATTTTTAGTGTGAATCATCTTTGATTTACACTAAAAAGTTGTAAACAATCATAGATTGTTAAAATTACATATTTTGTCAGGTGTGGTGGGGTTTATTATACATAATTTATCAAATTATAACACTTTTATCTAAATTGTATTCTGAGTACTAGTTCAATTGCAAAATAGTGTGGTCTTAAAACCAATATTGATGGATTTAAAAACTAATAGATTTTTTAATTTGTGTCTTTAGTTTACTTAACAACCAAAGTAAATATGAATGACTTGTTCCATACTAATACTTATCTACCTACTTCTAAAACAACTAAGTCAGCCTTAAACCAAAGGTCAAGGCTTATGGTACAAATAAGAACATGCTACTATTAGGTAGTTTAGAAATGTGGTCTATTATAGAATCTAAATGTGTGTATTTTTAGTTTAAGTGTGTGTTTTTTAATAAAATTTGCTAAAATGATAAACAATCAGTATACTAGTTAAAGCTTTTATATCCATGGTCATCGCGGTGTGGGTTCCTCTCTTGGTTACCATCAGGCGGCTGGTAGGACCCAAAAAATAAACACATTTATTCAATGAGTAAGCAAGATGAAATTAAGAATATACCTTTGCCTGCTATTGTTACTGTTTTCCCGTTTTGTAAGCCATAATAAATGTATTTCCAATCTGCTGTGCTAACTTAGAAAGCTAGACCTATTATCAATCTTAAGATAATATTAGAGATTTGGCCATTTGTAAATGAAAATGATGGTAAGGCTTAGGGAATCTACCTAAGAGGCAACAAACTATTTGGTTTACAATTAATTTATAAATTATTATTTGTATAGACACCATCAGCAAAAGATTTACAGTACTTTTACATTTTACTAGTCCATAAATTAAATATTTATTTAAAAAACCTAAAGATGCAATTTTTCTTTTTCATTTATACATTTCAAGTTAGCTAGTGTGGCATGAAGCACTATAAACATTTGTAAAAATGTAAATAATTATGTTTGCTTTTTATATATACATAACATAGGTCATAAGTTACAAAGTATTTAATGAATAAAAATGATGCACATAAACTGGATTAGCTCTACTAAATTTATAATAGCATGTTATTCATTTCAAGCTTTGATTTAATCTAGAAATTGTTTATTGTAGAGGCCGTAAGTTTGCATATTATTTGTATAACACTATAATATGCATTAACGTGTCTGGTTAGCACATTTGATATTTACATAACACAACCTGTGGAATATTATTATAAGCAGTCTCGAAAGAGCATTGTGCTATCCATCCTTTCTATTGACAAGTCATGTCTTAGATTTAACATTCTTTGTATTGGTTCATGAATATGTAACAAAAGTATGAGTTCAAAAACTAAATTTCCATCTCTTAGAGAGATGGATATCAAATGTAATAAATATGCATTTGTATGGAAAATATCACTTTTAAACCCAATAAAATGTGTATAAAGAGTAGTGCTCAACAGTTAAATGACATTGTCTAAATTTACTGTTTGTTTTGACGTTTCTAGACTACCCTTAACTAAAGGCAGTGTAGTAATGATCAATAAATAATTAACCCCGTTTAAATTTAATTTATTTTGTTATTATTTGTATGTAACTGTGTGGTTAACATTAGAATTTCTTCTGAAATGAAGCTACATGAAGCTAAACAGCTTCAACATAGTTTACAAGGTCATATTAAAACCATATAATTTTGGTTTCAGAATATAGTGGTAACTAAATGTACAGCCCTGGACTTTGAGAGATACATTCAAGAAAACAAGACTTTACTGCTGAATGACCCTCTACGGGATATTCTTCTCTATCCTACTGATGATGTGTCTGTAAGTATTATTTATTGTATAGTACTTAAAAATATTTATCAGGAACTGTATGTTGGCATCATATTGTAGGAAACTACTTCAACATTGACCATGGGAGATATTATGGTCCTATCTACCTAATTCTCAAAATAACATTAGAGAAATTTTATTCTAATTAAAAATTTTAATTTATTTGAATATTAAATTAATAGGTATTCTTTACTTCGACTTCTGAATAGATACTCTTTACTTAGGTAGTTTTTGTGATGCCTATTCAGCATGGGGTGATATTGGATCCAACAGTAAACCACTTTCTCTAGAAGTGACTCTTGCCCACACTATATGGCTGGCGTGGTTAACACGTCATACCTGGCTTTTAATCCAATCGCCCGAAAATTAAAATAAATAGTCCTTGTTGGACACCAACATGTGTGCATGGTCACTATAGGTTTCATTCATAACCAAATTAAAACTGTATTTCATTCATAACCAAATTAAAACTGAGCCAAATTAATTTACTCACGAAAAACCCACTCGTTTACGCAAACTGTAAGGGCGAGAATTCCGAGAATAAATTCAATTCAGCGTACTTGTTAAACAGGCGCGGACGGTGCGGAAATTGTTTTATTGCCCAATCCTAATAAGCTTCAACAAACCCAAATTCAATAAAACCAAATACGTAGGTCGCCTCAGATTCTATAGGTAGCATAGGTACCTATATCCCATTATGAGAAAAAATAAACGAAGGCGAAGTCTTGCCAATGATAAGCCATCACATAGCTTAGGTTACAACTTCCCTTAGCCTAATACCTACTTGGGCGTGATCAAGTCTGTTCTCGGAACTATTTCGAAAATGTTTAATATTACGTTTTACTAAAAACCCAAATAAAATGTCAATTTGTGGTAAGTGTTTTATTTACCATCATAAAACAGGCAATGCAATATTTGACATGGGTTTGTGCCTATCGTCACATTCGTAAAGCAGACGCAAGAGGTGTTCACATTTCGTCCTATTCGATCATGATCCTAAAGTAATTTTTGGCTCATCTTAAAGGAATCTCAGGAAAGCTGTTACACTGATCACTTTAACTAATCAGTTTAACAACTAAACTGAACCTTTAGAAGGTACATCCACGATCCAATCGTGAGGTAGGTACTTTAAAAATGAATGAATACTTAATCTTGCGGGAAATTGAAACTTTTTAGCTGAGATATACCATGTCCGCTGACAGACGTTTGAATTAAAAACTTCATTTTTAAAGCCGAGAACGTTTAAAAAGTGATTTATAAGATTATTTAGTTAGAAAACTAAATCGCCGATGTTCTTAAAGATTTTTTTAATGCAAAATTTACTTGTTTAATGCCTTAGAACGTACCGTAAAATACGTTTTATAGATATAGCTCAACGTAACGTAATATGCTAAGAAGCTGACGCACATATAATCGATGAAGCCAGTAAATGGCGTTACATAACGACACTAGCTTATGCACGAGGAAGTGGATGCACCTGCTTCATTAAATATGGACAAATATTTGAGACATGCTTAATATGCTAATAGCATTTAGTCTGATGCTCTAAATGTATAATCAGTGATCGCTTCCGGTCGCCTGCTCGTTCACAAGAAATTTAATCTTTCCGTCTTTATCGCAATTCCATTGTCATTCTTCTGCGTAAAAACTTGAAGTAACTAGATATTAATTACTAAGTATTAGTTTCTAACTGAAGATTCTACTATTAATATTTTACCAGTAACTAGGAAGTGGGTATGAAAACAGACGTAAAGTTGTAATACACCTACATTATTTTGTCATACCGTAATATCGGTAATTACCCGTTAAATCAGTCGCTGCTAATGTGGTTTTAAGATAATCATGTTAAATAAAAACAATAATTACGAGTCGGTTGAAATTCCAATCGCAAATGAACAGGATATATTTTATTTAAACCATAGAATTGTATTCGTTGCCGAGAAGCTTTATGGCAACTATTGCCTAAAAATAATCCTGCTTAAAAAAAGTTAAAAAACGTAAATTCTTTAATAAGTGAAAACTACTAGGTACATTTGGTTGATCAAAAGCACGAATTCCAACACATGACTTGAGGTCTATTTTATGGTAAACTAGCTGTTGCCGCGGCTTCGTTTACCTTATGTCGGGAGATTTTTTTTCTTTATTGCACATACAAAGCACAACAGGTGTAGGTAATGCTAGAAGCATTATCTACCAGTCAACCTTTGCGTCATGCTAAGAAAAGAATTTGCGTTTCCACTCTTGACAGTTCGCGTCCTGGACTTTCGTGTGGCTATGTTATACCTACTACTTCCTAATCTGTCTAGCTGCCAAATTGTATCTACATCGATTCAGTAGTTTTTGCATAAAAACAGCTTTACTTTTATTAGTAGAACGGCAATAAGATTTCTACAGCTAATTCCATTTTTGCCTATGTCGCGAGACAATTGATATATTTTGTGGATAGAAGACTGTTGCGGTTCAGTTCGGTGCTGCATAGCGTTCCAAGGATTCTTTAGAGACTAGTGATCCAGTATATGCTCGTAAAGATCTACATTAACGCCGGTTTCCAATATTTTACGATTCGTTATTGTGTCAAAAATGACTATCTGTTATTTTCCAACCGACTACATGTCGTTAATACCGATCCATAATTTACTATCCATGCCAGCTGTCATCAGTCGTCGGTCGTTCGTTTTAAGCTTACGCCCCGTATAATTTATTACTATCCGTAACTAGAACGGATTGTATGTTAAATATTGGAACCGGGCATAAGACTTTGAAATTGATAACAAGAACCAAACTGCAATTGTAAATACTGCTTGAACGTAATATTCTGACCGAGCATGTCACGTAAGGGGAAGACTTAGTTAGAATTAACTTTTCAGAGCGTAGTATTGCCCAGACGCTGGCGAACTGTGACCACAGCTGTTCCTGATGTCAGAACAGCAGCGTCATGCCCTTTGCTGACCAGGCAGGCCCTCCTCAGCTACGCATCCAGTTGGAACCTGATACATTACAAGTATAGCAGCTACTCCGGCTCATATCTTAACTTGCCAAGGTAAGTGATAATATTGATAATAACAGCGGTGTAAATTGACTTTTAGAGGAAAAAAATATGTAAGTTTCCTGTTAGTCAATCAAACAATAATAAAAGGGTATTTTTTTAGGCAAGAACGAAATATTTCATATTTAGTCACATAGAACTGTACTTATCTAGAACATTTTGTATTGGTACAAAGTCCTATTACGCACTACATTGCAAAGCATAAACTTTTTAAAACCAACCTATTTTGAACTAATAATTTGAAAAAAAACGTACAAGATAAGATAACATCACATATTTTGCTCTGATTCTGTGGTTAGTAGCTAAAGCACTTGTGTTACAGAAATCAGAAACATCGACGCTACCACACCTAGACCCGAGACAATACAGAAAAGTTAGTTTTCCATATTGACCCGACCCGGGACCTCTGAGATGGCCCGACGCCTAAGTCCGGCCAGTTCGCTTCTCGGCAGCGGAGGTCGCCATCATTTGTAAATTAAAAATATACATTTTAAACATTGATCCGCTAAAATTAAATCTGTTTACTAAACAATAAATTCAGCCAGTAAAACTGATATCAGGCAAATACCGTAAATTAAAATCAAATGTCAATGTCATGCATTGTAGATTAGATGCAGTACGAGTGGTGGTCTGATAGGCGTTAAATGTGTAACAAAACATTTCGGCTCTCGTTAACCAACCAATTAACATAGTTTACGCGGCCGTGAGTGCATGGACGACTGTTTACAACTCTGATACCGATTTACAAGGCCACTGACCAATGGCCACTGTTCTATTTTATCCGATATATGACTCACTTCCTCTTTACTAATTGTGTTAGGATATGAATTAATTCTGAATTAACATTTTGCAAGGATGTCACGGAGTTGCAACTTTTGAATTGCATATTTTAAAAGTAAAGTGTGTTATGAACGGTTTTCATACAACCTTTTATTTTTATAATTTTATAATTACAATAGTGCTAGTTCAAAATCCAAAAAATCAGAGTAAGAACCAGAAAATGACAAAGCATTTTTGATTAAATAAAATAGCGACACTTAAAAACTGATTTCGCTTAGCTAACAGTGTCAAAGTTAAAGAAAATATTAGTTTATATACTTAAAAATAAGGCCCTAAATCATGTTTCTTATAAAATGCACTGTGGTTTTCGTTCTTAACCGTCGATAAGTCGCTTTAATTTATCTTGGCTTCTAGATGCTAATTCAGCTTTGAGCAACAAGGACAAAGCTGTTTTGAGCACTGTGTCTGTATTTAATATGAAGTAAAATTTTCTGCATTAAAAACAACTTGATAGTAACCAAAGCTTTTTTTACTTCCTCGATCCCTCATCACTATTGAGAAAGTTAAATTAACTTTGAGTTCTCATATCCTCAATTAAAAGGTATTTTTGTTCCTTTAAGGAATTGACCGAAGAGTTAACAATAGGTTTATGACTTATTATTGTTTACCGACTTATTCTAGAGTAAACTTGAACCATGCTCGAACCACGGAATCGATTTTTATGTTGCAGACCATTAGCCATAAAATTGCCAGAAGAAGTATACGACATAGACACTGAGACTGAATGCGACCATGAAGCTCAAGCAGCGAAGGTGGATTACGGCACTAAGGAGGGTCATCTGCTCAAAGGTTCGTCATTTCATTAATTGCTACACGCCTCATTACCTTGTGTGTGTACCTTGTGTTATGTTAATTGCTCATTTGACTAATTTAGTTACACGCAGGTTTAATGTGACAGGGTACTGAGATTGGCAGTAACGTATGATAGCAACAGACAAAAAGGTCTGATGCTCCACCGCGCAGTCTTATTTTTGATGTGTCTCTCTAAACAATTGACATTGGCTGAATCACTGCATTGTTTCAAAACGCGGAGTAGAGTCCACAAAAAAAATAAGATGTGATGAGGCAGTATTGTTTGATAAATTGATTTTTTTTCTAGGCCCTGAAATTGGATCTGAAAGAATCTTCAGCAACCTGGCTTCCAAATCGTTTAAAAAACGCTATTGCTCAATGGTCAGAGAGGCGGACGGCACTTACATTCTCGAAGTGTATAAAGATGAGAAGAAGACGGATACAAAGCTCACTATTGTCATGGACTTCTGCTCAGATGTTGTTAAAGTTAGTATATGTCATTTAACCTAACAATGTGGCGAAATATCTCCACCTTGCAGAAGACCGCAGCCAAATAACAATCACTTCTGTGTGGTGTTCTTGCATGTGTGTATGGTTTCCAGAGCTTCTGGCGGGTGCTACATTAGTAGCAGGGGTCAAGCATTTAAGGTAAGAGCGACAAGTCCAGTAACAGATTTATAATGCTGTACTTGTCGCTTTTAAGCTAGGACCTCATTACCACTTAACATCAGTTGTGCTGAGGTCAATCTTGAATTGAAATATAAAATAATAATAAAAAAATATTGACCTAACAATGCAAATGAGGTTTATAAGAAACACAGCATTAAGATGTCAAGAAATAAGCTAAGAAAGTAGCGCCTAAACTTCCGTCCATATTATCGGATGGAGGAAAACCTGTAACCAGCAATGTACACTCAATAGCACGTCAGATACATGTACACTGTGTACTTTGCACCGCCCTAATGTCGTTCGCATAAGAACTAATATCGAACTGCGTACAAAATAAAATAAATAATGAACATTTGTCAGTTTATTATGTATCGGCTACAGTTTGATTTTTTTTTTTTTTTTATAGAATCCCAAACGGGGAAGGTTCTGTTTCGAATTGAGAATGGCTGGCGGAAAAGGTTACACATTTTCAACCGAAAACGAAGAGGAAATGAATGAATGGATTAACGCTTTCAATGCTGCTTTGAAGAAAAACCAGGATAATCAAGAGAACAATCAAAATGACGAGGTGTTAGATAAAGGTATGACGTGTTTTTTTGTGAAGTGGTTTATAACTACATATCATAATTGGCTACTTGACAGTTTTTGAAAAAGTATTGTAAAATGTGCGCCCGTTCATTTTATATCCCAAGCAATTCGATTTATCTGGTAAAAATGTAAATAACCAGAGAAAAATAAGATTTTGTGTAACACATTTAAAAAACGCGCGAAAACGCCAAGTCACGTCACTGTTGCAATTATGACGTCAACGTTCTAGACATCGAACCGATACGCATAGGAACGACTTGATTAAGATAAACGGAAAATGTTTCAATAAATTCTTAATACGGTTAGACACACAATAATTCAATTTAATCGATAAAATAATCATTGTTTCGCCATATTAAAATAAATAATTTTCGCCGACAGCTGACATTTCCTAATTGCAAGGGTGGTTTCCGTTTCGGTTCTTTTGTTCCACAGATAATAAAAAGGAAAATTTATTTTGCAAAATTAAAATACTAAAAATGCTTTTAATTAAAAAATTAAAATGTAAAATTATTACTTATCTAATAAGCTAACATATCTAACACTTTTGATATTTTATTGTTAACACTGTCAAGTAGCCAATTTTACTATCTAAAACAGCTTCATGAAATTATACGACATTTTCATTTAAATAAAAGCCAGCTACTGAGCTGAATCATACCTATATATGCTTATATACCAGAACATCAGCATACATCGATCTGATCCAAAATAAGTAGCTCAAACACTTGTATTGTTGAATCCCGAACCCACGGTGGTACCCGTTACATTATACATACCGTGTCAACAACGTAATATTACGTACCTACTTTTTTAAATATTAGGTGGCATTCAATGTGTTAAAAACCCAGACAGAAAGCAGACCCAAATGTTCATCACATGAATGTTTTGTTCTGAAAAAGATTGAACCCATGACCATCGAATTAACAGCTAAGAACACTAACGAGTGTAGGTACTATAGGGTAGTCCAATAAAAATTTTATTGATAGACATTCGCCTTTTTTTAGATGCAGATGTATCCTTAACAGCAGAACCGCCTCCCCCCACGTACGGAACCCTGAAAGGTCTCGAGCATAGCATGAACCCGCTACTGATGCGGTACTCTCGCGAGACCGATATGTCCATAGCGGCGGCGCGGAATGAGTGCCGTTCCAATATATTTAGCATGCCATACAAGCGGGCCCCCTCGCCTGAACCTCAGTTAGAACCGTTCAAGTAAGTTGCCTCCTATTACGAAAAAAAGTTCCGAGACAATCAACCGATTCACAGTCCAGACAGCAAACGCAATAGTTATTTATTTATTTCAAATAGGTTTGCAGACAGATTACAGTCAATGAGAAAAACAATAAGACACAAAAAGCATACACATCATGTTTAAACACTTTAGCTTACATTTAGGAATTCAATATAAAAAATGACTTAAAACTAGTAAAACAAAACAGACTTTACTGGACTATCGTGGATAATTGGGACCTCAGAGTATCGGATTTTTTTTTCTTGTAATGCCCAAATCTAGCATTAAAAACATCTATGCCACCACCACTGTAAACCACATCGTTGTACGTACGGCACATTTTAACAATTGGGTTAAAGAAGGAGGTGTTGTTTTTATACACGCGTATTGAAAAGAATTATAATTTTGGGTGACGCGACTTTAACCTTGTGTTAAAGTTAAGCGAAGAAAGTAAGTTTGGAGCGTCTACATCGGCATGTATTATTTTGTGAAGGCACAATTAGTCATATCGCTTACGTCGAGTCTTTAAGGGGATGAGATCAAAATTTCAAAGTTCAAATTAAGCAATGGCAGTGAATTAAATTTGATTCATGTGACAGGAAATCTGATAAAAGAAAAAAAACTAGGCTTCTAACGCAAGCATAGCACTTACCACAACCTGGTTTGAATTTTTTTCCTATTAATTTCTAATATCTACCCGTATTAATACTCTGATTCGAAAATACGATTCCTACTTAGTCATACAAGGTGAATTCCAGTAGATTTTCCTGTAGCAAATAATAATAACAGTCTATTCCTGTAAACAACGACACTATCGTTTCACAACTCACTGCAATGAAGATAAGGGGTTTACAAGATTCTTCTGTTCGCGTTTATAAGCGTTCACAGAATAGGGTATTTTATCAAATAAATAAGTACATCTATAGCCATACTGATAGTAAAAATATAACAGGGCCAATTCTGTATGTTGAAGTTTAAATATTTAAGAGAATTTTGTAATTTATATTGAAGCATGTAAATACAATAAGTGTATTTTTGTGTCTTTCTGTCTGTCTATATGTATCTTGACCGCTTATCTCTTAGAAAGTAGTGAATTAATTTAAAATTTAACTTACTTCCATTTGGCATAAGCTAAAACCTGCGATACTTGTCATCCCGAAAATTAGAACTGAAATCGTTGACATAAAACATGAACTTAGCTGTAATTTATGAACACTTTGTTCAATATCACTGATTGGTACCTTTTTTTAAAGAGGTATCTTAAAGCTTACCCAGTATTACAAAATTTCAAGGTTGATTCGCGAGAAAACTTTATCGTTTTTTTATTAACAACTATTCGAAACAATTTAAACAAGTGTGGTTCATTTTGTTCCGTTCTGTCGCAAAAAGTTTTAATGAAAGAATGAATTTTATAAACATCGCTCGTTCTTTTCAGAGAACATTTCGGCCAAAGAATTTTGCTCAAATGCGAAAGTTTAAAGTTTAGGTTACAAGCGCCGATAGACGGCGATAAAGAGCTACTGTGCCAAGTAGAGCCTTACTACACACACCTCGCTCTGTACGACGCCAGGAGCGGCAAGAAACTCACAGAGAACTTTCATTTCGACCTAAATCATGCTGCAGTGAAGGATCTAGTCAAGGAAACTGAGTGCACCAAGTCATTAGTTGAGAATTTTAGCTACGATGTTAAGTTAGACGTTAATCAAATTTCGGACGACTGGTTCAGGTCGAAGAAACAGGTAAAAATATATATTATTATATTATTGAACAACATTACATACATTGCTCTGGCTCTGTGGTAAGTAGGTTAAGCACTTGGGTTACAGAAATAAAAAACAACGACGGCACCAGGGGTTGATAGCTAAGAGATTTGTGGTTTTTGATATGTCGCACCAAAATGTTTCTGTAAATTCAATGATTGACAGAAGTGAACCCTCCTTGTACAGTCTTGCTGTACAGTCATTACTATAAGGCTCGCTTTACAATGAGTTTGTTTGTATACCTACATATTAGGGCACGTGTAGGAGTAGATTTTCTAACCTAATAACCTCATTTGAATGGTGCATTCAATAGTTTATTCCGTTACAGGTCATCATTTCAGTGAACAATCCCCATTCGGATTTGTTTCTAGTAGTGAAAATTGATAAAATACTTCAAGGGCATGTGAGCCAAGTGCTCGAGCCTTACCTTAAGGCCACAAAGGACCCGAGACTAGGCCTCAAAGTACACAAGGCGGTGCAGGCCTACGCCAATCGTGTCGGTACTTATAGAATGCCCTTTGCTTGGACGGCGAAACCTCTGTTTAGGTAAGTTTAAAATGTAGGTATGTGCTATTGTGCATGTTTGAGATTTGAAACGAATTATTCCAAATTGGCTGTCTAAGTAAGCCTCAGCTGATATTCATAGACAATCTAAGTTTGAGACGATTTGATTGATAGGCGCATTTATTTTTTAATAGTTTAGAAACCAAAGACAATCTAAAGTGGAATTTAATAGATTTAACATTACTTCTCATAGATCATTGCAGAGATTATAACATTCTTAAAAACGATTCATAAATGCTTATCAATCATTCTGATTATAATGGTTTTAGGCTTTATAGTAATGACTTGGACACCACACCTGAGTTCCCTGCACTTTATCGACAAGAGCCAAATAAGATGTCTGATGAGGATCTATTGAAGATTTTATCGGATTTCCGCAAGCCAGAGAAGTTGGCGAAACTGACTGTGATACCTGGTTGGCTCAACATAAATATTCAGCAAAGCAATGAATTGGTGCCAAGTGAGTATTTGAACGAGTAAAGACTACGCGAATTTTTGTTCCGTTGGTATCGGAAATCGTCATGTGGTATTAAATCTCGTTAACCCTTTAAATATCATAAAACGACATTTATTATTGATAAACATAAAAAAATCACAATCAAATGTTTGGGAAAGCTAAATATGAAAACTTAAAACGGAAAAATAAAGATTACGTAAATAAAATTAAGTTAAAGTTTTATAAATTTGACGAATGTTACTTAATCAACTTTTTTTTTTCCTAAAAGAGCTTGTTTACACGAAGAGAAATCGTGTTTTTCACGATTCGTTTTTTTTTTGACGGCAGCAATGCTACGCTTGACGAATAGTGAAAACTGATGGATACGTCTTTTAAAAATCATGATTCGTTAAAAGTCACGTATCGTCTTTAAAAAATAAATTCGAATATTTTGACGAATCGTGAAAAAACACGATTCCGTATTCAATGTGAACATCTATCTGTTAAGACGTAGGTATCGTGTTTTTTAACGAATTGTCAAAGGTGTATCCCGCGTGAGCTTAAGGCGTATGCCTTAAGTTCAGGGAAGCAAGATTCGGCTACCATGTACGAGTAGTATTTATGTGTAAAAACTGGTAACAGTTTACTTATGTAGAAAACTTTTAAACTTTTACCAAAAGGGGTACCGTGTTTTTAAGCGTATCGTCAAAGACGTATCCCGTGTGAATGCGCCTTAAGTTCAGGGAAGCAAGATTCGGTTACCATACAGTATTTATGTAAACTGTTACCAGTTAACAGTTTACTTAAGTAGTAAACTTTTAACCTTTCTTCAAATTATAACTGTGTGTCCATTAGATTGCATGACGAGCGCGTACGCTGCGCTGAAGCCGTTCCCGCTCCCGCCCACGTCTCCGCTAACGCTCGAGTTGGCAACGCTCAGCGTGGAGCCCGAGCAGCCGTACGCGGCCTACGTGCACCACTTGTTTGTGAGGCCCCTCGCACTCAACTTTGAATCACAGAAAGTTTTCGCCAGGGCTCGGAACATCGCCTGCACTATTGAACTGAGAGATAGTGACACTGGAGATAATAAACCTCTTCAGGTAAGAAGACTCGTGCGATTAATCCAAACGTGTTCTTCACTATGCATTACTCTGTTAAAAAATCTATTGCCGAACACTAACTTTTGTATTAAAAGGTTATATCTGACTCCGACAGGAATTGGTTTCTTTTTTAGGGTTCCGTACCTCAAAAAGAAAAAACGGAACCCTTATAGGATCACTTTGTTGTCCGTCTGTCCGTCCGTCCGTCCGTCCGTCTGTCAAGACCCTTTTTCTCAGGAACGCGTGGAGGTATGAAGCTGAAATTTATATCAATTACTCAGGTCTACTGTCCCTTGAAGCTGTGAAAAACTTCTAAGCCAACGCAATCAAAAGATACAGCCGTTTATGCCGCAAATTTTCGACACTTGCAAGGGAATCAAAACCTACAGGGTGCTTCCCGTGAACTCAGAATCTTGAAATTTGGTACGAAGCAACGTCTTATAGCATAGATAAAGGAAAAATTACGAAAACCATAAATTTTTAGTTACATCACATAATATATTTTTTTTTATAATTTTAAACTTACTACCCATTTCCTCATAAACGCGTAGAGGTATTAAATTGAAATTCATACCAAATACTCAGGTCTATAATACCTTTAAGTTGTAACAAAATCAAACTTCTATGTCAACGCAATCAAAAGAAACAGCAATTTAAGCTGCATATTTTGAAACTCGCAAGTACTCGCAAGGGAATCAAAACCTTACTTCCAGTCGACCTAGAATCTTGAAATTTGGCATGAAGCAACGTTTTATAGCACACATAAAGGAAGAATTCCGAAAACCTTAAATTTTTAGTTTACATTACAAAATATTTATGCTCCTCCATCTTTCCCCATTGTAATGTTATGAATTTCATTTTGCAATAAAAATAACAAAGTTATGACTCGATTGTCGTAATGAACGAACTTTGTAAACCTTGCAGGTTTGTACGGAACCCTCGGTGCGCGAGTCCGACTCGCACTTGGCCGGTTTTTTTATATGTAAATGTTACACAAATTACTAATCTTCTTTTCCCTAGCGAAGCGTGTATTCCTGTTACGCAGCTACGAATATGATACTGAACTATAGCCTAGTAGTATTAGGTATATTGGAGAGGTTGCCTTACAAGGGGAATCTGACCTATTTAGATAATTGTCATTAAAATAATAAAATACTTTAGAATCTTTGTCTTGATTTATATGAATACACTAGATTTCTTTATTCATTGATTATTGTTTCTACTGTTTTCGAAATTTATGGTCAATAAATTGGACCAAATTATGTTTTGTAATGTTTACAATTGTCAGGACAAAAAAAAATACATTTACTGGGATTGTACACGTGCGAAACCGCGGGCCGCTAGAAAGATATAAAGTTTTCCAACGTAGACAGGGCATTAAGCAGTGTTATGTAAAAAATCACCAATCATTGTCACAATCGGACTAAATAGCGCTTCCCACAGCTTCATCAAGCATAACATGTACAGCTGCTTGATTGCGCTTTTACGCCATCTAGTGGATCACAATTTACCATTCTCTTTAAAAGTAACATGCACTTATCTTGCCACTACTTTAAGGTTGTCTACGGGCGCACTGGTATGACTACTCAGTACCGCTGTTCGGTGCTGCACCACAATGCAAGTCCCACGTGGGGTGACGAGGCCAAGATCCGTCTGCCTGCCACCGTCACCCCTCAGCACCACCTGCTGTTTACCTTCCACCATATATCTTGCGATATTGCTAAGAAAAACGACACCAATGTGGAAACTTGCATCGGGTAAGTTTTAAACAATTTCAAGTTGATAGTGAAGAACTTTAGATCGAGTGTACTTATCAGCCGATATAATTGCACAAGGCTACGTCTTTCTTTATTCAATATTATCCCTGATTTTAAAATGTCAAAAAGCTTTTCCTAAAAAGAAAAACAGCATATCATACACTCGAAAATAGGTTAACTCTTTTTACTTTAATGAATTCCATGCATGTCTTTCTCTATGTTACAGATATTCTTGGGTGCCGCTACTGAAAAATAACAGATTCATTGATGAAATAATCAATTTACCTATAGCGACGCACCTACCTTCGGGATATTTAGACATTCAGCCACTAGGTCTTGGCAAAGGAGTAAGTTATATTCTGAATAATATTTTATCCTGATTTCGAATAGAATGCTTGCGGGTGTATGGACAAAAACTACTAAACGAACCTAAATTTTTCTTATATTTGTACTTTCGATACAGAACTTATTTTTTTTTATCTAACGAAATTTAGTTAAATCCTTTTCACATAGAAATCTCAAACTGACAACGCATGTAAAATATGTATCTTTTTAGATTCCTAAAAGCACCAGCAAAACTTACTGTGCCAAGCAGGGTCAAACATTACATGACGAGCTAAAAAGTATCTGCGTTCGTTCATCATGCATCATTTCACAGAACTCGGGTCCAGAAGTAGTGTGGGTCGAAGGCGAGAAACAGCTTTTCCGCTGTCAGCTAGTCCTAGAGTCGACGGTGGCTACGCGCGACGTCCACCTTCACAACCTCTTCAGCCAAGTGGAGCGGCTGATAAGAACCAACTCTCCCTCAACATCGCCTTCCCCGCCGCCGTGGAACGACGTCTGCAACGCGCTCAAGGCGGCGCATGCGATCAAGCTGAGCTCGCTTGTCGCCTTCCTACCGACGATACTGAATCAGCTGTTCGAGTTGATGGTAAGTACCGAAGACATGGCACGTAGATATACTTAAAATGAAGTCAAAACATTTTGAACTTTGTTTCGCTCTTAATTCGTATACATAAGAGCCAAAATCGAACTTCAAATTGAGCTGTGTTGTTGGCAAATAAATAGACTAATTTAAAATAATAGCCGATATTTGTATCAAAAAACTGTTAAGCAATATTATTTTCAGAGAACTTACTGTAGTTACGCTTTCTTTGGTTCGCCATTATTTATTTTATTCGTATTTACAGACAGTTGAAAAAAGCTACAATCAAGATATGGGATACCAAATAGTTAAATTGATTGTTCATTTCGTGCACATGATTCATGACTATGGTCGCAAAGATCTGCTGGACAGCTATGTTAAGGTAAGTCTTATTTCTAAATATCATATCATTAAAAATGGAAAACATCTTTCTATTCTACAAGTAGGTACATGCCATACATGTTTCTATACACCATACAAATAAAATCCATGTATGTCGTAGAATGACAAATAAATATTCTTACTTACATTAATGTTTTTACGCGATGTTTTTGTCAGAACATATTTTTTCCCTTTTTTTTCAATAAAGTTTGATAGAAGACTAAGATTCTAGTCTAGAAAGCTATTTCTCATCTAATAAGCATATATCCAAGTCCTTGCATTGTAAATGACAATGTGGATCAATTATGTATAGATGGAAAGGAAAATAAACCAATATTTTTATTTCGACAGTACGTGTTCAACTGCGTGGAATTCAAACTACATACAGTACTGACTGCGCCCTTACACATGTTTGTGGACCCGAACCAACAAGATTTCCTCTTGGGCCACAAGTTCATGCAGTATTCGGCGTTCTTTTTCGACATCATCATCAAGAGCATGGCTCAGTATTTAATTAACACTGGCCGGATAAAGGTATTTCATTTGTCTTTTATTTATACTTTAAATTTCTGGTAGGGTTTAAAGACACATTGAATGTTGCAAGCTTAGGTCGTGAGTCGTTTTATACTGGAAAAAAATCTACATTAAACCTGAAGTTGCGTACTAAATACAAATACTAGAATCATCAATGTGATTTTTTCGATTAAGACCTACAAAATAACAAGATTAAAATAACGCTATTTCGTTTACTTCCCAACTAGTTCTAAATTTAAGTTGGCCGTGAGTGGAAGAGACAATGTCAAAGGTAACACGTAGGAGCTAGACCCGATGCGGACCCCGGACCTTTAAATTCACGCTATCGATATGATTTTTAATTTCGAAAATGGCCTATAGTATAATTATCAATTTATTTATTAAACGTGCAGTTTCGTAGCGGTTTTTTTTTCGCCTCAATATTTCTGATTGTTTATGTTTTTGTTATTGATTACAGATGTCGAGACATGAAAGGTTTCATCCAGATTTATTAGAAAATATTGATAAATTAGTGACTACTGTTGAACCTTCATATATTCTGCAACAGCCTATGCAAACCCACATATTCAACAAAAATATGGCTTTATTTCTAAAGGTAATAATCGAATAAAGAATCTGATTTCAATTTTTTTCTGATCGATACCAAGACCAACTCTAATCTGTTTTATTTTAGTCATGTTTGTCATTCATGGATCGGGGATTCGTGTTCAGACAAGTAAAGAAATATCTGGAAAAGTTTAAGGCGTGCGATCCTAAAGCTTTGTTCGACTTCAAGTTCACGTTTCTGCAAACTATATGCAGTCATGAACATTTTGTGCCATTCAACTTGCCGCTACACGCCAACATGCTAGCCAAAGACTGTGATGAAGGTGAGGACACGTAATATGTATTATCAAAGGTTATAACTATGTACGTGTTGTTGAACGTACATAGTTTATTTTGTTCTTCCATTAAACTAAAATTATATATTTTAGTAATTGGATGCCTAGACTTATTTATTTTATTATTGCAGATCCCGCAAGACTGAAACTCTCTGAGGAATTTATAATGCGATATTTTCTTGCCGGAACGTTGTTAAAACAGGTAAGATTCCTTCATCCCAAATTTCAAAGTAGGTAAGCAAATAACATTTTTGACGTAATTTGAATTTATGTACCGTTTTTGTTCACTTTATAATATCGGATTACGATAGTAAAACTTTCTGCTTATGATCCAAGTAAAAGACAGACTATCGCCTATTGACGGCGCCTTGGAATACCGGGCTACCAATGACTGCGACAGCGCTGTCGGCAAGTGGTAATGAGGTCCTAACTTAAAGGCGACAAATACAGCATATAATAAAGAATTACTGAACTTGTCGCCATTACTTTGAAGGCTTGACCCCTGCTACTAATGTAGCACCCCAAGGAGCTCTGAAAACCTTACTCACATGCAGGAATACTACAACACAGAAGTGATTGGTATTTGGCTAAGTTAGCTAAGGTAGGTAAGGGGTATTTCACTCATTCATCAGAGTCGGGCTGTTCCAATTCGAGATTTGTTGGTAATGTAACTAATACATAAATGTTCAGTCGTGTTATCGTGTGTGCAGGTGGAGCAGTCGCTGCGCGAGGCGCCGCAGAAGCGTCGCGGCGCGCTGGGCGTGCTGCGCGCGCTGCTCACGAAGCACGAGCACGACGACCGCTACCGCTCGCGACAGTGCCGCGCCCGCCTCGCGCACCTCTACGCGCCCTGGCTCACCATTGTGCTTGGTCAGTACACAACAATGCTTCCTCCACACTACCCGCCAAATTTGTTAGACTGGCTTCGACTTGACTCGGGCGACTTCCATTTGAAGTCAGTTTTAGAGCCCGAGTCAAAGGGGTTGATGTGCAGTTGGACAAGTGTGTAGAGTTACACTTCGGACTTCGCCGTTTGCCGAAGAACTTCGCGAGTAGTGTGGAGTAGGCATTATAAACTGCTGAATGAGTTGGATCGCCTCCATTCCTAATATGAAATATTAAGGCGCTCTCTTCTGCCATTCAGCTTGTGTGAAAAATAATTGCCCGCTAAGCTGGCGCACGTTTAATCGTCTATACACATTATTGTGTTCAATGAGTAATTATTGTTGTTAGAATAGAAAAGTCGTTATTTGGGTAAGCTTTTCAAAAGTATTTATGAATCGTCAAATTGACGTAAAAAGCTACAGTCGTGTTCTGGAGGTTTTAGTTTAGATAGTTTCCCTAGGTTTCCTATAACCTAACGGATGCAATCTCTGTATTTAACGACGTCCCATAACTTTTATATACTCATCTTTATCTCTGGTGCTATCCAGCTTAATGAGATCAGAGACGAGAGTGTGTCTGCACAGAATCCTGAATTTACTAGGTTAAAAAAATCTTCCGTCATGGTAACAAAAAATACTAGTCATTTATGTTTATGACGGCCTCGGTGGCGCAGTGGCTAAGGTAGGCGGCCAAAGCGCGAAAGGTCCCGGGTTTGATTACCAGTCAGGTCAATTTGGAAAACGAACTTTTCTAAATTGACTTGAGTCTGGGTGTGCTGGGATGACGCCCCCGGTTAGTATTCGTCGTCTGGTACTCATAGTACAAGGGAAATCCTTAGTTTGATACCAGGTAATTGGTGTGATTGTCTGGCGCATTTATTTATTTTATAGAAACGAGCCGAAATGTCCCGGCTTCGAAATCTCGACACCTCATACAATATCTACTATTAATGTTGTGACCCGTTATAATGAAATCGGATGGTGCACTAACTAGATGTCTTTAATGTTAAAATGATTAACGAACCACGAAATATGTTCATGCAGAAAACGCCCACCGTCTCGTAACGAAGAGCCTCGCGAGCCCGCTAGTCGAGAACGGCCACGACAAAGTGGACGGCGACGCGACCGCCTCTCTCGCCGTCCAACCGCAAAAGGACGCGCAAGTGACGTCCGCGAGCAGCACGCCGCGCCGGAACAGGCTCACGCTGCATTTCGACCACACGCCCGTCCGGAACTCTGCCCACTTCAAGGATCCGCCTGTCATACAGACAAATCACATGTATGGCAAAGGTTAGTTCAATTAACAATTTTGTATCTTTGTGGGTTGGTCTGGTTTTGTAAATCTGTTCAATGAGGGTGTTTGCGCATGATAAATCCACTAGATGATGACGATACGTAGACGTGGGTTCCAACTTTTTGATTGGTGATTTAAACGTCATGGTGGCATGTCCGTCCATGTCATGTAAACCATAACCAATCACGAAGCGGTTGGACCCCACACCTACGTATCTAATATAATTATTCAAATTCTTTCAAGTGGTCAGCGTCTAAAATGGCAGTTTGTACCTAACTAAGAACACGCTATATATTTTTTACTGTTTAATCATTTTCTTTTCGTGTGTGACTTGTAAACTGTCCGTAAATAAATACGCATCCTTGATGGATCCGATTACAGCGCACTGCGCGTGGTATCGATAATTGAAACAACGTGCACACCACTACTTGCGGTCTGTCAGTTGTTTATTTATTTTTACGTTCGTCAACTATATCACATATCATTTCATCCAAGCATCTTTTATTTCTACAAATTCCACAATCCTGTCATGTAAAACCTCTATAATGCTTAAAAATATTAATAATTTCATTGGATATTTATAAATAATATATAACATTTAACTCAACGCAGCTTATTTGCAGTAAAAGGGAATTATACCCATCCTTTCCAAACAATATTTTAATATCGCTTAAAATACTATTCATAAAACACTTGCACTTTGTTTTATAGATCACGCAAACAATATGTCACAAAGCTCACTCGAATCGGTCTCTACTATGTCCGGTGGGGACTCGCTTCCCAGGAACATGGGCCGGCTAGACTTGGGCGAAATTGGTGATCAAGTAAACAGGTAAAACTATTGAAATGGTAATACTATGGTAATCCTACTACTATGTGAAAGTTTGCGAATATGGATATTTGGTTGTGCGGTTACTCTTTCACGCTAAAACTACGAAACGGATTTTGCTGAAACTTGGTAGGAAGAGAGATGACATACAGAATACGTTTTATTCCCAAACAACCCAGGCGAAGTCGGCTACTGTAAAATAAAAACATAAAAAGAAATCAGCTAGCAAAGTTTCACGAAGACAATCAAATAGTTTGCTGGATCTGAAAAAGTTTAAGAGAGGTAGGGCAAAGCGATTTATCGCTTGAACTGGAGCAGCCCTACTGGTGAAATACCTCCGCCTTACAGAAGACCGTAGCCAAATAACAATCACTTCTGTGTTGTTGTGTTCCTGCGTGTGAGTAAGGTTTCCAGAGCTCCTGGGGGGTGCTACATTAGTAGCAGGGGTCAAGCCTTCAAGGTAAGGGCGACAAGTCCAGTAACAGATTTATTATACTGTACTTGTCGCCCTTAAGTTAGGACCTCATTACCACTTAACATCAGGTAGGATGAGGTCAATCTTGAAGTGTAATATAAAAAAAAAATAAAAAATAATTAGGCGAAATAGCGTAATTCTTTCACGATGTAATACAAAATTAGAATGCAAGAACTTATACTTATGATATTGTCCTTAGTTATTAAACTAATAATGTAAGTAAATGTTACTTTGTGTTGTGTGCGACAGATTCGGTGTGATGTCTGCTGAAGAGGTGCGGGATGTGCTTTTGTGTTTCCTCTTTGTTTTGAAGTACTTGGACGAGGACAGGCTGGTAGAGTGGTGGAAGACTCACTCGCAAGCACAGCAACAATCTTTCTTTAATGTTTTAGAGTAAGTATTTTAGCTATAGTCAAGCCGTTGAGTATTTATTGTCTTTGAATGAATATAATTGATAATGTCAAAGTAACTAGGTTAGGTCGCTTGATTATTATGAGAGGTATTGGTTATTAAAAAGTCCGCTATGTGGCAATATGATATGCCATGACGACATGTCTATTTGTGTGTATTTTTTGGCGACTTCCGTATACGAGAGGCAAGCCGGCCGGTCTTTGGTGTCGCGCCATCTCTGAGGTCCCGGGTTTTATTCCCGATCGGATACAATTTCACATTGTCTCCGGTCTGCCTTACCGTCGTTGTTTTTGATTTCTTTAGCCTCTCGGCAAGAGGCCCCTTTGGTGTCGCGCCATCAATCGCAGGAATAAGCGAACACTTATTTGGCCTGACGTAGAATCTCCTAGTTTAAAAATATTCATATTTTACCAATAAAATCATCCCATCTATAAGAACCCAAGAGGTATGATTCCTAGTCGGGTCAATATGGAAAACGAAGTTTTCTTAATTGGCTACTTGACAGTGTTTACAATAAAATATGAAAAGTGTTAGATATGTTAGCTTATTAGTTACGTAATCATTTTACATTTATACTTTTTAATTAAAAGCATAGTAGTATTTTATTTTTGCAAAATAAATTTTAGTTTTTTTATCTGTGGAACAAAAGAACCGAAACGGAAACCACCATTGCAATTCGGAAATGACAGCTGTCGGCGAAAATTATTTATTTTAATGTGACGAAACAATGATTATTTTACCGATTAAATTGAATTATTGTGTCTCTAATCGTATTAAGAATTTATTGAAACATTTTCCGTTTATCTAAATTAAGTCGTTTCTATGCGTATCGGTTCGTTGTCTTGGACGTTGACGTCATAATAGCAACAGTGACGTGACTTGGCGTTTTCGCGCGCTTTTTAAATGTGTTACACAAAATCTTATTTTTCTCTGGTTATTTAGATTATTTCCAGATAAATCGAATTGCTTGGGATATAAAATGAACGGGCGCACATTTTACAATACTTTTTCAAAAACTGTCAAGTAGCCAATTGCCTTGGACCTTCGTGTTGTGGTACCATCGTGACTATTAATTTCTGTTCTACAGGTGTTTTAGCTACTTACAACAGAATAAGACAATGTATGTGATATGTAATCCAATAGTGTTTATAAATTAATGTCATAAAGTGCTTACTTTATTAATAATCTAGCGATAATTTGTTTTTGACTGTTTGTTACATGATGAGTGTACATATTTTTTCTTTTTTTTAATGTCTATGTACGATTTTATTTGCAGAATTTGCGCTGAACAATTCCAGTACATTGGCAGGAAGAAGATCCTCTCCGAATTAAAAGCCACAACGCCCGATTGTAACGGCAAGCCTAAACAAATCAAAGCAAGAACCTTGCCCGCTAGAATGAGCCCACCTGATTTCTCTAAGGAACCACCCATCGCTGTTGAGAATAAAAACAACACTGTCAATAGGGAGAATCTAGTAACCAACACAGTCACAACAGGTTAGTATTTTGGTATAACAAGATAACAAACATCCTTTTAAATTGTTCTGAAAAGGAATTCCGACAAAAAGTTAAGGAATTCCGATAAAAAGGTAAGACAACAGCTAACCTAGTGCTGGAGCAATTTCTATTTTATTTAGAAAGCTTCGATCTTATGATGTCGACGAGCTGGGTGCGATTCCCAGTTCGTACGAAATATGTTACGAAAGTACAGACATTTCCAACATAGCTAGGGGCTTGTACACCCGCATTGGGCAAGCGTGGTAGTATAACCATAAGTGGTTATATCCGAGTGTAGTTGCACCACCCAAGCGCGCATGTTATGGCACGAACTTGTGGAGACTCAAAATGTAATAATTTAAGTAAAAAATTAAAAAGATATACTTGTTTAAGTATACAATTTTTCATTATTTTCGATGCAATACTATTACTCATACAAGAAATAGTTACACCATATACATAAATACGTTTAGACAATTCAATGCACGAAGACGCACACCGCCCATCCTCTATATCACATATTAATTAGCAAAGGATACTAGATAAATTGACAGAACGTCACTGGGTAATTGAGGTTTGTCAAAAACTCTCCGCGCCTCCCGCTTACCCCTCATGCACCTCAGGGCCCAAGATCAAACATAATGGGACGCGTTTTCTTCTATTGAACATAGTATATTTTTTAATATTGTTATTGTTCCAGAATTAGAAGCGATAGCAGAGCACACGATCCTCTCTGCCGGATGCCTGGCAACAGAAGTGGGCCTCACCATCATCGACCGCACGTGCCTGTTCATGAAGAATCTGGGCGCGGCCGATGGGGTCGCTGCCAAGCCCTATTTAAAACTACTGCATTTTCCACAGAGCGAAACACTGTATAAACATCTCTTCGCTGCCCTAAGAGCGTATATTAATCAGTTTTCCGAGACGCTATTTGAAGGTAGGTGCTCTACATGTCACATGTGTGGTTTGATTCTTTTATGCGATTAATCGCTCACTCGCTTTAAAAACCTTTTAAATAACGTGCAAGGCCGGGCAGGTCGCTACTTAATTAATAAAACTTTTATAACCGATCCATCAATAACTTTTAATTAATTTATGGACCACGACCTTGAACACATAATTTCAGACGTATATGTTGCATCGAAATAAAATAAATGTCAGCTTACTGTCAAAATTATTATATTAATTGGATTCCATATACTCTGAATAATCTTTACCGTAGCTATGGAATAAACCAAGCAGAGCGTCTTCCATGTTTTACATCTATATAATTCAAACTCAAAGTCAAATATTTCATTATTCTAGTATAATACAATACATATAACACTTTTGAATCGTCATTAAATATAAATGCTAAGTGAGTCTACTTAATTAAACAAAGTGATTCTGGTTATTAAAGATAAGGTAGGCAAACTAGCTCACCTTACACAGGAGCGCTTGCGACTGGTTTAAAATTATATGGTTTCTCATGGTCTAAGCATCTTATCAGCGATCTGTCTTGTGGAAGTATCTCACAGTGCTTGGTATTACAGTTATTACGGCGAATGCAAATCGCTGTATGTAGAATAGAATAGAAAATATCATTTTTTATGTAAGTAAATGTCAGTACATGTTTTGTATTCTACCGCCGTGTTCGGAATGTAGATGATGTCGAGTAGAACCGGCAAGAAACTCGATACTTACTCTTTTCAAAATTACAAAGGGTTTGGGTTTTGTGGGAACGTCATTGTTTCTGATTTCTGTAACACAAGTGCTTTAGCTACTTTCCACAGAATCAGAGCAACGTATGTGATGTTGTCCAATATTTATTTATTAACAAAGTACGTGAGTCGCTTGTGCAGGCGGCAGCAATCTGTGCGCGGGGGTGGTGTGCGCGGTGGTGAAGCTGTGCGAGGCGCGCGCGGCGTGGCTGCGGCGGGAGGCGGCGGCCGCGCTGTACTTGCTGATGCGCGCCAACTTCCAGCACGGCGTCGGCGGCAGCCTCACCAGGGTGCACCTGCAGGTACTGCGCTTTATAACACACTTTCTTTTAATAACGCACTTCAAGATTGACCTTATCCCACCTGATGTTAAGTGGTAATGAGTTCTTAGCTTAAGGGCTATATGGCATAGTAAAACTGTTACTATGCTTGTCGCCCCTACCTTGAAGGCTTGACCACTGCTACTAATGTAGCACCCCTCAGGAGCTCTGGAAACCTTACTCAGATGCAGGAACACAACAACACAGAAGTGATTGTTATTTGGCTGCGGTCTTCTGTAAGGTGGAGGTATTTCACCAGTCGGGCTGCTTCAGTTCGAGCGATAAATCGCTTTGCCCTTCCTCTATAAAAAAAAATATATATATAGACTTAAAACAGTTTCTTAATGCGACTGTAAATTTGTTTGTTCCGTACCCAAAGGGTAAAAACGGGACCCAACCGTTTGTCTGGCACCAGGCAATTTTCACAGATTATGTATTTCTGTTGTCGCTATAATAACAAATACTAAGAACAAAATAAAATAAATATTTAAGGGGGGTTCCCATACAACACACGTGATTTTTTTTATTGGAGTTTGTCTATATTTTCGATGTTATGACAGCCTCCAGGACAGAGGAAAATAAAAATGGTTACAATATTATGTCTAATGTTGAATAGATGATGATGTACAGAACTCTTCGTGTGCGAGCCTGACTCGTACTTAGTCGGTTTTTAATCAATAGTCAAATATTTTTATTTATACATAATATATTAGTAACACTTATGAATAGTCTTTATATCAAATGATGCTACCTCCGGTTCGGCACCCTTAACTACCGACTGTTTAAATAATGGAGGGTTTTCAGACCAACCATAATCTTTTTTGTGAGTGTTCGCTGATGACTGCATCCTTGATTTTTTTTTTGTTGAAACAAAGATAGCGTGACAGTTTCATTGTAAGGAAAGCAACATGACGGCACTTATTTTGCTTGGCAACATGCCGTGTATTTGTAAATAGCAAAACGTAATTAAAACGTAGATAATTTTCAATTAATAAAACATTCATCTCAATGATATTATTTCAATTATGCACTTTTATTCATATCGGAATCTTACTGATTAAAAATAAACCGGATTTGTAGATTTTGAAATTGAATTTATTTTTACAGCATCTGATATAAATTAAATACTATCACTGACAACACATTACACGTAACTGCACTTTGAGTCAATGTTGATAAAAAAATGTAGAAATTCCTAACTGTTTGACGAATTTGCAGGTGATTATAGCCGTATCAAAGTTGTACGACGATAGCTCGACGGCTCTCAACTGTAAACGATTCCAAGAGTCACTCTCCGTCATTAACTGTTTTGCGACGGGCGATAAGGCTATGAAGGGAACTGGTGAGTGCTCAATCAATACTTAACGTTTCCGAACATTTCGCGTAACTATATACTACCTTGATGGCATGGACCTCGGTGGCGCAGTGGCTAAGGTAGGCCAAAGTGCGAGAGGTCCCGGGTTCGATTCTCGGTAAGGTAAATTTGGAAAATGAACTTTTTCTAAATTGACTTGGGTTTGGGTGTGCTGGTATGATGCCCCCAGTTGGTATCCGTCGTCTGGTGCTCAAGTACATGGGTAAACCTTAGTTTGAGACCAGGTGATTGGTGTGGTTGTATGGGGCATTTTTATAGGTTTTTTAAATACATACGTACGTTTGGCCAACGCCACTTTACAGTTGAAAATAATTGGCGAGATACAAAGTAACTAGTTTTATTTTGTCTTTCATTATTAAATTTTCTTAACCATACTGTTAGTTGACTACTCAGTATTTTTTTTAACTGATACATCATTTTCGTGACCAACTTACGAAGATAAAGTGTTACATGGCCTTGGAATGTCGTTTTGCATTGCGACGAGACGGTATCCTATAACTAATACCTACTCAACTATAACAACATAGCGGCTGCATAGGGTAGATGATTACAAATTTACAAAAGTTAAATAACCAAATAATAATAGACAAATAATTTTTCACATAAACATAAAATTACCAAGATAATATTCGGTATTATTTAGCTCAACACCTTTGCATGCAGTTCTACTAATAAGTCACGTTAACACACCCCTCCACTGAACATTGTTACGCTTTACCATCTTCAATTTATAAAATTTTAATTGATTTTCCACCGAGAGATCAACCCTTTTTGACAAGTCAAATCTTTATGCCTACATTTTCATTGACAGGTTTGTCAAGCGAAGTAGCAGAGCTCATGCGACGTGTGCGAACTGTGGTTGGAGCGCGTGCGCGGCTGGCCGGCGTGGGCGGCGCGGCGGGGGCAGGTACAATCATTGCTATTTACTCGCTGTATCAGTCTACTTATGATTTGCAGTTTTTCTACGAGCCTTTCATAATTGATATCAAGTTACCGTTATGTGATGTTGTCCAATATTTATTGTGCTGTTACGAGACGACGACGAGTAATTTTACTAGTACTTAATAAAAAGTTTAGTGATTAATCACGGGTTTTAATTGTTGTAATGTCAATATTATATAAGAGTGTTATTAATAATATTTTGTGATGGTGTTGTTATCAATAAATATTTTGTAAGATTTAAACAACTAAGGGGGAGCACGGTTTAATCACCACGCTTACCAAATGCGGATTGGTGATTGTAAGGCAACGGTAAAAAGAACCGTTACATATTTTTGTCCATTAATTGGCTACTTGACAGTTTTTAAAAAAGTATTGTAAAATGTGCGCCCGTTCATTGTATATCCCAAGCAATTCGATTTATCTGGAAATAATCTAAATAACCAGAGAAAAATAAGATTTTGTGTAACACATTTAAAAAGCGCGCGAAAACGCCTTGTCGCGTCACTGTTGCAATTATGACGTCAACATCCTAGACAACGAACCGATTCGCATAGGAACGACTTAATTTAGATAAACGGAAAATGTTTCAATAAATTCTTTATACGATTAGAGACCCAATAATTCAATTTAATCGGTAAAATAATCATTGTTTCGCCACATTAAAATGAATAATTTTCGCCGACAGCTGTCATTTCCGAATTGCAATGGTGGTTTCCGTTTCGGTTCTTTTGTTCCACAGATAAAAAAACTAAAATTTATTTTGCAAAAATAAAATACTAACTATGCTTTTAATTAAAAAGTAAAAATGTAAAATGATTACTTAACTAATAAGCTAACATATCTAACACTTTTCTTATTTTAGTATTAACACTGTCAAGTAGCCAATTATGCGTCTAGTGTATTATTCCTCTAATTTATTATCAATATTTTTTATTAATGCATTTTTATAACTTTAATACATGAATGTAGGCGCTGGTAGCGTGCACCTAGCGGAGCTGCAGCATGCGCTGGCGGCGTCGTGCCGAGCGACTCCGCGCCTCCGGCACGCTTGGCTCTCCACTTTGGCCGAGCACCACGCGCGGCACGGCGATCACGACGAGGTCAGCATACAACCAGAATATACTTACATATACATATATAAAAATAATAAATGACACCATTCAATGAGGGTGTTAGCGCGTTAAAAAGATGGTGATATGGCATTCCGCTAGATCGATCGATATGGGGTTTAATTGTTAAGTGATTGGTTATTGTTTAAATGATCGAACCCGGGACCTTAAAGCTGGCGCGACGCTTAGGTCCGGCTTACTGGCCTTTCGACTACGAAAGTCTTCGAAAAAATAATGATAGCCGTGCCCGCGTCTAGGACTAACCTTCTAGCGAAATGCCGTCTTATTCGGACAAAGTGAACTGTTAATGAAACAGTGGATATATTTTCATGTACCATGAATAAATTCGCAAGAGTGACACTAAGTATTTTAAGTTACCAAATTAATTAGATTAGATGTTAAATTGTTAAGCTATCGCATTAGGTTAACTTACCTCTAAGGATAGTTTTAAGTTTTTTGTAAATAAATAAATCAAGATTTTTTTTACTAACAAATTATATAAACCCGTAGGCAATGTGCTGCCAGCTGCATATCGCTGCCCTGATAGCCGAGTACCTCAAACAGCGCGGCTCGCAGTCGTGGGGCGCCGATGAGTTCGCGCCCATCTCTATGAACATACCCAAAGACGAGAGCGGCCTGCAGATCGATGAAGGTAAGAGACTTTTAAGAATTTGCTGATAAAGGGCCTTTTTTCGGAGGGAAATGCATTGACGCACCGTTCCGTCACCCGAGAGAGGTGACGGCGTGTGTGGGACTCCCTGCCTTTATACGGGCAGGAATACCCACTAAAACGCCCCGGTAGACCTCATCGCCTTTAATGGTGATGCCATGGGAACAGAAAACCTACCAAAGCAAAGGCATAGCAGTATAATTCATTTAGTGAATGTTAGTGAAGTAAAATTAATAGTGAATAATAAATAAAATAATCTGTTAAGTGGCATTAAATGCGCGTCGAGTATCAAACTACTCAAGTAATAAGTTATAGGTACGTGGACCACTTACTTTGGACCAGGCAGTGACTTAAAACGAGCTAAAAGTGGACCATTAGCCTCCACAAAATCCTTGGAAAGATGTATAGCATTGTGTGCCTGCCTATTGATAGGCACGGCCTTACCGGACTTCGTTAAAAAGTTTTCTTCTACTTAACATAAAAAGTCGCCGATGATTTATCTGTCAGTAATAGAATCGCTTTAATACATGCGTAAACTGTACTCATGCTGCCTAACCATTTAACAATCATACTGATTTGCGGCATTTCAAATGTTAAAACCATTTGACGACCTCGGTGGCGCAGTGGCTAAGGTAGACGACCAAAGCGTGAAAGGTCCCGGGTTCGATTCCCGGTCGGGTCAATTTGGAAAACGAACTTTTCTAAATTGACTTGGGTCTGGGTGTGCTGGGATGACGCCCCCAGTTAGTATCCGTCGTCTGGTACGCATAGTACAAGGGAAAACCTTAGTTTGAGACCAGGTGATTGGTGTGATTGTCTGGCGCATTTATTTATTTATTATTTATTTAACCATACAATAACTTGTAATATTAAATTTTATTACCCATGACTAGCCTAGCGGCTATATCATGGCTGATATACAACGCCAAAATGGTGATGTTCACACAGCTTTTTTGAATAGTTATGTATCAATAGTTTTAAGTACATCAATGACTAATTGTATTTGTTTGAAACAGTTGTTATTATTATGTTGGTAAGAAATTATATTCATAAGACAGTGAATTCATAATATTTTATACTTGTGATACCAATCATTGACTAAAGGTTGAAACCATGAGCTAAAATATAAAAACGGTGCTTAGCCGGCCCTATAGACAATGTTCCGTAATCTACATAGTCGATTTAAATACAGTAAATTCAATTGGCATCGTGCATCTCTCTGTAGGTAAAGTATTATAGGTAAATGAAAAATTATTAACACACAATCATTTATTTAAACTAACCTAGAGTCCAATTTAAAAAACACAGCCTTTCTGTCGTTCAGAACTTGCAGGTACGTAGGAAAGTGATAAAATGTTGTATCTTTATGGAAATAGATGAGTAACAGCAAGTCTCTGTAAAAAATATTGAGTTTAGTAGCTAGCCAATTTTTTTAACTTTACATCTATTGTGATGGCAAACAATAAACATTTTAAAAAATAATCTAAATTATTTACATTTATAATATCAAATTTAAATCTTTCATAGCAAAGGTAAGGCTTTCCTTTCCCCTTTGGCAAAGCAAAATTATGGATCTTTATGTATAATCTTGATTTGCCAGAAATTCTACAGAATAATCTGTTTTCGGTAGCTGGAATGAATGGAGATGTTTTGTTTTTAACGAATATACCTCAAATTTTATTACTAGTAGGCTAAAACTAATTCTGTTTTTAATATTATTTAAACAACAAAAAGTTTAAAATACATCAGAAAAATATAATTTATGATATGTTTTAATATATATTTAATAATATTTTTTATGATATCCACAAAGTGTCCATATATTTTTAAGTTGCAACCGATATGTCCATACCTTGTACTTTCTTTAATCTACCTACGTATCTCTCACCTGATCATCGGGTTTTAGTATCTAACTATGTTGTAGGAACCATGGTGCAGTCTTTCTTATAGTCATGTGAAACAATATGCTGTGTTAGCTGAGTGAACGTCCCTAGAGGACAGAACGCGTTACATCCGGGAACCTCCATTAGGCGAGGCTCAGCGGAGTCGTCGTCCCAGTAGAATATCTGTGAACAGAAACGGTACTGCAGTAATTCCATGATTTACAAAAAAAATAAGAAACTATAGGCTAAGTCTTCGTCTCAACATGTAGGTGATCAGTGTGGATAAAAAATCGTGACATATTAGGAATTAAATCTGAATTACTTGCGTGTTACTTTAAAATTATAAAGGTTTTAGGTACTGGATTGCAATAAGTTAATAGTATTAGTAAAGCAGTCAAATAGTTGATAATGAAAAAGAAGAAAATAATGTTACAGTTATGAAAAAGGGACCAGAGCTATTGACACATCATCGTCAGTATCGGCCAATAAGACACGGGTCGACACAAAATTCCCAGAAACGTATAACAGAAATATTTATACTGAATCATTAGGTACCTTAAAACCGAATCGCTGGCCGTCTGTCAAGTTCTTTTGGTCCTTCTTGCTCTGGTTTGAAGGCAGCTTCTCGTGTAGCTCAAACAGCAGAGCCGCGCCGGGGTCAGGCAGCCGCGGCGGGGGCGCGACGCAGGCGGCCAGCAGCGCGGCCACCGACACGGGCGTGCCCGTGCGCACGATCACGCGCGCGCTCGACGCGTGCGCGGTGTTAGACACGGCCTCCTTTATTATTTGCTGCAGTAGAGCCCCTGAAGAAGGTCGATGAACAGGAAAACTAAGCAAATTATTTTTACAATTTTTATAGTATACGCCACTCACGCTCACGTTAAATATTTTTAACAAACAAAATCTCCCCTTGCTGTAAGGGCTCGACCCTCGACCTTCACGTATCACGCGTGCTGCTCTTCCAACTAAGCTAACCGCAAGTTAAAGTAGGCTATGAATTTTTCTTCTGTATCAACCTCTTAGGAAATTTGTCAGTTTCTTTAAAATAACTAGACAATTGTTTGCGTGAAAATCGGATTAGTGGATATGGGGGACCAAATTTCAAGACAAAGAAATAAAACGAGTTATATTCTGACGTATTGTTAAATATTTTAGTAACTACGTGTCTCAATTATGTAGATAGATACTTACATATACAAGCACGTAACAAGTGTTTTGTCACGCCCCAAACCCATCATGTTGATTACGTCTTTACAGTCAAAAACACATGTTATTAGGCTGCCGTACATCAGCAAACATGGTTCTTACTTTATTGTAATGAGAGTACTATCAATATACGTTGTTACAGTAAAGTACAATAAAATTTAAATACCCAAATTGTTTAATTGTGTTTTTGGCCTCCGATGGATTACCAACACCTAGCGCGTACAGTGACATGATATGAACCTGTAAAGCTTGTTTAATAGTATCATTGAGTCTTACCACCACTTAATTTCCGTAAGAGATTATTTCGGAACATCATGGAATATTCCTGTCGAGCCACGTCCATCAGTTTTCTCTTGACATGTTTCGCCCATTTTGGATTAGGTACTTTAATATCGTCCTGCAAAAATAAAAGTATTTTTAAGTACGTGTCTGAATATCCTTACTAATATTAACTAAGTAAATTTGAAAGTATTTCTGTTTGTCTATCTGTTGCGCGTTGGCCCCAAAACCACTGAACCGATTTAAATGAAATATCATACATATCCATACTTCCATACTAAATATCCATACTTCCATACTAATATTATAAATGCGAAAGTAACTCTGTCTGTCTGTCTGTCTGTCTGTTACTCTTTCACGCCTAAACGGCTAAACGGATTTTGATGAAATTTGGTATAAGTATACGTTGAATCTCAAGAACGGACATAGGCTACTTTTTATTAGAAAATAAGGGGGGGGTGGGCGTAATACCACCTTTGAAAGTTTATATGGAAAAATGTTTATTTTTGAAGTTAGAGATATGAAATTTGGCACAAATATAGCTCGAAACTTGGATTAAAATATAGATTACTTTTTGTTTCAAATATTAGGGGAGAAAGGGGTAAAGCCGACCATGAAAGGATGTAGTCCACGCGAACGAAGTCGCGGGCACAGCTAGTATTATATATGTATTAAAAATAAATAGATATTCTAGGGCTGATTTTTATTCGATAAATAGTTGCAAAAGGATACTTTTTATCCCTATATAATGCGAACGACATCGTCCATAATCAATGAACTTGAAAAGATAGGAGTTGACAATAAAACTCAAAGAATTAGTCAATTTCTAAATAAATAAACTTTTATTTATGTTCTTGTTTTCTTTTATACGCATTCCAATATTTTTAAGTATGTCTGTCTACGTATACTAAAATGTTCATCGGGATGTTTGTGTTTAGTTTATTATTTTATTTATTTGTTATCCAAATGCACATTATCTCTCACATTAACTAACCCTTGCAAAACCAAAAGGTCGAGTGGTATGTTCGTTACAATATGACCTGTTCACTGTCAATTAAGTCTTCGAACAAATAAATAAATAAAATAAAAGTACCTGTATCAAAAATAGGTTGTTGAGATGATACGCGTCTTGTGGCGTGCTGAAGTTGGTGCCGGTCAGCTGCGCGATCTTGTGAAAGAGATCTCGGTACTGCACCAGTAAGCTTTCCTCCGTGAACGCGTTTAATATCCTTTGCTTTTCTTGCCTGTAGCGAGGGCAGTTTTCGTCGTACAATAGCTGAAAGAGACACTTATAATAAACAATACCTCTTGAGATAGAAATAAAAATTTGATTATATTTGGATTTATTTGTTAAGGGAAACAGCAACACGACCATTTTTAATTATATTTGAATTAGTAGTTATATATCGCGGGTATCACAGATCAAATCTTCTCATCTGTAGTATGGTATGCACATAAAAGGTAGGCATGTTTAAGGTGTGAGGGATTTGTTTGGGACAGGGCCGGCATTAGGATGGCGCGCGGCGCGCCCAGGGCGCTCGGACTTGAACGGGCGCTAGAAAGCTTCCCTGAGGTACCCAGATGTATTCCCCTAAATCGATGTATTGGTATATGCTTTTACAGGGGCCCTAGCGGAAATTCGTCCAGGGCGCCAGTAATGCTAGAACCGGCACTGGTTTGGGATTTCCTATATCTTATTGCACTTGAATATGTCTGTAAAACCAATTTCTGTAAATTTTCTGTGCAATAAAGTGTATCTTTATTTGGTATGTTGCATAGTGTATTTAAATGGGCATCCAATAAGGACTGGTTGTAACCAGATGCAAGGATATTGTTGCCAGAGACAATTAATTACTTTTAATGAGATAAACAATAAAATTAACAGATACTTACAAAATCTTCCTCTTTGGGTGGGTATGTGTAAGGCACAGGTTGCCACGCAATGGTTTCGTTCCAAGTCTGCTCCGGTGGCGGTGGCCACAACCCAGCAGATATCAGCAGAGCCGTCATCTTACTAAGATCAGTGTCAGATGCTATAACCATACTCGTGTCTGGGCAAAATTAAAACATAACCAAGAATTAAACTCATATCAACTCATAACAAACCTATTCATGTCTCATGAATGACATATACGTGAGTAATGTAATTCAGAATGGCTTGATGATAATGTTTACTTCAAATTAATTACCAGGTTCATAATATGGTTTGAGAAATTCATTATATCTCTTTCTAAGTAATGCGCCCATTTCGAAGGTCAACATTTTACCTTCCTGAAACAAAATAAATGTTTTATGATCTAGAAATAACAACAAACATTACTTGTGTTCTGATATTGAAAGTAGAAATGAAGATATTTAACTTTGAGAATAGAAACCCATCAATTAATTAAATTTACATTTATAATTGGTGTTTTGAAGCAACTTCTTTGAGTTTCTTATTTTTTAAATAAAAGCTTCGTTGAATTGCAATATTTAACTTCAGATGGTATTAGTTTAAGTCTATGACGACTATTGTGTACCTATATTGCCCACAATCTCAAAGCGCTCCCCTTACTGTCTTTACTCATTCATGTGACGTGCGATGCGACGAGCAATAAATCATTATTAGTGTCCGACGGCAATCTGCGTCTCAGCTGACACTCCGTTCCCGTTTAACACATCGTGACCTTCAGGAGTGGAGGCTCCCCCCGCGACCGGACAGGGAAGTAGGCGCTTCGTTATAAACTCATTTGTCATGCGTTTCCCTAACACCTAACCTTAACCACGGCTAAAGTTCAGTGTCACTGGCAATTGTCAACCAAATTTGAACGCTTCCTGGAGTATTATGCAAATCAATAGGCAGAAATAGTTCTAATGAGGGCGCTACGCTGACTGTAGGATTGTGCAGGCGTTGTAAGTCTTCCAATACGTCTATCTTTTATGCATCGATCAATAGAATCACGTCATTTCAGAAGCCGAGGAGTGGCAGTGCAAATATGCATTATTCGCAAGGGAACGTTATACGAACCACACAATTTTAATACATATAAGTAACGCAATATTTTTGCTATCTACGATGAACTTCATGTAAAATTTTATTCCCAAATACATTCGTATCTAAGTGTAGGTACTTTTATGTGCACGCCAGCGCGGGTTAATTCGTTACGGCCATCTAATCCAATGAATCGGGAACTACGCTCAAAAGCGCTATTGTTAGAAATCGGATGTCTCGTGATTCCCATGAAAAATGTTGTAATACATTTCGGATCTAACAATTTTATTACACGAAAATGAATTCGTCAATACAACAAATGCCTGTTGTATTTTATTCATATGTAGATTCGTAGTCATTCAAGTTTTTATCGAATAGTGTTGATATTAGGTACAAATGATAAAGGATAGGTAAACGAATTAAAAAAATAATCCCTTATGATGACTACAATTGGCTACTTGACAGTTTTTGAAAAAGTATTGTAAAATGTGCGCCCGTTCATTTTATATCCCAAGCAATTCGATTTATCTGGAAATAATCTAAATAACCAGAGAAAAATAAGATTTTGTGTAACACATTTAAAAAGCGCGCGAAAACGCCTAGTCGCGTCGCTGTTCCAATTATGACGTCAACGTCGTTGACAACGAACCGATACGCATAGGAACGACTTAATTAAGATAAACGGAAAATGTTTCAATAAATTCTTTATACGATTAGAGACACAATAATTCAATTTAATCGGTAAAATAATCATTGTTTCGCCACATTAAAATAAATAATTTTCGCCGACAGCTGTCATTTCCGTATTGCAATGGTGGTTTCCGTTTCGGTTCTTTTGTTCCACAGATAAAAAAACTAAAATTTATTTTGCAAAAATAAAATACTACCTATGCTTTTCATTAAAAAGTAAAAATGTAAATGATTACTTAACTAATAAGCTAACATATCTAACACTTTTCATATTTTATTGTTAACACTGTCAAGTAGCCAATTGTGTTAAATTTATGTAACGAAGGTTGAGTTGAGGTATCACTAAAAAACCCCATATCTGTAGGTAATTGTTTTGTAAAAACCACTGAGAAGGAAAGGCAACAATGTTTTGTTTTTGCCTTCACGTCGATACGATTTTTTTCTCACTTTACGTCACGACAGTTATTGGGGCAATTTATAGACCTAAATAAATAAATAGAAAACAATTTAAGATTATTAATATGGCAAACCATCTAAACAGCCTAAAATAGTCTGAAAATTTGTCCTTTACTTTTGAATGGCACAATTAAATAAAAGTCAGTTAGTGAACTCACATTAGTCATAGCGCCGGCGCCGTAGGGTGAAAACACGTGGTCGGGATGAGGAGCCCCCAGCATTGCAAGTTCCTGCTCGCTGGGCGTCCGCTCTCCGTGCGACATCAGCTGAGGCAATAAAATCGCTTTTAAATCCTCATAAAATACGACATATATTGTTGATTACGTCTTTGTTTAAAATTTCATTCATAGTCCTAAGGTAGGTAGCGTTATTGGGTAGTAGATGCTGCCCAAGGAGACGCTAAAAATGTTTGTTTGGAAAGGAGTGAACTGCGAGCGCTATCATATTTATTTATTTTGTATAATACTTTTATTTTTTAAGTTTTGAGGTTGTAAACGGTATTGTGATGTCACAATAGTATTTTAACCTCAAAAGTAGACTGAAAGCGGAAAAATAGAAAACAAATTTGTTCCTACAAGTTGTATCTTGTTAATTCATGTTCGATTTGAATATTTTCCACAATAATATGAAACTATATAATCAATCAAATCCAGATACACAGGATGTGCACAAAAATGAACTGCAAAGAAGAAAAAAGAAGCAAAGAAGAAAAAAGGCAAGTGTGAAATTAATCAATTTCACACACGCCTGTTTTGAATATCACAAAATTATCACAAAACCTAAAAACTACATAACTCTCCTTACTAATATGTATCGATTAAATAAATAAATTGTCTTACCACGTGCACTTGTCGTAAAGCTGTGATTTCGACTGTAGAATCCTTCATCAATATCACTGCTACGAGGGCTAAAAAAAAAAGAATAATGGTTATTTTCATAGTCCTTTATTGGTTAATTATTTAAAAAATAAATTTAATGTGAATAAGATGCCTTTCTTTTTTTCAGACGTTACAGATTTGTCTACTAGTCTGTAACTATAGCGGTTTATATTTTAGCTGTTGGAAGCCCACCTAGTTGCGAGTTTCGTACGTTTGTCGTGTGCAACGTACCGATTATAAGCAAGACACCGAGCCAGCAGCAGATGTGCTCAATGGGTAGGGCCGGGCCCGGTGCCTCTTCCGTTTTACTTAGTGGTAGCCTGGAGGCTTCTACTTACCGCTTATGTTGAAACATATGCGCACCACTTTCACCCCTAGATCTATCGTAAGTGCCGGCAATGAGCGAGTGTTAGGCACACCACGCAATAGCAGCCGCTGTCGCTTCGTTTGCATTGGTCGCCTCCAGTATATGTGCATCACTTACACCGCTAAATGTGTCCAAAGTACCGGCAATTCGCGAGTGTTGGTCGGTACTAACACTCTTAGGCAACAACAGCCGGTGCCGCTTCTTTTGAATTTGTTGGCTCCGGAATACGTGCATCATTTGTGCTCTTACATCTGCCAACACGCGGAAGCGGCAGCAGCTGGTGCCGCTTCGTTTGTATTTTTAGGCTCCGGCATATGCACATAACTTATGCACTTATTGGTGTTCGTCGTGTTTCATGTACCGGCGATGAGCGAGATGCCTACCAACACGCGGAGGCGGCAGCAGACGGTGCCGCTTCTTTTGCATTTGTAGGCTCCGGCATATGCACATAACTTATGCACCTAGATGGTGTTGCGTCGTGTTTACGTACCGGCGATGAGCGAGACGCCCACCAACACGCCGAGGCAGCAGCAGGCGTGCTCGGTGCGCATGCCCTGGCCCTGTGCCGCTTCCGTCGCGTTGGTCGGCTCCTCCTCGCGACCGCCCTCTTTCCTGTGCACACACACCTCACGCCACT
Source organism: Glyphodes pyloalis (assembly GCA_037074685.1). NCBI lineage: Eukaryota > Metazoa > Arthropoda > Insecta > Lepidoptera > Crambidae > Glyphodes > Glyphodes pyloalis. Next base: position 5,880,475 of record JAYKKO010000025.1, read on the forward strand.
AAGAATGCCTTCTATCAAACCGACTGCAAGAAGTTGCAGACAATCAGAATTACGTCGTTAAAAGAGTAAAAGTTAGTACCTACTAAAGGAAAATATCGGGGTAAACACTGACTTAGGAAGGCAATAAGGGCGCCTTATTAAAATCTTACACTCTATTGATATACAGGTCGCATTAGGTTTCTCCAAACTCCATTACAATTAGAGAGTATCCCAGTCTTGATTAAATCACACTTATTATATTTTACTATATTATATCTTATCTAACTTCCAAACATAAACCAAAGCATCTTCAAACTGAGTTGATAAAATTCTCCAATACAATTAAAATTAAGGACATGCGTGTTCAATGAAAGACACTAATATCGAAAAATTCCATAAGGAATTGATGGAAAGTAAACTACTATTATTTTGCCAATAGATTACAAGAGTCAGTAGAAATTTGAACTGTACTGCAATTTCAATACAATTAGCTTGTTTTTTAGCTCATCATATTACTTCTATCTGTCAATAACGAGATAAATCACTGATTCCAGATATTTTTTAATTGTTTGATAAAATCTAATCTTATGTCCAATTAATACCCTTACATCAAATTTATAATCTGACGTGATTGTAAGTAAATTACCTCATTTTTATTTTTTATTAATATACTTACACGTGGCATTAAAAATTAATTTGAAATCAACTTCATGCTAATGATACACATAGTTTAATAAATTATTTGCACTTTACCGCGTACGAAAGTAAATGCTTACAATAATTATGTGCTCAATACACACTACACGTGTCTTGCATTTCTGTCGCTATATTATGATCCAACTTACATTTTCCTCCGCCTGGTCGGCACTTCTACATTGTGCTCCTATCCTAAAACGGTGTCCAGTCAATTATGGCGCTGCATATCGTTGAGTCTTAGGAACGTCGCATTTGATCACGGGCACATATAGGTACAATCAGCGTTTGTCGTGGTTCCAATTCGTTTGGGGCAGGAAGTGCACGGCGCGCGAGGCAGGCTCCCACTGAGATGGGCACGGGATGTTCAGTCAGATTCACGGTCGCTGCGACCTGCCCGCTCAGATGATTAACTTTGTCCAATCGATTGTGTCGCGGTACCTATTTACACATGTGCGCCCGCATCACACAACGTTTTGTGCGGACCGTCTCCCGTGTAACGCCCTAGCCGACGTCAGTCTGAATGGGAAGCGCCGACGCCGGGCCGGTCTGTCAGCTATGCGTTTATTTATGCTGATAGTCATTGAATAAATAATTTCCTCCCAACAATCCAGCCTGTACGTTTTGCATGTGGATCGCAATTTAGATACACTTTTTATGAGACAGCGCGTTCTCGTGCGGCCCTGACCTTCGTTGATCCTCAACCGTTTCAGTAATAAGTTTAATAATATTGACAGCTGTTTCATCGATTTCAATCTAATGGTACTATATAGGAATCATAAGCCGTGACGGTTTACGCAGAATGTTACGGTATAATTTGTTAGGTTAATGATAACATCTACCATGTGTTATCAGTTTACGTAAATTTAAACAAAAGCTACGTTTCAAATCGTATAACCCTATTCGGGGAAATTAGTAAAAGGCTGAATGTAAACAAGAGTCGGCAAATCCATGTCTATAGACCAGATACTAATATGAGCCTGAGGAATAATTATTTTCGCACACCTATAGTCGTAGTATATAGGAACATATTGTAATAAAATCTCTTGGGCTATTTGTTTCAGGCTGGTTTTATTACCATTACACGATTATATTTCACAGAAAATAATTCCAAATTCAAATTAGTATTTTTTTTTATTTTCATTTGTTTTCCTTATTGTTAAGATGTGCGAATGTAGGGTTGCTATCCGTCCTGGTTTCCCCTGTTTCCTAGTTGGATATGTTGGACGTCCGAGGAGCGTCCGGGCGTGGTTTAGAATGTAGTCCAAGTCCAACCTGGCTTATCTTATGAACTAAGAACTTTGGTTTTGAACTATTTGTCCCGATAATACTTAGTTAGAATTTGAGTAATATGACTGGTTTAGGTTTATGATTGATTAAAGATGATTATAATTTTTACACAATATAATAAGTTAAATACATATTAATCAAAAATAGTTATTTACTAATAAATTGTGAAATGTACAGTCGCCGTCAGATATATCGAAGCAGACAAAGGGACCAAATACTTCTGAACAGTTAAAATGACAAAAAGTTCCATACACCACAAGTTACCATTAATATCTGAACATTCATTACTTCAACAATATCTGAGTAGATGCTAGTCAATAATTTCTATACACACAACTTACCAATAATATCTGAACACTCATCTATACAGGTAGCTAAATAAGACACATGACGTGCGTGACACATATTGACGTTATGAGTGTTCAGATGTTATTGGCATCTGCTCAGATATTATTGACGTAATGAATGTTCAGATATTAATGGTAACTTGTGGTGTATAGAACTTTTTGACATTTTAACTGTTCAGAAGTATATGGTCACTTTGTCTGCTCCGCCGATATGTCTGATGGCGACTGTACCTACTCTTAATCATTTATATTAATACAATATTACAATGCCGTTTCAAGAGAGATAAGATGAAGTTATTATGTTTCTTTAAATATTTAAAGTTCGCGAATGCTGTGTGAAAGACTAAAAAAATAAAAACCTTTATTCAATTTTCTGTATTCCCCTAAAACTTTCATAGATTCATATACTTCATTGCACAGAACACTTAAAATATTACAGAGACAATATAAATATGTAAGGGCGGTTTTAACGACGGTTTTTTTACAAATTGAACTTTTTTATACCTATATTATTTTCCAAGTGTAGAAATTTTGTTAATTACGTTATGTAGTGTATTCGTCATATCCAAGACCTGGGTCACAGGGGGATGTTTCATGGTACATCACAGACGCGCCTTAACGAAATAACTATCGTATTTCGTTAAGGCATATAATTCAAGCATAATATCGATGATGTTACTTACTTGACACAAATAATACTTAATAATTGCACCATGTTCACCACTAGTGACTTGTCCTTAGCAATACCACGTCTTGAAACTGTTAAGGGAAAACAACGCAAAAACACTAACCGAAACGCTCACGTTTCAGTATAACACACAATCTTGATTTCATCTCATTGTTAGCAAGACTTCTCGGCATTATAATTATATCTAATCAGAGTTTAATTAGCAACTTAATAATATCTTGTTGTGTATTATTTCTGTTATTTCTACAATTTTAGCATCACACATGTTACGTGATCGTCAATTGTTTCATGGTTTATTTGTCGTTGCGCGGAGTGATTGTTAATGTTCTTTTGTTACATGTTCACGATATTAGTAAGATAGGTTACTGTATCATCCATTGCTGTTTGGAAAATGTTTTAATTTGTCAAAATTAGTCTGTTCTACTTAAATTTGTGATCTATGTTAATATCATACACATACACGTTTACCAACCGCTTCGCTCGAATCTATGATCAAATATTTCATGTCACTGAGGTATAAAGCTTTCTAGTAGTGTAAGATTTTTTTTAATCTGTCTAGCAGTAGTTCACTCTTTTCAAAATCATTAGTCCTTATATTACAATTCGACAATTACAAACAATTCGACATTTGATAGACCAAACGGTGGTAGAGAAGTGTGAATAAAACTCTAATAATTCTGTTTCACAGCCATTATATTTCAACGTTCACATTTTAAATGTCTGTACAAATTTATTAAAAACAAAAAAATCACTACTTATCTAATTGTACTTAGTAAATACAAACATGCGACTAGTAAGGTCTCACTACGGTCGACGGGGACATTGTTCCCTAAACTCGTCTTCAGACCACAAGATGTCTTGCATGAGGGCGACGAAAGTGTCGTAGTCGCACACAAGCTGACCACCACAGCCTTGCACTGGGAGTATCTCGGCCACACCACCGGCAGTGGGCGCGTACACCGCCTGTAAAAAAAACTTCCTTAAAATCGGTCACACATCGATTGGTTACACATAAACTTTTTTTTTCTTTTTCCAGTGCTGTGACACTCTTCTTTGTCGGGTTCAAATCAGCTGATTTTAGTTGCGGAACTACTCAGTATATGATCTTAAATCTCCTGCGATATGTTAAAAATAGAGGCTCATTTTGAGCTTATTTTTAATGGTTTCAATGGACCACAGTAGGTACGCCCATTTGGGAAACCATTATCAGATGTTTGTGTCAAACTTAAAGACTTCCTATACCTTGTCGCATTATGATTTTCCAATACAAAGAGTTGCTGATCGATTTCAAATATACGTAGGTACGAAATAACCTTATTTTGAACCTTCTTCTTTTTCAAAGTCTGTATCCCGGTTGTGCATCTATTACGAAGCCTGGTCTGCTTACGACCATGATTCCGTTTTGACAAGCCAGAATTTAATATGTTAACTAATATTTAAAAGCCCATTGAAGTTTTTACTAACTCCCAATTAATCCAGCTTAAAAAACCAAAATTATCCGGTATCTCTTAATTTTTCCCTGTATATTAGACCTCGTTGTTGTATTATTAAAATACCACACCGCAAAACTTTGTCTGTGTTTACCAGTAGATAAAAATTACTTAACTGCCCATTGCTCCGTCTCAAGGTACAATTAAGTAGATACGAATAGATAGATAAGAAGTGGTCCGACGATCACACCACTAAACTTTGTTGACCTAACACCTTTTTGTGACACGAATTGCTTTGTGCAGACCTTATCCAATTGCTTTCCCGGGTCGGAAACCCGTGTGACGTACAAATCGTTTATCATCTTCTTAACTTCATTATCATATTTTAGAAGGGCATACTAAGTTTACATTGCTAAGGTTTTGATACCTCCTTGTACGTCAAAACATACGTAGCGGAAACCAATAAAAACCCTTTTGCATCTTGTTTACTTTGATAATATTGGTTAGTAATCACATGGATAATACTCATTATAATTTGCAGCTTTCCGGGTGTGTTATGTACATATATGGTACATGGGGTGGACAGAATACGGCATAGCATTAGGGATTTTTTTTCGACTGCGGACCTTTAAACAAATCTATGAAAAAGTATTTATGAATAAAATAGGTCGGTTTGTAAGTCCATGCCTTTGTATGTACTACCTGTGGTACTATTATGTTTTGCCCGTGTCTAACCCAATTTAAACTTATCTCTGTCCCAAATCTCATATAGAATCGTTCAGATGCCATATACATTTTCGTTTTAAAATAATATGAAGTTTGAGAAATTCAAGTTCCATGGTTATCTTTCAAATTTAAATAGGAAATAAAGATAGATTTGTTATTGAAAACTTTTTGTTTCAGGATAGTACTAATAGCTGTATTTGTATACGGCTACATCATTACAATGCCAAACACGCTCTTAAACAAATAAGTCTAGAAGGTTAGATAAGGTTTTTCGAATAATACGTTACCACGTAAATCTTTAGCATAGACTTACAATAAACTAACTTTTGTTAGTTCATTGAAAAAAAAATAACGTTTTACTTAAATGTAACCTGCCATCTTTTTTTAAATTTTAAGCAAGGTGAAGGCTCAGCCACACCCTGCATTGTCACATAAGCGATGTTATTAAAATAAAATTACTAACTAATGAGCGTTATTCATAGAGTAAACATAAAAAGGCATGTATAATTAGAACTGAACCTTGAAATTTATTTGAATTTTCGAAAATAATGACCTCAGCTGGACAATTGGCACTTTTGTCCGGGATATTTTTCACTTTTGGCTTCTTTAGCCTATTGCGCTATCATGGTACTCTATTTTAGCAAAGGTTCGTCATCGTTTCACAAAATTGTGTGTCTACGCACACTTGCTATTTTTCAATTATCAAGTTTATTTCATTCAATATGATTGCATTAGCTTAAATTACTAAAAATATATGTTTGGTCTAATAGTTCGATTACCAAATAATATAAGTCACATAGTTCTTTTTTTATCGTCACTTCTTCGTACAGTGTTTCCGAACTAATGACATAAACTCTCCAAGTACTAATTAAAATTAATAAAATTTGTTGACGATATAGCTATCATCATCAATTATTATTGTTGGAAGAAAAATGTTTTCACTGTATTTTTAAATCTAACCGGCGCGGACTAATTAGAATGATTGTTTTATACCGATTTAACTTACCGTGATTCCATATTTTCCCGTATTTTTATGTTTTCTTAACTCTAATGAAAATGTGGCCCCATAATTCGGCTGGTGGGCTTGGAAGACCCTGGCCGCAGACATCAGGGCAGCCACGTTGTTCTCGTGCGCTGAGTATAACCTCAGTTTGGGCTGATCTTTGTATCCGGCAATAGCAGCATCCGTTGAGTTTAATATCTCACTCATAAGAACACCTGCACAATAAGAGTTCTTGTAAGTTCTTGTTTTTTGCAGGCTAACACATTATTAAGGTACCAATAAAAATCTGAGACTGTTCTTTATATATGGCGTGGAGATGAAATAAAAGTAAAAATAAAACATTTTTAAGTGTGGAAAAATTAAGTTTATGGTCGATCTAATCCTATAAAGTAGAAATATTGCATTAACTTCTTTATATGTAAAGTAAAAAAAAAACAAGTTATTTAGATCACTAAAAAATATTACTGTCGGCCTTCCATATTGTTCAATTGTTTAGTTAACAGGTACGTTTTTTTCCATACTTTTTACATCCGGATTTCGATGCTAAAAAATTATCAAAACCAAAACGTATCTTAATATTAATTTATCGTGACATTCTCAAAATATACTAGAAAGACTATTGTTTTCTCACCAGAAGCTAATTTGATTAATTCTGGTGTGTAGAATTCTGCTGCGTATTCAAGTTTCGTCACTTGCTTTATTTGAGGCATCACGTCCTGTGCCCATTTAGGGGGCTTGATACCAACATTTTCCTAGAATACCAAATAAAATTACATTCCATACATTCTTATTTAATTTTAATAAGTGAAAGGAGCTAATATTAAAAATGGCTATTGATAGTGGTCTACATCTTTAATGTAAGTAATAATATATGTTATGTCATTGCGATTCGAATTTTCAGAATGTAATACAAAATCTCCCTTTTTTTTCTATATTGCACTTTAAGATTGACCTCATCCCACCTGATGTTAAGTGGTAATGAGGTCCTAGCTTAAGGGTGACAGGTACAATTCTCTCAAATATATAGATCTAAAAATCTAGTCAGCCTGGATCCCACATGCCATCCATCACATGAATGTCGTGGCATTGCATGCGTTTATAGATAGAAGATATGGATACAATTTCACCTTTTAAATAACAGTTAAGTTGATGAACGCACCCAAACCTTTAAAGTATAATTGATCCAGAACTTTTGACAGATAACACGACTATTGTAAAAAGTAACTATTAAAGTAATTAAAAATAATCCATAATCATTTGAGTGGAATCTAAAATTACATACCAAAGCTTGAAACAGGTTGTCAAGGAAAAAAACGTCTTCAGCCTTTGTAATATTATTATGAGTCTTAGCGGACAAGTAAGGGAAAAGATTCTCATATGGCTCCAATTGCTTCTTGAACTCGGGATAGTCGTATATTTGGTCACGAATCCATAGGTACCGTGGACAGTTGTACCAATACAGCAGCTAAAATTATAAACAAAATAATATATAAAGAAGAAAGATCTACTCCCGCGTCCCGCAGCAGGGCTTCTCTTATTTTTAATGATAACCCTTGGGAATTCTCAATGTCTATGTGAATCTCTTCACTACGCTTCTCGGATAGCCCCAATATGCCCGCCCAATATGGCGCCTCAAAGCTAGGAAAAGCAATGAAAAGTAAACCAAAATAAATTAAGGCATGCTACCATGTGAGTGATTTGTAACCGTGTGTGGGTTGTACGAGTAGGTTATTTTTGTTGTGAGCTAATCTGCACTAATTTCATGAAATTGTTAAATATTATTTTTATGTTCACTAACGTAATACACATATTGTTTTAGAACAATTGAATACACTAAATTTCAATATCAATACAGACACTGTCTTAGTGTTCTCATAAATTATTATAGACTATTATCTTCCACTTAAAAGGCGCGTGAATATTTAAATTTTAATAATAGCCAAGTATTGCCTTGTGAACGAGGTTCCAAAACCAGTTCTTAAATATCTACTAGTTTTTATAATAGTACTATTTAATGATCCTGATCACCGCATCTGAGTTTGGTTCATTTAGTTCTAACCTGATTTAATAAGTCAATTATCAATGAATACACACACAAATTTACTATTACTGCTTTGTCAGTAATAACAGTGCGAAGCTTTATTGATTAACATTTTATTTTTTCATGACTGTATTTGTTAGACAATCATTAACGTCTTTGTTTTATTATTTACTTTTAAATATGCCTATTATTGAAATTTTTAGATCTTCACTCCAATGGGCATGGCTTCACTCTTGCAAGTAATTAAACTGAGTTAACACCATCCACTCTGAGGTAATCAAGGTAAATTGGTAAGGGACATATACCTACCTTGTCGTTCCTGAAATATTTTGCCTAATCTAGGGTTAAAATTGCAACTCCATGTTTGGAGAATATTGTTCTCCGGCATAATCTAAGAACTGCTCTGCAACCCACCCCTCACATACGTATCCAACATAAAAAGCTAGTCCTCGGCTAGTAGGTATAGACTCCTCGATTTGTATGACACTAAAAATGATTACAATTCGTGATTTTTCCTGCACTTACGTCATCCAAATCGGCATCAAGTGTGCTATATGGCACAGGCTGCCAATTCAGCATGGGGTTCCACTTCTGGGCTGGCAACGGTGGGTACATGGCAGCAAGGGCTGTCAAAGCTGTCATCTTCGTGCGGTCGTAGTTGGTAGTCCGCACCGTGATCTCGTCGGGGATGTACAGCCGTGATATCAGGCCGGTATAACGGTGCTTCAGGTACTCCCCAACTAGATATCCGCGCTGTTTTCCTTTCTGTCACAGACAAAAGAATGTGGCGTGACGATTGCGGAATAGGTTATTCCTAGAAATCTACTCGACCGATTAGGTATGGTGAGTTTCGGGTCGAATATATATTTTTGTGTTATAGAATCTCACAAGATGAAACTTGTCCACATATGAAAATAACTGAATTTTAAATAACAAAGGTACGGTACAATGTCAAAAACCCACTACAAAAGGGCAGTACAATCCAATCTAACATGCTTTCAGCTCTTCAAGTCTAATTGTCTTTGAACCGATATAGTAAGATAACAAATAAATATGACTTGCATTGCCTTATGCACACAATGTATAAAAAATAAAACCGTTTAAAAATTGTAACATCACATTTAAATTAACCCTGTATTCGTTTTTCTCTACAATTCGAAAGTTGATATCTATGAAATACGTATTTTATTATTATCAGTTATTTTTTGTTACTTTATGTATTTTTCATTCAAGGCATTTAGGATTGCGTCTGTTTTGAATTTAATGTGCGATTTGTGTACATAAAGTATCCTAAGGTAAAATTTATATTAGTTAATATCGTCCAACAAGTAAGTAGGTAATATAATACTCGTTCTGACATCGCAGCTTTAAAATTATAGAAATACGACGTACCTTACATGTGCGGTAAATTTTACGGATATCCAATGTTATGTTTTCAAAGAGTGTGTTATGTTTTCTAAGAGCATAACGAATTAATTTTAGTGTCAGTTACAAGATAGACCGCAGTCCTTTCATTTAACTCTGTTCATTCACATACACCGCTTTGGTACTTTCATCTATAATATCACCTAAAAATATGGGTTTGCAACATATTTAGTTATTAAGTAATCTTTTCAACTGATTTCCATGTGCTTAACTTTTCTTGTATAATAATGGAGTGTTGTAAAAGTACAAGATGAAATTTACAATACTCGATTGAATTCTTAGTTCATTTAACAAAATACTATCTTAAGGAGACATAAAATTTAATATTAGCTCTTTTTTACATGACTGAACACCTCGGCAATCTGCACACGGAAAATTGTATTTTTATTTAAATGTCAAAATATGTTTTGTACGTTAAATTAAATCATAATTTTTATTTATTTTTATTTTTGTTTTGGTTTATTTCATTTAGAAATTTTGCTGAATGATAGATTTTATGGATGCTAACTATCTGAAATAAATGAAATTTCATCCATTTGTCGTATCTTAAAAATAAATTGATTTTTACATTTTATAAAAACAAAATAATACCAAACAACATCACATATGTTCATCGACATGATCTCGGATCAACATATTTATGGAAACAAGAGCTTAAGCTAAGATTAGCGAGAATCAACGGCGGTGACACAATATAATAAACACTTATAATTAAATAATAAGATCATCACTTTTTTTTACATGTAAATATCATTAGTAATATTTATTAATCCAATAGACGAAATAAACACCCAGACAGGAATCGAAACCACGACCCATGATTCAAAACACAAGAACGCTAAGGGTCCGAGGTTTGCAGCAACTTTTTAGACACTCCTTCACCTAAGATCAGTTATCTATATTATGTAAAGTTTTTATATACTTAACCCTTATTTTAGAAAGCAGTTTATACGTTTTTAGTTTTAAATAAGTTACCGTGTATAGAAAAGCAATTAAAGTAGCTACAAATAGACAATAAATAGTTAAATGACATTTTAAGGTTGTAGGTGGTTAAATTTTGCAAGATTGTAAAAACAAATTAATTTCAGTCTCGAAAATAAACAAAAGTAATATCTTCATAAACTACAATAACAGGACAACAGCTATACTATAATAACCCGACATAATTAAAACCTACATCACTGATTATAATCAGCCCTTCGTAACCGTACCAAGAACGGGGTAAAGCTAAGATAATAAAGGAAATTAATATATATTTACTTACATTAGTCAAAGCCTTTATCCCGTAGGGGAAGAAAACATTTTTGTACTTTTCATCCGAGGAGTATAAAGCCAGTTCCTCTTGGTCAGGAGTTCGGTCACCATGTCTGAATATCTGTGAGGAAAATTCTTGTAAATAAAAACGATAAAATTATAATTGATTGATGCTTTCTTATTAGTGTTCAATGAAGTAGCCAATTTTTTACTGAGTTTACATAAGTGGTAGGCGTTTTATTTAAACTTTAAAAAATAATAAGAACATACAGTAACGTTATGCTTGTCATATAACAATGGTATCATTTAGAAACGTTAATTCCGATAAGAGTTACATGAAAATTACCTTTATTACAATGATGCGGTTATAAGAAAAGTGCCTCAAATTATTTATAAAATCATTTTTTAAATCTGGAAACAGCAAATGAAACTGTCCATTTTTATTCTGGGAGTATATTCATGTGACAGACTTACATTCTAATTGTTTATTTCGTACCACACATCATTTGAGTGTTTGGTACATTTTCTTAGAAAATTTAGTTTTATTTTTTTTTTAATTCCCTTTTGCTAATTCAATTTACTTATCATGGTTGTTAATTTGTTTTTGGTGAATATACTTAAGTTATTTTTAAATTCGCAGTACGTAAGCATGGGATAGGTGTAGGTTGCGGATGTTTGACCTGCCATCCTTATTTAATAAAATGTTCCGCGACTCGTATAGGAAGCCGAGTGCACGTACTCGGGGCGTGACCGGCGGGTCAATAGCGAAATTGTCCGATTGCTGAACGTACCACAAAGGCGAGAACCACATCGGTGCCGGCCAGCTCGCCGTCAGCTTCCAAGTCGTTGTCGGGCTCCACCACCTGACCTTGTTCTTGCCCCCACGCTCCCGCCAACAAACCCAACACAGTCACAAACAACAACCCCATTTTAGGTTTATTTTTTTACGTAAATTTTCCCGCCACGCGAACGTTATCGCGGTACGCGCGTTCGCGGGCTGATTTCGACTGCAATAAACAGAGCCTCTGCTCCATTTATATACAGATACATAGAATAGAATAATCATTCAAAGAGGGTCGGACTCGGTTCGCTCTTAGGTACAGCTTCGGCACCAGGTCTTGGCGTGTTCAGTACGGAAGCGTGTCTAAATGGACCACATTTGAAAGATACCCACTTAAATTGTTTTTTCACGACAATGTTTTGCTCAGTTTAGTTTTTCACGTGCCTAATTTGAATATGAGTATGATAAGATTCTGCGTATCCGTATACTTATATCGCTTTTGATTTAATATGCTAACACATTCCAAAGTAAATCTGTTTTTCAACACTAAAAACACTGATTCGATTTTTATTAAATTTAGTTATAGATAGACTTGAGAAACAACACTTGAGACGAAAGAAAGCTTTAAAAAAAAGTATATGAGAAATTAATGGTTTGATCATCAAATTTTGTATTCTACAATTTGTACATTTTTAAAAATGAATTCAAATGGTTGATAAATGTTTATATGAAACGGAAAACTATGTTTTCAAAAATAAATCAATGAAATAAATATTGTACTAATAGTATTTAAGTAAAAGAGGTAAAAATAAGGGTTCACGAGGCTAATACCATGGCGCCACTAAGTCAAAGTCAATTCATTTACTCATGTAGGTTACAAGTAACACTTATGCATCTACTACTCAGGTAATCCCATTCAATAGGTCATCAATTCGGCATCTTAAAATTAAATACTTTTTTTCATCATTGGTCTTTTTATCCGCCCTGGTACGTGTAAAAATATCCGAAGTTGAACTTTGATATCGCATATTTTAAACCTTTTCGTAATTTGGTTTCATTTACTAATTACACAACTGTTTTGTAAAATCAACGTTGATTCTCATAAGGAAAAATAAATGCTGACCTTTTAATTTTAAAAATGTCAGTTTTTGCTCTCCGATCCCAAAAATCTTAGACTGTACCTAACACAACCTAACATATTTTTTTAAACAAAACAGGTTTCATAAAACTCATCTGTATTTATAATCTAAACTAGTATTTGGCATACAACGTGGTTGAAACATTTTATTTCCAAGTTTTACATCTCATGATAGCTTTGTTTTTTTTAACTTAGATACTTCTAAATCCAATCATTGAACGAACCTATTTTAGTTATAAATTAATTGAAAATGGATTAGTTCGACTTACGACTATGGGGTTTAGCCGGTATTTAGTTAGAATCAACAAATTATCTATTCATTAAAATCTAATTTAAGAACAACTAGTTAACCAGACAGTTAATGAGCTAATATACAATGTGTCATGGACTAGTGATAATTGAATGTCAACATTAAATTTACAGGTAAATAATAGCAATTATAGACCCTTCCCATTTTTTTCGAAAATGTCAAACCAATAGGTTTTAAACTGGTCGTAATGATATCTAAGTTCTACAACTGTGCAATAAATTAATATTCAGTTGAAAATTTAAAACCCTCTTTTTTACCAAACAGAGGATTTTTAATTTATTATCTATATTATATAGATATTTCCTTACATGGATTTAATAACCTTAGTTACATTGAAATTAGATACAAGACATATATAATTAGAAGATGGTATCTAACCTTGCCTCGTATAATTTCTACTGTAAGGATTATTTACCTTGGCATTATTACAATAAAATGTAATACAAAAAGTAAATCATCTGGAAAATCATTAAAATTAATACGCGAAATATAAGCAGCGATTATTTCTTGTGGATACTTCCTCACTAGGAAATGACCTATAAAGTAGTACGATGTAAAATTATCTACTATTTAAGATGTAAATATACCATTACTATCAAATTAATGGTATTGTTTGGATTCCGTACAGTTAAAAAAAGATAAAGACCCTATAAGATCACTCCGTTGCCAGTCTATTCACCTGCCGGTCCGTCAGGGCGTTTGTTCTCTAGTAGGTACGCGCGGAGATCCCTACTAATATTATAAATGCGAAAGTAACTCTGTCTGTCTGTCTGTTACGCTTTCCTGGTTAAACCTCTAAACCGATTTTGATGAAATTTGTTAAAGGTATACGTTGAATCTCAAAAACGGACATAGGCTACTTTTTATTAGAAAATAAGGGGGGGATGGGGGTAATACCACCTTTGAAAGTTTATATGGAAAAAAATTTATTTTTGAAGTTAGAGATATGAAATTTGGCACAAATATAGCTCGAAACTTCGGTTAAAATATAGACTACTTTTTGTTTCGAATATTAGGGGAGAAAGGAGTAAAACCGACCATGAAAGGATGTAGTCCACGCGAACGAAGTCGCGGGCACAGCTAGTAAAGTATAAATTAAAACCAAATTTTGAGTTGATAACTTTAAAATTTGGTATTTTTGTAGATTTTTCGTCTATTTGATCACAAATTACGTTTTAAAGTGTTTTTTTTTTGTCAACTAATTTAAACCATGAATTTGAAGGTTACTACAACCAGTTTGTATTTATTGCGAGAGAAAATTAAAAAATAATAGTTCCCTACTATTTAATATGTAGTTCTAGGAATCCTCTCGCATTTGGTTTTTTTTTGTTTATATTTCCCTTTAGGTACATTTTATATCAAGAGTAAAATTGAGCTCTATCAGGATAGCAGGGTCAATATGGCAGAATTGAAAAAAAAATATTCCTGAATTTGTAGCTAATTAGTTGCTAATTAGTTACCAAAACTACGATTTTGTTGCTCAAGCCGATCAGGAGATATCGCAAACCATGCTACCTTGATATCAGGATAGCAGGGTAACTCATTAAATTGCATGTTTTTAATATGACTATGGCGCATGATTTTGTTGCTAATTTGTTGCTATAAGTTGAACTTGCCAAAAATTTGAAAATATATTTTTTTTCTTTTTTAATTGAAAATTTTTCAGACCATGCTATCTTGAACACGGTTTTACTTCGAAATAAAAGAGCTTTGAATTTGTTGCTCATTGAAACAGTACTCAAACACATCCAAAGAAACAGCAACAAAATAATCGGTACCGATCGGCCGATTTTTAAAATTTTTATATATTTTTCCTGTATCTGCTGTCTTGAAATCGATTTTTTCTTGAATAGAAATTGTTTTAAATTTGTTGCTGACTAAAATAGTGCTGAATTACTCGTAATAAACCAGCAACAAAATAAGCGGTACCGATCGGCCGATTTTTACTATTTTTATATATTTTGGCATGGGCATGAATGAACATACCCTCGTACCAAAACCGTTGCGCTGCTCCCAAATCGTTTTGGGAGCAGTGCAACGGTTTTGGGACTGGGGTTTTTTCTTGAATAAAAATCGTCTAAAATCCGTTCTTAGAAATAGAGTTCTAAAGAATATTCCCACCAAATTTCAAGTCAATCGGCCTTATAGTTCCAGAGATATCGTCATGAACCAGTAAACAAATGGGATCTCCACTATATATAGGGTCTTTCTAAATTAGTTACATTCCTTTTAATGGGGGTTTCTATACGTCATACTGAATACGTACAAAAAAAATGAGCCAAAAATTCAGGCTAGTTTTGGAGATAATCACGGAAACAACAATACTTCTTGTCAACATAATACAACGCCCTATGTCAGCTGATTCTACTACTACATCGTCAACAAAACGCACACTAATAAACAATACGTTTACGACGCATAGGTACTATGATATGAAACGGGGCAGCTAGGTAAAAATATTATCAAATCAATTTAACAGGGCTACCACTAGGTATTTAGAATTGTCTTAAAAATAAATTAGTTTGGGCTCTTGACAAAATGTAAAACACTTTAGTGCACTAAAGTGTACTATTTGAAGTGTTAAGAAGAAACATTTTCATTTCACTTTTTGTAAAAAATACAATTTTTTTACAACTTTTCTTATAGTTTAGAATATGAGTTATCTTCCTTAGCAAAAAATAATAATATTGGCAGTAATTTATTTTATGCTACTTTCGAGAAAATCGCCATTTTTCTAGTTTCATGCGTAATATCTGAGGGAAAGACACGGAACGAATACGGTGACCAAGTTTATCACCGGTAGGACGTATTTGTAGGAAGTATTGTGTAATAAATTAATTCCTTGTTCCAATATTTTATGATTTATAATGATTGTGTCAAATATGACTATCCGTTTTCTCCAACCTACTACGAGTCGTTAATACCGTTCAAATTATGGACTTTCCATATCAGCTGTCGACAGCCGTCGGTCGGTCGTTTTTAGCTTACGCCTCGTATAATTTATTAATATCCGTTACAAGAGCGATTCAGTTTTCAAATATTGGAACCGAACAATAATTTGTTTCATGAATTCGAAACAATTTTTTAGTATCAAATTAAATTACATCATTTCTATTTAAAAAAAATTAATACTAAAAAGTGGATGTTCGTTTTGTAACGATTATTTAGTAAGGACCAACAATTGTGAAGTTGGATTGTGTTTTGTATGTTTGTCACAAATAAATTAAATGACGTGTTAGTCTGATTTTGTATAATGCTTTCACCAATAATGCTATCCTGATATCAAGGTAGCATGGTTTGCGATATCTCCTGATCGGCTTGAGCAACAAAATCGTAGTTTTGGTAACTAATTAGCAACTAATTAGCTACAAATTTAGGTACTATTTTTATTTAATAAAAAATCGATTTCAAGACAGCAAAAACAGGAAAAATATATAAAAATTTTAAAAATCGGCCGATCGGTACCGCTTATTTTGTTGCTGGTTTATTACGAGTAATTCAGCATTATTTTAGTCAGCAACAAATTTAAAATAATTTCTATTCAAGAAAAAATCGATTTCAAGACAGCAGAAACAGGTAAAATATATAAAAATAGTAAAAATCGGCCGATCGGTACCGCTTATTTTGTTGCTGGTTTATTACGAGTAATTCAGCACTATTTTAGTCAGCAACAAATTTAAAACAATTTCTATTCAAGAAAAAATCGATTTCAAGACAGCAGAAACAGGAAAAATATATAAAAATTGTAAAAATCGGCCGATCGGTACCGATTATTTTGTTGCTGTTTCTTTGGATGTGTTTGAGTACTGTTTCAATGAGCAACAAATTCAAAGCTCTTTTATTTCGAAGTAAAACCGTGTTCAAGATAGCATGGTCTGAAAAATTTTCAATTAAAAAAGAAAAAAAAAATATTTTCAAATTTTTGGCAAGTTCAACTTATAGCAACAAATTAGCAACAAAATCATGCGCCATAGTCATATTAAAAACATGCAATTTAATGAGTTACCCTGCTATCCTGATATCAAGGTAGCATGGTTTGCGATATCTCCTGATCGGCTTGAGCAACAAAATCGTAGTTTTGGTAACTAATTAGCAACTAATTAGCTACAAATTCAGGAATATTTTTTTTTCAATTCTGCCAAATTGACCCTGCTATCCTGATAGAGCTGTAAAATTGTTACTTTATTAAAAAAAAAAGAAAATGAATATATCAAACTGTACAGCATGCAAATTTTAACATACGTTCTTTTTGTTCTAGGTGTAACAGACGTCCAATACAATGAACAAGCGCTCCTTGACCAGCTGATGATCTGCACGGAATACGTGGACAAAGCCGAAAGATACGAACTGCTCGGACCCCTATACCGACTGGTGATACCGATCTACGAACGGAGGAAGGACTACCAAGCTCTCCTCACGTGCTACCAGCATCTCACGAAGGCTTACGCCAAAGTCATCGAGGTGACAAATTCAGGGAAACGGTTTCTCGGCAGGTTTTACCGCGTCGCGTTCTACGGTAAAGCCCAGTTTGGAGAAGATGAGGAAGGCATAGTGTTCATATACAAAGAACCGAAAGTGACGTCACTGAGTGAGATCTCCGAGAAACTACTAACTTTCTACGAGCAAAAGTTTGGCGCAGGACACGTCAAGATGATTATGGATTCCGCTCCGGTAATTATTCAGAATTACAAAATTAAGCAAATTATTATATAATTTCCGTTTCGAAGCAAAACCGATGGACAGAATATTATTTTCTTTGGCAACTTCTAAAATGACGATATAAACTATTTCTAAATGAAAAGGTACGTTCAGCATCATTCGTTAGCATATACCTCAGTACCTTGTCATATTCAACCTGAGAACTTATCAATTTCATTTCATACTTTGTTTTTGCTTTTGCTTACTTTATATCAGTCCGAACAAATATTCAAGTCGGTTCCCCCAATAGAGAGTGTGGAGGGCCACATATTCCACCATGACAACAGATGATATGTCAAAATCATTTTCCTTCTCAAAAAATTGACTGCTCGTGATGATTTGTAGTTCTATTGTCTACAATCGTAAACCATATGAAATCCATGTTTACGGATCGTATGTTGCTAGTAATAAATAAATGATTAATGTGATTCCCCCACTAAGTTTGAAATGAGTTATACATTGATGATTGTAGTTAACGCACTCTAACTCATATCTACATTTACTACCTACTTAGATCAACTTTGATTTACTATTTTCGATTGGTTGTATAAATTTATAACAATAGATCATATTATACCTTACAAAAGTTGTAAAATGAATCAACAACGCATTACCTTGTGTCATGCCTGTGTTATTTTGTTTAAGTGTGTAATACATTTTGTAACTACTACCTAAGATTACCAGATTTCACGATAAATAAGGATAAATTAATTTCCGATACTAGACAAAATATAGGTATATAGCTGTCCCGGCGAACTTCGTAACGCCTATTTTTTTAGTTTCTAACCTTTTAAACCTTCCCTGGACCTCCACAATTATTTCAGAACCAAGATTAGCCAAATCGGTCTAGCTGTTCTCGAGTTTTAGCGAGACTAACGAACAGCGATTAATTTTTATATATAAGATATCATCCCTTGCCATTTTTATATATAAGATATCATCCCTTGCAAAAAATGAGGCCCTAATATATGTTATATTAGGGCCTCATTTTTTTTCATAGGTATATGTACTTTGACAAGATCGGTCCAAGATCGGTGCGGCTTTAGTATCATGCACAAGAAACCTTACAGACGCTCCCTCTAGAAAATATTATTTTTAGCGGATGGATATATAAACAGTCCTATATCTGATTTGCGTTTATGTTTTCCTATTATTTTTTTAATTACGGTGAATATCTAATGTTTTATATAGTACAAACCTTGTACAATTACAAACCCGATAAAAAATAATCATCAAATTTGTTGCAGTTGTTCTAAAAGTATGGTATTTTATACATTTCTGCGATAATTTTTATTTATGTGGATTAATAATTGCCTTTCCAGGTAAACCGCGACGAGCTGGACAGTAAATTAGCGTACATCCAAGTGACGTGGGTGCGCGCGGCGCCAGAGGGCGTGGCTGTCGCCGGCTCCGGCTGCGAGGGTTCCTTCGAGAGGGTGCACAATGTTCGCCGCTTCGTCTTTGAAACCCCCTTCACGAGGGACGGTGCAGCGCGCGGCCCTGTGCACCATCAGAGGCTGCGGCTAACTCACCTCACTGGTAATGTTAACAAAAATCTAATCGGACATCCTTCTTCTGGATTCTATCCTAATTTCAACTATGAAATAGAAAGGGTCACGCTCCACCACGCGCGGCTTGTTCTGATTGCTAAAGGGGCGTCAGCAGATTTTCTTAAGCCAATTCACTTCTGACTAGGCTTCAACAACCTTCCTATATCGGGACATCAGCTAGGACCAACAGCATAACGTACGTTCCCGAAGCTCGAAAAAGATGCTGGTTATACGAATCTGAATGGTCACCAATCCAATACAATGCCACAAGCATAGTAATTATTTTATCTGCTGCATTCAGCTTTTCTACAGAAAACACGTACTGAACTGCACGCTAACGTACGTCCAAATAACGTGTGGAAAAATGAACCGTAGTACATTTTCATATTGCTCTCATGGAATGAGCACATTTGAATGAAACACGGCGATCCGATGCAAGATTATTCAAAAGTGTGATATGATTTTTTTATGTAGAACTCAAAATTAATATTTGGTTAAGTCGCGAAGAGGTGTAATAACATCGTTCAATTCGCTTAATCATGCTATTCATTTTTCGTACCGATTTACGTTCAATAAGAGCAGAAGGGCATAAAGACATAACAGCCAAGACTTGTCGCCGTAGACATTTTGTTCGATGCCCACTATTTTAGCAATTAGAATTTAATTGCGGTTCTTAATTGACTAAATGTTCTTGCTAACGATGATATTAACCCTAATGATAATTTATCCGGTAGCCGAGAACTGGTTCCCGTACGTGAAGAGACGCGTGCCCGTGATTGATACGCAAGAGGAAGAGAGGAGTCCCATAGAAGTGGCCGTGTCTGAAATGGAGAGTCAGGTCGCAGAGTTGACGGAAATCGTCAACGCGAAGGCGCCCGACATTAAAAAGTTGCAGCTAAGGTAACTTTTCTTTTTGTAGGTCTTCTACACAAAAGATCAAAATAATGACAGATTAATGCCCGGTTCCAATATTTTACGATTATTTATGTGTCAAAAATAAATTACTATCCTTTTTTCTTCAAAAGAGCGTTCGTATTAGGTACATAACGTATTTTTTTTCTATTTTCCGCTAACTGTCAATTCTAGTAATTGACAGTTAGCGGCATTGTTTTCCCGATTATATACGCTACCATACATCTGCGTATTATTACTTTGTGTTGTTAAAATAATCATTTACGAGTAGATAATACTTATACTTAGTATATAATACTAGTATTTCGCGCAGAAGTAGTCGAAAAACGTCTTTGGCTAAACTCGCAATCAATGATGATGATATTTTTGGAGTATAAAATGACATAACTTACCTATGTCTTTATTTGTATCTTTAAATTATCTTGTAAGGTAAAACACAATATAGTGATCATAGTGCAGTCAAGTTAGTCATTTCGATTTTGTAGGCTACAAGGCAGCATCTGTGTACAAGTGAACGCCGGGCCCCAGGCCTATGCGAACGCCTTCTTGGACCCTACGCTGGCACCGATGTATCCTGACGATATGGTGGACAAATTGAAGACGACATTCAAGTAAGTTACTTTTTATTTCAATACCTTAGGTACAAATCCAGGCTTAAACATATAGAATATAGGAGGGGTCTAAAATGGTTTTTAGTGCGTATGTTAGATTTATCAAAAATATGGGACACCTATTTTTGCATTTTCCACCCAATCAAAAAATAGAAGCGATACATAGAATTGAATTATTGCGTGACGTCATTAATTAGCACAGTTTGTACCCACCACTGACGTAACGAGTCCCACGACACATATTGGCATCATTTTATTTAGGCAAATTAAAAAATACATGTCTAATATATTTTTAATAACTATTTCGAGAGATTTAGAGAGTAAATATTACTACTATGCTAATAGAAGCAGTTACATCTTAATAACTCTTATCCTAAAAAAATCCAGTGAAATTCCCCTTCATTTGACCGTCGCGGTGTGTCCGAGGTCCCGAGTTTAATTCCCGATCGGGTCAATAAATAAATAAATATTTGACATCACATACATTGCTCTGATTCTGGGGTAAGTAGCTTAAGCACGTGTGTTACAGAAATCAGAAACAACGACGGTACCATAACACCCAGACACGTGACAATATAGAAAAGTTAGTTTCAAATATTTACCCGACCAAGGAAAACAAACTTTTCCGTATTGTCTCGGGTCTGGCTGTTATCATACCTTCCCTGTTTCTGATTTCTTGAACACAAGTGCTTTTAAGCTACTTACCAGATCAATGTATGTGATGTTGTCCAATATTTATTCATTTTAAAAAAATCTAATCCTTCATAAGATTCAATGTTAATATATTTATTCAGAGAGTTCCTGACCGTCTGCCACGCGGCCCTTCAACTGAACGCCAAGCTGATCAGCTCAGACCAAGTCTCTTACCATGAAGCTTTAGAGACCAACTACTACAAGCTGAGCGACTCCCTCTCCGGCGTCCTGGGGCAGCCGCTACACGACATACTCGTCAACGGAAGTCTCAGCACCACGGTTACGGGAGTAGAATTGGAATCCAGTAATGCTTAAGGCGTTGTTAAAACATTTAACGATCTTGATAAATGATAAAGCTAAACATCAAACACAGAAAGCGAATGTTGTTCAAACTCAGCGACGGCGCTTACAGAATATTTGTGTAAATGGGCGGCGTAACGCTCTGTGCTTGAACCTATGTTTGTCTGCTTTGAGAACAATCTTTTTTCGGGAACAACATGCCGAAATTAGATTTTATATCAAACGATTAAGGTTCGAATTTTGATGGTTATCGCATAAAGAACGTTGCCTGTTTAAAATAAACAACGAAGCTTGTACAACCAGCTGTATCTTCATTAGAGGCATTATTAGTAAATTTATATCCAATGTGGTGACGGGAAAAACCATATTTCTTGCACCTAAGCAGTCGGTGTACTTAATCATTTAGAGTTTAGGTTCAATATCCCACATCGTGCGACTGCAAAATGAATACTCAGAAAAGTTTCAGCCGAATAAATAATAATGCACAAACTATTTATAATAATCAAATAAGTCTTATTCCATACGTATATTGAAATATCAATTAAATTATAATAAATAAGCACTCAATAATAATTCAAATGTCAAAATAGATGACAGTAAGAATACAGTAATTACAATCATAAAAGACTGGATGAATACCTCTCAAGTACCGACTGAAGTCAGGAGCTTCCCGATTTGAGAGCACATTTACAATTTTGACATTGTACTTAATATACCTAGATATAGAAAGGAGTGCACATCAACTGTCAATTAACAAATCCATCCCTTAATCCGATGAAGTTGATGTAGAATCTTAATTTAAGATCTGAAAATTTAAATATGAATAGAGGTACATTTGTGCCAATGCGGGTTTTCGCGTTCGAAAAATCCACCAGATGGCGATACGTAGGCGTGAGGTCCATCAACTGTTGATTGATTGGTGATTTAAATGTCATGGTGATATGTCTGTCAATGTCATGTAAACCGTGACCAATCACAAAACAGTAGGACCGCACGCCTACGTATTGCCATCTGGTGGATTTTTCAAACGTGAAAACCCTCATTGTTTGTCATGTTTTTAAAATATACAGTTGGCAGCGCATTGGACTTTACATTGTCTTACAGCACCGGTACCAGTGGCGTAGCTAAGGGGGGCGGTGGGGGGCGGGGGGCCGGGTGTCAGTTCCGCAATCAAAGAACTATGCTCAAATGCAAACTTAGACACCAGAGGCGCTGACCTAAACCTAAACCTATTTTATATATGATCCGCCCCAGGTGCCACCCATGGTAGCTACGCCGCTGACCGGTACCATAATTAATAACTTCATTGGTGCACGGTTCCCATATTTAAAAAACGATTCGTTCTAGTTGCGATTAGTAATGAATTATACGAGGCGTTGGCTAAAAACGACCGACTGATGACGGCTGGTATGGAAAGTAAATTCGAAATAAGAATTGGCTACTTGACAGTTTTTGAAAAAGTATTGTAAAATGTGCGCCCGTTCATTTTATATCCCAAGCAATTCGATTTATCTGGAAATAATCTAAATAACTAGAGAAAAATAAGATTTTGTGTAACACATTTAAAAAGTGCGCGAAAACGCCTAGTCGCGTCACTCTGCTGCAATTATGACGTCAACGTCCTAGACAATGAACCGATACGCATAGGAACGACTTAATTAAGATAAACGGAAAATGTTTCAATAAATTCTTTATACGATTAGAGACACAATAATTCAATTTAATCGGTAAAATAATCATTGTTTCGCCACATTAAAATAAATAATTTTCGCCGACAGCTGTCATTTCCGAATTGCAATGGTGGTTTCCGTTTCGGTTCTTTTGTTCCACAGATAAAAAAACTAAAATTTATTTTGCAAAAATAAAATACTATCTATGCTTTTAATTAAAAAGTATAAATGTAAAATGATTACTTAACTAATAAGCTAACATATCTAACACTTTTCATATTTTATTGTTAACACTGTCAAGTAGCCAATTATCGACTCGTAGTCGGTTAAAGAAATACGGATAGTCATTTTTGACACATTACGAATCGTAAAATATTGTAACGGGGCATGGGTGACGCAGTATGAAGTCTTATGTGTGAGTGAACAAAGTGAACAAACTGTATAAGCACAAATATTAGACCTTAGGTAGGCTCTTTAAAACCTCTTTTAGCGTGAACCTAAGAATATACCGAGTCATATAAACATGCGTTTAAGATTGCCATGCTTATCATATTTTAGTCTTTAAGCATTTAACCCATTTCAATACTTGACTGTTCTCTCTATCAATTTTATAGTTCCTTTATTTTTGTTAAATATAAGCATTATGTTAAAGGACCTGCTTCATTGTTTGTCTCTATATGTTGTACAATAATCTCTTAAAACTATTTATTATGGATATTGGATTAAGTTGTAGATTAGGGATATATTTTGAGGGTGTAATTTTTTTATTTTAGACGGTAAAAAAATTAAATACGATGTTCATTTCTAATTCCATTTTTAGACAAATTGCAAAATAATAAAAATACGTAATATGTTGAAAAATACAATAATTCACGGAAATTTAAAAAAGAATGTTATTTAGTTAAGAAATAGAAATCACGTCGCAAGCCATATATTTACTTATTTGTTGTATTTTTATCGACAGTACTATGATAATGGTTTGGTTGTAAATTTAGGATAATGGTAGAATTTATTAAAGTACTTTATTTTTGTGTGAACAAATTTTATTCACAGTTATTACGATTGTTTTTATTTATTTTGTTGATTTTCAAAACGCTTAAATCACGTACAAAAATAGTTTTATTTGACAGTTCATTTTACCACGAAAACGAAGTGCCTGCGTACAAAACTAAGTTTATTGTAGATATTGAACCATCCAATACATTAGTATTAACTTAAGTCTGGCCATTTAAAAAATGCAAAGCATTTTCTACATTTTCTAACATACAGCTGACTTTTCGTCAGCGCTCGTATTTTCTTGAAATTCTTAGAAAACAAATAGTTGTTATACACTTTTCCGTAATTTTGAAAAGTTTTACTTGTAATGCGTATCGCTTCTTTTCATGGTAGTGGTGTTATCTCTTAATACTGTAAGTCATCATTGTAGGTGCTTAATATTTATCAATACTTCACTCATTCCATTTTTCTTAAAGCTTTTTACTGTCTGAGGATAAGAGGATTTACACTCTGTTTGGTGTACAAGCCTGGCCACAGACGTCTAATGAGGCATCGTTGTGAAATTACAAGACACTGCAACGCCATGATCCGGTACAGTACGATATACTATGTACTTATACACAGTGACATATCAACCAATCTGGAGGCTGAAGCGCAGGACGAATCTCATCGAGAAAGCGAGACGCCAATATGTGAAAAATAGTCTGACATCTTACTTTCTCAATGGAATAAGTCTTATTTTGACATTGTAATTTAATTCCCGATCTGGTTTATGATACTTTATTAGTCAAAATTTAATAATTGTAATTGCACTACGATGCTAAAAATTCGAGTCGAATAGGTCTTGGGTCGGTACCTGTATGTCTTGTGTGCATAGGTTGCTAGCTAAGTTCAAGATAAAATATTATCTGCCACAACTACTGCGAACATAAATAATACATCTCCATGCAATCTAACCCAAATTTACAAAAAAATATACCGTTTATGTTGTAGTAGAGACCACGGTCATGATTTAAAAAAAATATGTCGTGAGTAAAAAATATTAAGTCAAACTTTCAATTTAACTCTGCTGACATATTCATGGCTCGGCTACTATTACTCTGTACCATTTTGTACTTACTAGAATCAGATAAACAAAGACTGGTTCAGAACTTAAAATTCTGACTAATTAATGACAGAATAATTAAAATTATTCCTACACAAAACCTAAAGTTTTTCATACATTTAATTTGTAGATCTGAGATAAAACAAGTTTTATGGTTGATAAACTGTATTTTATTAAGTTACTGAATTATATTAATATTCGCATTCCCAATATTGTACCTATTTGATAAAAATATTTTAAAATGAGTTAATTATCTATCCACAATCGAGTATTATGTATTATCTAATTAATAAACAAATCATGTAAAGAATGTGACATAGAAATTGAATCCTTTAACATCGATTGAAGCTGTTTTTACTTTCTACAGTTCTAGCATGTTCCTTCAAAGTTATTTTTTTACCTGTGTAACATTGTATGAAACCTTTTTGAGTAAAGTCTCCAATTTTGTTTGTGAAAATGTGAGCCAATTTTTTTTTCTTAGATCTGAATTAAAAAAGCGCCATATTTAATTATGTGGATAGAATAAGTAAATACTGGTAGTCATTAATATATTGTTTAAAATAATATCATTGCACATAGTATTATGAAACGATTTGTATCTTCAACTGAACTGTAATCTGAATTTCACTGTTTTAATACATTTTTAAAAATATTCCTACTGTTTGTTTATTTAAAAGTTCCAGATGAAAATTTCCATTCTTTAGGGCAACCAACTTTTGCTAACGACTGATCGGACCTGAATACGAATTTACAACATTTTGATGTTTTAGCTACAAATTTAAAAGTATTATTGTAAGAACTATCACTTGTATATAATGCAACATTCACTGCGTGAAAATCTGCCGCCAAGTACCTACGGACACTGCGCGAATCCAAAGATGAAAAGATTATATTTATATATGGAAATAAAAATGTAAAACCAAAGTTCTTTACGCCCTCCGCAGCCCTAGCAGAGAGGCGCGCGGGTCTGATTTTGGCGTCACGCCTTGACGTCCCGGGTTCGATCCCCGGTCGGGTCAATATGGGAAACGATATTTTCTATATTGACTCGGGTCTGGGTGTTGTGGTACCGTCGTTGTTTCAGATTTCTGTAACACAAGTGCTTAATTAAGCTACTTACCACAGAATCAGAGCAATGTATGTGTGTTGTCCAATATTTATTTATTACGCTAGATATCTTCGACAAATCGAAACGTTGATTCATACACACACATCCACATTATGATGTATCCTAACTCCCTTGCATGATCGGATTGTAATTGAATCACCGGGACAAGTATTCATGTGATGAACATGCGTATTTTTGAAACTAGATGTTTATATCAAAGAGTATTTTTGAAAAGAGTTGATTCTGGAATTTATAAAGTCTGTGTATGTATTAGTGATGTAACGAATATAGATTTTTAGGCATTCGCGAATGCGAATGCGAATATCTGCCGTTGATATTCGCGAATGCGAATACGAATGCGAATATTCACTTTTGAATACAGCGCCACGAGTTTCGGGTATCGTTAATTAGAAAAATTCCATAAAGGAAAACAGTGCGCATTCAGTAGAATTACAACATCTTCCCAGAAATGTATTAATGCGGAGAGCATGTGGCTCTCTGCGGCAAGCCCGCAAGGGCAGAGGTGGATCGCGGAGGAAGAGAAGGACCGCGGTGTGTCGTTGCCGGCATCCGTGTCCTCCGTGACCCGGCAGTGGTACGCGGGGCGCAAACCGCGTCGTAGTGGGGTCGCGAAGGAAGAGGAGGATACGGTATTACGTTTACCGGCCTCCCTATCCTCCGCGGCCGGTGGGTTTCGGGACTCCATCTGACTCTCGGAGGGAGAGCTGGATTGAGAGTCTCGGGCGTCCGCAGAGGCGGTAGGCAGCGGAGCTGCACAGCAGATCCGCTGCTGGGACCGGAGACGTCAGGCGTGGAATAAGCCTGACGTCCGTTACCTCCCGAGGGGTTGGGGGGTGTCAGGTGGCCTGTCACCCTCCAGCTGCGTATTGCGCGGCAAGGTGGGCCGCTTGGCGGTAGGCGCTGTGGGGAGCCTGTGTAGAATCCGCAAGGAATCTTGACTCCCCCACAACTGTGCAACGTTAGCCACCGAGGGGTTTTAGTCGATGCGAGACAGCACTCTGTTCCCCGCTGAGAGTGACGGTGCGGTAGGCATTTTACCCTCGACGTTCGACCCTCCTCGTTGGAAGACCTTCCGTTTAGTTTCGTTGACAGTGATTACCATTAAAATTATTACAATTAATAATTATATTTGCAATTCCGTGTAAATTAGAAGGCTTGAGGTTTTGTGATTAATATTATAAGAAATTTGAATTCCCTTTTAATTTATCTTTTTGTTATTGACATGTTACCTATTTTTTCGGATGTAAATATTCGCAAAATATTCGCATATTTTTTGCGAATGCGAATACGAATGTCAAGAAATATGCGAATATTCGCGAATGCGAATGCGAATGCAAATATTCGTTACATCACTAGTATGTATTATAAACATAAAGGAAAGGAGTGAGGCTCAAGGTATGGTGAGAAACGAGGCAAAGTAAGATGGGTCAAATATCCTCTGTGTAGTATATTTATGTTACGATCAAAAAGTGTATTATGTCTGTGAATGAGACACTTATTTTTCCATAGATATAAGTATTCCTTATTCTAAGTATTTTTCTCATGTACAAAAACAAAATTTACTTAAATAAATATCTACTTTGATATGAAACGTCATTTTCTTCATAAAGATTTACGAAATAGTGATGTAATCACACGCCTCCATTAAACTTTGATTCGCTATTCCGTTCATCATCCGTTTTTGTGTATTTGTTGAGCAAAAAGTACATTTAATTAAATTCCGATAAGGAATCAGTCTTTAAAATGTCAGAAGATTGATGTGTGTGGAGAGATCCGAATATTATCAAGTCCATGGATCCGAAGCTGTATATGAAAAAGATTTTGGGTAAAAAAAACCTTTATTGTCATACTACTCATGACTTGGCAGCATGGTCTCTGACCTTAGCCGGTTCCTAAAGGAACAAATTAACAAAAAAAAAAAAACCTTTATTGTCAATGTCAGAGTGAGTCCAAAAATTGACTGACTGAATGTTTTTCTAAGTGAATCTGTGTTTTACTATCGTGAAACGTAGGTAAAGAAGCCAATTAATTTTAAAGTTATTGCAAGGCCTGTGTATTGGTTTTGCACAACATAATTTCAAGGACATGGAAGACGAATTGGAGGATAGAGTATTGCACCAAACGTACTTGTCGTTTATGAAAATTTTGTCACGGTTCACAAGCAGTGTTCCGTTTGATACTCCTGTGAGCTATTTATGGAAAATGGTGCGTCTTTATTTACTGCGCTCAGAGGTTCTAGTGTTCAGTTTAGGCATTATAATATTCTTAATGTATCTTCAAACGATAGAATTATGGAGTCGTACGTTACTAAGCAGATTATCTCAGGCTATGAGCCCGATAGGAGCTGTCCAACGTATGAAGTTCATGGAAGGATCGGAAGCCGACAAGCAAAGCTGGGAACTAAAAGGGTCTCTAAGTGCAGCTTATGCAATCAAAGGACGGAGAATGCACATGGAAGATAGATTCATAATAAACGAAAATATTAACAACACAGGTATATCTTTATTTGCTATATTCGATGGACACGGCGGTGAGTTTGCCGCCAATTATGCTAAAGACCATCTTATACAAAATCTGTTCAACAAAATAGTGGAACTGAGTGCTTTTAGAGATGGAAAAATACTAAGCACACCGCCAAAGGAGAGCCCGGAGGAACCTAAATCTAAAGATGAAGGTATTGTAAGCATTGAAAAAAAAAATAGCTTTAAAAAGTCTGTGAGCACTGCAGACGACTCATCAAGAAAAGAAATAACTGATCCAGAATTATTAGCTCAATTATCTAAAGCTCGGCCTATCACCAGAGAGGTGAGACCTACAGTCAAACCCATAAAGCATGTGGCAATACCAGTATCTAGTTATTTGGACAAAGGTAAAATAAATTTTGGAAAACTTCTAACGGATGAAGTTCTAGCTGCTGATAGATTGCTTGTGGAAGCTGCCAAGCGATCTATGAATGTTGCTGGAACAACAGCCCTTATTGCTGTTATGGAAAACAATCATTTGATAGTAGCTAATGTGGGTGATTCAAGAGGTGTAATGTGTGACTCACGTGGCAATGCTATACCTTTATCTTTTGATCACAAACCTCAACAGGTAAATAACCAAATTCTGACTATATATTTTTATGTATGACTTTCATGATTCAAATGTAAGCCTGCAGTAAATTGTTTCTGCTTTTCAGGTTCGAGAACAAAAAAGAATTGAAGCAGCTGGCGGCTATATTGCCTTTAACGGTGTTTGGAGAGTAGCTGGGATTTTAGCCACTTCACGGGCCATGGGAGATTATCCCTTGAAAGACAAAAAGTTTGTAATTGCCGATCCAGACATACTAACATTTAACCTTGATGATCATAAACCTATGTTTTTAGTTTTGGCATCAGATGGTCTTTGGGATACATTTTCAAATGAAGAAGCTGTGAAGTTTATTAAAGAAAGATTAGATGAACCTGATTATGGTGCCAAGAGCCTCACTCTTCAAGCTTATTATCGAGGATCAGTGGACAACATAACGGTATTAGTTATCAATTTTGTTAATAGCAAAATGGCCTCTGCAAGCATAACTGAGTAATATCATTTTGTTTGATGAGATTTTGACTCTTTTCTAATAAGAAAGGATTGAACATGTTTCCCCAATAAATATTTATACTCTCACAAAAGAAGCACAGCATTAATAGACATAATAAGCAATTTGATTCTGTGCGAGACCATCTAATTATTAGATTGGAAACTAAGGCATGTAAATGAACATCTAATATGTTCTTTATAAAAAGCTGTGCTCAAACCTAACAAGTCAACAGAAAAAAGCATTTTAATGTTCGAATTTAACCATTTTTATAAAATTACTTATGTGGTTGTTGTGGTGTTAGATTGGGTATTAGTGAAAAAATAAACTTCAATTTTGAATGTTGTTAATATAAAATTGTAATCAATATTATCAACTTCTAAATTGGTCTTAATACTTGACGATGTGTGTGAAATTACGTCCAGTAGAAAGTATTTTCTAGGCAAAAATTTTAAGTATATTTTTAAAGTTGAAATATATAATATCATATTTTTGAAATCGTAAGTTTTGGAATTATGTATGGTTGTGAAGTGAATAGTTGTTTCATTAACAATCAGTTTTTGGTACTAACTTAATTATTGGAAATCATTCATTTGACTATACATTTGATGTATTACTTACTTATGTTTCAAATATGTAAACTAGATGTCATAGTTGTAATGAGCTCTTGTTTTGATAATAATTTATTACAATTGAAATTTTGTAAAAGATAGATTACTGTAATATTTGTTATGTGTCTTGCATTTTGAGTTGAAGTTTAGCTTATTCCTGTTCCAATGAAATGTTACTTATTTGCCAAGTTTTGCCTGTGGTGCTAGTCATTATTTTCTGTAAAGTACATACTTAATACATAAATTTACAAATCTGTAGCCATGCTTTTATGAGTACATTTGTGTTGGTGATAATATTATTTGGTGATATATTATCATAATAATATATTTTATTGTGACATCATGTATGTAGTGGACATTATATTAATAATTCGGATAAAATTTTACAATGAACTATTTTTGTAAATAAAATTGTGTAGTGTAAATCAATGTAATTGATCTCTATATTGTACAGAAAAAAAAACCTTACTGCTTAATGTAAATAAGGGCCTGCGGATAACACGCCTATTTTTGATACCATCTTACTGGCAAGTATCCATTTCACGTATTTGGGGCCAAATTATGTGTTTTTATCTATAATACTGTGATTGGCCAAACTCTTTAAATGGACAATTCAAACATAATATTTGTTGGAGTTCTTGGTAATGCGGATGGAGTGCCAAATTAAGGTTGAACATTTTCATCAGTAACATTTGACTTGCAACGGATTGTGTGTTCGGCAATTGGCCGACTTTTATTTATAGGTAAGATATTTTTTACGTTTGATGACGTAGCCCCGGATGGCATAAACCCACATTACGCCACTGTTAAAAGTTTTTCAAGGCCTCTTAGTTTTCCGAGTAGGTGTCCGACGATATTGATAGAAAATGAACGAATAGCATAATTAAAAGAAATTAAAATGATGATTCTTCGGAACATTATATTTATATTAAATTTGTTATTGTGTTTGTTTCTTGTGGCATGACGGTTGTGTTATTTATGCATGCTTTTTATAAAGTTTTAACTATGGGATAAACGTAAAGTATAAAAAAGCAATATGTGCCGAATACCGACTGAAAATTCGTTGCAAGTGAAATTTTGATGATGCTAAGAAGTTTTTATTCAACTTGATTATAAGGTAATCCTAATAGCCTAAATAATTATAATTCCTGTGATGTAATTAAACAATACGTAAGAAAGAGGGACAAATCATGTCATACAATCAGAAAGAGGCGCCATAAGAAAAAAAAGGTTATAATTAAACATTAAAAAGATGTATGATGTTCCATTGAATTTCATGCGAGAGCTCAAACATAAATACGTTTTGACAACGTAACGCACGCAGTGACGGGGACGACTTTGTGTCGTCATCGTATCGTATTTGTGTTTGAACCCCGGTACACAAACATCCTGTGTAAGTGTGGCCGATCTCAGTAAGTTTAAATGTTTTATTTAGTATTGTATTTATGACACACATCTGTCGTGATCATACATAATAATTATTTTTGTTGCATTATATGAATCATACTATCCCCTTTAAAGTAGTCGTTGTCGATTTGTATTTCATCGTTAATAATAATCGCATTATGTATTGTCAGATCATTTGTTACTAAACTACCAAAGCATAATTGTATGTAATAAATGGTAATATGAATTATTCATTGTGTTTTTGTGATAACTTTAAAGGGAACTATAAGAGACAGTTCAGCACAAATTATTATTTATTTCTTGAATAGTGCCACTATTAAGAAAACAGTCTGCAACGTGACTCGAGATTATATCCTTAGAGAAATTAACAGTGTTTGAAATTAATACACGTACTCAAGGTGGAGCATTTATCCTAAAAATAAGACAACGATAAAATGAAATATTCGTTTGGATGCACAAAAAATTACTGACCAAAACAATACAATAGGAATTTAAGAATTAGTTAATACAACGCCATTTTATTTGCCTACACTAGTACTTACTATACTTAGGTTCACCGCTTATTGAATTCGTATGCTCCACTTCTTTCTTTCATTTTTAAAAATGTCTTAACTACTAAGGTGGAAATGAAAAGAAACAAATGATAAAACTTAAAAACATTTATTCAAGACGAAAGTAGGTAGG
Source organism: Glyphodes pyloalis (assembly GCA_037074685.1). NCBI lineage: Eukaryota > Metazoa > Arthropoda > Insecta > Lepidoptera > Crambidae > Glyphodes > Glyphodes pyloalis. The sequence goes on from JAYKKO010000025.1 coordinate 5,913,508, forward strand.
TTGCCAATTTAGTCTTTGTCTCTTCGATTAATTAAATACATTTCCGCGCTAGACCAATAGTTTACCAAAATACCATTGACCTGCGATCCTTAAGATAGAGCATAATGCTTGAATCGGAATGGTTAAAGTAAATATTGCGAGAGACTGCCTAATTTCCCAATTGAATTTACATTTGCCGCTCTTTGTGCTATCTCGATGTGACTAGAAATATAAACTAAAGCCATCTGATCAGGAATCTGGAGGCTAACCATAAGCTATCAAAACAACATTTATTCCATTGAGGAAGTGTGACTCCACCCCACATTGTACAAAGCTGCGTCTTGCTTCCTCCATGGAATAAATACTGAATCACAAGCTGCTGGTAAAGCCCCTGAATACAAATTATCAATTTTTTCACCTAACTTATAAACTAACCCAACTAAGGCATAATAATTATTTATTTCATAAGTATTATAGATAGCTATGTACCTTTTTATCAGGTCGGCTTTTTATAGCCTAAGAAACCTTCTGAGCCTTTAACCAGTAGAATAACAAAATATTTGTAATTGGTTTTGGACCTTATCTTCAGGTAATAAGATTCAAATTGTGATGGCAAAATGTGATCCACAACCAGTTAAAGGGTCTTCCAGTTAAAGGGGATCTTAACTCAACTGTTATCAACTCATTTGGACAATGATAAAAAAAAACAAGAAAAAAACTCAAGTGCTGTCCAGATTAATCGCTATGGAAGTAACCAGTAAAGGCACTGCAATATATACCGCATTTGCGTATTATGCTATACCAGTCTAATGTTGATGCAATAGCTGCTTCTGTAGGCACAATATTGTACACATGTAAATAAGCGATACATTTTCATTTTTAACATGAATCACATTAAACATGCTTGTACTAAAATATCGAGTATCATAAGTCTAGTTTTATATATTAATAAAGATACTATCTATCATAATCATTTTAAAAAACAAAATTCCATCTGTGATGCATTCTCATTTGTTTTTAATTGGCGCCGAGTCAAAGTATTTCGAACTCTTCATCAGAATCATCGAATTGGCGATCTACTTCTTCGAATTCTGAAATATAAAAGTTTAAATCTCAATTACAAGACAGACATGTTAATTAACACGACCTTGACCATCCAAACTTATTTTTAAACTGAACTTTATGAAATGGCTACCTCTTGCCCGCTTCGTTGTCCTCTATTGTTTACAGCATTTCGAGGTAAAATTAATATTATTAATTGAGATTTTATTTGTTATGTTATTTGAGTATCTTATCTGTGTGATACCACTTCTAATTCAAATCTAGTAGTTTTTGCGTGAAAAAGGAACAAACATGCAGACATACCTACGAATTTAATTACAGTCATAATATTAGTGGGATATAACTTCTTTGAACAACTACTGGTAGGAAAAGTAGTACCTTGTTGGAAAAATCTATATATAGTGTAATTTCCTGTATTCTACATTTACAAGTACAAAAATATTTTACCTGTAAACAAATTTGTGTTTTGTAGATCTATTTCTGTGGCACTCGGCCCCCAATGTGATGGCCTCTTCTCACATATCTCGAACAAAGCTTGGCTTTCAGTCATTAAGTTATTTTGAATCGTATTACATAGCTCTTCAAAGTCATTTCTAGTGCGACAAAGAAAACACTGCAAAATACCAAAATAGGTAATACATTTCTTCAAACATTCCTAAATAAATGTTTTTGTCTAGTACTAACCACAGCCACTGATGGATCCATTGCAAGCATAGGTATCCGTGAAGCAAATTTACAGTGATATGTACAATCCATTTCTTTCTGTTCATCTGTCAATTTATTCTGCAATAAAATGAAAATGAAGGTACAAAAAGTACAATCAAAAGTCTATCAGAGCAGATACTTGGACTATTGACGCTATGGACTCAGTACAGTCCTTAAATGCATAAGAACCAATAATGAACTGCACGTTTTTACAATAATGTACTAATTAATGCTTATAATAATTATTACCTCAACTAATCCAGATCTTTGTGTAGTATGTGGGTCCAAGTAAATAACTTCATCTCCTACACAACCAATTAAATATAAGGCTTGATTGGGTTTACCTCCTATAACACCAATTGACTGTGGGCATTGGAAGCATATCTGGAATAAATAGACTGAATCAAGATCACACTTAAATGTGAAAACAAACATTCAAGGCATATGCTTATATCGTCCCGACTATTTAAGACTATGGTAGTCAATCTCATTGAGATCAGCCAACTACACATTACTTTGTAATGTTAAGGCGTGTGTGCGATATGTATAACAGCATTCTCTCTTCCGCTCTCAAAAGGACGGCAGAAAGATACGAATGAATTTCGCTGATCAGGCGCACATAGGACATTTATGTTTCAGACATTTTAGAGAAAACACACAAATATTGACCCGCAGGTATCAAACATGTATCTACTAAACCAGTGAGGCTGTAAGGGTATTTAGTGAATTAAACGATGTTACTGATCAATAATATTTGATTCGATTTTAATAAGCCGAGAAAATATATAAGTCAAAGTAATACCAAACAAAAACTCTTGATAGAACCATATTAAATTGCATGCAGCCATTTTGGAAACTAAGTAGAACCCACTAATTTTAGCAGAGGATTGAAATTGTTTTAAAAGTCTGTCATAATGCATATGACCGCAACAGTTTATTTATTTATCAGTATGTTTGGTACATGGCAGTGGGACAAATAATAGTTTTTTTTTATCATTATATACATTTCAACTCCAGACTCAAACAAAACAAAAGAAAATTTTCAAATTATGAATTACCTTTAATCCATCAACATATACAGGATTAATCTCACTGAGACCCAGTCTTAAAGGTACAATCAGAAGTAGTGGCATCCAGTCCGATACTACCATTGCATCGGGTGATGAAGAAGAGTCCCCTCTGTCATTATTCACAACACATTGTTGCACTAGGATTCAACACAAAATCATATTAATATAATGCTGATAATATAATATTGATACTAGAATCAATATGAATATAGACTGTGAGAATCAAATGTTATGTTTACAATTAAACACATAGAATTGTAAAAATTCAACTGTTATACTTACATATGTCTTCTCTAACAACTGTATTATCTAAGGCTACATGGATGACCAATGAACTCCATTTGTCATAAACAACCAGCTTTCTACAAACAAAATGTAATAATTAATATGTGACAAACTATAATATGAAGTTCACTAGAAATTCCTATAATTATAGTCAAATGGTGTCTTTAAAATTATGAATACATAACTATTTCAATAGTCAGAATATCAACTTATATGATGTTTGAATGCTCAGACACCAAGGACCGATTCAATTTGATGTTGGATAGGGAAAACTGTTTCTCTGATGCACATTCTATCAAGTTAGTCTTATCATTTGGGTAATTATCGCCATCTTTGCAATTACGGCATATACTGCATGCTTAATTTGGTAATAGGAAATTGCAGACTTTATTAATAATAATTTAAAATTATTTCCTTTAACATATTTGACACAAGATGGTGCAGTGTACTTTCTAGCCATGCAGGGACTAAATAAAATGCTGTTTTAAGTCAACTTTTTGCCAGACATGACGAGTGACAGAGTAGGTTGGATTAGCAGAATAGCACATTGCATCCAGATGCTTCTCAACCACCTGTTTTTTCCTTTCTGACTCCAATATAAGCTTACATGAGGTAAGCATTAATAGTCTCTTCCATCTTCCTATTAAGCCTCCAATGATGGGCATCTATTGCAAGAGTAAAGAAATCCCTGTAACTATAAGTTTAAGGAGATGATAAAAGTGACTGCACTAGTAATGGTTACATTTCAACAATACAACAGATAGTTATATAATTACCCAGAAAGTTGGCAATTAGGTTATCTCTTCCTCACTTGCCACAATTAGATTCTAAGGTGCAACTAAGTAAGTCTAGGTTTAAAATTTTCATAGCTCTATTTATAAAAGATTCAGATAGTAATTGGTAATTACATCACTCATAAACTATTATACATTAGTAATGAATTGTAATTAGTGGTATAATTAATAACTTACTTCAAAACTTGAGCAATAGTGTTGGGCCCAAACCATTGCCCCACATGTTTGCCTTCAGATGCTCCCATTAGGGCCACTTGGTGAATGGAATAGGGAGCTTGCTTCCTTTCCTCAAAACGCTGAATAATCTTCAAATATGTTGGATCTCTGAAAGGGTTACAACAGCCATATTAGCCTTTTACAAAATCAACTGCCTTTTTGTATGTTTAAACTATACAATATTTGGATTTGACAAATTAATGTTCAACATAGTAGATACCTACTTTTTGATCAAGTGTTGTGTAATGTAAGCTAATCTCAAAATAAATGAATAGTGAGCAAAATGGATCACCAATATCTTGTAAAAAAAAGTAGCGTAAATTAATTTAGAACATAAAATTAACTTATTTCAAAGTTTGTGGTTTTTAATTGATAAGTTTTAATTAGCTCTTGTATACCTTGTCTCTGGTGTCCATGCCCAATCTACACACAGATGTACTCTGAGCAGTGCTACACCAAGCACCATTTGCCCACAGCGCAGCATGCAACCCCAACCCTTGTCAGATGTCAATCCTTCATCACCAATGGGAACAAATCCCTTCCTATAGGTACACCAAATAACGGAACTGATATCACGCCTTATGCGATCCAAATCTGAGGAAATAAATTAAAAATTAATATGACGATGGGCCAACGCTTAAAGAGGATAACTTTTATTTCAAGGGTTAGGCTGAGATGAGTATGATTTGAAAAATACCCGATTGTATAGTCGTTCTTATTGGAAGACAAGGCACATTTAAAAATACTGTTCTATGTTAATCCTAAAAATGTAAAACTAGTTATTGAAATGTACAGACCTTGAATGGCGCTATACTTTTTTCCAAGCACCCAAACATTATCCTTTGTTTTAGGAATATCATCCGGTTCAACACTGTTACCATCAGAGGAAAGGTAACAAATATCAAACATGGCATCCATCATTAAACATATTTTGTCTGCGGTTTCAAGAAATGAATATATTCGTTTTTAATAACAATTAAACTGCACGAACGGCAGCAAGACGAGGACAATGGATCACAAAAATAAAAGCGTGTTAATAAAAGTCACAACACAAAACGAAATAATGATGACAACATGTACCATATTGACAACTCTATTGACTCGGTTTGACATTGACATCTGACTTTTTTATAGTACAGCTAGTGTTACGTTTATCACAAATTTTAATACATTTAACATATTAACCGACTAAAAAATCGAAAATCGAGTTTATTGTACAGTTTTATCTGAGAGAAAAACGAAAGGCGCATATTTTTATTTGATGGATTTGTAGCCACCATAACTTTTTACAGAATAGTATGATTTGGATATTTTTTTTAATTGAGTAGTGTAGAACATACATTTTGTTTTGGGTCATAAATCATACACTAAACAAGGGTGAGTTATTGTTCACTCCACAGACATCTAATACGTCAGTGGTTCACTCATAAATTTACTGCTGATTTATGTAGACTGGAATGAAAAGTAAATTAAATTTATACTATTTCACAAATAAGAATGTTAGATATTTACACTATTTGACGTATCACTCTATTAGGCTACCAAAAATATCGTCCGGTGATAAAATCCCATGAAAAACTTCTATTATTTGTTCCGTTCGATATCCGGAATCCATCTTGAGTCAAGCACCTTCCTTTTTTGACGTTTCCGGTCAAAATATCACCTCCCATCGTATTTTCGCCGCGCTGGTGCTGCCATCTACTTTTGGCGGGAAGAAAACTAACGATATCGATGGCGCGAGCTCTTACCCTCATTATAGCGTCGTCTTTCGTGGCATACGTACCGGTCTAAAAATAGACTACGCGAAATAGTAGAGATAGTGAAAGTTAACCATCCGTCGTGATCGTGATGGAGTAACAAGTCAACGAGGGCAGTGGCGACGGCGAGGCGTCGCGGGCACGCAGGCGTCGACTGTCGACGTCGAGTTCATCGGCTGGCGATACTGGCCAGAGAGGTAGCAAGGTACCAAAAAGACAGGAAAAAACTGTAAGTGACCTAAAATTTGAATATCTTGCACACCGAGTGTTCTATTTAATTAGTTTTATAACACAAAATCAGACTCTTTCGAAATATAAATGAACTCCTACACCTATGCCCGTAACGGAAAATAATAATGGGTACGCCTGCTACTGGTGATAGTTTTCTTTGTCTACCTTCACTCTTGGTAGAAAAGGAGAAAAACAAGTTCAAATTTCATATTTTTCGACTAACGTTTAGGATTCTAGTTATGTTAAATCAGTTGTGGCATATTTGGCAAAATTTAACGAAATTCAACGTTTTACTTTATAAATATTAATTGGAATTCAATTTGTTATTTCGAAGCTCAAACATGTGACGTCACCAGGCTTTATAAAGCTTAGTTTAAATGATAAATTTAGGCGTTTCGGGCAAAATATATCTAAATATAAATAAATAAATAAATATTGGACAACACACATACATTGCTCTGATTCTGCGGTAAGTAGCTTAAGCACTTGTGTTACAGAAATCAGAAACAACGACGGTACCACAACACCCAGACCCGAGACAATATAGAAAAGTTCGTTTCCCATATTGACCCGACCGGGGATCGAACCCGGGACCTCAGAGATGGCGCGACGCCGAACTCCGGCCCGCTCGCCTCTCGGCTACGGAGGTCGTCATATCTATTGAATTCATATCTTCAAATTCATATCTAATGAATACTATTCACGTTTGTTTCTTTTTTTTTTGAGCGTTCTTTTGCTGTTTTGCCTAACGCTTTTCTTACTCAAAAGAGAGGACCTCCATAGCCGAGAGGCTAGCGGGCCTGACTTAGTTGTCGCGCCCAGGTTCGATTCCCGGTCGGATCAATATGGGAAACCAACCTTTCTATATTGTCTCGGGTCTGGATGTTGTGGTACCGTTATTGTTTCTGATATCTGTAACACAAGTGCTACAGCTATTTACCATAGAATCAGAACATTGTATGTTATGTTGTCCAATATTTCAAATTAAGAACAAGCCTCCAACAAATAACAAAATATTGATTGGTCTGCTGATAAAAGTACCAATTTTACACCTAAGACTTTGTTTGCAAAAATTGAATCAGCTTCAAAGATTTTTTTATATATTGCACTTCAAGCTAGGTTACCTTGAAGGCTTGACCACTGCTACTAATGTAGCACCTCCCCCCCTCCCCCCAGAAGCTCTGGAAACCGTATTCACACGCAGGAACACAACTACACCGAAATGATGGTTATTTGGCTGCGGTCATCTGTAAGGTGGAGATTTTCACCAGTCTGTGTGCTTTAGTTTGAACGATAAATAGCTATGCCCTACCTCTTAATGTGGCAAATCTAATTATGTCAAAGTTACGGATGCCATTGTGCAAATACAACGTGGCAGGCGAGCCGATTGTGTTCAAAGACGTAGGGACATGCTGTTGAAACGAATTTCGCAAGAATACCATGCCAGTGCATTGCTAAAAAATCCTCAAATGGCCGAATATTTGTTTGATGTGTTATATACTTACCTTCAAAAAATTGGGGGGAGGAGGAGGACAAATTGGCATCGCAGGTACCTGAAGCAGGTCTTTTAAGACCTTTTTCGAGGTATACAGGACCGTTTGAAGGTAAACAACACAAAAGTTTTTTCCCAAACTACCTTCGCCAGTAAAAAATAAATAAATAAAGGAAAGTCCACACAGCACCTTGTCAACCTTCTTTCTGATTCCGAAAACCGACGGTACATTGCGGCTGATATTCAACTTAAACAAAAAACTTAAAACAAAATCAATTTGTAAAATATCGCAAACTATGATTGGATATTCTTGGGACTCTGTTACGACAGAAACTACTGCATATGAGGTGCTTCCCATTCGGACACATCAGCACCGAGAATTTTTGCATCACGAACGAACTGGGTAGCCGAATAACTACGCCGGCACAACATCTGGTACTAAATCCCGACGATTTTTAATCGCCAACCAGTCCAAAGTTTTCGTCTTCGCGACCAGATTGCGTTCACTGCGAGTTTCCTACAGTGCTTACGCTGGACACTCCATGTACAGGAATCTGTGCTGGTCCCCACAAAATGCATACAATTTCTCGGCGTTATATGGAACACAGAAAGGGATATGAAGTTCCTACCGGGACCGAAATGCCTCGCACTCCGCATGGCACTTCAAAGCTAGATTTCAGAAGGCAGTTGGTCCCTCAAACAGGCCCAGCCCCTACTGGGGAGACTCAACTTTGCCTCTTTCGTGGTCTGCAGAGGGAGACTACACTGTCTGACACTGCAACACTACAGTCGACAGTTGCCCAAAGACCACTGTTACCACCCAGTCGCTCTACCGGATCCAGTCCTGGACGACATGAGGTGGTGGTTGACTGCTGCACCGGGATCTCTCCCAATGCACAGAGCCCAGGTGTCTCACCACTTGACAACAGACGCCTCGGGGAGCTTAACTCGAGGAGGTAAACATATGCGAAAAATGCATTCCAGCTCAGCATGTCAACATGGAAGAGTTGTTTTCATGTGGCGGTTACTCACGAAAGGTACCGCTTACAGAATGCACAATTATTGCTTTTGTCTCTTTTATAAGCAAGGAAGGTGGGACGAAGTCAAAGATACTTTTTGAGCTAGCATGGTAGATCCTACAAGTCATGGACCTTCTGAACATTTATCTGATGGCGTAGATTTTTCCGGGGCAGGTACAATTGTGAAGTAGATGCACTGTCCAGGATGAAACCTGTCCCAAATGGCACCTGAGTCCAGAAGCCACAGGCTTGGATTTCGATTTTTCAAATGTTGGGGATACCTGAAGACGACGTGTTTGCTTCAAAAACAGCTCATGTCGTTCCCAGGTGCACAACTACGGACTCAACGGAAGAGGAAGCATTGGACCACTACGCACTTCGTCTTCCGTGGAAATACAAGTGGCATGGATGTTTCCACCTCCAAACCTGATACCCCAAGTGCTTTCCAAGCTGATCAATCCGAAAGGCAAGTACAATTTGATAGTTCCTAAATGGGTCAAATTCTTTTGGCTGGCCAGTTTGAGACAACGATCCTTGTAAGAACCATAACCGATCCCACATATTCTACAAGTATCAAATATGGCTGGTTTTTAGGTGGACAGCTATGATTGAAAGTTGGAGAAGTCGATGTTAATGTCTAGAGGGCATAAATGTAATCTAAATACTTATCAATCGGCTTAGAAAAAGTAAATAAGTTGGTGTGATAGTTATAGTATCAATCGTAAATGTCCTGTCCCAAGGAAAGTAGCTCGATACTTGGCATATCTTCACAACCTCACAGGTTTGGCATACAAAACAATATAGTGCCTAAATCGGTAATAGCAACTTTTACTAACGTCTCTGGCAATAACGACATTTTTTCCAATTTTTTTTTTCGTTCGCCATATTTTAAATCTTTATCGGTTTCTAAAGTGAGGTACCTCCCAAAAGGGGACCCTCAAATCATAATAAATTACTTAAAAGATAATATCCCAAATGAAAATATTTTTACCAAGGCTAAAACCTAAGGGTATTGTTATTACTGCTTTATTGTCAATAATGTATCGATCGGGTCGAAAGGTTCACGATTTAACTCTTTTGACCAATGAAACGGGAAGCTTTATTGTAGATGAAAGTAAATACCTCACCTGTTCCTTTGTTTTGGACCAAAACAGTTAGTGCAAACTATAGACAATCGCGAAGTTAATGGAGTATCCTAACGAATCTTTAGATTGCTTGTTCTGAATACGGCAGTTGATTTCTCTTTCAGGAGAACGTAAAAATGATACTAATTTAGCGGATTTATTTAAAACTGTTAGATAAGTTCCTAAGGCAGCGTCGAGAACCCTAATCACAGGTTAGGTAAAGTCTGTGCTTAGAGACGCAGGAGTGGAAGCTTCTCCCGGCTCCGTACGCTCTGCAGTGGCAACTTTAAATTGGTGGGAACAATTTCCAATTGACAAGATTCTGGAAACTGGAAACTGGCGCCAAGAGCACTCTTTTAGAAAATATTATCATAAAATTATTAATCAAACTAATAGAGAGCGTTCTCTATGAAATGTTTTTTTTTTGTATTCTGTTCGATAATGTTTCATTTTGAATACCCTATCAACAACTTGTAAGTTGCTAGGTACCGTATGTTTGATTATAATATAATTATTTAATTGGATTCTGTCTTTTCTTGTCAGATCGAATAGAACAATCACCTGCAACACATTATAGCATCATCATAGGCACTCACCAGGAGATAACAAACACATCACTCAAGATGGATTCCGGATATCGAACGGAACAAATAATAGAGAGTTTTAACTACCAATAAAACTTACCTATTATTTTTCCTAAAGATATCCGGAATCCAGGTAAGTTCTACCTGGTGCATCTCGAGTACGTATAATGAGGGTAAGAGCTCGCGCCATCGATATCGTTAGTTTTCTTCCCGCCAAAAGTAGATGGCAGCACCAGCGCGGCGAAAATACGATGGGAGGTGATATTTTGACCGGAAACGTCACAAAAAGGAAGGTGCTTGACTCAAGATGGATTCCGGATATCTTTAGGAAAAATAATAGGTAAGTTTTATTGGTAGTTAAAACTCTCTATTTAGTATATCTCGAATCTAAGTGTTGTACTTAGATTCGAGATATACTAAATATAAGTTTTCGTTTCGAAGGGTCGTTGTTACTGATTATTGTAACATAAGTCCTCTAGCTACTTGCCACGGAAATAAAGCGATGATTGTAATATGGTCCAATATTAATTAATCATTAATTCGGCAATAAACCTTTTTTTTGTTATGGGCTCGTGGTTGTGATTAGAAACACAAAATACATAAAACTAATTTGATAAGCTTAATTTGATATATTACATAATAAAAGTCACATGGAGAAAGGGGTGCACAATAATTAACATTAAATACAGGTGTGAATCATAATTACTTATTTTAGTTTTCGACCTGTTTACCTACAGAAAGTTTAATTGTCAGAAAAGCTCCCCTTTTTTCATATCATATAATCATTAGCAATGGGTGCACTTTTATGTACTCAACACTAGGATAAACTGATAGATTAGTCAAGGTGAAGTAATTGAAAAGATGCTATAAACAGCGGTTTATTGTTCGGGTTAAAATTGCTCAAATTATTTAAATGATTGAAGACTTTCGCATTACATTTCATTAAAAACGTTCCAATCGTTTTGCCGTGAAATCCAGAAAGACGGAGAACATAGTTACTGTAGTATCCGGCGTCCCGGGTATCTGCTCCTTACGTCACACTGTTCAATACGTCCGTCCTGCTCGAGGTGTAGAGCATAAGTTCCATCCCCGCTACCCAACACCGGTCTCGTCCGGAAACCAGTGTGCGCAGGAGACGACAGTATACTTCCCTCTCCTTCACACATACACTACATCCCTTTCTTGTTTTAATAATAATAAAACAATTTACTTACTCAATCTCAATTTAATCATTTACGAATCATACATTTCTGTTTTACCGTCCATATACGCATTATTTTATATTGTTTCCTCCATATCATCTTCTTGTTTCTTTTCTTTATTAATTTGCCACTCTCCTTCAACTTTCTTCAGGTGAATAACATTTCTTCTTAAATTCTGACCAGTTTCATCATTCTGTACTTCGACGTCTCCTCCAGTTCTTGACCTAACTGTGTGAGTCACTGAATCAAAATTTATTAGTAAGTTTATTAGTTTTGTTAAAATTTCTTATGTAAACTTTATCTCCTGGCTCTAAGTCTGACTCCTCAGCTTTCCTTTTTCGGTCTGCGTATTCTTTTCCTTTTATTTTTTGTGCCATATCTCTGTCTGTTACGTCCATATCCTCTATTCTATGATCTACAGTTTCCGTTAGCATTGGAATTTTATCCCTAAATTTTCGTTGGAAGAATAATTCTGTTGGGGACTTACCAGTCACCGAATGTGGGGTGCTATTGTACATTGACATATATTCTAGAAGTGACTCTTTCCAGCTACATTTTTTTTCTATTTGGCATATCTTCAGTCTTTTTAGGATGTCCCTGTTCTGCCGCTCTACTTCTCCATTTTGTTGGGGCCAGTACGGAATTGAGTGATGCAATTTAATGTCATTTTCTTGGCAAAACGCTCTGAAATCGCTACTGATGAATTGTTTTCCGTTATCAGCCGTAATAGAAACAGGGTATCCTAATCGACTGAATATTTCTCTTAGTAGTCGAATCATCTCTTTACTACTAATATCCCTGCAGATTTTAATATCTTTGTAACGCGAATAATAATCGACTACTACCAGTAGATAATCTCCACTTGGTAGGGGTCCGAGAAGATCAATAGCAACGTCGACCCAAGGTTGTATCGGCAGTTCTCTCCTTTTGAGTGGATGTGTTGGATTGGGCATTGATACCAACGTACATCCTCGGCATGATTTTACAGTATTTTCTGCATCTCGGTCATACCTCTGCCACCAAACTTTAGATCGCAGCCTTAATTTCATTGCTACTATCCCTGGATGCCCTTCATGTGCTGCTGCCAAGACACGGTTTCTTAACGCTTTTGGAATTACTATTTTGGTGCCTCTTAATAAAATGTCTCCGTAAAACACAACTCGTTTTCGAAGAGTTTATATGTTTTTATGGTCTCATCCCATTTTTTTTTGTACAAGCCTTCTTTTACTTTTTGTATTTCTGAGTCTCGTTTTGATTGTTCTTCTATTTCTGTTAATGGAACAGCCACCGGTCTTGTTTGTTCTACAATATCCTGTACGTAATCTTTATTATTTGCATCCTGTCCAAGAGTGAGTTTACATAGGCGCGAAAAAGGATCTGCAATGTTGTTTCTTCCCGGCTGGTATACTACTGTATATTTGTAGGCCTGCATTCGTAAAACCCATCTCTCAATCCTTGCACACGGTTTCGACTTTGGCCCAAAGATAACTTCTAGGGGCTTATGATCCGTGATCAGGTCAAATTCTTTCCCGTAAAGAAACATGTGGAAATGCTCCACTGCCCAGGCCAACGCCAATGCCTCTTTCTCCGTTTGGCAATAACGGCGTTCACATGCCGTTAGGGTAGGGTTTTATTTCCGAATGCAATCACACGAGCTCCTTTATCGTTTAATTGTACTAACACTGCACCTAAAGCTACCGGACTTGCATCTGCGAAGACAATAGTTTTGTCCTCTACATCATAATAACCTAAATGAGATACATCAGCGAGAGCAACTTTTAATGAGTTAAAAGCTACCTGCTGCCTTTCCTTCCATAACTGGCTAATATCCGAATTTCTCCCATACTTCAAACGAAGCAATTCTTTCAAAGGTTCGGATTTTGTAGCTAGATTTGGTATCCACTTTCCTACATAATTTATCAACCCCATGAAGCTTTGCAATTCCATTATAGTCGTAGGTGCTCTAAATTCCATAATGGATGAGAGATATTTTTCTAGAGGCTTTACTCCCTCCCTTGAGAGCTCATGACCTAAAAAATGTATCTTACTTGAACTAAAAATACATTTTCCTGTCGCAAAACGATGTCATTTCTCTTAAGTACGTCCAATACTTTCAGTAGCCGTGAGTCATGTTCATTTTTGTCTTTTCCATAGACTAAAATGTCGTCAATGAAGTTTATCACTCCCGTGCATTCAATTAACACCCTCTCTAGAGCCTTTTGAAATATTTCCGGTGCACATGTTATGCCGAACATCATTCTTTTGTAGCGATATAAACCTTTCTCGGAAATAAATGTTGTGATGTGCCTTGAATCTGGATGTAGTTCCAACTGGTGAAAAGCATCCTTGATATCTAATTTACTGAATACTTCAGCATCTTTAACCTTCGGCAATAGTTGGTCCATGGTAGGCAGGGGGTGATTTTCGCGTCTTATGGCAGTGTTTGCACGTCGCATGTCAACGCATAAGCGGACATCGCCATTTTCCTTTAGAATAGGAACTATAGGAGATATCCATTCCGAGGAGCCCTCTACTTTTTCAATTATATCGTTCTGTAAAAGTTCTTCAATTTTGGCTTCAACTTTCTCTTCCAATGGTATGGGTATCCTTCGGTAAGGTTGTGAAACCGGCTTAGTATTCGTATCGATAGGTATTCGTATTAATACCCCCTTGAACTTAGGGAATGGTTCCGATTTCTTTTCGACTTGATTAACACCTAATCCTATTTTAAGAACGCCTAAATCTGTTGCTGTCGTTTTGCCTAATAATCTCGGGTCCCTCCTTCAATTACATAGAACATCGCATCTTTCTTCTTATTTGCTAATTGAATCGTAGCACAGAAGGATCCTTGTAATTTCAGTGGTGTGGTACTCTCATAGGCGAGAAAGGTCTTATTTGGATTCTTCGATTGATCAAAAACTTGTATTTTATTCTTTTTCAGATTTTGCCACGTTTTGTCTGTGATCAAATTATATTTACATCCTGAGTCTATCAACATTTCTACTTTTATTCCTCCTACTGTACATGCCATCAAAACATCGTCTCCCACGTTGAAAACATAATGAATTTCTTCATCTGCTCTGTTAGGACATGTTTGTTCTTCAATGTTTCTAACTTCTCTCTTCATACGTTTCCACTTTTTTGTCGGTAATTCTGGTTTATTTATATAACGATCTTGAAATTTTCTCTTCAACTCTTTACTCTTACACCGAGCCTTAAAGTGGCCTATTTTCTCACAATTTAGACATTTTTTTTCTTTCGCCGGGCATCTATCATCTGCTGCCAAATGGTTCCAACTCCCACAACGAAAACATTCACGTTTCTTGGATAGTTGCATACCTTTTGGTTTTGTTTTTATTTTGTTTATCTCTTGTATCCTTTCTTTACTGGTAAAATTGTCTAGTTGTCTGATCACAATTTCCAAAGCGTTGGCTTCTATAATGATTTGATTCAGAGTCATGTCGTCTCCTGATCTTAAAATTTTTCGTCTCAGCTCTTCTGAATTACATTTTTCTGTAATTTGATCAATAAGCTGATCCTCCAAATCTACAACTTTGCACTTGGAAGCTTGCTGACGAAGTCTCACGATAAATTTGTCGAATTTTTCATTTTCTTCTTGTTTTATCCTTCTGAATACGTGGCTTTCAAACCTTTTACTTTGCTGGGGGGCAAAATATTCATCTAATTTATCTATGGCTACTTTAAATACATCAATTTGACCATCATCTGGAATATCAGCACCAGATATATTGTAATAGACCTCCTGTAGCTCTGGTCCACCCCAATGTAATAAACTTGCCCGTTTTTGTGTGCTTGTTTTGAAGTCAGCGGCTTCCAGGTAAATGTTTAAACTCCGCTTCCATTTTTCCCACCTAAGTCCTACCGAGCCAACCTCCCCACTGCATTCAAATCTGTCTAATGTTAGGTTTGCCATTGCGTCTGTGGACAAAAAAAGAATGATGATGAGGTACTTAAGCTATCAACATAAGTTGTTTGCTCAACCCAACACACCATCCATTCCTTGACCGTTTCCCTATTGAATTGCTCACCATCAAAATCTGTGTCTTCATCTTTATCGTATTACTCATTATCATCATCATAAACAGTATTTTCATCACCACGAACCTCATCTTCTCTTAATCATCATTTCTATCGCCATAAAATCATACAAAACGGTCATCCACATCGTCATAGTCATCGAGTTCATCATCGCATCACCATCATTACCATCAAAATCACCTTGTCATCTTCATTGCTAACATTAGTAACATCATCGTCATCGTCATCACCTCAACGTCATCTTCAGCATCATCATTATCATCATAGCCACTATCATCATCATCGTCCCGTCGTCATCACCCTATCATCCTCACTTCATCGTCATCATCATCATTTCATCGTCATCACTTCATTGTCATCACCTCTTCCTCATCTCCTCTTAAACATCATCATAATCATAATAGTCCCTATCAAAATTATTTACAATTGTGATTTATCATCTTTAACATAATCATCATTTTTTTGTGTATACCTAACCTACTAGTGCATCGCCTTGCAACGTAATACGTATGTATAAGAAAACCAAATACTTAGTGGGGATGTTGAAATCACTTACTATATATTTTTGACGACCTCCGTAGCCGAGAGGCAAGCGTGCCGGACATTGGCGTCGCGCCATCTCTGAGGTTCCGGGTTCGATCCCCGGTCGGGTCAATATAGGAAACGAACTTTTCTATATTGTCTCGGGTCTGGGTGTTGTGGTACCGTCGTTGTTTCTGATTTATGTAACACAAGTGCTTTAGCTACTTACCACAGAATCAGAGCAATGTATGTGATGTTGTCCAATATTTATATTTATTTATATTTTTTCATTCTTCATTGATTCACCCCACAGAAATTCCAGACGAAATTATTTGAGTATCTCAGGCCATCAAATTAACCTCCCTTTTAACTATAGTATTTTTCTTGTTTTTTTATAGTCTCGTTTGTCGTAATAACAAAAAAAAACAAAAGTATCTTCACTTTCACTTTTCACTTACAAATGATCCCCAATCACACAAAAGTGGACAGATACATTCTAATTACCAAAAATAATACCCAAACGTTCGTAAATAACTAGTAACTTACTTTAAAATAAAAACATGAAGCGTAATTAGTAAATAATCGAAACATCCGGACCTGAGCGTCGAGAACAAAAGACGCCGCATTCCTAGATAAAGAATGAGCCTGTTGTGAATAAAATGTTACACTCATACACGTAGATAAACAAAACATGCCCATCCTGCGAGTATTGCAAATAAACTCGTTCCAAGTTACCTACGAACATTTGTGCCTACTACCTAGCCGCTGCGCCTCAAAATACAATTAAGTAAACAACAAAAAAAAAGTTCACAAATTATGATTTACGTCTGTGCAACCTTATAAATTGCCCATTGAATATGTGTTAACCATTTTACATTAATTAAGTATCCATATCTAGGATACCCGTTTATTACTTCTTTTTTTGTTCAAAATGTAGTATCCGGCGTCCCGGGTATCGGCTCCTTACGTCACACTGTTCAATACGTCCGTCCTGCTCGAGGTGTGGAGCTTAAGTCCCATCCCCGCTACCCAACACCGGTCTCGTCCGGAAACCAGTGTGCGCAGGAGACGACAGTATACTTCCCTCTCTTTCACACATACACTACAGTTACTTTCGCATTTATAATATTATGAATAAAGATTAAAGTTAAGACTAAAGTTTATGAAGTATTCGCTTTCAATGTTTTCCTTGCTGCTACACGTGTATTACTACACGTCCTTTGTTAGATAAATATTTTAAAAAATACTTTTCTTTCTAAGAGGCATAATTGAGGTGTAAAAGCTTTAATAAAACGTTTTCAAGTGTTTTCCTAGAAAGCTCAATCAAAATTATAAAAAAATATATTCTTCATTTAAAAGGGTCAGTTGGAACCAGCTTTACTTGAATTGATGATGATGAGTTGCCGATTGTTAAATTTCAGATAATAAATCAACGGTTTTAATTAAGTTACCGTTTTAATTAACTCTACATACAGTGAAAGCTAGTCAGACTTAGCCACTTTGGACTGTGCTTATACCATGCGCATAAGAACTAGTATCGAACTGAAAGTGTTTACTGCGATGAGCAGTTTGTTAACCGTACGTGTGTAAAATACCCCCAAATCAGAGAAACGCCTTTTTTCGATTTAACCATCGGCGAATCACCAGGTTGAACAAATAAAAAAAAAATATGTCAAAGTCAGCTGGCGTTAGGTCGAGGTGTCACTGAAATAATCTTAAATTTACCACAATATTTTCAAATTTCTCCCTTTTCAGTTTTTTCAGGAATTTGAATATGGAGCCTAGTGCATTAGATTATGTCGCTCAAGCCTGCATGGACCTATCTGAGGTCATACTCGCTGCGGCTGACGAATCTGAGAGAGAAACATTGATTGTGAACCACATCAAGAAAGTTTGGTCTACAGTTTCTCCTATTGAAGATTTTAAAAAGAGTATGTGTTGAATATTACAGTAGTAGTTATTACGAAGTATTTTTTTTTTTTGACCGTTGATATCATTCCTTCGCTTCATGGATACTATGTTCATTATTTGTAGATCTAGAGTGGGTGAATGTTATGGAACCCATTTCCCTTCTAAATCAATGTTCAGAAAAGATAGTGGTGTTGGATTTTTGGACCTACTGCTGCATCAACTGCTATCATGTGCTGCCTGATTTGGCACACTTAGAGAAGCTGTATAAAGTAGAAAAAGGAGTTGTTGTGGTATGTTGTTCTCACGTATATGCTATATATATGCACTTTCATTATGCTAATTTTACATTCCAAATAAAATGAAGACATTGTCAAAGAAAATAAATTATTTGAATATTTGATGGTGTTAACAGAATTACTTACACTGTAGATGTGGCAGATTTTTAAATATTTTTTTAAAATATACATTGAGATTATAATGTGGATATTTGATTAGCCTGCTGGAGTAACGGTCAGTTCTCCTGGCTGTTGAAACAAAGGTTGTTGGTCCAATAACAGAGCAAATATATTTTATGGTAACACATTAAATACTTTGTTGGGTGTTACTGGCTCTGGTTTCTATACCACAAGCTTTATTTTGGATTCTGTGTTGTTTATTTTGTCATTCCTTTAACAGAAAAACTGCCTTTAAAAGAATTCCAGATAATCTTCTCAGTTTTATTATCAATGTTTTATTGAAACTAAACAATTTCAGATTGGAGTTCATTGTGCAAAGTTTTCTAATGAGAAGGTATCTGCCAATGTGTTATCAGCAGTCCAGAGGTATGATATCCAACATCCTGTTGTGAATGATGCTGAAAGCAATATGTGGGATGCATTGGGCATCAAATGCTGGCCAACACTACTCATATTGGGTATGTAAGCAAAAATATTAATATTACTAATGTGTATTAGCTGTAACTTGTGACTAAGTCACAAGTATAGATTATTACTGGATAGAGTTATTCATTATCTTTTTTTATCTAATTGGTCTAGATACCAAATTTCATCCTAATCCATGCAGTCATTTGTACTGACAGATTAACAGACGTCTATTAATCCAAACTTTTCATGTTTGTGATCTTAGTCAGATAGATTTTGTTTTTTTTTTCAATAAGGATCATGCAGGTTTATACTGGTGACAATAAAAAATTATCAATGTTGTAGTACCTATTAGTTTTCAGAGCTTACTTTTTAAACATATAATTAGTAATTTTCCTCTTTACAGTACTCATACAATCTGTTAGGGACAGTAATTACTCATTTACAAAATAAAAGAAAGTCATTTCTGGCAGGTACAGGTTAGCTTTTGAGTATATATTATGTAAGAGAATAAATACTAATTTCTTGCAATAATTCAGTTTGGAAACATTACTTAGAATGGGTTCTACTTATAGATTGGTTAGTCTGTACTTTTAGGCTCATTTACTGAATTGCTCTCTTTTGTACAGAAAGTAGGTAAATCGATTATATCCAAGATATTTTCTAAACAATGCATTTATCATTCATCTCAGGTCCTGGCAACAAACCAATATTTATATTAACTGGAGAAGGCAACAGGGAAGAATTAATCCGGTATGTGGATTCAGCTGTAAAGTACTTTGATTCACGCATCTCCACTGCATCCTTGCCTATTGCTCCTCATAAACATTTGAAGGCCAAAACAGATGGAACTTTACTATTTCCCAGTAAGGTAACATAACAGTTACAATAATATTTTTTTCATACTTAACTTCTAGAAGTCTTTTAAATTTCTGTGATATTGTTCATAATGCCTTTAAGTTATATTATACCAATCATCTTATAGTTAATTAAATAATTTAACCGAAATATTTATTTTTACATTTATAAAGACGTAATAAACCCCGACATGTACAGTATAAATTTAGACAATGATTGTAGTTTTTATTAAAACAATTTTAGTTTTATGATTTACTAGCTGTGCCCGCGACTTCGTTCGCGTGGACTACATCCTTTCATGGTCGGTTTTACCCCTTTCTCCCCTAATATTCGAAACAAAAAGTGGTCTATATTTTAATCCAAGTTTCGAGCTGTGCCGACCTACGACATGACCTACAAGTTGACACAAATACAGCGTCAGCAGAATTGGCGTAGTAAACAACGCTCCATACGTAATGCGTGACATCGATATCCTACATCGCGATATCAGAGTTTTCGTCGCCACTAAGTATATATACAACAAACCAAGAATGGTAGTTGGGCCTTGGTCCCCGAGCAGATAACACTTAGTACTTCCACTTTTAGTAAAGAACATACGTTCCTTACAGAGCTATATTTGTGCCAAATTTCATATCTCTAACTTCACAAAAAATCATTTTTCCATATAAACTTTCAAAGGTGGTATTACCCCCATCCCCCCCTTATTTTCTAATAAAAAGTAGCCTATGTCCGTTCTTGAGATTCAACGTATACCTATACCAAATTTCATCAAAATCGGTTGAGGTTTAAGCAGGAAAGCGTAACAGACAGACGGACAGACAGACAGACAGAGTTACTTTCGCATTTATAATATTAGTAGGGATTTATGGGTATATATTCAATATTATTTACTTATTACACAGGTGGTTTTGAATCCATTTTATCGTGGGCGTCTAGAAGAACCTTTTCTGGCTATATCTGATACTGGACATCATAGAGTACTTTTAACTGATTGTGCTGGAGTTATTTTAAATATTATTGGTGGGCCAGACGCTGGATTCAAGGATGGAAGTTAGTAATATTATTTGTTTTATTTCAACCTTAACCCTAAACCTTTTAAGGACCTTTTAATATATTGCATTGAATTAGCATATATAGTAAATAGTAATTACTTTAAAAAGAAAATGTTCTATCAATATTTTAGTGCACAGTACTGCTTCTGAATAGCTAAGTCTTGTTAAATATTTGTAGTATATCAGTAGCCAGACTACTGCAACACCATTGCAGTTTTTTGTGCTTTACTTATAGAGCTGAATACTACTCGTATAAATTTAATTGAGTTGAAAAACATTGAATTTATCTCATTCAGAGCTAACGGAAGCCAGGTTCAACTCGCCGCAGGGCCTGTGTTGGTTGTCGAGCAAGATTTTGGCAGTTTGTGACACAAATAATCATGCCATTCGGGCCATACATCTGGACGAAGCCGACGGCGGCTCTGTTGAAGTACTGGCTGGAACAGGCTCGCAGTCTGCGCATGGAGACCTAGGTGAGTATCCAACTATTGATTTTGGCAACAACTTCAACAAACGGCACTACATTCTATTTGCACAATGGGGTCCCAATCAATTTGTTCATACGACAAGTCACTTGATGGCCTTGACAAAACAGTTTACTTTAAAGATTTCATCATCAATTTTGTAGGTGTTATAGTGTCTTAGAGATTAATCTGCCGTCAAATATAGTGTGTCACCTTATGTTAAGTGGTAATAAGGTCCTAGTTTAAGGGTGACAAGTAAAGCATAATAAGTTACTGGACTTGTCACCCTTACCTTGAAGGCTTGACCCCTGCTACTAATGTAGCACCCGCCAGGAGCTCTGGAAACCTTACTCACACGCAGGAACACAACAACACAGAAGTGATTGTTATTTGGCTGCGGTCTTCTGTAAGGTGAAGGTATTTCACCAGTCGGGCTGCTCCAGTTCGAGCGATAAATCGCTATGCCCTATCTCAATCGCCTCCCGTCCTACCACACACGTACCTCAAGCGGTGACTAGCTCTTTTGCGCGCACTACACATACAATACGCTTTTACGCTTTAGGATGGATGTAAAAATCGATGAAATTCAGTTCTTCAGTCCATCAGCTGCTGGTTGGTTGAAAATACGAGTCCGGTGTAATATAAACCAATCAACATTATCGAAACTTTTGTCGTGTCGTGCGATAAATTTCACGTAAGCACTCATGCGTAATACTAAGCTAAGCGGCATAGATATGAAAATCGCAAATGAAAAAACAATTTGTGTAACGTCCTAAAAGAACCAAGGAATCGTCTGAAGTAGATCATATGTTTGGTCATGAGCATCCATTGTGTGTACAGGGGGCAAGTGCCTGGGCATGCAGGCGCTGTCCTCGCCGTGGGACGTGGTGCTGTACTGCACGCCGGACCTCGACATGTCGGTGCGGCCGCTGCTGCCGCCGCCGCCCCCGCCGCCCGGCGCTGCCGTCGCGCCCAACGACAAGCAGAAAGACGAAAACAAAGGTAAGCATTTATATCAATAGATTATTCCTATTCTCTCGGACTCGGTAAAAAAAGCTTATTCTATTTAGTCCGTCCGTTATGACACCAAAATACAATTTTATATCGACGTATTTTTTATATCAACAAATTAATACCAATTGGTATTAAAATAACAAATCAACTTCAGTCGGGTGTGTTCACGTCACTATTTTGTAAAAACTGTACGAAGAATGACGTCGCGTTTAATTTAACCCAATTTAGTAAATTTATTTGCAATCTATCGATATTAAGAGAGGCAGGGCATAGCAATTTATCGCTCTAACTCGAGCAGCCTGACTGGTGAAATACCTCCACCTTACAGTAGACCGCAGCCAAATAACAATCACTTCTGTGTTGTTGTGTTCCTGCGTGTGAGTAAGGGTTCCAGAGCTCCTGGGGGGTGCTACATTAGAAGCAGGGATCAAGCCTTCAAGGTAATGGCGACAAGTCCAGTAACAGATTTATTATGCTGTACTTGTCACCCTTAACTTAGGACCTCATTACCACTTAACATCAGGTGGGATAAGGTCAATCTTGAAGTGCAATATATAAAAAAAAGGTTAATCCAAACAGACATTTTTAAATCAACGGTCGTTTACGACCATTTTGGTTCATATATTTTTTTGACAATAACGAGTTCCGTAGCCGAGAGGCGAGCAAGCTGGACTATGGCGTCGCGCCATCTCTGAAGTCTCAGGTTCGATCCCTGGTCGGGTCAATGTAGGAAACCAATTTATCTATATTGTTTCGGATCTGTTGTTGTACCGCAAGCAATGTAAGTGATGATGTCCAATATTTATAAGTATTTATTTATTATTTTCTCATAAGAATGTCAATAGTAACTTTGTTCTTTTTAAAAGATGTTTTTCAGACTTTCATGTGGTGAGCGTACCTACCTCGATTTGATGAATTATATTTTAAAGAAACAACCTAAACACCTACGACCTTCACGTAACGTGCCTCTCTTCCAACCGAGCTAAACTGGCAATATTTTTTACTGTTGTATCAACCCGTTAGCCTCCGTTAATATAATATATGGAATCCCATAGTCGTAAAGTTCTAAATGGTAATTTTAAAGAAATAGAATAATGTTATCTCCCCTTTCGGTCCAAAACCAACGACCTTTAAATCGACCTTTCGAATACACCTTGTAATTTTAATAGATTTCTGTTTCTTTAAAATATTGAAAGTTTGCTAGTGCGGCGTACCCACTAATTATAAACTATAAAAATCGATTAGATGAATGATGTTTTATCTGGTTGCAGAGAAGGATAAGAAGGAGGAGAAGCGTCGCGTGCTGCTGATCGCGTGCGCCGGCTCGCACCAGATCTGGGCGCTGTTCCTCGACACCACCATCTGGTGGAAGTACAAGACCTTCAGCGAAGGTATGGTATACTGCCCGAGATTATTACCGAACAAACAGGCATTTTAACCAAATATATCTAAATCTTACTTCTCTCAGAAACTTCAAAATGGATATGAATATCTCATATAACATCCATATGTTAGATAAATACGGCAATTCTGTAGTCTTGTATTGAATGTGATGCTAATACATTTTGTTTTCGTTTAAATACTTTTCAAACGTTTTATAACGAATGTACTGTACTGGTCAATAGGATATTACACACTCTTTTGAAAGTTTTTGAAAAGTGTCTCAAATAGATTATAACAAATCACTAGAATAAACTAACTTCTTTATTCAATCTCACTCAAAATTTTAAAATATATTTAAATGTTCTTTTCGTTTAAAACTTATGTAGATTGAAAGTAACTTGTCAGTTAGAGGATATCAAACGAAAGGAGGTATAATAATAGAGAAGTTCATCGCCTTTATATCAACATTATAACAGCTCCATTTCAGATCATCATAATCACAAACGTTATGGAAAGGTAGTGGGTTCAAATCCCACACTAAGAGCAGAACAACGTGTTCGTCAGAAAAAATTAAACCTAATAAAAAGATGATTTTAAAATATTTACATATAAAAAAAATCGTTTATTCTAACTATATTATAATTTTCCAGGTACTTGTGTTTGTATAGCGGGGTCGGGCGCGGAGGCGGCGCGGAACAGCGCGTACCCGAACACTGCTGCTTTTGCGCAGCCTTCTGGTCTCGCACTTAAAACAGGTAAACACTTTCACAGATACCAATGCTATACCGAATTGACTAACTAATGAGACTTCTATCGATCTAATCTGATGATATGTATTGATAAAGTCGAAAACGAAGTCCCCTAGGCTTATATACTCTTGTCCTATATACATATTTCAACATATTTTCTCAGACTTCAATCTTCGTAACGTTTCCGTGTATTTACTCTAATCTGTCTTATTCTAAAGCATCAGCTATACTAACAGCAATTTTTTAAACTTTTTTTAATGAACAAGGGTCAATAAATTATTATTAAAACATATTATAAGGTAATTAAATTTATAATTGTATGTTACAGGCTCGAATCCTGAGATCTTCGTAGCCGATTCGGAGAGTTCTTCGATAAGGAGGATAGGATTGTCCACGGGACATGTTACTACATTGTGTGGTGGCGATCGCAACCCCTTGGTAAGCGTGAAAATGTGTGGCAAAAATCAACACTTATTTTTTTAACTACTAAAACATCAACTTAATCTGTTTTTTTTTAGTTTACAATAAAAAATAGTAAGGGGCCATATTGGACAACAATTTTTTTTCACATTCGTTTCATCCTTTACATAGATGCAGTTTAGTCATTAAAAAGGCGTTCAAGATGTATAACTTATTAAATTTAATAATAGATAGTTTAAATTTAATAAGAAAATTCATTACTAATGTTGAGAAAGAAATAACCAGCCTGAAAGAAAAAGAAAAAGTGTAATGATACAATATTTGATTACTGGTTTTGTCTTTATTTTCAAACAACAAAACATATAATTAATTATGTTTTTTGAAAACGGCAGGTGAAAAATATGAAGTGTCAAAGGAATTATCTTACTTAAATGAGACCACACCACCATCTTACCCTCGGAAGTACTAATCGTTAAACAAATACATTTGGTTTCAGAACCTATTCGCATTTGGCGACGTCGACGATATAGGCCTCGAAGCGAAATTCCAGCACCCGCTCGGCGTGGCCTACAACGAGTCGAACAAAACACTCTACGTGGCGGACTCATACAATCACAAGATCAAGAAAGTGGAGGTCGGCCCCCAAAAGGTGACCACCCTCAACCCGAGCATGATAGAGACCGCTGACCCGGTCAAGTTCAATGAACCCTCGGGCCTGTGCGTCACCGGCGACGGGAAGTACCTCTACATCGCTGACACGAACCAGCACAGCATCAAAATACTCAACCTAGTCAAAAACGTTTGCCAAGAATTCAAGGTGCGAATGCCCGAGGCAAAGAGCAAATTCGTGGAGCCGGAAAACCTAATACTGTACAAGAATGACTTGTTCGTGAATAGGAAGTTCGGCAATCTGATCATCTACTTCAACGTAAGTTTAGATTCTGATATTAAAAATGTAAAGTTCACACCGCGTGCGCCTCAAGAGTGGAAGGTGTGCGTTAGAGATGAAAACGACAAAGAAGTAACATTAGACGATTTTGAATTTGTCGGATGTTCGTTCAAGGGACAAGCGTTACCCGGGCGGGTGGAAATGAAACTTAAACAGAGAACAGATAAGACTCATTACAAATTGTACTTGAGTTTCCACACGGCGCTATGCGATGGTTCTATCTGCTTTACCCACTCTTTCACGATTCGGTCTACCATACTAGTGAGGGATTCGGTAAAGATGGTTGAGTCATACAAGATCACGTGTAAAGTGAATCCAGTGAATAGGTCTGAAAAGTCTGATCAGAACAAATGAATATAGCAGTAAGTCCCTACTTACTGCTATACTGATACGGATACGTCCTGATACGGATTTGAAGTATTTAAAACTCCCTAGTTTTAAATACTTCAAATCCGTATCAGGATGGGATCCTCTTTTTTTCGTAACAAATTTCTCTAGCGCTTACGTAAACCATAACGGCAGCTGGATTTAAATATGAAATGATTCAAAAATATCGATCAACAAAAATATCGATCAATGACATGAACTAACAGTGGAATATCAATTGCATTATTTGAAAGGAATGACGTTTTATTAGAGTTAATCATATCACTCGATTCGTTGAATTAAATGGCCAGACCATAGTAAATGTACACGTTATTCGATAAATGAATGTTAGTTAATGGGGACACACTCGGATATCAAGCGACACATTGGCTATTGGATTTGCCTTTAAAATAGAAGTATAGTGTGATCAATGACAACTTGATAAGGCATCGGTAATGTAAGGCATCGTACTTCCAGAGAACGTTCTCATATTCGCTCGTGTATGGTGTTTTTATGAAAATTCTTCATAACTTAGGTTTGTTTACCTTATAAATATTATTTAGAAAAGAAGATAGCATTCAGAAGGTACAGTCGGTAGTTTGTGAACAATTCTGTGCCTTGTCACATTAAGTCACTGTCTTTCTGATTTGCTTAGTTACGCGGAGATTTGGTATGACAATGTACTGAGGTGTATACGAACTAATGATGCTGGCTATACGTGACATCTTTAGTCCAGAGAAAATGAAAAATAACTAAAATAAGCCAAATAGTTGTATCATTGCCTCGTATTTACATTAACATAAAATCATTTACTAAACCTTGACGTCAGTACCTTTGTTGTATAATACTTCAATGTACCTTACTAATACCTACCGTCGACATGCGTGCAATACCGCGTAAGTAAATTTTTCTGTGGGTCTTATTTGAATTGAAATAATATAAAATAACAGACAAAATTAATATTAATCGCAAATGCTACGCGGAATTGCATGCCTGTCGATGGTTATGTATTTTATTCAAGTTTAATATAAGTTGACTCACTAATCTTTAAGTTAAAATGCACAAGACATTTTATTTTCTTTAAAATAGTTTTATACATGCCTTGGTTGTTGTTTTATGGTAAGACTAAATAAATATTTTTTTACTGTATTATGAGATTTCTATTAAACCCATTAATGTACTTTCAATGAGTAGGATTTTAATGAATGTGAATTCTATTCTGCATTACAGTCCGCATAGTAAATGGCTGAAATTACTAGTGAACTAGAAAAAAATCATCTCTTCTTACCTATCTCAACTTTTGTAAAATGTCGGAAACGGATTTGCATTCAGAAACAATTTTGTAACGAAAAATGTTACCTACACAGTAACAAAACGTAGACTTTCCCTGGGAACCCATCACTTTGTCGCAATTTTGTTCGTCGATTTTCATTTCCCATAAAACCATTCGCAGATGTTTCTAAACGATATTCAACATATAGAATCACGTTACATCACAATTTCGTTTGATCGAATGCTTATTATCTACAAACTTTCTTCATCGTTACTTCTTTTCATATATTAATTATTATATCGAAGTAATGTTAGTTTACTATTTTGTTACCCATAATTTTATTTCCACGTAAGTTTCAATATGCAGAATTGTTGAAACATCAAATTTTACATTACTAAAGTCCGTGTTGCCGAACGATTTTTGTTACTAATATTATATTGCACACTTTATTTATAGACAATTTAAAGCATAACTGATATAAATATGTAATAAATACTGATATAATAAATAAACTGCGTTAATCCCGACTCGCCGTGGTCTTTTCGCCGTGGCACTAGTCTGCCCGATACTAGAGTGTTATTCAAAAGCCGGGAGGCGCGGAGGGAGTGCTCTCCCTCCGCGCCTCCCGGCCTCTGCCTGCTGTAACAAAATGCAGGCACAGGCGCGAGCCGTAGCGGCTGAGGCTGGTCGCGAAGGCGAAGGCGACCAGCAAGCCGAAGCTGCGTAGGCGAGTTTGGGTGACTGTGCCTTGTTACGCATAGGCGACGACGCTGCTATTCCCACAGCGCCGGAGACGAGGAAATCCTAATGCATGCCTGCTTGCATGCTGCATGCATGCATGCCTGCTTGCTTGCTGCATGCATGCATGCCTGCTTGCTTGCTTGCTTGCTGCATGCATGCCTTCTTACTTACATGCGTTTCAATGCTTGTGCTTATATGCATGCATGAATGCATGCGTACCTGCTGCATGCCTGTTTACTTGCATGCGCATCTTTCTATATCTCTTAAAATTTGGATTTTAAGTATTTACGTTACACATTGTAATATGTTTTTATGAATGGTTTTATCGATAACTTAATAATTCTATGAAACACTCGTTTAATATATCGTTATTCTGCTTAACAAAACAATTGCGAAACATTTTTTTTGTGAAATGTTATTCAATGTTATGAAACGGCGATTATTAACTATTCGATAAATCAAGAAAAAAATATATTAATATTTATGGAATAGTTTTCTGTGAAATGAAATTCGGTATTAAAAAATTATGTGTCTTGATAGATACCCACTTTCCCTACATAATACGTTTTTGAGGCTTATGAAGGCCGAAGTGTATCTAGTCTCAATATAATTGTTTATCTATAATTGAGACATGTTATTTTTAAGCTGACTTTACTACTTACGTATTCATAGTATACCACTGTCTGTTTATACATTGTGTGGCATATTTCTAAATGTATCGTGCTTCGACATTGAAGGAAAGTGACCCTGACATATGCTGACTTGATGCCTTAGCCTATTAAATCAAATGTCAAAAAAAAATCAATCCTGTCCGTTATAGTTAATTGAAAACACAGCAAGTTCACGATTGCGACGACCTCGGTCGAGGACGCGAGGTCTCGAGTTGATTCTGCACTACGATCTTCGTACAAGATTTTGAACTTATGACGCGTTAATTACAGAAACCGGCCAAAGCGTGTTTGATACGCCCGTGAAATGGTTCGCTTGTCAGTAAACTTATAATTGCCGTTTTTTATGATCATATTGTCAAGACTCTTTGGACATTAATACCAAATGGTAAAAACAAATATTCAAATATACGCACGGTCAGCCCCGAAGCCTATATTTAAAGTTCGCTAGTACGGCGTTTAGTACTATAAAAATAATAAAATCGATCAGGTATAATAATCAAAGAATTATATTATAGCTGACGTCTCTTATTTGCTCTCAAGTTTCCCAACAGGTTGGACTTTAGAAAAGAACGCCGAGCCGAGTTGGTTTGTTTCTAGGACGCCTTGCTAAATAATTTTAGTAAGTCTAAATTCTTATAAGCCTCGCTATACCCCATTTGTGGGGGTACCATTATGGTTTTCATCCGGAACTCAAAAACCAACAACAACAGTGCTGATTCGAGCCTACAGCTTGTTTTACAGTCCTCGCGACGATGTGTATCGCGGCCCGAAGGTTATTATATAAATCACGGTGGCGCGGGCGCATCCAATCACGAGACCCTGGGTATTAATAACCCAGGTGAGGTCTCCTCTCATTTGCATTAGCAAGTGCTGGAAATTAGAACCGCGGCCTTAGATACCCGAGTCGACACGTTGCTGGCTTCAATTCAACGCTATGCTAATATCTGCAAATGCACGTACATCAGATATGAATTGCCGATAAAGTGGTATAATTACAGAATGTTGATTAGTTTCGGTATAGCTTGATGTGGATACGAAATATTGGCCTATATTATGACGCGCGAATTGATTTGAGCTTAATGTTTGTTGAGATCCGGTTGCTTGCATCTTATATTTTTGTAGCTGCTATAGCTGCGCATCGCGGCTAATATATCCGCGATAGTTGTTAAATTTAGTCAGATCCCATTTGGTGACATGTGAACATTAGGTTAGATACACAGGGGTGTATCAAACCTAATGTTCACATTAGTGGAGGAGGGCCTCCAGTCTAAAAATCTTTAAGTATGAGCTTCCTTTTGTTGGAAAATGTGTTTTATGAGATTTCTTTTGCAATTTAATAACTAAGATTGTGGATCCAAACCAAACCAAACTAAAATCAGCAGTAATCTGTCTATTTCGCAACAAAGTTTTTGATGAAAATTTGTTTTTGTCTGACCTTAGATCAACCTTTTGATTTTATTGTAGAACGGAACTTGAAACTACTCAATTTGATAGAATTTATTTACGAGTGCAATGGTGCCTGTTAATTTATTTTTGGCTCGGTCATGCACAAATATTTACTACACAATGGTACTTACCTAATGCAACAATAGTCTCAATGTATCTACGTAAGTTTATAATGTATGTGAGTCCATTGTTCGAGAGTGCAAGGACTCCACAGAGGCCGATGAATTTTATCATTCGTGAAGAATTTTAATGTCTGAATATAAGTACAACTGCGTTATTCCCTTATTTCAAATTAGGTACCTACATCGGCGAATATCACATCTTTAGGCAAGTATCCTCAAAATTAAAAGAGCATTACGTATCCTTATTTGAGTCTGCCATTAATTTTTTTTTTTAGTTTCATGATCTCATTATCATAGTTCAACGAACTTCTTAACCTTGTGCTGTTGTTGGTAAGCTCTGATACAAAGTTAGGTATTAGATCTTAAGTCATTAAATATAGGCAATTACCTTATTTAGAAACAGCTGTGACCTTTTTCCAAACCACAACCGTAGACCGCCGTCGGAGGCGGGGAGCAGCATCGACAGACGGTTTCATGCCTCGCAACAATGGGCTCTGCGCTGCGGGTTAAAGCGCTTGCAGCTATGTTTACACTCTGGGTACCTGATTGGCTAACTTTAATAGTATAGTAGTATTAGGTAACTCCTTAGTCTGTGGCCGTCATAGTGTTACCATCTACCCATGGAGCCACCAATAGGCGATTAGAGTGTTTTAGTGGGTAGTTCCCGCTCTTACAGAGAGTGAGCCTCCAACACGTTACTGCTTTTCCTCAAAGCAGCGGTATAATACGTCATACGATACGATATTTTAAGAGAGGCAGGGCAAAGCGATTTATCGCTCGAACTGGAGCAGCCCGACTGGTGAAATACCTCCACCTTACAGAAGACAACAGTTTAACTATGCTATACTTTTCGCCCTTAATCTCGGAACTCATTACCACTTAACATCAGGTGGGATGAGGTCAATCTTGTAGTGCGTTATAAAAAAAAATATGGTGCGCCAAAGTGTTTCAAATGAAAGTGATAAGGTATCTAATCAAGGAATTTATAACACCGAAATCGAACCGAAAGGACCGAAGCTGTTAATTTGGGTGTATCCCAGTTGTCCCCTCTGGCGTTGTCCCCTTGAGGGACTTCTAGCAAAATTATACGGCGACATCTCAAGTGAGGGAGACTGGAACGTCTAAAAATTAAAGTCCCAGTTGTCCCCCTTGTCGCAGGGTAGAGGGGACAACTGGGAGATCTTTATAAAAAAATCCCAGTTGTCCCTCAAGGGGACAAACGGCAGAGGGGACAACTGGGATACACTCGTTAATTTAACTGGCCTACCTAACCTTTAAATCAAAGGTCCAAAAGGCTGATTGAACAGCGTTTCAAAAATTATGTTTGATGCAGCCAGCGTCAAGGTCGCCGCCGTCATTATCGCACCAACTCGCCTCCCAAAACAATTGCGTCGTGGGATGTCAATTAGACCCTTTGCGATCGTGCGTTAGACAGCTATTTTCTATAATCACAGGTACCTATTACAGATAATGCTCGGGGACCGCTTGCAGGTACTTACGAAGTTATGGGGCTCGACGTACAAAGTGCCTATGCTACGTAAGCTCATCGATGTGCTGGCTGCTACAAACAAATATCTTTTCCTCCAGATTAACTACATAGGCTCAATAATTTAATGTCATTAAGGTATGTCCTCTGTCATCGATCTTTTTAGAATTATCTTCCTGCGAAGTTCTTTTTTGAACTCTCTCATGATTATATAATCAAAACTTTATTTGAAATATCTGTGGCTAAGTATTAAAGTTTGTAATTCTGCGGCATAGTATCTTCTTTGAGAGATTTGCCTGGCAGTGATAGACTATGTACAAAACGCGTAGCGCTACAAAATTCTGTGGCTTTACCTACTAGCTAGGTGCTAGCTACAAATTTGTGCATAACCTAATTTTAGTATTCAATTATATTTTTTAGCATGGATCCGTCTGGCATGCGGTCGTTGTGTAGAAAATATTACCATTGGGTTTTTTCTTGGTAGGTAGGTATGTAGGTATTAATTAGCAAATGGAAATGGAGACGTCGTATTATTTCTTATACCATAAATAACTATCTAAGTAAAGATGCGATGAAGAAGACAAAAGCTGTAATATCCTAATAGAGATTACTTACCCGATCAATTTTCAAAACGATAAAGTTGTAAAATGCCGCAGAGGAAGGTTTTCTAAATCGACTCTAATATGATTACAATAAATATCTATTCTTAGAATCAAATTTATTTATAGATATTTAATTAGGTTCCTTGAAAAAGTACATACTTCGATCTGTGCGACGAGATGAGTTGGCCATCATGTCCCTAGGTATATCATGATCTGAAATAAATCTAAGTGACTATTCATTTAGATTTTTACTTATTAGACTTATTTTTAATCTATTCAACACCCTAATCATCGAATATTAGGAGTATTCCGGATATTGTACCTACGCTAGTAAAGTTAAACGTTTCCTTTAGTTTCGCAAGCTGACGACCGTGGTATTTGATAAAAACGGCGTGCAATAATGATGCCGTACGATAAAAGTTGGGCCTTAAGCGAATCGTTACCGCGTCACAGCACGTGACTCCGGAGCTTTGGGCCGCTGTTAGGGCTACTGACTTATGGGTCTTTCCATTTCCATGGGAAAAGGTATTCAAAACCGTATTCCAAATTTAACTCCTCTTTTCCTAAGACGACAAAATGTAATAGGAAAAGGTGTATTAGGTGTTTTCTGTTTGGGTGATTAGCGCTTTTTCGATTCTGCGTTCGAATTCATGGGAATACTGTAAGCATATGTCTAACTTTTCTAGTATGGTTTGTGCGGTTTTCTCAATTTCCTTCAAAGAATAAGTTAGTTAATTTTGCAATCAAATATGTTGGATTACATAGGTACCTAAGTACATATTTCTAGTACAAGCATCTGTAATCACCAGGGGTCTGGTCATGTAGCTGTGATGTGAGTGAACTTTGATATAATTTCAACATGTGACCTGTCTT
The DNA here is from genome assembly GCA_037074685.1 of Glyphodes pyloalis. Taxonomy (NCBI): domain Eukaryota; kingdom Metazoa; phylum Arthropoda; class Insecta; order Lepidoptera; family Crambidae; genus Glyphodes; species Glyphodes pyloalis. Next base: position 5,946,849 of record JAYKKO010000025.1, read on the forward strand.
ACATGAAGAAACCTTTTTTATTTTTAATCTATCATGCTCGTGTTTCTTCAGCACCAGGGAGCCCTTACCGAATTTTAACAACCAACGGTTACAGTGACTGCTTCGACCGCACAAGCCACTACCAGTACTTACGTAACAGAAACTCACATGCTTTTATTAAGGGAATCTGGAGGATTGCAATACAGTATGAGATTAATCTCTTTCCTCTGCTGCTGAGCTAAGCCTGTCGGTAACCCTGGCAGTCGTGCGCGTGATATGCGCGCGCAGCCGGATCTGCGACTTGATTGTGGCAATCAACCCTCCCACTGACAGATTTACCGGCACTCATCCGATATCCGATGACTAAGTGTTATACGACAGTAGCTGATGGTTGCAGACCAGTTCGTTACCTGTTTCAATTACAATCATGCGTCGAAAATGCGTTTTCGTTTGCGAAGCAATATTTGGCACACATTGGTCTGTTTCGTGAAAGGTAGCTTCACCCTATCCCCAATGGTTCGGTTAATCCCAAAACCTTCACAATACATCCCGGGCTAGGGATATTTGTAAATATTTATGGATACTTTCACTTATCTACCAAAAGATGCAAATGATAGTGACAATAGGCCTACTCGAATTGTTTGTCGATCATGTGTAGGCAATTGACACTAATAAATCATTTACGTTATATAGGTACTTGTAAATTTTGAATGGTAGGTACGGTAGCCGTCAGATAGGTATAGTGGAGCAGACAAAGTGACCAAATACTCCTGAACAGTTTCAAATGTCAATAAGTTACATACGCATCAAGTTCCATTAATATCTGAACATTCATTACTTCAGTAATATCTAAGCAGATGCTAGTCAATAACTTCTATTCATCTGTTGGACAACTTCTAGCTGAGGACATTATTACTAAACGTCTAGCACAAAACCAAGAGGAAATAGTTCTCACTACTAGTAATTTTCCATCATCCTGTGTTTTGTTTGATACTGATCCTGGGGAGGTTAAGGCAGTGATTATGTCCATGAAAACTGATAGTGCTCCTGGTTGGGATAAAATACCAACAAGGTTTCTACGACTAGCACATAAAGAGATAGTCCCAATACTAGTACACTTAACTAATTTATGCTTTGAGAAGGGTGTATTTCCCGCAGCTTTAAAACAAGCAATTATTACCCCTGTTTATAAGAATGGGAATAGAAACAATCCCTCAAATTATAGACCAATTTCAGTATTATCAGTTTTTGCAAAAATTCTAGAAAAATTAATAAATGCTAGAATTATGAGATACTTGACAAAATTTAAAGTTCTATCTAATTCTCAATTCGGTTTCCGACAAAACTTGAGTACTGAAGATGCAGTCATTGCACTATCGTCTCTGATAGTAAATAAGGTTGATTCAGGGTTCAAATGTCTAGCCGTATTTCTTGATCTTAAGAAGGCGTTTGATACCGTTTCTGTCCCCATTCTCATAAACAATCTACACGAGATTGGTATTAGAGGAACAACCCTTAACCTGATCAAAGACTATCTCACTTTCCGCAGAACCCGTGTTAAAATAGGAACAGAATTCAGTTCAGAAACTACTGTCACTTACGGAGTCCCACAGGGCAGTGTTTTGGGCCCTACCCTATTTCTGACATACATAAACAATCTTTGTAACATGCAAATTACTGGGGGTCAAATTTTCTCGTATGCTGATGATACAGCGATAGTTTTTTCTGCAAAAAATTGGGAACTGTTGAGGTTGTGCACTGAATCTGGGCTTGCAAAAATAGCATTGTGGCTAAATACAAATCTCCTAACACTAAATATAGATAAAACTAACTATGTATGCTTCTCGAAATACAATAACAATCAACCCCCAGAAAATTACAAAATATTTCTACACCTCTGTAAGGATCCAACATCATGCAAATGCTGTGAGCTTAAAAAGGTTAGTAACGTCAAATACCTTGGCATTATACTTGACCAGCGTTTATCCTGGCACATTCACACCGACCTACTTATGAACAGAGTCCGAAAACTATTATGGACATTTAAAACACTACGCCACGTAGCCTCTAAACAGCTACTCTTCCAAACCTACGTTTTACTGGCTCAACCGATAATCGGCTATTGTATATCTGTATGGGGAGGTGCATCCAAGACAAGATTCTTAGATTTAGAGAGAGCTCAGCGGGCATTGATAAAAGTAATGCTATTCAAGCCCTTTAGATTTCCAACCACTGACCTATATACTTTAAGTGGGATATTGACTGTTCGAAAACTTTACTTAATGCAAATAATTCTTAAAAAGCATACTACACTGCAATATAAACCTAACCTTCCTATTAAAAGAAGAGCTTACAACGCCGTCGAAATACCGTTGGTAAAATCCAAATTTGCTAAACGACAATTTAGTTATCAATCAGCTATTCTTTATAATGAAATAAATAAAATGCTAAATGTTTACCCTCTTACCTATAAAAATGTTAAACACGTCATAATTGAATGGTTAAATGAATTGGGTTATGATGAAGTTGAATTAATCACAGGTCAATCAAAAAAAAATATTTAAATTTAATTTAATAAACCTTGTTATTTCTGAAGTCACCTTTTAATTACAAGCCATCACTAGAAATAGTTACATCACAAACACACACACTTACACACACACTCACACACACACACACACACACAAACACACACTTACCATATCAGCATACTTTATAATTTGCTATTATATTAGAATAAGTAATTTATAAGTATTGGAGAACGTTTTAGGTATATGAATAAAATTGTACACTTGTTATGCTAGAGCGGAGTTTCCTAGCACAAGCAAAATTTTTTGCTTAAAAGGCAACTCCTTCCACTATTTACTGTAAAATGTACCTTAGTTATCAATAAAAGTATTTTGTATTTGTATTATTTGTATTTGTATTCATACAACTAACCAATAATATTTGAACACTCATCTACACAGGTAGCTAAATGCATGGACCTAATATAATAAACTAAGTCCATGGCTAAATGAGACACAATGACGTGCGTGACACATATTGACGTTATGAGTGTTCATATATTATTGGTTAGCTGTGTGTATTGAAGTTATTGACTAACATGGACTTAGTATAAATTAGGTCCATGTTGACTAACATCTGCTTAGATATTACTGAAGTAGGTTATGAATGTTCAGATATTAATGGTAACTTGTAGTCTATGGAACTTAATTACATTTTTAACTGTTCAGAAGTGTTTGGTCACTTTGCTCTAATATATCTGACAGCGCCCGTACCTACTTCAAAACGAATGCGAAACTGAAACTCAAGGTTTTACCTCACAATTAATATTTGCATAATTTTTACGATTATTTACTTGCCCCACCATAACGCACATAATATTTTTGTTGTGACACCAAAAAGAAAATCCTAACTAACGCATCCTTAACCCTAATCTGCACTGATAACTAAAAACACACAAGGAAGTACCTATTTATCAATATGCAATGTTCAATCATCTGTGTATTCGATTATCGATTTCCCACGTAAAATACTTACGCCACGATTTAGTTTCGAGAAACTAATGAACATTATCTACTGACTGATCAACACAAATCGAGCATGTAGGTACGCTATATTTTATGCACAATGCCTATGCATGAATCGACGGACATAAACCACTAGGTAACTCGTTAAGTCATCAACAACTGCAGAGAATAGATACGCGTACTTAGCATGTTTCTATCCCCGTACCTACTATGAAATACTTTCGATTCTTACCAGCCACACTTTGTTTGTATTTGCATAATTAAACGCATAATTCCAAATGGGACTCTTGGAACAGTAATTAAAGTCATATCTTCAATCATTCTCACGTTACAATATTCACACCTGTCTACTTTTTATGGGATCTGATATTGCAAATTAAGGTTGACTTGTATGACAAGTGCAACTAACTTATTTTTTTTTTATATTTGTTTAAGTATAGGATATGTAACTTCACAAAAGTAAACAAAGCAGACAAGGCAGTAAAATTCTAGACTTCATCTATACTTAACTTGTTTGTTTGTATGAACGCGCTCATCTTATGAAGTACTGGATCGAATTGGAAAATTGATTTGGTTTTGGATAGACCATTTATTGAGGAAGGTTTTAGGCTGATTTACATTAAGCTGCGACTAACCGGAGCTTTGAATTAGTGGAAACTATGGAAATAATGGGGATAATATGTGTGCGTAGTCTTTAAATAGTAGGTGGGCAAATAAATATAAGACGAGCACTAACGAATTTTAGGAAAAAAAACTAACGTAGGTACAGAAGTTTGTAAGCGTTAGACAGACGTGGAACACGGCTTTATTATTTTTGTAATATGATGACGATAAGATAGACTAAAATTCCTTTTGCACGCGCCTGCAGTGAGAATACAATAATTAAACTTTTTTCTAGATTAATTTTTAAAATTATCTTCTTTAACGTCTCTTCATGATTTCCTTTTAAAGTTGTTGTTGAGACTATGTGATGATTTACCAACTCAATTTTAATTTGTTTTCGGTTTAAGTTAACAATCACGGTCAAAAAATAATAAAGGATGAATATTGATTTGTTTTTATCTGCTCTGCGTAATAATAATCATGTTGATGTCGAATTTACCGGATTCTGATACGTTTGTACGTATATAAGTATATGTACGTATCTGCATGTTTCTACACAGTCAAACCTGCGCCTGTGCCTGCGTTTAGTACATATTCAAAAACAATTGGTTAACTGTACTTTCAAAAGCAAGTTGTGTCACAAAATATAAATTCCATAGTTTTTATATTACTTAGCGGCCCACCTAGGTTTCGCACGCGTAATATCCCCGTTTTTTTCACTTTTTCCACTGATTTTTCGTTTTTATTGCTTGCAAAGTGATATTGCCTTCCTCGATGAATGGATTATATAACTCAACTAGCGGTCCCGGCGAACTTGGTTTCGCCTTAGAGGATTTTCTCGCTTTTCTGTTAAATTTTTCCTGAATTTTTTTGCTATAAACCTCACGGAGCCTGAGACCTTTCCAAAGAATGCAAAACCGTGGAAATCGGTTCGCGCGTTATAGCGTCAGGAAGGAAAACCCGACTTATTTTTATACAGTAGATAAGAATTTTTCAATTCGAACCAGTAGTTCCTGAGGTTGACGCGTTCACAAAAGCAGTCTTACAATAATATAATATTAGTGCGTACAGATTTACGACATTTAATGATAAAAGCCATGGAGTGAGTACCAAGGTATTTTCAAACCATTTAGTATAGCCGTCTGCTGTACCGGTTTTTTATGCGCTCAGTATTTTTTACTATTCATTAATATTTTCCGTCCTAACACCAATTAGCATAATCAGTGTCAAATTGCTCTATTGTACTTCAAGTGCGATAACTACCAATACCTTACACGATCTTTTCTGATTATATTGTGTTTCAATAGAATAGTCAAAAGGATAACCTGCATAGCAATTAAGAGATCACCATCTTAGCGAGCAAGTACTTATTTACGACAAACAATTGCCAAACAGTGCCTATTGTACGGTGCTTTAAAAAATTAAGGCCGCGTGAGAAACGCTATTGTTTGTATCGAAAAAATGCATTGCTGCTGTCTCAGCCAAGAAACGCGCACTTACTAATGTTTTTACAAACCGTACCGTGGTTTACACACATTTGTTTCGAAGATTGCGCGCCTACATTAATTTGGCACGGTTATATTTTCCTTGTTGTAAAGCCTTGTCACCTTATATTATTCTGCAAAACGGATTAATTTATAGTAACTATTTTGAATTTATTTAAATTTGATTTTGATTTTGAATATAAATATGTATATAATGTACCAAAAACAATGACCAGCCCCTCTAGCACGAACTAAATGGTAATCGTATTCGATTAAATCGAATAACTTTATGTCGTGCTAGTTTTGAGTGGCAATGTCAGTAGTTCTGCTATTTACTGCGACGGCCCACTTTTGATTTTCATACTATTTTCTATGTAGGTAGGAATCAAATTATGGCTGGACTTTTTTTTCTTAAATTTTTAGAACAGTCGGGTTTATTGATTTTTATTTAATCAGAACATATTTATTTATTTTAGGACGTTATCTTGGTAAAGCCGATAGTTAATTTAAATTTGAATTAAACACGCTTCGGCGGTAGCAATTTGGTTGTATTCTCGGACCATACAATTTTTCAAAGGATATGTGGTTGAATTGATTGATACATTTTAACAAAACAGAACTATTAGCGATATTAAATTGTTTACTTGAAAAAAGCCTTCAATATTACTCACCAAACGTATTATTTTCCTTGTGCAATAAACATAATGGTAAAATTAAAGCTCCGTTGATGCACAACGATAACGTACAAGGAAGACAATCAGATCGTCTCGATATTTATTTAATTAATACGGTTTATTAAAAATCAGGAGATAAAAACAAGTGTGTTACTTGATTGAGCATTTTGTTGGGTTATCGAACTTCTGCCGGATCCACCATTCCACCTGCCCCGCGTCACGCTGAACTTATAATATTTCGAGACCTTGTTTAATATTAAACGATTGGCTCCTCTGTTGCTACCTACTATTACTCATCTTATTTGTTTTTTATTATGGGCCGATTTAAATTTCTATCACGTGATAAAGTTGCAAGTAGAGTAAACGGTGTAGGTGCCACGCCCTCTATCCGTGACGACAGTCGGTGCCCATCCTCGCTATCCAAGGGCATTTAGAGGTTTCTAGGTTTCATTACCTACCTTAAGCTTTTATTTTACATGATTATATATTCTACAAAGATGTTTAATTTGATCCTAAAAGTAAAACCCAAATTTAATCTCACAATTATTGTATAAGATCTCTGAATTAATGTTAACCAAGGTAATGTAAAAACGAAGAGCATTGTAAACTTAATATTTTATATTATTTTTTAAGGCCAAGTTACATGACGTGTATCAGAACTAGATCCGAGCCTAAGGAATCTTAGTTTAGGGTCTTCAATAAATATACAAAATAGCACAAGCTTTTAATATTTTTTTAGTAATTCTTGAATTTAAAAAATACCTATTGAATTCAGTTTTTGGACTATTGTCGGTATTTGAATTAAACAATGCATATTCATCTTATGGAATGGAGATGATTCATCTCATCTGACTGATCAAAATACTAGGTCCTGTTTGTAAAGTGATGTTTAAGTACGTGATTGTGGTAACGGATAAACGACAGGTGATTTGCGATAGTTAACAATGATCAACATATATTTAGTATACATATGTATATTCATTCCAGGATGTTTCGGTGTAGTAATTAAATTAAATATTTATTTTAAACTGTACCTATAAATGGGCACCATAGTAAAATAAATATTTAATTTGTGGTCTTATGAACTGCTGTTGAAATTTAATTTCCCGGATTTCCATTTGAATTTCCAATGTCAAAGTTACCTCGTGCCCTATCTTTGAGAGTTGACCTAATTTTTGGGTACGTGAGACGTCTTGATAGAAACACGTAATACCTAATACTCCTTCAGATTAACTAAGGATATTTTATATATTATATTCTAATTAATTTATATAGTATGTGTATTATTATCGTATATTTAAAAGATACCGTAATATTATTTTTAATGCTTAATTTATTGTTGTTTAAAATGATTTCTTTTTTTTCTCCCCTGTTACCGCACCCATATACAAACTATCTGCATGACCCAAGGGTTGACTGGTAGAGAATGCCTCTAGCATTAAGTCCACCTGTTGTACCTATTTGTGCAATTTAAAAATACAAGTTTAAAAAAAAAATAGTATAAATATTTTTATTGACGCGTTTTTATGTTCACGGATGAAAGAAGCGTCTACATACAATTCAGGCATGGTAAGAATCGCACGGGATATCTGCTTGCTACGACATTCGCGCATTTATCTCCGATCATTTAGTATTAAGACAGATGTGGTTTCCGCACGACCCCGGAACCGCACGGCAATTGTACGATTATTACCCTCACCGTGTCTATTTGACTCAGAAGTAATGGACTACGCTAAGAGCTCACGACTTGGTTATAGTTCGCGCCAGCCTACTGGCGCGATGGCGGAGTGGCGGTTTTATTTTCGAACTGACGAGGCCGCTGTTCTGTGTTGTTTATGCAGCCTCAGCGATGTGCATTTGCTTTAAATTGTCCGCCAAGTCTGCGGACTAAAATCGCAGATAGCGGGCGCAATTAGCCAAGGTTGGGGAAACTTTGGTTTAAGAGAGGTGGGGCATAGCGATTCATCGCTCGAACTGGAGCAGCCCGACTGGTAAAATACCTCCTCCTTGCAGATGACCGCAGCCAAATAACAATAACTTCGGTATAGATGTATTCCTGCGTGTGAGTAAGGTTTCCAGAGCTCCTGGGGAGATGTTACATTAGTAGCACGGGTCAAGCATTCAAGGTAGGTAAGGGCGACAAGTCCAGTAACAGCTTTATTATGCTGTACCTTCTTGTGACCCTTAAGCAAGGACTTCAATACCATTTAACATCAGGTGGGATGAGGTCAATCTTGATGTGCAATATATGAAGAAAAAAAGAACTGTAGTCTGGTGGTACGTCAAGTGGAAGTCACCAATAATCGTGCTAGGCGTGGTTCTAAAATGTGTGGTGATTTCATCAATTGAATCTTTACACACATATTTAAATTTTACAGGAGCAAGGCGACAGACGAAGAAAGCCGCTTCGTCAATTCTTCTGACGTAAAAACTGTGGGTATTTTAGTAAGTCATAACTTAAAACTATGCTACATTTTCAAATGTTTCTAGAAGTAAGTTAATATCTAATCATAGATGTATATCCGGAGTCCCGTAATAGAACGTACTAATAAATACACTAGATCATAGGTAAAGAAAACAGCTAGAAGGCGGTTGATGACATTTTAGAAAAATTTAAATGAAATAAGTTGATGTTTTTTTCGTGTTCAATGTAGGTATTTACAATTAAAACCGACTTCGTCAGGATGTAAAACAAAAATTTAGATAAAGAAAACTGACTTGACTACTAACATTCTATTCATCATTTTGTGCATCTGTTTCATTTAATAGTTTAGACGATTTTAGTGGCGCAGTGACTCAAGACAGAAAGCGTGAAAAGTGCTGGGTTCGGTTCTCAGTTAAGTTAGTTTGGGAAAATAACTTTTCTAAATTGGCATTGGTCTAAGTATGCTGTGTTGATGCTCCATAATGCAGTTGGTATTCTTAGTCTGGTAGGTACTCATTGATTTAAGTGAAATCTAAGTGACATGTTGGCTGGCGTGATTGTCGAGCGGGTTATTTCTTTTATCATCATTGTTAGCTTTATCCTACGGTCGTAAATGTATGTATATAGACCTTCTTATACACAGTTTATTTAACTAGGTACTTTGGACAATGGAGAGGTCAAGGAGATATTAATATACTAAAAAAACACCTATCAGAAACTGACACATTACATTTTTCTCATGATGGTGATAATACGCTAAACTAACTTGTAAACATCCTAATTTTATACATTATAAACTCTGGTCATCTGGTCACATCTGTTCCACGCAAAAAAATCTGTCTTTATGTTTAGAAATAATTGAATAACCAGGACATGTACTTCCTTGACGATATGTGTCATTTACTAATAATATGTTTGATGATTTGATGTGTAGGTATTATTTATTATAATTGAAAAATATGTATTCCAACTGCAAATGTGTAAGTAGAGAAGTTTTACGCTATACTGGAAGTTACAGTACTGGAGCTCCAGAAAGTACAGTCATTTCCAGTGTGACGTGCTGTCGATCATACCTACTTCAGTAAAAAGTAAATAAAGATCCAATAATAAAAGCGTGTTAAAAATAAAGTGAACGTTATAATAATGGATAAAGGTCTTTCATCACGCTTTCCAAATATGAATTCTTGAAGAACCAACCCGAGCTAGTGTTGCCGTCGATTCGATTGTATATGCAAGAGGCCCAAATAATCTAATAATCGATATGATAATCGATAGTATCGATAATATCGATTTAATCGATTATATATCGATAGATTAGGTATCGACCTATCTTTATTAGATATAATCGATTATAATTAAGTCAAATACAATATAAACGATTATATCGATATCAAGTTTAAAGCGATACTATCGATGTAATCTATTATATCGACCTAAAATTGATATTGATATAATCGATCTAATCGATTAATTTTTAGGTCGATATAATCGATTATTAACAATTATTAGATTATAATTGTCGAGATTGCACAATAGGTACTATCGATTATATCGATGATATCGATACTATCGATTGTCATATCGATTATTTGACTATTTGGGAGGGGGGATAATCGAATTATCCGGCAACACTGACCCGAGCTGTGTTTGAACAGTCCGTAACGTACTTGGTTCGACCTGGAAAGCTAACCTTAGACTCAGAGATAATCCAGAGCTTAAACCACTGACCATAGAAGCTTTGTAAGACCATATTCGCCCATACGTTGTGGTAAGCCCGTAGGCTAATCGACAAAAAACTCAATTACCTTTATTTACATTTTAAGAATTGTAAGTGTTAAGAGGCTCGGCTTGAAGGATACTATTTTTTAGGGTTCCGTACCTCAAAAATAAAAAACGGAACCCTTATAGGATCACTTTGTTGTCCGTCTGTCCGTCCGTCTGTCAAGACCCTTTTTCTCAGGAACGCGTGGAGGTATGAAGCTGAAATTTATATCAATTACTCAGGTCTACTGTCCCTTGAAGCTGTGAAAAAATCAAACTTCTAAGCCAACGCAATCAAAAGATACAGCCGTTTATGCCGCAAATTTTCGACACTTGCAAGGGAATCAAAACCTACAGGGTGCTTCCCGTGAACTCAGAATCTTGAAATTTGGTACGAAGTAACGTCTTATAGCATAGATAAAGGAAAAATTACGAAAACCATAAATTTTTAGTTACATCACATAATATATATTTTTTAATAATTTTAAACTTACTACCCATTTCCTCATAAACGCGTAGAGGTATTAAATTGAAATTCATACCAAATACTCAGGTCTATAATACCTTTAAGCTGTAACAAAATCAAACTTCTATGTCAACGCAATCAAAAGAAACAGCAATTTAAGCTGCATATTTTGAAACTCGCAAGTACTCGCAAGGGAATCAAAACCTAAAGGGTACTTTCAGTCGACCTAGAATCTTGAAATTTGGCATGAAGCAACGTTTTATAGCACACATAAAGGAAAAATTCCGAAAACCTTAAATTTTTAGTTACATTACAAAATATTTATGCTCCTCCATCTTTCCCCATTGTAATGTTATGAATTTCATTTTGCAATAAAAATACCATAGTTATGACTCGATTGTCGTAATGAACGAACTTAGTAAACCTTGCAGGTTTGTACGGAACCCTCGGTGCGCGAGTCCGACTCGCACTTGGCCGGTTTTATGGGGGTTAATTTCTAAATACGTAAATTTCAAAGTTACAGTCATAATTTTAAACTATTAAACGAAAAAAAACGAATGAATTCGTATGATTTTTGCTGAGACAAATCAATATCAAAGTACCTACTCAAAGTTACAAGTAAAGCAATAAGTATGTATTGTAGGTAAATGCATATTTTGCAGCTCGAATCAGTGAATCCGGCGCTGATATTGAGCTACCGAAACTCGAGTCGAGTTCCTTAAACGTTCAAAGACAGCTCGCTCGATTCAATATTTGATATTGAATCGAGCGTTTTACCATACTAATCCGATTACTCGTACCAAAGACATATATTTACCTAAGTATATCAGCCGGCAATGAATAAATAATTGGCTAATAATTAGGTGTTTTAAAGATTTATTGACTCTATATGATTTGCTTGATATTCACATATCTGCTTATGCTCAGCCAGCCTCGAATTGTTCATAAAACGTGTTTACGAACTCCATCGCCGCCGATGAGCTAATTTAACGATGCAGAGATTGATCGGGTTGCATTTTTCCCACTCACGTGATTTGAGTGCACTTACGTAACTGTTTTGTTCGTGAGGCCTCCAGGTGTCCTTTTAAAGCGCTCAGATCGGACTGCTTAACTAAAGCAGTTTAAGTGCAATTCTCTGTATTATTGTATTTCATCATTTTCGTAATTTGTGAAACTAGCTATAAAAGGATTTTTAACTTATCTTTATTTTTGCATAACATAATATGTATGTTTGAATTCATGTGTCTTTTATTGTCTATATCATGGTGAGTTCTCCGAGGAACTGTTTTCCCTTATTCCGCCCTCCCCTTGCCTTCACAGAACCACAAAAGCCGCCCAACGATATCATCGCTTCACCGTGGAAAATATTCAATCGCAAACAAAAAAAAAATTAACTCTTATCTTCGCCGTACCATAAAGTAGTGGAATCTCGTTGCTAGCTCATGTTTTCTTTAAAAGAAGCGTGAAGAAACGTCTTGCGGGCCAGTATGGCGACACTAACGGATAGGATATTACGATATTAAATCCGTTGACATCGCGATATGGGTTCCTCTCTTGCTTACCTGGGAGGCTGAAAGGATCCAATAAACTGTGCTTCTATAAAAAAAATTATGTGTATGAGGGAATAAACAGTTATAACAGGATAAGCAAATGTTTTTCTCATCAGTCCCTTTACAGCCCTTATCATAAACCAAAACGGCAATGGAATAGTATTAAAGAAAGAAACAATGGTTTCAAATTCTAGGAGGCGCCACAGCAGTGAGTAAAACGCACATTAGGTTTTAATTTGACATATTTTTTTTGAGTCAGACTTACCTATTATTCTAATCTATTTAGATACTCTTTATTTGTTGATTAGGATTCCAGACATGCATGTTGCATTGGTTCTCTGGTTAAAATCACCTTGTCAATTTTTGTTACTATATCACAGTGTCACATCAACAATTTATCTAGGCTTTTGCTACTGGGTAACTAGTCACTAATTTCGGTAGGTACACTGATTGTGATTACGAAAAACTAATGAGACCAACGAAGAAAAGCACTTTGTCACCAATCTTAGTAAACATTTTCTCTTTTTGTTGACATCTGCTGTAACTTTACGCGGCACTGTAATTGCTTGTTTTCCTATTGTACCCAAATGTGAATCAAAGCCGTCTTAAACTAGACTGGGGCCCTAGGGCACACAAGAATTTGGGGCCCTTTTGAATTGTAAAAAAAGCGATTGATAAAATTTTTTTTTACTATTTTTACATGTAATTAAATACATTATGATATAATGTCATTTATAATATTTGTCGACCTCCGTAGCTGAGAGGCGAGCGGGCCTGACTTTGGCGACCGCCATCTCTGAGGTTCCGGGTTCGATCCCCGGTCGGGTCAATATGGGAAACGAACTTTTCCATATTGTCTCGGGTCTGGGTGTTGTGGTACCGTCGTTGTTTCTTATTTCTGTAACACAAGTGCTTAAGCTACTTACCACAGAATCAGAGCAATGTATGTGATGTATGTGATGTTGTCCGATATTAGAATGCTGCTGGTTTTTTGGTAAGGGAAATAGTCTGTCCTTCATGGGGCCTCATTCTCACGAGGCCCTGGGCACGGGCCCCGTGTGCCCTTGCGGAAAAGACGGTTATGTGTGTTTCCCATGTTGTAGTATGTATCCCAAACAACTTAAATAAATATGTAAATGGTAGTTTTATTAATATAATTTTTAGGTGTAGGCATATGGCAGCATAAGTAGGTAATGTAGTGAAAACTAAGCAAAGAAATTATGTTTCCACCAATGTAATCCACATTAAATAAATAAACATCACTAATACTAGGTCATACCGTAGCTGTTTTTAGTTACATATCATAACACAACTGATAAGTTTATAAATTATTAAATTACTTTACATCATTAATTTAAACCACACGCATTCAAAAACGCACAACCCAAAGATAAATATATGCAACGCTTAATTAATTGCATGTAATGTATCATATCTAAAGTTGTTTATAAAGATAAAATTGTCACATTATTGTGATGTGGTGTTACCACACCTTTTGTTTTAGAATAAACGAGATTCACGGTCTTCTCATGATGATATAATGTGGCACATTGACCTGAGAAACAATTACAGAAACTAGCGGAATTGGAACCTTTGATGGGTCAATGTGACGCACAATGGTTGCAAGTAATGAGGTTAGTTATGTTTTCCCATAACTATGTCATGTTATTTTTATCTTAAATGAATACATACTAAACTTTTACGTCCAAATTTTGATCTCTCCCGGCGACAAATATATTACGGCTTATTATTGATTATTTGCACTCAATACTTTTACACACAAAAGTCCTTTAAATAATTTAAGTAAAAATAGATCAACCCTCCTTTTAATTAATATTTTAAATAAAGTCATACCAAAGAAGATCTTCTGTGACTTTACCCAGATACTTATGGTGCAGGTTTATTAGAAAGAAAGAAAGAAACATTTATTAAACTTAAGATATTCCGACGTGCGTGGTCTATGCCGCGCCTAACGCGTCATGAAAACATTAAATGAGGCTCATGTCATGTCTGTCTTGAAAAAGATACGAGTATTGATTCTAACCTGATCCAAAAGTAAGTATATTTAGCACTTCTATCGTGAAGACCAGAAACAACGGTGTTGTCCCACAATATTTAAATAAAGATTCATAACAACCACAGACGTTCTTCATACGATAACGTTCTTCGTCCAGGGTGATAATCGAACCCGCGACTCTTGGTCCACAACCAGTTTAACAGCCAAAAGCGATAACTATTGTTCTGAGGAGACAGTCAAAAATCCAATTGGGGCTAATAAATTATCGCTGTACAGGCATAAGCACGTCATACTACACTTTTTCGACTTAATACCTTCCTTATGTCGGGCGCATAAGAACTTATATCGAACTCTTAAGTGTTTACCTTGACCGTACTTACCATAGAAAAAAAAAGTGCAAGAAATGCCCTGCATTGCTATGTAACCTGTGGTACATTCAAGTGTGTAAGTCTGGTCACATGCCTCGTAATGAGTACAACGCAACAAGATGAGTACATGGCACTTCCATTTGTTTTTTCTTTTCCATGCTTGTGCTATGTGCAACTATGGAAAGAGCAATGCATTGCATGCACCCATCATTTTACGGTTGGTATAATGATAGATAGTATTAAATGCCTGAGCCGGAGATCCGTAAGGCTCACATCGATTTCAACATCGATCGATGATCTCTCACACGATCAATGTCAGGAACGCGTAATGAATGCCTAACTTGCATCTAGCCAACAACTATGATTAGATAATTTAAATTTCACAATATCACGTCTGTGGTGTCTTTACCCAGTTGATATTTTGATTAAAATTAATAGGGTGTGGAGATTATCGTCTACATTTAAGGTAGTCAATGAGTTACACAAGGTGTTTCACAAATATTTTTACCGCAGAGTTAATTTATGGGTCTGTGTAAATAGAGGATTTCTATTAAGTTAAAAGTTGTAATGTAAATTTATATAAAAACGGCTATTATTGCTGATTATATCAATGTAAAGAGCTGATGTTTGGCATGCAAATAGTTTTGATTTATATGCTCGAAAGTATTTTTCAATGTCGGGAGTCCAAACTCCATAAGGACAAAATTGTTGGTACCACCAGTTTTGAATATGCCGGATTTACGAATAACGCCAGAATAGGTTATTTATGGAGGTCGTCTTCAAAAAATTAACAATTTTAAGGTGAAAATTATTATTTACAGCGAATAAATTAAGCTACTTTATGAAATAGGTACTATATGTTGCAGGCAACATCGCTCACGTTAATTCGTGATAAAAAATATTGATCAGGTATCAATATTTAGTAGTTTTTGACATTCACATATCACTTCACATTTATAAAATTAGAAGACCAATGTCTTAGGTATATAACTATTTAAACCCGTATTAAATAACGGGTTACCAGAATTGTTAAACATGGAGTTTTAGATAGCGGAATATAATTATAGCAATAAGTGATCCTATGTACTAGGACAAAAGCACGTCAGACCTCTTTGCACCGCCCTTAGGTGCGCAGTAGGTTTTACCAGTTTATGCCCTAGATTACATAAATTTGCCAACCCACACTTACTTTTATTTTAGTTAAGATTTTAATATATTGTTCAAAGCCGTTATTTAAATAATACTTGTTATTCATATTATTCAGCAAAAATATAAAAACAAATCAACCTTGAAATTTTAAAAGGAAAGTCCAAAAATATCGATTGTGCGTACTTAACTAAATTCGTGTGTTTTGTTCCTAGTAGGTAAATGAAAGAAAAATATGTTTAAGTATACTAAGAGGAACACAGGATAGTCAAATGGTAAATATATAACTTTAATTTTTGTTTTAAGGTTTATGTTCAATATACTTAAATCGGGAGAAGCATATATTATTTTCTAATTAAACAAATTGCACATTAGCGTTCTTATTTCTTATACAAAAACATCTCATAAAATAAAAATTCTTACGTTCAACGCTTGCAGGTCTCCCTGAACTTATAGCACTAACAAACTTACAGGCACAATCTCTTCCTCGACCGGAGTGTATGACACAGCGATAGCTTTTGTTTAAAAATATCTTGTTGTAGCTTACAAGATAATTTGCATAATCGTAACATTTGCGCGCTTCCTTCTTTTCCGATAATAAGCTACTAACTTTATACACAAACCTACTGATCAAGCAGGTACATTATCATACCCTGAAACGATTTCTTAATATAAATGTCTTTGATACCTATCAAAAAGGTATAGGTTTTTCTTATGCTATGATGTACAGAAACAAATGAATAGGATTTTATGATTCTGATATTTATTTCGTCAACAAAGACATGAGCTATTGCAGTCTGTATTATTTGGCGTACCTTCTACTGTTTTCATTTGCCATAAGTTTAATTTATTAACAACTAGACGCTTAGGTTAGGTTTAAGTCAGTGATTGCAATATTTGTTGGCAGTAGCCAGTCAGTTACTTTGAAATCAAATGCTAAATAAATTTTGTATGAACGAGAGTTTATTTGCTCAAATATTTAATAATTAAATATATTATAGGGCGAATTAGGTAATTAGGTATATCTAGTAGTCATTGCAGTAACAGACAAAAAATTAAATAAACATAATCGATTGTCATTATTAAAATCAACGATTCCACTAAAGTAATGTTAAAGGTTGATGCGATGACAGATGTTCAATTCAATGAAATTGAAATGAATCATATGTACAATGGATTAGGAAAATGACGAATGTTTCATAGCTATGCTTACTTTTTAGACACATACAAAGCTGTGAAAATTACAAGAAATGATATATACTTTTTGGTAGTAATCATTATACATACCTATATCACTAATTTAGAAACAGACTAATACATACGTTAAAAAGTATACAACTTATAGTATTTTAGTTCTATAATTTAGCTTTATGAAAAAAAATTAAAAAAGTTGGTGTCATCTACAGTATTTTTAAAGTTTAATTATTGTCAGTGAGCGACAAAACGGCCAACTTCATGAAAGGAGTTTACGTACAATAAAAAATTATATAGTTACGGTGTAATAACAGCAATTTAAGGTTAACACTTGCAGTTCGATTTTAGTCCGTTTTGCCCGTGACATAAGTGCTATAAAAAGTCCAAAGTAACAATCTGACGTGATTCTGACCATACAGTGCTCTTTTTTAAGGCTTTTACTTACTTTTCGATGGTCTAGAGTTTGAAGTGCCAGGATATGATCTCTGAGTCCTAGGTTCGATTTAAAGTCGAGTATGTTTGGATTTTTGAACATAGTTCGAGTTAGTGATCACCAACCCGCAAAGGTGTGGTTATTAGGCCAATACCGATTGTTGTAACTGATGTTTAAAAGCATCGAAAGTGTAAGTGCGAGTGTAGAGCGCCACTGCGCCAGTGGGACATTAAAAAAAAGTTCGTTACTTTAAGTGTTTCAGTGGTTTGTCACCAATTACTTTATTCAGTCGGAATATGTTTATTTTGGCTGTTTCTATACTGCAATGTCTTGTATCAATATTGCTGATTATGATGAGGTCGCCGACTAAGGTCCGATATTTCAATCGTCTGACAAAAAAAAAGGCCAATAAAGTATTCGCTGTTTCAGTTAAGAACGTCATTAAGTAATTTTGTAGCGGAATATTAAAATAACATTTAAAACAAGTGGTGTAGTAATTTTTCGATTTTTTTTAACCATAACTTTAAAATTGTGCCTAAATTGTACAACATTGCTTACATTTCCTATAATGTTAAATAAATAATGCCTATTATCTGTCTATCTTTCTAGAGAAATAATATTTTTTGTTTTGCAAATAATTATAGCCATAGATATCCTTAGACATCGTGACCCATTCAGGGTATTTTTTATTAAAAAAAATGTTGTAATAATCTCTGTACATTTTGATTGTTTTATGTTTCATAAAAAGCATAATATTGACAAAATGTAAGTATATTTTGATAATTTAAAAACTTCTTCACGTGAACTTTTGGTCTTCAGGTAACTAAATAAAGCTTTATTTATAATAACAGTTAACAGACAATGCAATACGTATCTAAACAGTTACAAAACAAATGTCGATGACCCACAACGGCAACGAAAACACAATAACGCCTCACAAAAAACGTGATTCCTAACATACTTATCATCTTTACGAAAATTAATTTCCGTTCATATGATCGGAAGTAATAAATAAACAAGGCTTAATCAATTTGACTCGGCTATTTCAGAACTACAAACAAAACAATGCTTCGTAAGATAAGAACAATGTAAATAAAACGCTTGTAAAAGCTTTTAAATAATCGTGCGTTTTTATTGGGGGTGTTTTTGGTGTGCGAGGGCTGTTATGGGGTAGGGAAACAAGATCGAGCGTTCAGAGGTCACATTATAGTTGGTCAGTAATGTCACGATATGTGTGTGCGCGTGACCCCCCCCATGCGCGCGCGACTCATCCCCGCTACAGCGGCTATATAAGCCAGCGGCCAAACTTGCTGCGCGCTATAACAACAGTGCCTGTGTGATTTTTCCCGCCGTCATATTTATTTCTTTCAACAATAAAGGTAAGTGAACTTCAGTTGTAGGGATGCAAAGGGATGATTTGGGATACATCCTTGAAAGCGCCTTGATAAAAAAAAGTAACAAAATTTTATAAAAAAGTGATAAAAAAATAAAAATAAAATTCGTTTAGTTTTGTATCCTCTGAATCATCTCATTGCAACAGCCCGCCTAAACAATAGCTAGAAAATTGGGAGTCTAATTAGGGGCGCCAGCTGTCAAGTTGACAGACGTTGCGGCATCGGACTCAATGAGCAATCGCTGCTCTCGTCAAGACTGACACAAAAATTACAAAGTGTCGGTGTTCATGTGTGTCCTTCCAATATTTACGCACCAAGTGTCGGTAGTGGATTACGACGGGCGTACGAGTAGAGTATGTGTGTCAAGACGCCGCGGTTGCGCCATAGCCGTTGATGCTGAGATTATGACTGAGAGCCCTTTTCTATGGGGCGGTTTCATCACTTAATAGTTTCTGGCAAAGCCGGCATTGCTCGTTAATGGGTGCCGTGATCTCGCTTCATCGAACGATCTCATCGCCTCGGCTCACGTACACACGCTACATGTAGAACTCATGCTCCGCCGAAACACTGTTCAGAATACTTATTAACAAAATCGAGGGTTGCTCTACTTCATGTCACAAAGGTCAAGACCTGAAAGTATAACATGAGATGTAATTCAGCAAAGCGCATGAATGACATTAGTGGGACTGATTAACTTGCTATTAATGTTGTTGTATACTTTAGTTTCAAATTCTTAATTGTTTTTGAGCAGATTGTAATATTGCTTTACAACTAATAAATTCCCTCAATATTTTGTTACTAATTTGTCAATAGAGATACGTAGTGTAATTACTTATAGTTGCTTAGTATTCTTATCGATTTAATTGAAATTTATAATTTTAATGCCCCAAATGAAAAGAGTGATTTGGGAAAGTAATATAATACGCAATCGATAACTCCTATACATTTCTGGCACAGTAATGTAAACGCACTTCAATAAAACAATATAAGCCGGTGCAATTTTGTAATATAAGCCCAGAAGCGGTGGGAACGAGTTCAATATAACCGTTTGCATAATATTTGGATTCAGTTCAAACTTATCGATGTGATTAATTTATGAGCATTAATTCAAGATCCTATTATGTACATGGATTAACCAACCAAATTTAAATCGAGAACATAAATAAGATGACATTTATGAATAGAATCATCTATTACTTTTTTATACACTTCTATACCACAATCGAGTAAGAATTTTTTTTACTGATTTTTTTCATTTATAATAAATCCGTCTTTACATCAAAATATAATATTTCAATATTATTGAGTAAAAACATATCTTCCAAATTTAAAATTAATTGTTAGGTACTTTAGTTTGGCTTTGACACTGAGGCCATGTGTCAAAGTCAAAAATGCTCTTAGGCAACTTTGAAACTAGACTTAAGTTGTATTAACATAATGTCATTGTTAAAAATGCTAAGAAATTGTCAGAAACAAGGTCATTGAAGGTGTATTATGGGGTAAAATGGGGTATTTAAGATTTGAATTTACACTATTAATAGATAGTGATGTTGAATATAGCATTTTAAATGTAGATACAAATAAAATACTATCTCTACATTAATTGTCTTTAAATTCACTTTGCATTAATCTTCATAAATATAAAAATGAATCGCTGTTCGTTAGTCTTGCTAAAAGTCGAAAACGGCTAGACCGATTTGGCTAATGTTGGTTTTGAAACAATAGTGGAGGTCCAGGGAAGGTTTAAAAGTTTAGAAAATTTGGAAAATAGTAGGCGGAACGACGTTCGCCGGGACAGCTAGTGTATTAATAAAAAAGGTTCCAAATAAACTTTTTAGCTATACATTTCAATGGCAACGCATCTACCATATATATCATATATGTAAGGTAATAAATATCAACTCATGTAGCATGGTGTGTATTATAAAATAGAAATATATATCAAACAGGCTTTTCAAATTTAGAATTAAGCTGACAATATAAAAATCGCGCGGTATTTTTTAAAGAGATTGTTCATATTAATTTTAGTATGAAATTAAAACACTTAAGCCTCTGCATTCTTACAGAGCGGCATATGCCAGCAATGACACAGATGCTCTTTGGCACACGCACTTATCGTTGTTTGTTATTCATCGCATTGTCAAGCTCTCTGCGACATGACAATATCGTTGACAGTCGAACATTTGCATTTGTAGCTTCTAGAGCTGTAGCAAGACTGACTTTCAATTGTTGTTAGCTTGTTTAACTTTAGTAATGTTTATTTCTTTTCAATATACCTACAATTCAAACTAGTAGACGATATGGTTCCTAATTTTTATTTTTAAAATGATATATTAAAAACATGTTTTATTATTCAAAATTTAACAAGTAAACTAGTGCAAAACCGTTAATTTTAACCTGAAAATACCAGAAACAGAAAAATGAAAACACCTTTTTCTTAAATTAACATTTTAGAATATTCTTAATTGGTTTGACCTTTATCTATCTTATTTATGTTATATTCGCGAAAGTTTGTAAGAATTTGAAGAATATCTTAATGTATATTTGTTACTCTTTCACAAAATACTGCGAATATGTATATGGATGAAATTGGGCAGAAAGTTGAATAGAATAGAATATAGTAAGAAACAATCAGACGCATAATTAGTTGCGTAGGTAACTTAGCGATTGAGATAACGATCTTGCACGTTGATCTTATATGATAATTTTAACTGTGACAGCTATCTGGTTTTATACAGGCATAGAAGATGAAGATAAACAAGATACTTTGTTTGATTAAAATGCTATCATGAAGACAAGCTTCTAGCCAAAAAATTGGTTTTAGGAAATTTTACTCTTTTCTTTTATTGCGTACTAGTGAATAGTGACCTTTACATGCACTCTGATTAACCTAAAAAGGTTTTCGAGTAAATTTTAAACGTTGAATATCCAAGTTGTCCTTACATAGAACGAACATTAGTATGGAGTAACCGATTATATTCATATTTAAAGGCAGTAAATCTAACACAGACTCTATGATGAGTTCACAACACGTCTAGTATTATAGACGTGCCGAATCCCGCTAATGACTCTCTTAGGCCTAACATAGTTGCTTAGGCGCTAAGCTTTATTACAAGAGAATAATGTTTCATTAAGTTTCGTGTTCGACAAAAAGCCGGTCCCACGGTACATTGCCGTTCTGTGCCACGCAATTGTGTGCCCAATTATGTACTCACTTTTAGATAACTCAGTATTGTTTTAGCAGAGGTAATATGATACTTTTGTTATTTAAAGGTCTATCGTTTATGGGGCAATTTATTAATATGTTAAATGAATTAACATTATCGATTTACAGTTCCTATATTGCATGTACGTAATAGGTATGACAACTCAACTCTTTAGTTAATTTAACTAAATATGTATATGTACATGGCAATATATTAGAATAAGCAGAAGCATAGTATGAAAACAAGGCTCCTACTTGTAAATATATGTAGGTACATAGAGATTTTCTTTGGTAAAAACAATAACCAAACCAAAATGAGAAGTCCGATTTTGTTGTGTAATATTAAAATCGTTATGTACTTTTTGAAACAGTGAGCTATGAGGTATATCCCGCGTTTAATTAAGTCTTAGGTTTTTATAATTTGGCGGTCGGTGTTTACTTATACTTTAGGAATTAAGTTACGTCACGCTCCTTCCGTAGCGCCATATCCGTAGCATTTTCACTTTAAATTGCAAGACGGTTGAACTACAATCAAATACCGCAAAGACATCATTACATAGTAAGCAATGCAATGAAACGTTGCAATCTCACAAGATTGTACAAGAATGGTTCGTGAAGATTGTGTATTTTCTTGGATGAAAACTGCTTGAAAAGGAATAAAATATGTGTGATGCGTACTGTGTGAAGGCGTCTAGACCTGCCTCGTTTGCATTATCTTTGTTGTGTAATAAATAAAGATCTAGTTCGGCGCAGTGTGTCGCATATGATTCGGGTCGCCTTAAGTAACGACGCTCTCGGCGCCGCGAGCCGGTTAACCACTGTTATCTGATACGATAAGCGTTACTTGCACCCTCTTAACTTGTTAGAGATAGCACATGAATGTTTCGTTTGACATGGGTCTTTATAAACCGGCGCGGAGGTTCGTGCCTGCAATAACTCATTTCTGTCGCGTTAGAACAGTCTTCTCAAACTTCGCAAGGCCCCCCTGTAAATGCCAGGCGATTTTAGAAGGATATTGAAATGCTCTACTGAAGACTACAGGATTCATAGCGATTTTCTTACGCTCTTATAAAACTTGCTGGGCTCGTCTCGTGAGCGTCTTCAAAACGAAGTGTTTTTAATGCGGTTTAAAAATTGTCTTACGGTCCGTCGCGACGCTACTGGTCTACCTAAGCTACAATCGTGGGGCGCAAATCCAAAAAAAAAATACAAACATTTTTCTTTTTGTCACAGTACCTATTTAGTCAGTGTTAAGATTTCTATTTTTATAAAAAGTCTAAATAATGGTACTGATATTGTTAGTTCTTGTTTATACAATACACTAGATTCAATTCGGGTTATTATCGGGTTAAAATGTTTCCTATATGTTAATCTATTATTTCGTCTATCTATCAAATTTCATTCAAATGTACTGTTGTATTTAAATAAAATTTAGTAAAAATAGTTTTTTCATTTAAAATTTACATACATCCATATAAATCTGTACAAACCTTCACGTTTATAATTTTAGTTGGAGCATTATTGATAGATGCCACTAATATTATTGAAATCCAGGTACCAATGTATTTTGGGACCAAATCACTGGGTGTTGTCTATTGGTTTCACTGAAGTTTTGCCTTCTTTTGGAATAAATTTTAATGAATCGACATGAACGACTATAATTTCTAAATTCAACATTTAAACTGTAAAAAACATAGTTATGTTTGAACAGCTTATAAGAAACCATTATTTATATTTCAAACGTTATTAAATTTGTAGCAATAATACTACTCATTGGATGAAGTAAAAGTATGTTTAGGCACAATGGTACTTTTTATGAGTTCATTGTATCAGATGTCATGTTAAAAGTTCTTGGGTATTTTATTTTATTCAAAGTAAGTATACGATACCAGTTTGAGATCCAGTGTGCTGTATCGATACGGTCGCGTATGATCGGGGTCGTCTTGAGTAACCCCGAATATCCGATAGTATCGCTGCCTTATCTGATATTAGCGGTGCCTGCAGATTCGCGCGTCCTTGCTGTTATTGCA
Source organism: Glyphodes pyloalis (assembly GCA_037074685.1). Classification (NCBI taxonomy): domain Eukaryota; kingdom Metazoa; phylum Arthropoda; class Insecta; order Lepidoptera; family Crambidae; genus Glyphodes; species Glyphodes pyloalis. The sequence goes on from JAYKKO010000025.1 coordinate 5,971,111, forward strand.
ATAGATAAATTGTTTATGTGTAGAGGTCAGGAAACTGATTAGCCTGAAGATAAACGGCAGCTTTTCGTAAAAATTTGCTACTCTGATAACATCGACTTTATTACGGTCAAAACGGTTGCTAAAAAGAACAATGTGTTTTTTGATCGACCATTAAGACGTGGCAATTAATTTTCAGGGTTGTCCAAACTGAACGTAACTAGTGATTAAAAATTAATCGCGGAAATGATAGCGAATTTACGAAAATCATCGCTTATTAAAAAGTTAATGATTCTTATTGTTATGGTTAGGCGAACTCAGGAAATATCAGCCATGCCTATAAAACTAACATCGCGATATTAAATGCATTTTCTGTGAAAATCGATATTTATAATGTAAATCTAAAACAAATCCTTGTATCTCAAAATTATAAATAAATTCCATTAAATCCACCCTTCGTTGGTTTGTTTCGTTTTTGAAGTAAAGTTGGAGCCGTGATTTTACATGGAAAGAAGAATAAAGTATAGTTGTGTGTTAATAATATTAATATAGATTTTGCTGCTGAAACCCCTTTCATTTAGGTACGTGAATTGCTGCCTATCTATCGTTAGGGATCACCATTGGTACAGCGATACCGGAGCTATTATAAGTTAGTAACTTAAGTTAGGTCCGGTATCACTGTAAGTAACGTCTCCGAATTAAAAAGTCTGTTTTGAAAGATGATGAGCGCTCTGGCGGCGCAGGCGCAGCTTCGCGGGACAAATGTCGCGTTGCGCAACGGTTCAAGGCCACTACGCGGTGTACCAAACGACATTCTTAAGAACGCTGTTCAGGAACCGCCGACAATCCGCCGAGAGGATGTTGGCTAATCCGAATAAACATATTATTTTTCGATTCAAAAAAACCTCGTTGTAACTGAATAATGGACGCAAAAACAACAGTTCTTTCTACGCGTTTTTACAACTTATCGTTGTTGTGATTTAAATTAAAAATCTGTGATGTTTCTTCGTGTACTATTAGCTTTATTTACCAAAATTAACATTTTGGCAAAAACATATTTTTAACTAAAAGTAAAAAAATACAAACCAATCTTAAATAACTTTGAACTCTACGTTCAAGGACAGATGAATATGTTAATACTACTGACAATTTCTTGCGAAATGGAAAATGAAAGGAAGAAGGTATCTAAATACAAATAGGTAGCATGAGTAATGATAAACAAAATAGGTAGCATGAGTAATGATAAACTACAAATAACAAATACTTGACAATAAATAATACCGAACGCGTTGATGTCTTTACCTCTATGTTATAACGTTAATTATTTTTCTTCTAAAATGGTGTCTGATTATCGTAACGCTTGTTCGATCGAGTGTAATCTTGGCTGTAATGAGGCGAGCCTCTGTTGCAAGAAGCGCATTAATAATTAGAATTGAGGAGCTTTCCTCATCGATAAAAGCCTTTGCCTGTCCCAGTACCTACTTGTGTTTACCAAAATGTGTGTAAATTGACGTAAATTACGACGCGACGATTGATTTATAATGAAGTTAAGTAAATAAGCTAATGTACACTGGAAGATTTAATACCTATATAATTGTTGGTAATAAAATTTAATATCGCATAGATCAAATTATTATTGCTTAGCTGCCATTTATTAAAGCCTATCGAAAATTATTGGATTTTAAAGATTATATGTCCGACGTCCGATTAAACCTAGTCTTTACATAATATGATTAAATCAAGAAAGAAATATCTAACAACATAATATATTATATTGACCTGACATCAACGTTAATGATATTAAGCACTTGTGTTATTGAAGACAGAATGTACTGTGTTACTACAACATATACTTTGACCAGACATCAAGATGAAATTATTTTTTTTACCACATGTATGTTGGCCCTTGGTGGAGATCTAACCAACGATCCTTGGTTTAATGGATATACTCTGTAACTTATAAATATCAGTAAGCAAGCTTAAAACGATCCAACGGTAGCATTATACGATCCAATTAGGAGATACCTAAATAAAAAGCGACTCTCCAGGCATCGGTTTATGATTTAAATTACTACACAAAGACATGCATATATCTACTTGCTAACTTCAAGGGTCAGTATGACAGTTATTTAGGCGATACCATTCTTGTTGCGGCTTATATGCTGCTTATTTGGAGGCATGTCAAATGCGTGGACCACTATTGGGTCAAAATACCTTCATACCTCTTCTCATCTTACATATATAACCAGATGATTAATTGAAAGTACTATGATAAATTGCAGTCGATTTAAATTGTTTTTTTTTTTTTAATCTTTGTAGTATGCTTATTTCTTACGACGAAGTTGTAATATTTATATCTAAATTTGAAATAAAATATACGGTCATTGTTGGATGTAGTGACCTTTTTGGTAAAGTAATATTTATGAACTACATTTGCAGAGCAAATAAAATTACGGATAATAATTATATAATATTTATCAGTTCTTTTTGATTAAACATCTCTTTATTTTTGACTGATTTATATAAAATCTATTATTAAAAATGTAGTGCTTATAATATTATGAAGTACTCATAACGATTAACTATTTTACTATTGAAAACTTAAACAAGTGAACAACCAGAACAATTTAGTTTGGTTTTATTACTAAATAAAATATAGAATATATGCACGAAAGTCGCAAATTGATTTATTAAAAAATATTTATTTTATTTATTTATTTAATTTTTAATGATAAATTATATATCGTTTCTAACCTTGGGTGCTACGAAAGGAGCGCTACGGTATATGGGTATAAATGAGGTTAGAAACGTAACAACTTCAGAGCTACATAAATCTTACATATGTTTATTTATTCGATGTAGGTACGACTAGTGAGAATCGTAAAGAAATTACAATCAGCGGCGATGACAATTATGACGAAAGCTCTCATGTAATTGTGTTGGTTCGGACGCAGGCCACGTGCGCACTATCATTGTCGATTCGCGACGCACATTCGTCATTTAAGTGAAACTTTTTATTGCGATCTACGTAACTTGTTTTGGGTAGAGCTGTGGACCTACGTTCGGACTAAATTTGTTGAACACGTTTATTAAATGTTTACGTATTCAAAATAACGAAGTCTTAATCTAAATAGCCTTGTAAAAAACCTCTAAATCAGTTTACTCATGTATTTTTTGGTTTACTATATTGAATATGATTGTAAGATTCCGAAAACCAGACACATGGAAAAACAATTTTCTCTGGCTTTTAAAAAGGACATTTGATCTTACGAGGATAAGTCATTGTAACCGTAACAGTTTTAATCTAAGGATACCCAACCTCATTGCTGCGCCATCAGTAGACGTGTGCAGAAAATCTTTTTGCTGATTGTACCTTTCCAGTAGGTACGGTCATCAGCACATCACGGTAAGCACTTGTAGTTCGATATTAGTTCTTAAATACACGACATATGGGTTGTGAAAAGTCTAAAGTGTAGTCTGACGCGCTGTTGATCTGTACATAGCTAAACTTAGCCACCAAAGACGGCCAGTACCGGACAAAAGGATCATAAGTGAACGTCAACGTTGCTCAGACCTTCGCGGTATCGTCCTCATAAACGCGCTAACTCCGCTAATATCACCAGGGCCGCGCAAGTTCAATGCCGGCGTATTATAAAACGATTTCGGAGAGCGCGTGACACACGGAACCTCTGATCCGACCTCGGGGACGACCGCCTGTTTACGAGACCTTGCCGACTCGTCTTCGAGTTTCTTAAAGGTGAAATATGGATCCCAGCACGGTTTATAATAGCTTCAGAAATTGCTGCGTGCAACGCTAGGTTTCTGAACGAATGTCTTAAAGTTAATCTAAAAATTGCAATCAGAACTAACTCAAGTAAATAAAGATTACGCTGGCGGTTCTGTTGGCAACTAGAATGAACTTAATTTGTATTTTTACTGACTTATTGCTTTTTCTATTCTTCACAGGATTTAATTCTGAACTGTATCATCAAAATCACTTATTTTTTTGTCAGAATAAACTAGTTTACAACCAAAAGAAAATGCACCAAGTGATGATAGTGTTAAAAATTAGTTTGTGCTAATAAAGTTGCCATCGTTAACTATCACTTCAGAACAGATGACTTTTTTTAAAACACTAAAGACTTTTAAAGCCGCTCATTTTCTTGCCGGAATTGAACTGGTTGTTCCAGATCAGTTCTATATACCTAACACACGTGCCAATGCACAAGTGTTATTTAGCAACTCACGTGAAAATACGTTTCTGTAGCTTCAAAATAATACCGAGTCAAGTGCAAACAGTCTAAAATAATGCACCGAAAATATTTGAGTAAATAAACATTAAATTATCCAACGTTACACGTAGATGTAGATACGTATATTTAATTGATGCATAAAATATAATATATTCCAAAGTAAGTCGGTGTGCACCCGTTTTTTGGTTCCTAAGCTGGTTCGCAAAGGTTGCGACAGACTGCTGGAGTGACGTGCAAACAAACGGCGACGTGTCTTGTGTCGTGGTCAGGGCTGCCACATAATATGCTTTGGATCACATGTTAAGTGAGGTTAATATACCACCAAAATTGTCTTATCAGGACAACATAACTTTCGAGAGTGAATATGTACGAAGAATCCAGGATTCATATTTTTTATAGTTACAAAGCGGGCCGATTTTTTGCAGCGTGATGTTATATAGTATATAACGGCTTCTTTGATATATAGACTATCCAACAGATTGTTTTTATAAGTAGTACCCCTAATTAATAGCGTTCAAACAAACAAACAAACTCTTCAGCTTTGTAAGATAATTTATTTATTTATTAAAGTAACAAGACTCATTTTAGTTAGTTATAAAAGACTTAACCTATGTTAGTACATTCATTTATAAACATAATGATTAATGCACAACTCCAGTAGAACTAGTGCTACACAATACCTCATATAGCGACAGTTCAGCCTGCTCACTATCATAGCTAGGATGATGTTAACCTATGGATAGATTTTTTATATTTTTTTGCCCATCAAAAAATTTTAAGGAACTCTTAATTTTTGTTCACAGCATTTGTAAAAAAAAAGAAACCTAGCTGTGGGACTAATTTTCCTATAATGGAGTCTCAACATGTACCTACCGCTGTTTGCTTAACAAATAATGTTCATGAAAGTGAAGTGAACGTCTGTTCTGACTGCTTTTTATATTATTTTTATTTAATTATTAGACATATTTTCTACAAATACAGTCTCAGATAAAAGTTCTTTATGATATTCAGTTGATAAGTGTTTGTTATCGAACGCCAATATTTTATCATATACAATGAAAATAAAATTGATTATTATTGGTTATATTACGACGAGCTCAAACCACACCTAAAATACTGTATTTTAAATTTCTCTATTAGAAATCGCGCAGACGGTTAGGTTTCTGTTATTTACGAAGAAAGGCCATAACACTAACTTTCTTTATTAATGCATATATAACAGTATAGTTGGTATAGTGTCTTCGATTTATTTAATGTTATTGTATTTAGTAATGGTTTTCATACGGGCAGAACATTATTTATATAAAAACTCTTAGGCGTTGAATTTCCAAAAAAAAATAAAAACGTCATTAGTGTGTAAGTAGTCGTAATTAGCAGATTCATTCGTTGTTCAGTTTTCGATTTTCAATTCAAACTAACTACTATATAGCACTAGCGGTCCCGGCGAACTTCGTTTCGCCTTGGAGGATTTTCCCGCTAACAACAGTGGAAAACCGTGGAAATCGGTTCGTGCGTTCTGGAGTTATAGCGTCAGGAAGGAAAACTCGCCTTTTTTTATATAGTAGATAAAAACACAAAATAAGCATACGCGCAAATTATGTTGTAGTCTTATTTTAACTAATCAGGCAGAACCACTCATTGGCCCGACACGCATTCTGTTTATTTCAGGCTTTGGTCCTAATAAGAAATGTTCTCACAGAAGAATTACTACACCATGTTGGTACCTACTTAATGGGTTCATTGTGTACGAGTACAGGTTATCTGGTTCTCACGTCAGTGCTAGCCCTAAGCTGAGCGGTGTTTAGCAAGGCGCAGGAGTGCAGGGCGATGCACGACCGCAGGATCGTGACGCGCGACCGGCCGGCGAGGCCGCTTGCACAACCCTTACATAAAGCCGGGTTCACATTTGATTATTCTGCTGTATCAGTTCTCCGTGTGGCAAACACACGTAATTAATAGGTTGAACTTAAAATTATCTTTACAGTTACAAATTTTGTTCTTTTTTTATTCCGTACCAATCGTTTATCTTCTGATCTTGATCTTATGTAGGTCGAAATAAACGATATATTATAAATAAATTTTTAATCAATCAATCAATCAAATATTTATTGCAAACATGTTGTAAATTACATACAGCTGGTGTCATTGTAAAGAACTTAGGTTCAACATGAACCCCCGTTAGGGCACAGCAATATTAAACTTAAAACTACAAACATGAATACAAAATTAAAAACAATTAAATATGGCACATAAAATAAAGATAACTTAACAATAATTAATCTAATCTAATCTAACAAAATATAATTTTATTCAAATACATATTAAACAACAACACCATATTGTAGGTACTCATTTATATCTCAGCTTTTCGATTTTGTTCGATTTGTATCGGATACGAATAGCAATGGGCTTTAAAATATTGTGAGGTGATAAATTTATTACGCTACGACCGTCAGGTCGGAAACAGTTTTACTTATTTATTTATACTTTATTGCTCGTAAAAAAGTTCAAAAGGTCGAATTGATACCAAGAGGCATAATCTAACACAGAACACCACCCCACAGATTTGAGCTAAAAATATAGTGGCAGTGCATTACATTACATTAGCATTTGTATTAGAAAGTTAACAAGCAATGGTTTACCTAAGTAGTAATTATAAAAATTAAATAATACAGTTTCGCAAAATATACGACTTTATGGTGAGGTGATACAAAAATAATACGTGCGAATGTGATATTTGGTACAGTATGGGTAGGTGTAATCGTACGATACGACAGTCAGTGGTAACAAATCGTTTGTTTCTGAATATTTTGGGTTGAAGAAAAATAATACAGATGTAGCCCCGGCCTTACACCACGCACTAAATTCGCGATTGGGACACAGATCGCGAAGAATACCATTCAGCCCGCGACCCATTGTCCATCGGCCTAAGCAGGAGGCTAGAACGCTGACCGTATTTTTCAAACGTTGATGGTGCGTGACAACGGGTGTGTTAGCCTTGTCACATAATAAATTACATATTTCTTAGTAGAAATTATAATGGACATACCGATAACCACATTAGCATCATAAATATGTTAGTATGGATGCATTCCTCAATAATTATCATACACTTATTATGAAGCAAGAACAGAATTTTTATTTCATTATCGAGCTCTTAATTGAGGAAAAAATCTAATCCGACCACTTAGCATTAGTATGTTGATTGTAAATAGTAAAATGATTACTTCATAGGCCTGTTCACACATTCTTTGGGAATCATTATTGAACTTATTAAACTGATATACGCGGCACGCACCTGTAAAGATGCTTGGACTACATTTTACATTATACTTGCGCATTTTCCCGTTTGTGTAGAGGAAAAGCGACCTGAAATATGATGGCATTTTTACTGATCGAACATAAACAAAGTAACGTTTGTACGGTAATCTCCATATTTGGCCGAGGAAGGTAATTAGCGTCAACCCTGAAGCTGCACGATGCATCTCGCCATAAACCGATCGTGATGACGCGTCACCTTATTCTTTATTGATGAGGTGGGATCGCAATTATCCGCTTACGGTAATACCATCAGATGTACATACGTGTCAAGGTTACCTCATGAGCTCTGTAGTATCTGCCTCCGCTCGGCGACCGGCCGTTTCCGGGTACAATTCTACGACATTATTCATGCTGCTAAGTTTTTACTTCATTGAGATCGCGGATATGAGCGTTGATATAACGTTTTTTATCGCTTGTTCATATGGAACGATATTGATATTACCGAACTCAATGTTTTGGCTGTGTGGTAGGTAAGGAATTTTTAGGGAAAATAACTGTACGGTACAGTAACATTTCGTCCTTAACTCATTTTTAATTAAATAGATACATAGAAAAATGACAAAAAATCTGTTTATAAATATAATGTTTTCATCCCCTAGTGGATTATGTAATTGAAATGATCGTTTCTGATTTATCTAATCGTATTTACCGGGTACAGAAAAATACCTTTTCGAACACATCTCGGGTTTGTGATGATGGCAGATATGCATTTGATAAGAAAGCTTATAACAGAAACTTGATTTTTAACTTTGTAGCGTAAGACTAATAACAGCATAATATTTTTTTTATTATTTAAGTATATTAAGGGTAGTATGATAGAATGATAGAAATACATGTTAATTTAGATAAGATAACCATGAACGTGCAACGAAATAAAGTGGTTCACCCACTTTGATTAAATATTATGAAAATTGTTCCCATATTATTATTCTGATCAAGACATTTTGCAAGTGAAGGTAAGAGCAAAGAGAAATGTAAAACCGATTGGTGTTGTAGTACCTGCATGCCGATGTCATGTGACACAGTTTTACGGTTATTAGGTCGTGCATTTCTTTAGCGTCGCCCCGGGCACCAGGGCCGGTCGGCAACACTCGTTTTTACGTAACAAAAAGTTGACCAATGTGTCACCGGCCTAACTTGCCGAGTCGGACATTCCGAAGACAATCGAAACATTTGCTTTGTTTACCTACTGACATTGGTGGAAAACCAAAAGAGGTGATTATACAATGTTTTCTTTTGGTGTTGGCTCAACCAATAAGCTAAGCAACAGCAGTACCTTCCAGTTAAGTTAATCTTAAACACACATTACAGAAAAGGAAGAGAATTGCTTAATATGCAATGTGTCGCGTTCACCAGACACTCGGACGTGGGTGACGGAATTTTAACCAGTATTGCATACTGTAACAGTTTTTGGATATATTTGCAGTAACGCACCACTATCTGTTATTCAAACAATACTTCAAAGTATTTATTAATTATTATATTATGTGTCTTAAAATTTTAACCCAGATTTGTTGTAACTTTGCTCCTATTAAAACTCATACGATGGAGACGCGCCGTAGATGAAGTTTCGTTTTAAGTATTTAAAATTGCTTTTGGGCATGATCTTCATTATAGCTATCAGGAAAATAACCTTGCCCCACGGTGGCAATTTATTTAATTCATTTTAGATGTTATTAATACTTTGCTAGGAATTGGATAGCTTACTTCACGTTGTAAGATTGCGCGATGTAGTAGGTAGATACTTACAGGCACAAGGCAAAGCTATAAAGGCGGTGGGTCGTGAGCCAATGCGTTGCTCCATCATCAGGTGGATACCCTCTATCTATTAAATAAATAAGCCCCTATGGCACTTTGTTATCGTTGTGATAGATTAGTTACAAAACATACTAACTTAAACAGTGATTCTTTACCAGAATATCGTATTTATGTGAGTGCTATCCGTTTCAGTTTAAGTCGCTAATTTGTTATGCTGTACCAAATTCGTTCTACAGAAAAGTGGCCCGTCTTAGCTTCGCACGGATAAATAGTTTATTTTACACCTTGGGTAACATTATTGGAGTGATTGTAAGAATTCCTAATTTACAAAAATATAAGTTATGTCACGGGTTATTGTAGCTTCCAAATAATGAAGAACTTTCGGAATCGGTTCAGTAGTTTCGGAGCCATTTAACGCAAACAATTAATATTTTTTTCCCTCTTTATGGCATGAGGTGTATTAGACGTTATATGTTAGACTGTACATGACTAGACGCGTTTAATACAACCGCATTCGTGCATATCTATAATAAATAGACAGTAAACTTCTCTTACCAACCACATAATTATCATTTATTTTGAATGACAATTTTTATTTTTAATAATAATTGAACTCTTTATGTCAATTATGTTAAATTCAAAAACAGGCGTTAATTGAAAGCCTGTTGAGTTGATAAAATTTCATCACCAGTATGGTATTACCAAGGAATTAAACAACCAGTAGTGTCGACCTTTATTTATTATCGTCAAATAAACGTAAGCCCATGTAGTCAAACGTTTCTGTTTATGTAACTGTGGACAAAAGTCAAAGGAACCGGTCAGATATCGTCACTAGTGTCGCTACGTTTATTCCTAATTATGTCAGTACTTACGGAATACATACTTTAATCGTACCTCATAAGGAAAAGTTTTATGTATTAAACGTTAGAATTAATTTTTAAACAAAACTTCAAGAATAATAATGGAAATTAAGGAAAAAAGAATTTTAGAAGATAATAGTTTTGTTGCCTCTTAAATTGAGACTGTAGATGCGCGGGACCTATGCATTCTCTTTTTTTAAACATATATAGTAAATACTAGTAAACTTTACAACTAGGGCACCCAAAAGCTGGCAGCTACTTCGCCCAGCAACTCTCACTTTTCAGTGAGGTAATGCAGCCAGCATTTTGGGTATTTTACCAAAGGGTCAATCTTTATAATTATTTTAAAGTTTTAATTTTATTAGATACTAACTTAGTTTCAATTAATTTTGTTTTATACATCGTTCATATCAACTTATTTTGGTATTATTAAAGTAGGTATTATTTGTGAGATAAGAACCATGGCAAGTCTATTTTTAATGTATAAAAACTTAAGTGTTGGGGGAGAAAGTCGTACCGGACTATGTGTCATATAATCCTAGCACTTACGCGACGGTGCGGCAAACGTTTTGAGGAAACATATAATGATATTATCATACTTGTGTGACTATGATTCAATCAATCTGATTCCTCTGCTAGGTTACGGCGGTCAGATGATAACGCCCAGTTGTATATAAACCAGACTTCCTGCATTTGAGATTATGGCCAACCATGTTCTGAACATGCCAAGTCGCTTGTGATGTGAGATAAGGCTAAACCTATTTAGATAGATACAGGTATAAATATTTGCATTTGATATAACAACTTTAGTATCTCCAAGAGAGGTTTGTTGAGTGAATATTACGGTCGCGTTAGGCGCAGGTCCCAAGGGACGCTAAATCCTATTAGATTTTAGAGGGCACTAACAAGAGGACAGAGGGCGCCAATTTCGATTTTTGTTACTCTTTCTCCACCTGGTCCACCCCTTTCATGTGTCGCACGGGCCATGACCACCCTGCCGCCCACCTCTACGCTACACCCTACTACCCTACGTGTAAAAATAAGAAATCAAATCTAAACATAATAATATTGAGGCATCGAAACGCTAGGAAGTAGACAATATCAAACACTAAGGATCTCGCAAAAAAAACAAATAAAATAGGCTTATTAAATCATCTTAGAGCCCCGATGTGCCCGACAGAGTAGAGCATTGACGTCAACATTTAACGTGGCGTCGGTTGCGCGTATGGTTTCAGCGACTTTAAGGTTAAATTAATAAGTTAAGCAAGTTAAATATTAAACCGTTTAAAAACATGCGTATTTAAATTGTATGTCATCACTCACTACAAACACTCAGATTTGTAGTTATTATTATGCTATGCCATGACATGTCGACGACTTAAAGTCCTAAGGGTTTAGTCTAACTTCATTTTGACTACGTAGAATGTACATGAACTAAGCTGAGCCACTTCTCTACCCCGCGTTTGTATGAACATGATAAGGAGCTTACAGAAGACCGCAGCCAAATAACAATCACTTCAGTGTTGTTGTGTTCCTGCGTGTGAGTAAGGTTTCCAGAGCTCTTGGGGGGTGCTACATAAGTAGCAGGGGTCAAGCCTTCAAAGTAAGGGCGACAAGTCCAGTAATAGCTATATTATGCTGTACTTGTCGCCCTTCACTACCACTTAACATCAGGTGGGATGAGGTCAATCTTAAAGTGCAATATATTAAAAAAAACCCGAAAATTTTCTAGCTCCGCTTGCATCTAATTTAAAGATTTAGTACTATATCCATGTTTTTTTTTACAGATGCACACGTGGCTGGTGGTAGCGTGCGCGGCGGTGCTGGCGACGCTAGCGGCCGCGCAGAAGCCGGGCCGCTTCCTCAGTCTACCCAATCCCCAAAAATGCGCTAACAGTACGTACTTATTATTGACAATTATTTTTTCTTCTAGCGTGTGTTTCATTTCCTATTCATAGTCTGCTACGTTATGATAATACTAGCTGTGGCCGCGACTTCGTTCGCGTGGACTGAATACTTTCATGGTCTGTAAAACAGACCCTATCTCCCCTACTATTCTAAACAAAAAGTCTATATTTTAATAAAAGTTTCGAGCTATATTTGTGCCAAATTTCATATCTCTAACTAAAAATAAACATTTTCCCATATAAACTTAAAGGGGCGTTATTACCCCCAATCCCCTTTTTTTTCAAAACAAAAAGTAGCCTATGTCCGTACAACATAAAACGCATTTGAAGTTTAAAATGTTCAAATTGAATAAGAATAAGACTGCTTATTAGATGTTTGCGATATCTTCACATCCAATTAAATTAAAGAGCCATGTGCTCTTTAAGTTTGCAGTAAATTTTTAAGTAATGTACTCGTTTGATTCATTTATTTGCTCTTGATAATCATGCAATAAAAACGCCAAAACCTGTTTCTATTTTATTTAAAGGTTAGAAATGATGACAAAAACTATGTTCTTATTTTAAGTAATTTATAACGCGAGAGAACGTGTGCTTATTTACACATTTATCCACCATCTTCATTCAAATATTTAAATACATTATTTGTGGTACAAATATTTAGTATGTAAATAAAATATAGGTATATAATTATTTGTCTAGCTTTATACAATTACATATATAATTTCGAAAATAAATTATGTACTTCCCAGTCTTTCTAGGTTTTAATACACGACTAGCTGTCCACAATTTATAATCTTACTAGCTGTGCCCGCGACTTCGTTCGCGTGGACAACATCCTTTCATGGTCGGTTTTACCCCTTTCTCCCCAAATATTCGAAACGTAGTTTATATTTTAATCCAAGTTTCGAGCTATATTTGTGGCAAATTTCATATCTCTAACTTCAAAAATAAACATTTTTCCATATAAACTTTCAAAGGTGGTATTACCCCCCATCCCCCCCTTATTTTCTAATAAAAAGTAGCCTATGTCCGTTCTTGAGATTCAACGTATACCTATACCAAATTTCATCACAATCGGTTTAGAGGTTTAAGCAGGAAAGCGTAACAGACAGACAGACAGACAGATAGACAGACAGAGTTACTTTCGCATTTATAATATTAGTAGGGATTAAATATCATATTTTAGACTAGGGTTAATGTGCGAATACCTACTCGTACAAGGCGGTTATTTTGACAGCATACAAAAGTGTCGTAAATTTGGCAATACACTCATTAAACTGTTTAGTTTTCCTTATTTGCGGTTTTAAATGTACTGCCAAGAATCCAGAATTAGTATTTACTATGAAAATAAATAATTGTACAATTGACTTTCCTGAAGTAATTGAAATTTATACTACCTACAAAAATATCTCGTTTTTCAAGAATTTTTACGTTACTTAAAAAAACATACGGTATTTTTTGGATTGTTACATATTATATAGCGTGTTTTTTTTCTGATCTATGTAATTTCATTGATAATTTCATTCTTGACAAAATTATTGTATTATTGATCTTGACTGTGACTATACTATCCTGATTTTGTATTTGAAAATGTTTTCATTCACGAACAAACGTTTGCTGACTATTTGCATAGTTTTAAACTGACCATCAAAAAACACTGTGATTAATTCTGCAGCGACTGCTAAATGTTTCATCTTAATAAGACACGTTTAGTTTAGAGTTTCTCAAACTTATTTCATCTAACGCCTAATTTGAATAACAGTTATTTGGTAGCACTCCGATTTGGTTCATAATTTAAACCAAAATTCTAAACGATAGTGTTCTTTCCAGAGAGAGAGCAAGTTAAAGATACTAAAAGCATTATTTACCTTTCCAAATTGATTAATACATCAGTATATAGTAGCGCCCTTTAGCGCATAGTTGTGTATAAAAAAGTTGTAAGTGTTTAGCTGTACATAATTTGTAAGCTTGATTTGAACATTTTCACGCTTTAGACAACGTTCTCTTTGATTGTAATGTCTTGTATGTTAAAATAAATCAACATTTGTGTTAAAACTCATATATGTGAAGAATTAATACAAACGTCACAAATTATCCATCGCCCTTTACCACCACCTTGAGACCACAAGGGGACGTTATCTCCTACTTTGGAGAAGGCTGTTAGTCGAAGATAGATTAAAAAAAATGTTGTCCAGTTAAGTAGTTTGTAATACTCGTACTTTGCTACTACGTCTCTGGCGGTAATCAACCTTAAACCTATAATTAGCTAGTCATTAACCTTACGACTTTATAAATCTTTCGATAGGAACAGGCTTTACAACTGTCAGTATAATTTCAGTAGTGAAACGTACAGGGTGTTGCTCAGTTTTAAATGTTTATCGATTAGAAAAACGATAACGTACCAGATACTGTGGTATCTGCAATGCTAAAAAACGGAGAAAAAGTACAGGTGGTCCAACGAAAAATAGCATCTTCAATATAAAAATATTAATTTAGGCATAGAGACTATTATAGCTATAGAATACTATTTAAATAGTACCTAACATTTAAATAGTATTTCAGTTTTCAAAAATACTTCCTATTAAACCTAAAACCTACCTAGGTTTAATAGGAAGTATTGTTCATGAATTTAACATCACAAATCAACATGATGTAGGTACCATTTTTATATTTTATGCGCAAAATAAATACGATTTATCTTATTCGAAACTTGAATAGCCAATCATTTTGTTAAGATATAAAAATACGCATTTACATACTAGATAGATTCCACAGATATATGTAAATAAAAGAGTTATGTGGGCAATGTCACGGACTAAAATACATCTGACAACGAGATGACATAAACAACCTGTATGTAGAGTACGAGGCTTCGCGGATGTTGTCATAACTGAGATGCGCTGATGTATTCATGTATTCAAAGGTGGAATTAAAAAATATGCAAATCGTATTTTATTTCAATTATGGTCCGTAATATTGCAGCACCAAGTTAACTTCAGTAATGAAGAAATACCTATTTCTAGTTTAACAAAGATAGGTAAGTAAGCATCTGCAAGATGTCATGTCATGTCATAGTCAATGTTTGTATGCTTGTCGTTTAAACATGGTTACATTATGAGAATAGATCACATTGTGATGAAATTTTGGTACTGTTCTTAATGGATGTCTAAGAGAGTTTCTGGGTAAAAAATAATATCTTAACACGCGGACGAAGCCTCGGGTAACAGCTAGTAATGAGAATATATTTTTTAAATAGAGATTATTTAATAATTATCTCTTTAATCCAGACCAGAGTCTTGTTTGGATGATAAATGTATTTGTTTTGACCTAGAGTGAGCGATTAGAAAGCTTCTCAAAAGATAATAAAGAAACAAAACAATTAATCTCCTCTCACACTAGTTCACTAGTGTGCCGAGATGCACTACTTATACATTCATAAACTGGAAAACATTTTGTATAAAGAATACTAAATCCCATAATTTAGGTAGCTCAATTTAATTATATTAAATGTAAAAGATGTTTCGGTTTGCGTCCTTAGATCCAAATCATTGGTTACTTTGGGAAAACTGAATAAATATTACAAAAAAAACCGCAAATTTTACTTCAAGATCCCAACCAACTTTCCATTTAAAAAGATAAATGTGCTTCTTCAAACTTCTGGCCACCTATCAGACAAATACTCTTAGAAAGAAAAGTAAAACATTTAGCAGGTCATTGGCCACGCAAGGTCACGGACGCCCGAGGACGCCCCGCGTCTCATCTGCCGTGCCCCTCCGCGCCCTCGCCCCTCCCGGGGAAAGTGATGTTACGTAATAAAACCGCCCGCCTCTGCGCGTGCCTGCGGTTTTCCCTACACAATTCACCCTACAGAAATTATCACGTTACTGGGAAAATATATCTCCTCAACGTTATTTTGGAACCTTAAACTTTTTACGTATTAAGTTCTCTCTATATAATTGAAAGGTCCCTTACTGACAGGTCTTGTTGATTCACAGCTCAAACTACAACGGATGCGAAGATATTATTCTAAGGTTCAAATTCACTAAGAATATTTTTTTTAATGGGGATCATAATTCACGCAAAGGAAGTTAGGTACAAACGCTCGATAGATAGAGTGATTGTGATCATTGAATAATTAATAATGTACCGACGTCTGTAATTAACAAAAATCGGTGTCGTCGTGATCGACTGTGATAGTTGGGGTTCCGCATGGCATTACTAAGATTACACAGTTTACACCATATTTTCAAAATATTAAATCCAATATCCGTCACACTCTGTACCTTTTATACCTAATGGCTTCATAAAAACAGTATTTTGTAAGTAAACAGTAATCATTTAGTATTTTGTAAGCGTTTAAGGTCATCACAAATGACAGGACGTTATTTCGGGATATTCGTTTCCTTTATGTTATTCTTGTATCTAATCTGTCTAACCACGGTACTTTTACGTGATAGAGTAAAACACATCTTAAAACATTTATGATATTAGAAATATTATAAAGAATAAAGCTTAGTGGAGTGCCACGTGACCTTCATTCTATTCAGCTCTACCAGTCCGCGTCCACCCACTAACATCCAAATTTCAATATAAAACAAATTCATCTAGTAAAGCGCCTTAGACTACTTTAGCTGTAAATAATATGGAATTGTAAACAAAATAAGACGCTTAGTATCTGAGACAAATAGGTAGTACGGTCTCGAACAAGAATATGATTGTTCTCTCCCATAATCTCATTGAAATAAGTAATTTCTAAAAAAAAACATAGACCGGGTGAATAAACTGTTAAAACCATAAAAAACACATTTCCATGTCATTTACAAAATGAGCTGTGTGTGAGTTTTAGAATATCAATGAGTCGAATGCATGCCAATTTAAAGTTATTCATAGAAAGCATTTTATTATTCAAATCTAGAATAGTCCTGATTCTTATTTTATAACGTCAAGCTGTATTAACTAAGTAGGTTAGAACGGTTATTAGGTATTTCATCAGTTTCAAACTTGAGAAGATACATTTGTTTACATATTAGCATAAGATACTTTTACAAAATTACATAATTATCTAGTTGGGTCTTCGGTTTCGTAAAATAAATAGTTTGGCTTACATGCAGTTATCTATCTTGGAAAGTCCATGATTATTTTTTGGAATAATAGCAGGAATGACGTTTATCTTTTCTAAACAAAGAGAGAATCGTTTAAAATTAGAAACGTTATATCTCAATTCTTGATCGAATTTCAGCACCATTTTTATTCGATGCATTTATATCTACACTAATATTATAAAGAGGAAAGATTTGTACCTATTTTTGTATGTTTGTAATGAATAGGCTCAAAAGTACTGGGCCGATTTAAAAAATTCTTTCACCAATAGAATGCTACATTCTTCCAATGTGACATAGGCTACAAAATTAGGGATCCTTGGTAAAATTTGAACAATGTAACCGAAGGTGTAGAAAAATGAGTCTTTAAATGTCTTTCGTCGAATGCGCGGGAAAATCCTCTAAGGCGAAACGAAGTTCGCCGGGACCGCTATAGGTAATAAGCACGTGCCGCAATAAAACAGTCACTTGACACAACACATCTTGTTACCGACTAGTAACAAATCACAAACTATAGTCAATAAATAGCATTTTATGACGGAAAAGCGTGCCTAATAATGGCAATAATTAACCATTATAATTAGATGCATCATACAAATTATCTCACTAAGTAAACTGAACTAATTCTATTAAAGTATTGTAAGCGGAAGCCGCGAATGGAATTTATTACTTGTATTATATGATAGTAAAGTATTAAGTAATATTTTACAAGATTAATTCTAATTTATGTTCTAAAAGTTGACCTCTGATTTATATTATCATAAATAACTCATTACAAGACTATTTTTACAAAAAATAAGATGTGAACACGTTTGCTTGATTAAAAAAAATGAATTCCTCATAGAAGTAGAAAATGTTACAACTTTTGTTTTGCTGAATCAAATGTTACCGAAATATGCTTGACAACACTTTGTTAGACCATCATTAATTGTTGTAACACTCGCTTTGATAAAACAAAACAAGCTATTTAAACGCCTTGATTTCTTGGCTAATTTGAAGACCAAAGTAGACACATATTCATCTTTGTTGGTAGACTGCAATATCACTAGAGACTGAGATAATTGTTCATACTCATACAAATGTTTATTATAAATTTTTCATGATCTCTATGTAGACTTCTGCCTTGTTGTAAAAAGTACTCATTTTTATTTTCCACTTTTAATAGATTCACGTGAATTTGAATCACTTATACACGAGAATCGTACATATATTCTCTCCGCTAAATTTCTAGCATAAAATCTACTTTACATAATTACATCATGTGAGTCATTCCCGGCACTGGACAAAACATCATATTCATGACAAAACTCGATGTAGGTACATACCTACGATACCTATATATATAACCGTGCCGGTAGGTGTATGTAGGTATTCGTAGATTATCTATTTTTTTGAGATTATCACTTAATAAAGCATACAATTCCCTATTCACCAGCATTTGGACTCCATTAAACCATGTGATAGAGGCACTATTTCGTATATTTTTTCTTGATAGCTATATGTACCTATTATTAAATAATAATATTATATCTCATAAAATTTTTGGAAATGTTTATATTTTTTGACAATAAGTTTAATTAAAAAGAAATCAGTTTTCTTTCACGACTAAACCAGATTTTGACAATCAGGTGGACGGAAATTCATGTTAATGAAACATGTTCGTCTTTTTCTTTTTTTCAGCCATTGAGGCCCATTCAATCTTTACTTTTTGAACCGGTTCCGCGATGGTGTAATGGTTAAACCTCTTGGACGGGTTATATTCCCTACCCAGGACAAATAAGATTTTTTCTAACGAACCATTTCATAAAAATTAAGCTAAATAGGTGCAGCCATACTTAAGTAATGAATGTACGTTATTAAAAAGAAATATAATTATGTTGATGCATTATGTATATTTGTAAAAATCTTAAACTATTCTATAAGAAATCTGATATACATAGTTTTAACACGAGAAGTAAACATAAGCTCGCTATTTCAAACCATAGGCCCCGCAAAATCAGTAAAACATTCGTTGGATTAAGTATAAAAATATTCACAAGTTACCGCAAGGTATTATTGACTTACCCATGCATAGATTTAAGGCCTATATTAAATCATGTTTAATGAAAAAAAGTACTACAAACTTGATGAATATTTCAATGATAAACAAATATGGACATGATTATTTGCACACCATATTTTTAAGTTCTCTAGCCCCAAATATTGTAAAGATTAGGATAACTACTGAGTTTCTTGCCGGGTTCTTCTCGGTAGGATTAGGTTCCGAACCGGCTGTAGCTTCAATATTGGTTTATATTCATTTTGACGATGCATAAGCGTTACTTGTAACCAACATGAATAAATTAATTGATTGAATTGAGATTTGACTCGGTTTTTCTTGACTTCATTATTGCTCATCATTTGACTACTTTTTTATTATATCATAGAATTTATAGTCTTCAAGACCAGTGTACTTCATTATTCTTTAGACTTAATAGAATCCAAATCTATTTATAAATCGATATTGGGTTCTGATCTTTCAAAGAAAACAAAGCTTTCTTTGCCTCTTACTGATATTTTTTATCCTGGCTCGAGATCAAGGCTTGTTTCATAAATAAGTACCAATTTAACTCGTGCGATCATCGTGGAAAAGAAGCTTGAAGATATAATAAAACGCCTAACCGATTCATTTGTTGCTACCGCCCGGTATCCTGTATCCTGACCCCGTCTAATTCGTCTAATTCCTTTTCAATTTTAATATTTGATGAGAGACTTCGTTTATGATTTGTGTGGAGCGGACAAACCGTTCTCTTTATGAATGTAACAAAATGATTGAGCTAAGTAATCGTAGGTACATTTGTAAACATTATTCTCCGTTTGAACGCTATTTACCTTCAAGTTTTGCAAGCGCCTTGACAACATCAGACATGTTTACTGCGTGGCTTCTGTACGCATAATGGGAATCATTAAGTTGGAATTAATAATTTTGTGATAAGTAACGTGCTTCTTCGCTTTTGGCTCAGGGCCGCCTGCCACGCTCGTCACATCGATTCCATCACATGACAGCCTTTGTCATCGACCAATTAATCGTAAAACCAATATAAAGGCGTGAAATCCTCTCAAAATCACTTTAGATTTTCACTGAACAAACTAAACTTCATTAACTATAAATAAGATAATGTTTTAAAACAACGCAATCAAAACTTACACTAAACGAGGAGGTTCGTGATGCAAATTGATGTTATTGACTTTAAAACATTGCATTAAAAGTAGTTAATAGAGTTATTATGTGCTTATAATGGCAAAGCATAACCTTCAGAAGATATCATATTGATGGGTTTATTTCGTAAGTTAATAGGTAATATAAAGGTTGTTCAATGGACAATAGCTATTGAAAGCTTTCATCATCACAACTGGTCGCGAACTATACCGCTAAAGCTTAGCACGTCTTACCATAATGGAATGTGATGAAACATGGTAGATATCTGTTTTTTATCCATAGCTAATTGGAAAAATAAACTGCGCTTGTTTTTTAAAATACGGTTTTGAATAAGTAACCACTTTGATGATTATTTTTAAATAATTAATTTTCTAAAGACCTTGCTGACTAAAAAATTTAAATTTGATATGCAAATGTAGTCCGAAAATCACATACATTTAAAGAGTAATTTTATCATTTACCATCATCTATCACGTTCGTTATGTTCACGATCGTTCATAAATTAGTCACAATAAAATTATAAGACCTGAGTTTTGCAAGTCAACCTTCATCCAAATTAACTTTGCCTTTCAACGGTACAAACCAATATCTTGTTTAAACTAGTCTTCTTTACTTTATGACCGCATCCTTTTGTTACTTCAGAGCTTGTAATATTTTTATTTTAACTATAAATGACAACTGTTTAACTGATCTATCAATGTCTAGCTAAAATAGCTGAACGGATCGCGCTTATATAAATTTGGCCGCCCGTAATCCTAATCCGTTTTAAAACGTTTTTACAAAATTAATTTAAGGACGAGGTCTCAGGCGGTCGCTTTTTGTCGACAGTCAAATAACAATCACTTCTGTGTTGTTGTGTTCCTGCGTGTGAGTAAGGTTTCCAGAGCTCCTGGGGGGTGCTACATTAGTAGCAGGGGTCAAGCCTTCAAGGTAAGGGTGACAAGTCCAGTTACAGATTTATTATGCTGTACTTGTCACCCTTAAGCTAGGACCTCATTACCATTTAACATCAGGTGAGATTAGGTCAATCTTGAAGTGCAATATAAAAAAAAAAGTCATAACATCAACTTACACAGGTTACATTGAAACTCAGATTTTATAAAGCAAGCAATAGTCAAATCTATAAGAATATAAATTAAACGTGGTTCGTTAGTCTTGCTAAAACTTCAGAACAGTCAGAGCGATTTAGCTAACTTTTGTTTTGATATAATCATGTATTTCCCACAAAAAAATTGTAAAAATACACGGACCGAATTTCGCCGGTACGGCTAGTGTGATATAATTACATATATGTATTAGGTATATGTAAAACGATACCGACGGTATCCGTAACTATACATTAGTAAGCCTATTTTACGTGAGTAAGGGTAGGAAATTGAATCCAATCAGCTCAGGGGCCTGTGAAAAAAAAATTCTTATAATTTCCTTAAACCGCATGAAGAAAAACACGTCGCATTTAACGACAAAATTATTTTACATCTATTAATAGACATCTGACATCTTCTCTACAGAAAAAAAATGATAGTCTTGATATTAAACGTATTGTAATGGTCAATTATTTTAACGAATCGAAGTTTTATCTGCCGGTAGATCTAAGTTGTGCAACGCCATGCGTCAAGTCAAATTCGCTAGATACATTTGCAACGTCTGATAGTTGCAAACAATCGCACATCCGTTTGTCTGTCACCCACAAGGTCTACTCAAGATGATTGTCCGCGTGTGAACATTAACTAACACACGGCGCAATCATGCCTCATTACTAATATTTGAGCAATTGTTCGTAATTATTATCTTACGGTCGCGAACAAAAAGTCAATAAAAGTGATTGCAGGCTTATTGGATTTGAGTAGATCTCTTATCGTCAGCTATTTAAGAATGTGTCGGTCTATTCAGAATATATTAATATGATAAAAAGATACATTTGTATTTCTATTATATCTGAATTTTACGAATTCATGTGTTTGGGGTTTTTGACTACCATTAAACTGATTTAACGGAAAACGTATTTAAAATTTCATTATAGCTTGGCTGTTAGTTTGATATGTTTGGACACATAACATTTTTATCAATACATTTAGCACTAATGTACCTATTGCATTTATCGGCATCCGAAAAGGTAATTTATTATTGAAAAAAGTCATAGCTCTTCTAAGTAATATGGTACTGAAATCATCTACATAAGTGTGTATGGCTAAATATCGACTGTGGTAGGTAAATTTAGTTCGTAAATATTAAGAAACTGCAAAGAAAGTAATGGAAATTACGTTTACTGTAACACAAGTTAGTGATAATTATATGAAATATTTATTTTTTAAATGTTCTTGTTGAGTGAGTCCGTTTTATAACCAGGCAGTTGGAGTTCTAAAATTAATGGTCGTGTTTTTAGGCAGATATATCTTTGTAATTTTCAAACAACGAGTGTACTTAATAATATTAGAGAAACTTAATAATTTACTTTGTACTTATTTGTTATAACGTGTTATTTATTCGTTCAAAAGACTGTGACGTTAAAACACTGTAATCGTAATAAAATGTAACCGGTATGCAAACATAGTAAAATAGGTAATTCTGTAGAGTTTGTGACAATAAGAACATAGATTTATCGAATGTTGGATTACAGAAACTTGAAAAGTGCGAGTAGGATTCGCTTATTACCTAAGGTTCGTTTAAAATGTTGGTGTACTTTTCCTAACACAAATACCTATACAATTCATGGATTTTACCCTTATAAGAAGTAGGATATAGAACATCTTATCTACTTAACATTATGAGACGGTAAATACTCTTAAGGTTTTTTTTACTAACTGTAATTATTTGATCAAGATTATTCTGTTAATTACCTAATAACATTTTGTTAAAAATTTACCCAATAAAACTAAATATCAACAAACAATATTGCGATTATGTTTTTTTGTCATATTTTAACAGTTGCACTAACCGTAGCTAGAAACCACAACTAACTTTTCAAATTAGACTCAATCGATCATCGAAGTTTGAATCGAAGGTATCAGAAGAATATGTTTTGATTTATTTTACGGAACCCTAAAAAGCGCATCGAATAGGCGATCCTTGGCCCAGTTGGCACCTCGTGACCGGCGCATCGCCTCGGCGTCGCCGACGCGGCCGCCGGCGCGGCGACTGCCTCAATAAATCCTTAACACCAACTTTAGGCACCAGACGGCTCGAGACGATCAATACCTATCAGATCTCACTTTCACCTGGCTTTCGAAGCTTTCCTGAGGCACAATGTCGTTTTTTTTAGTTATAACGAAAGATAATCCACACTTAGAAAGTTTGAATTTAAAGCGAAGCTGCGCGTTTGTTGATTTACCCGAGCAAAACTCGTAAAAAGGTCGTCATAGCGCCATAAAAACTTAAAATTCTGCAAATAAAAAACAATTAAAACAGCGCTTATAAAATGGTCATCTTGAAGCTATTTAGGACTAAAGGACATAACTAACATTAAGTTAGTCCATAAAAAGACAAAACCACATTATTTGACATGTGCTCTATTATTATAAAATACGAGGACAGCAACTCGTTATTGAGATCTCATCTCATCAGATTGTATTTAATTTTAAAACCAGTTTCATAAGGAATTTAAATCTGTGCTCTTCATTTAGGTATCGACTTTTATTGGGACTACTAAATTCTGAACGGCCATGAACGCTTTAATTAAGTCTTTCATAGACAAACGTGCTGGCTACGGACACAGGCGACGGGCAATGTGTAGCGATTTACTTTTTCACTCTATTATAAACGTCTTCAGTGTCCTATTGTAAAATACATATTTGGTTGATACAGATGTGAGATAATATAACTATAGGTAGGTAAGCACATTTTCTTCGTCACGCAAGTCGTAGGTTTCAACGAAACTCAATTCGAAATAAAAAATACTATAATAATAAATCGAGCACTTCATGGATCTAAAACACCGTTTTTGAAACCATTTAAAAATAAAAAAATAAATTTAAAACAACTCAAGGACCGATAAGAAACACGGAATACCAAGTATTGCATCTGGGACGAAGATGGAAGAGTACCTAATCACACTAAACGCCCGCTCCAATGAGATCAGTGGAGAATACGGTTATCTGCATCTGGGTTAACGCGTGCACCTTAAATTATCTCCTGGAAAATGACTCAATTGGCAGCACCCAAAAGACGATGACAAAGTTCATGTTTATTGTTTACTACATGACCGTACAATTGAGTAAAAGTGAGCAAAGGTCGCGTGCGTGCGCGTCTTATGTAACAGTATCGATATCGAATACTCTTGCGACATCGCCCATACAATTAACGCAGTCTTGTTCAGTAAGGAGTCTTCAATGTCACGACCGTGGCTGATCAGTTCGTAGGTACATGACCTGCGTGTGAGGGTCGGCACTTGTCTATTAACGTTGCGCTAACCGTGAGCGTGTCAGTGTAAATTATCATTTACCAATATTTATGTGATGACTTGTGCCTGCTACACGTACCTACATACTTTTTGCGAAAGGAAATGCTTAGAAGCCCCTTACCGTTGCCCAAGAGAAGTGACTGCGTGTGTGGGACTCCCTACTTTGATAAGGGCAGGAATACCCACTAAAACTCCTCGGTTGATCTCATTCCTTTGATGGTAATGCCGTGGGGATAGAAGACCTACCACAGCATAACCGGCCAAACGGCCGTTGGCTAATCATGGTTTGGGGGAGGAGCGATCCACTTGACACCACTGTACAAACATACTCACTCTTAAGTGGGCAATACTACATCATACACTAAATGCTATCTTTCTCTGTTGCAGGACCAAAGGAATTCTTCTACCGAGGACACAACTACTTCTACAGCGGGCATGTTCCCGAGCTGGCCAACAGAAAGGTAGACTGGTTGGACGGCCGCAACATCTGCCGGGAGTACTGCATGGACCTCGTCTCGATGGAGACCCAAGAAGAAAATAATCTAATCTTCAAGCTCATCCAGCAAAGTGAGTGCTAGTTGAGTGAATAAAGATGGTATCATATAGGAACTACAAAAGGGATCTGATGATCAGTCATTACCTACACGCATTACCCACTATAAATTGATAGTTACTCAACTGCCAAAAAAGCATTTAACTAACAAATAATACATTAAAATTACTATTTCATCAGAATTCTCACTTTCTGGTTGATTATATTCATTTTAAAGTATTCAAGGTCCTGATTTAGAAGAAATTATTTCCATTTAATGAAATGCTTGAGTTAAATGTACCCAAATTCGTTCTAAAAGGACACCCGTCCAATATCAAATCGCGGCGTGCTTAGTTTAACTTAATCTTTTACATCTTAAAATATGTAGCATAAACAAATAAACTTTACAATAAATACGTTATTAATTCAGTGAGATAATTTAATTAGTAGAATAAATCATTTCGAAATGTTAGGTACCTACTCGTAGGATCGGATTACCGGACGGGTCATTTTAGCAAACTTCTTTTTTTTTAAATTTACGAGTACAATTATAATTGGTTTGATTTGAATGTGTATTAAATAAATATCATGATAAATAATAAATAAAATTACTTATCTTAGTTAGTTTAATTGGGACTATAAAATCATTGAAGGGCCTACCTATTTCTAGGATCCATGTATGTGAAGTCATCCGAACAAAATATCTAATTTATTTTTACAGACGATGTGCCATACATCTGGACGTCGGGCCGTCTTTGCGACTTCAAAGGCTGTGAATCCCGTAAAGACCTGGAGCCCAAGAACATATTCGGTTGGTTCTGGTCCGCCAACCGTGAAAAGATGTCACCCACTAACCAGGTAAATATAGTTGACTTGTAAGAAACCACAGAGCAAACATAACTAACGCATTTTGAATTCCGTGGTATTACAGCAATCTGTGGCTTTTTTGTTCGGGGAAAATGTCTGATCCACTATACCGTCACCCAAGGAAGGTCGCATGTGATTACGAAGATGTAAAGCTGTACTATAACTAGTTGTGGTACGCGACTTCGTCCTCGTTAAATCGAGAGAGAAAGTATCTTATTTGGACATCCGGTTTATCATCTATTTTTCTACTACATTTCATCCAAATCCATTAAATAGTTTTTGTGTGAAAAAGTAACAAACAGACAGACATACATTCATATAAACTTTCGCGTTTATAATATTTATAGGATTACATGTAGCATTTCGCATACATTGTTACGCGAAAGCTGTAGTAAAAGGGAAAATCCCCTGTTTCCGGCACGTATTCAGTTACCGAATCATAACTTTCCAAGTTTACGTGAACGAACAATGCGACAGTTTTAAGCAACTGACTTGAATCTATTATCTCCTTATTCTGTCAGTAGTATTTATAATTTTTGTGTTTATTATTAACCTACGAATATATTTTATCGTTAATCCCAGACCCAAACTTCTTTCCGATCTAAAAAGGAATGAACGATGAATTATAATCAAAACACATATTTCAAAGCAGAACGTAAAAATAGTTTCACTGTTCCTTAATGACTGTTACCAATTACTTCCAGATCCCCAACGGTTGGGGCTACAACCCGTGGTCGCAGACCGGGCACAAGAAGCAGAGGCAGCCAGACAACGCTGAATTTGACATCAACGGCACCTCCGAGTCCTGCATGAGCGTGCTCAACAACGTGTACAACGACGGCATCGCGTGGCACGACGTCGCCTGCTACCACGAGAAGCCAGTCGTCTGCGAGGACTCCGAGGAACTCCTCAACTACATCGCCAGCACTAACCCTGGCCTCCGTCTGTGATCTAACACCGATTAGTATAAAATTACATCCAGGACAGTCTTAATAGGGTCATAGATTTTCGGCGATCACATTGCAGCCGCAACGCATCAGCTGAGTTAAAAAACAGAACGCTATGCATACAATACTACGTGTGCATTCCTACAATATCAATATCATAACCGATTCGTTTGGATTAAATCGCACTGGCAGTTATAATATGACCGGTTTGTTGACAATTTAAAATTTTATCAATCATATTAATTTGAACTTTAAAATGCACAAAAAATGCCATAAAATTGCACTCAGGATCTCTCCCGCCCTCACTGCCCTAATCCGTCGTACAAAATATTGTACAGAATAGTTTATTTGAGACTTATGTGTAACTTAATTAAGATTATTTACCTAAGGGAAGAATTTTTACTTGTATATAAAATAAAATTAAAAACAATAAATAATATTTTTTTTGTTTTATTTCGTAACAATATTTAATCAAATATGTAACTAATCAAATATAGCCGCCTTGCACAGTAATCTAAGTAGATAAAAACAAAAATCATACTTCCTTCATACATAGAAATAATAGAAAAAAAAACGATTTATTACTAATTTAAAAAAAACTCAAAAAAAAATTGAAACATATTTTAAAAGTTCTGTCAATAATTACTAGTACATCCAAGTACTCAGTACTATCAGAGCAGGGCCTTACATAGTCATAATAGTCAGTCCTACATAAACATTTAAAAAAAATGAAAAAAAAATGCAAATTCTTATTTTAGGCTCTTCTTAAAAATGAATTGTTTTACAATAGAAGTGAATATTAACACCGGTCCATGGTATTTAATTATTATTTAGGTCAATCAGTTTTATAAGGACTAATAAATTCTTTATATTACTAATACTATAGTTTCATCAGATCCGATTGATTAGATTAGTAGTGTTAGAAAATTCACAACATGACGTAAAATTAAAAATAAAATCAAAAAAATGCATAACAATCGTAACATAATAGGTATAAAAGCTTCTCGCACTACAAAACACCTAGTAGATAAGAAAAAAAATTAAAAATGGGAAATTAAATTGTGATTAGTTTTTGGCGTTCTGAAAGAAGCTCGACCCACAGACTTAAGATCATGGTCTTTGTACTGCTCACACAAAGTCAAATCTCTAGTTTTATTGATTAATACATTCAAAACATTGAATTCGCGTCCGCAAACAGTCACATACATATTTGAATACTTCTCCATCTCGGAAGGCGTTAACTTATACAGCTTTTTATCTTTCACGGACTTACCACAGTATTCTAAAACAGTGCTGCCATCTTCCGACCCACTGTTAAACTCCTTTGCGACTTCGAGCTGTGGTGCGTTTTCACAGATGGCAGAGTAGTCTGCATAGGAGATGTCCAAATTTATTGTTGGCAAACTAGAATCCACAATTGCTGGCTTCAGCAGACAGGCTCGGTGTTTGCGACGACTTGTGTAATGTAATGAAAGATCTGGAGAATAAACAATGTGATACAGTATCCAGCATACACACTTTGTTCAGTGCTGAAGCCACTACACTATTGAAATCCTCTTAGTCACATGCTCTATATGATAGCTACTCAGTTTGCAAATGTGCAAACATGTGATATAAGCTAAGAAATTAGTTTTCAAACTAAAAATTTGTATTAAAATACAATCAACATAGAATCAACATTTTTAGAATAAGTTGCCTGGATAGATGGCGTTATTTGCATAAATTTATTAAGTACATCTTTGTCAAAATTACACAAATAACTGCTAACCTAATATGGTTTCACATAAGATACTTAATGTCAACAATTAGTAACTCTGTTTATTGTGTAAAAAAATATGCCATGATACTTTTCTCAGAAACAATCAAGAGATCACAAAATATTGACCTTTCAGAAAATGTTAATAGGTGGCGTTAGGTTTGCTAACAGAAACATGGATAAAGTAATTACTTTCTAAGTAGGCAGCTTTGTTTTTTTGCAGAAAGACTGGCCAGAGTTCAAGCTCATCAGTGATATTAACAATGCCTCTTTGCTTGTATTCAAGGTACAAATCCCCTATGACCTGAAATTAATATAAGAAAAATCAGCAAACATCTCCCATAATATGAATTCATTCTTAAAAGTAAGAAGCTCAAGAGCTTGTATTATAGTGACCAGAATTATCTATGGTCTAAATAGAAAATTAAAATAATACATTTAAAAAGTCATAGACAGGACAAACACAATAGGGGAATCAAACCCTGAATCCCCGACATTACAAACTAATCACAGTTGGTTATTTAAAAATCAATAAAAAAATAAACTAAAAAAAAGGTTTGCCAGGTTACATTCATTAAGCTAATCTTGACTACATTAGCTAATAGTATTAAAATTTTAAGCAACATATAATTTGTCCTGTTAATAAAAAAATATTATTAGAATTACAGTATCAGAACTGGAACTGTATTTATTTGCAAGTTGCCTTCGTAATTAATAATTTAAAAATATGCCATAAATGCACTGATCCCAAAGTAAGTACCTTTCACAAGCAATTTTTAAAAACAATCTGGAATGGTATCACTTGTTGTAATAATTAAATATGTATTAAATACCCAGACATAAACACAAATGTTCATCAGATGAATGTCCTGGGTGAAGATTGAACATTGAACCATTATAAACAAAAAACTATTGATGGGACTTACAACATCATTATGTTTAGTTGACATCAAAGCAACTGGTACAAAGTACACTCTGTTGGCAGATGTTATCAAAGACTGAGCTTTTTCTATGGTACCAGAATTCCACATATTTGTGGATACATTTTTTATTCCACATTCTTCAGTTAAGACCTGCAAATTATTCAAAACTAAGTAAGTTTATTGACCTTGTCAATTGAAATTGTCGATTATTCAATTCCAAAGTTTATGTGAAATTTTGTGAACAGAGACAAAATTTTACTAACAATGTAGACGGAAACTGAGTAAAGAATCAAATGAATCTTGATAAGATTATGCAATAATGAATAATTAAGTTAAGTTTATTAAAATAAATTATATCCCTTATAAAAAATAAACATGTATGAATGAATTTGAATTAAGTTTGGGTTTAAAAATTTAATTTGCTTTTAATATCTCAGTATTTAAAATAATTAGATCACCTTTAAGGAAACCATAGCTGTAGCTAAACATGAAAATAAGCTAATTGTATAATTTACCTTGTCCACAGGTGTAACACCATGAATACTGGCTTCAAAAACTTTAGATGGATATTTTTTATGTTCAGCTGGTAAGTTTACATAAACAGTCTTTTCGTTAGGTCGCAGGAAAATACCATAATCAATCAACCATATCAGGAACTGGGACTCCATGGTAACCACTCCTCGGGTCCATTTATTTTTCCACAAAACTGCAACATACTTCAACCATATCATTGATAAAAATTCATGCTAGTGAATAATTTATCACTATGCAAGTTTTAATTACAGAACAACATGGTTTACTACTTTTAACTGGAATTTTAGTTTTTATTGGTACTCGTATTATAGGCAGTTCTCTAAAAACTTTATAAAAATAACTAGAAAACATAGTCATCTTTCGTAATAGAAATCTATAACGTGTCTTACCTATAGGTACGCTTGTTTATAAGAGTGTAGTTGACGGAGAAAACAATTATATATTGATTTAAGCGAGAGCTACATTACTTAGCCCTCAAGTTTTAGATCTTTCTCATTTTAAATTTTATAATTCAGACTTCGATTTTTAAAAACAAATAACAGTAATAGTAAAAATACCTGTCCGTGCGTCACATCTGAGAGCTCAATTTTGTTCGTAATAAAATTGGACGGTTCAACAGAATTTTCTAAGTTTTCTGAAATACCATCTTTTTCAGCAACACAAAAAAAAGAAAACGGATTCGTAAATGTTGTAATAATAACATTCATTTTAATATAAACTTTAAATTTTAAACTTTCTTAAATAGGTACTACAACAAAATACCCGCTCAGCAAAACACTAACAACTGTCAAACAAACAAGTGTCATTAATTTTTTTCCGAAAATAACTTTGGCCCATTGGCGGGAATCAAAATTACAAAGCGTACGATCAAAATTACAGACCCGCCCTTAATCCGTTGGCATAAGAACTAATGCCGAACTGGAGGAATAAGGTAAACACTAGTAAACACTCACCTTGACCATACATTAAGCATAGACTATATGATTTCAGGAAAATTAT
This sequence comes from Glyphodes pyloalis, assembly GCA_037074685.1. Taxonomy (NCBI): domain Eukaryota; kingdom Metazoa; phylum Arthropoda; class Insecta; order Lepidoptera; family Crambidae; genus Glyphodes; species Glyphodes pyloalis. The sequence goes on from JAYKKO010000025.1 coordinate 6,002,441, forward strand.
TATTCGATTTAGAAAAAGCGCGCCACATTATAGCGGTTAGTTTAAATGAAAAGGCACTATTAAATTTTTTTCAAAAGAATAGCCACAATTTTATTTTTATCGGTGTTTTATTCCCAGTTTACATTAAACCAACTACCAGTGTGGCGTAACTATAGGTACCATTCGAGGCCCGTGGCAAATTCATCAATCCATCGACCACCCCCCCCCCCTCCTCCTTCTCAAAGAAAGAATAATGTCTTGTTTGGAAATACCAGAAATGTAGTGCATACTTTAGGAAAGTTTGATGTAAAAATTATTCTTGGTAATTGGGATTCTCCTCTTACCTGGGGCCCCTTCTGGCTGGGGGCCCGTGGCATTTTGCCGGCTTGCCACCCTGTAGTTACGCCACTGCCAACTACTTACCTAATATAATAAATGTTTACTATGGAAATGTGATCGTAGAAAAATACAAACATTTTACGCATTTTATAGGCGGCAAACAAAAAATGCAGGAATAACTGTGAGAAAGAGTTCAGTCCCCTCCCTTATTGCCGGTGGCAGTCTTCTGTCTTGTACCAGATTGCACTAAAGTAACATGGAAATCATCGAGTCATAGCTTGATATCTATATGATAAGTACCATTTTGTTTCTTAATGAAATAAAATCTTCAGAAAGATGAATACAAAGATTGCTGTTACAGAAGTGCTAAAGCTGGTAATTTTAGACACATCTTGATTCCCTGTCAGGTCAATTAAAAAATACTTACCTTTTAAATAATTTCAAGTCTGAATATTCTACTATGCATCTCTATTAGTTAACTAGTAAAACAAAAGAAGCATATTTTTTTATTGACAGTTTACAATTTTGCGAAATAAATCGAATGGGTCGCATCGCACTGCCAGTTAGCACGTACGCAGTGGCTAAGCGTACCTCCTTAGCGCGGAGAGTAGGTGGTTCGATTCCTTAGCAAGTGCATTTATGGAACGTAATACCAATGATATATTTTTGGTGTATCTCATTATAATATTTATTTATTCGTGTCGCTGCGCTATTATTTGGGACGAGTGACAAATTATTTAATTGGTTACCTATTATCCTATGAATCAATCACCAGCAATAGCTGACTTTGCCAATCCATTTCTAACGTTAATATGCAGCGAAACTAAGTGATTCAGGCCAAGTTCCAAGTCTAGATCATTAGTATTTTGATGAATAATAAATAAATAAAAGTGTTACTTCGTAGGTTGTTGAAAGATAGGTTATTGTATTTATGATCATAGGTAGTTGGTAGATAGATCGGATGAGCGAGGTCATTGCGGGTAGGCGGTCGTTAGGGTCACGAGGAGGTGACAGCGACGTGCGTGCGAGATACGGGGAGGAGGCGTCAGGCGCTGATGTCAGTGGAAGAGCCGAGGCGATGGCGGCTCTCCCGACGGCGGCGGGCGCACGCACGGAATGCAGCGGGGGCGCGGGGCGCGGGCGACGGCCGTTGCTGCCGCGGCGACGATCGCTGCTGCCCGCCAGTCAGCCGCGCGCCACCGACGAGTGTTGTTCGAGACGAGACGACAGCCGCCAACACCTTCGCCGCACGCAGGTATGTACCGCATCGCACGTGACTCACGCCGCATCTCGCAGCCGTCGGACGAGGACTCCGCCGGTCAACTCGCCCACTCCGACGTTATCCTTAGTCTAGATACCTACGTACTGGTAGACTCCTCGTCTTGGAACCGGCGGCCTCGAGAGTCGTGGGCACGATGACCCGTCGTGTTTGCCAAACGAGAATCCCTAAATACTTGCCGGTCATCGCTTCTGCGGCTTTATCAGTGTTACATATTTATTATTTGCCGGCTGCGGTGAGGTCAGCGCCGCACGCGGCATTCTGCGCCTTATTGCGTGGGTCGTAGGGTCGCGCGGGAGCAGTGCGACGTCGACGCGGGCGCGCCCGACCTCGGGCTCTGCTGTCTTTGCTCTGCTCTTGCGTCGTTCTTATTAGCTATAGATAGGTACCTATCTCATGCATGAGAGTACCCAATGATTTAATCGAATCCGAGTATCGCGGCGGCGCCACCTCTCATGCCTTGCCCTATTTCTTAGTCAATCGCTTTTGTATTGATGTAGGCAGGACGGTATAGCAATAAGCAACAACATCGGCTTAAGATTTGTTAAGGTGACAATGTTGCTTGTTACTATACCAATCATTGTCAACTGACTATGAAAACAATAAGTAGTTTTAGAACTTTTATGTATAATGATCGCTTTTGTTGTTTTCCTGTTTACGTGGAATTTTATAACCAAATGTTAACTAAGTATGCAGTACTTTTGGTTGAATTAAAAAAAGAGTTTGTTGGATAACGTTTAACATCAAGACAACAACACTCGGTAGATATGTATGAAGTCATTATTTACAAAATACTTCTTGTTCAAATCAAGTCCTTAATATATTAGGGGGTGTTCGAATTCGAAAGGGAGTTCGAAAAAGAAAAAAGTTTTCGCGTAGTTGTGTATAGTGATTTTTGGGTCTATTTTATTTTACAGAATAGGTACCTAAATCAGGTCTATGTAAATATAGCCTTAAGTTAGTAGGAAGTTTATAACGTTCCTATGTATCTGATTATTATTAACCTACTTAAATTTGTTAGTGTTAACTTTGCATTGTTATGTCATACATATATGTTTGGCCATCAACATAATACGCACTTGTACTTCAATTAATAGGCATGTAGGTACTATTATCTGATTATCTTTCAATTAATTGATGAAGTATGCCTAAGAGCAAACTTTGTAGGTATATTCAACTGTTCGGTTATACTTAATATCGATGTTGATGGAACAGCTGCCGTGGGTTCAAAAGTATTCAGTATTATTCCGCAGTGAAAAAACTCAAGTGGCATCGCAGTGGGTAGCTGAATTACTAAAGTTGCTAAACAAAACTGACGCTGCATAATATTACCTACACGAATACTGTTTTGAACGACCTAAGCCCATACTACATTATTTATTACCAAACGTAGAGTCGCCACAGCTTACCAACGATACGACGTGACTGACTGATCCTTATGAACATGTTAAGTGTTGAATATTTCTACGCGCGGCGACTGTGCTTGTTTGCCACACCGTGATGACGTAGGCGCCGACACGTGTGCTCTGAGGAACCGTGCAAGTATCATGGCAAATATTAAGTTCTTGATATCACGAGCGCAACATGAAATATCTGTGGAGTGTGTGCGGGTTGCCCGGCGGCAAGGGATCCGCACTCGTCCGATGGCGTCTTCAGCACCAACGCTGTGCGTAACACTTGTTCCCGCGTACGATACTCGCCTCTACCTGCTATGCAACACGCCCTAATATTCCGTGCTTGCGTGCCGTCGGTTATCACGCGCTAGACACGAAGCTAAAAATGTTCCCGGCCTCGAACCATTTAGGGTTTTCGCTGATGTTCACCCGTATAGCCCAGGAGGTAGGGCTGCAATTCGGGTGAACGCCTGAGGCGTAAACAGTGTTTCGCCCCCGCAGCAGGGTCGAGATCCCGACGCACAAGAGTGAAAGTAGGGGGGTGGGTGGCTGTCGGGGGTGAAGGCGCACCCCGCAGGAGTGGTCGACCCGGGACTTCCAACTAGGATTTGCTAAATCTGCTGCTTTTACGCCGTCGCAGCCAAAAAAGCAAATTACTGTTTTAGATTGGACGACGCTTGTTACAGCAATTACTGTTGAGAGTTGAGATCGTAGTGTAGATAAATGCATAGGTATCTCTTGCTTGTTGTAGTTATAAAGAATGGTATAATTTTATCTTGCCACTGCGGTGGTAGTAGAAACGTCGTAATGGTTTTGGAAAAGTTTAATACTTTTGTACCACTTCGTAGTTGATAAAACTTCCAATATTTAGATACCACAAGGTTTTTCTTCTATTTGTTTTTTATATAATGCATTTAGCCGACCAATCAAACCCTTAACTTTTACTCTTTGAAAGAGTTTATTCGTATTTCTTAGCTTAACATTGTCGAATACACTCTGGACAGTTAGTAAAGCGACGCGTTGATTGGGCAGTGGGAGAGATTGCCATCTGGCGTTATTCCCAGAGTCCCGAAAGAAATGTAACATTTGAAAACCATATCGATTAAGCTACCTGCATTTCTAATCGGCCATGAGACTTTCTAGTTGGTTTACTTAAATCGTGTTGGTTGGTGAAAAACCCGTATTTTCAACCATATTCGAATGATAGTCATATACTCAAAGCACAACTTGTACACTTTTCCTTAAATATATTCGCGTTTTACCTATACATACTTATGTAGTCGGCGGTATAGCGTACATTGTACAAACAAACATGATGATATTTTATTATTTTTTGTTTTAAATACTCTTGTTTATTACGATGTAAGTTAATTTATAAATTATTCATTGGAAAACTGAATCAAAAAATCTGTTAAAAAATTTATCTATTTTTTGGAAAATAATTTGGGACCTGAGGAATCCAATCCTATATTGCCCCAAGGCCTCCAGAACTCTAAATCCGGTATTGCCTGGGCTGTCTGAGAAGTATTCGCAATAGTCTATTTTTCATTTCAGTCATTGTTAGACCACACACAATCTTGTGTGAGAGACTGATACGTAAATCCATATGTATTATATGGTTTAGAGTTGAGGGAGATCGGGCAATCGTACAATAGTTAACTCTTCACTCCTTTTTTTCAAAGCCATTACCGCTTAAGATAATAAAATGTTTAAATAAATAAATTCCACCCACTTGTGTTGTAGAAGTCAGAACATCCCCAATAAGTACTTTAATAAACACCCAGACACGGTTCAACACAAATACATTTCACAAAAATGTTTAGATGGGATCGCACCCTCCTGGTGTCGAAGGAAAATGCGCTACGAACCAGTTAGACCTTTAAGTTAAGATACATAGAAAAGAAAGAGGAGACATGTGATCCAGATATGTATAAACATCTTAGAAACATGTGCACCCTTTAATTTTTAAAATAATTTAAGTAAATTATCAGAAAGAAACATGTATTCCGGCACCAATAATACATGTGTAGGTAAAAGAGCTAATTGATTTAATTAAGCAGATACAGCCCGGAGGTGAAAATTGACACCCTTTATTCGTATCTCCGTTAAGTAGGGAATGTATACAAATATTTCGGATTTATCTCAATTGTTTTTCGAAGCATATATTCTTTTAAGTCTTCCTTTTCGCTTGGAATCAAAGTTTAATTCGTAATCGGTTCGTAAAGTACTTAATGCACGGCAAAAAATGACGTGCGCACGGGTTCAATAGCCTAATTAGTGCATCATGCCAATCTCGCAAAGCACCAAGCTGCTGCTGTTTCATGTCAGTGCACAGACTAGCGCAAACGGGTACCAATCTAGGCTCGGCCGGCGCTCCTCGAACACTACAGTGACGAACCTCACCACGTTCGCGTAAAAACGAAAACTCTGTTTTGTTCCAAATTTAGGAGCACAAAAAAAATCGATAATCTTTTTATTGCAAATTGATACCCAAATGAAAGCAAGGTGTGCATCATTTTTGCAATGAAACAATTTTCGTTATTTATTTTTGGCCCTTTGGTATTCAAGGAGCGAATAGTTAACAAGTTTAGCGTAGTTACATCACTTTTATACGTTACTAACTGTTATCACAAATTCAAATACAATTTTATACGTTACTAACTGTTATCACAAATTCAAATTTGATTGAATACGTAAGTTTTTTAAAAATAGACTTCAGTTCCTTTTTTATTATAGTTTTGAAACTTAATCAATTAATTTGAATCCTATTTGTTGTCCGTACTAACAGTGAAGAGAGCATTCAGACATCAGTAACAAATGACTTTGTGTATTACAACAGAGACTAAGTAGGTATGCAACGTTTTTTTAGTTTTGCAAGAGTTTACGTCTAGTCCAGACTTTCTTAATAGGTCACTATGATCTAATTTTGAGAATCGAAGATGTTGTTCTCCTTACAAATGCTGGCGACTAATATCAGTTTTAGTTATTTTTACAAATTTTATTCACGTCTATATCTCCGTCCCACTCAATCAGAAACTCACATACCTACCTAATCATAAACACGAAATAAGACATCTTTGGCAACTTCCGATAGAATAAAAGAATCCTAGCCAACTAAGTAATGTAGATAAGAGGTGAGTACTTATTATTCGAGTGACGGATATAAGTATTTGTATTGTAAAGTAAGAAGAGGTATGGTGTCAGGTTGTGGGATATATAGATATAAGAAAAGTCAATTTGTATTATTTTTTTAATATCATACAAAACCCTTGATTTAAAATTAATAAATAAAAGCGTCAGATCTTATCGATCAACTTTGTCTCAAACTAAGGTTTTCACTTGTAATATGAGTAGGTATCAGAAGACGGATACAAATTAGGGGCAAGCCCGACCTAAGCCAATTTATAAAAGTTATTTTCCGAAAATGATTTAATCTCAAATCGGACCTGGAACATTCCGCACATTTGGCGCCGACCTTAGTCACTGCACTATCCAGGTTGTCAGAAAAGTATTTATTATTCAGACTATATATGTTACTAACTGATTAAATAGTAGGTAACAATAAAAGTTATAGGTTAATCCTCATACTTCATTGCGCTTTTATGTGTCTTACGAATCATGGTTTCGTAATTATTCAGCAACACCCTTTTTGCTATATTTATTACTTAGTTCTTATCAATGTTCTTTTGCTAGAGCCAATAAGTATGGATATAGATAGACTAACAAATATGTATAGAGATTGTCCTCTCCGTCACTCGTCTTGAAGGGCGCGGCAGACATCTTGAACACGGAGAGAACGCACTTATCTCAAACACCCAAGAAGACAAGACTACGAAGACTTAGAAAGATTTATCATTCGAAGAAAACCGCCCACTTGTGAAAAAGTTTCCCGCTCAATTCATTACTTACGCGCTTTTATTCTTTTAGATATCATATCATCTGCTTTTGAGCATTAAGGTACATTTTAGGTATTTTTGAGAAGTAGAAGTAATCTGCTCAATTAAGATGTTTTCAAAAATGTTGCAAAATTACGGAGTTACGTACGTACTACGCACCTCTATTACCTTAAAGTGCAGTTTAGTAACTTTTTTAGATTAACTGTTTAGTACTTATTTAGATTAACTGTTTAGTAGAAAACATTACTTGTTTGTCAAAAATAGATTTGATGGTTAAAAGCTGTCCATAATTAGAACGCAAGATATCTAATACTAAAGCAATACTAATCAAACCATGAATATGGTATAAGCTATAAAACTTTTCGGATTCCAAACGTATTAATTAGTGTCGTATTCCGGATCCTCCTATAAACTGTTAGCTTGCTAATTTCCCATTACGGGGTACGGTTACCCATGATTCTATCAATTGCACATATGGCCGATAATTGTGTTTAATACACGAGTCGGCTGCTTGAGACAAAACTTACAAAATATCAAATGTCAATATGTTTAGTTCCTCATAGATTTGTTCAGCTAAATTGATTGTACATATATTAATAAATGTGTACTAATTCAAATTTTTGGCGTGAGGTTTTTCAACGAGTCACTAATAAATTAAATGACAACTTTTGCTCGTACGTAATTTTAAACCCTAAAATTTTACATGGTAATTACTTGAAAGCTTGTCATTGGATTTATCTGTTATTAAATATTAAGGTTTATGTATATTCTACGCAATAACAGAATTAAAACAAATTTCCAAGTAAGCTGATGGCTTGTTATTTTTCAAAATGCCTAATCATCTTTGTCAACGTTATTACATATCGAGTCATCTCATCCTCATCGTCTGTTCATAGTCGTTCAAGCTGAGATATAGACCTTTCACGATTTCAAAATAATAAAAAATAATTTACACATTTCTTTCTAAAAGTGCAAACGCTGTAACAAAAAATATTTTTCAACCTGCATTAGTAAAACATTAATAACATACTTTGATGTACACTATCAATAGTTTATATCGGGCAGTGCGGTTACTCACGTAACGCAGCGTTTCCTTTATCGCTGGGAAAATACCCGCTATGTAGTCCTCCCTTTATTAATGCATAAATTAACTAAGCGAAAGACTAAATTGTGAAATATTTCTTACACAAAACACTAAAGCTGACTTCTTCAAACAATAAAAAGGGATGTGTAATATGAATAAATAGCAAATTCAAAAGGTTTCGTTCGTAGTAAGAAAGAGTGCAAGTTCCGTCGTAGTAACTTCGATTTGCGTAGCACGTGGCGGCACGGTCCATATTATAGGAGAAGCGCACTACGCATTTCGTTAGAAAATAGATATTGTCACCATGTCAACATTGTATCCTCATTTCAATACGATAGATACTAATTTCAATGTTGAAGTAAATAAGGTGTTAACGTGCACTAAGAAGGAACTGCAAAACGGACAAGGCGGGTGGTTTGCCCACGTAGCGCTCTCGTTTGTTATCACTCCGACCGTATCCCAACCCACGTATTTCCGTTTTGGTTGACTTCCTTAATTTCTTGCCATGAATTTCTACTTGATAAAAATGGTCAGACAATTTTACTGAAGTCCCATAGTTAGTGCTTATGGATAATTAATAATATTTTCCCTATTTTTTGTTTTTCTAACAATAACGAATTAAAATAAAAAAATCTATTTATTGGAGTCCTTCGATAATTTATTTTTATTATTTTAGATGCTGTGTCTTTTAAAACAAATAAAGTAAAGTTGCATACATTGGAAAGAAAAAATAAATACATTGTTCATAGAATAGGCACAGGCCTATGACAACATGACCTTGGTACAGACCAAGGTCATATTAAATACAACTTCTATTTAAATGTAACAATCCATAAAAAACTTTTAAACGCCTAAAGGATCGTGGGCATTTTCGAATATACATAGCTTGGGTTTCTTAAAACCAACCCACATTTGGTTAATGAGAAAATAAAACCCCAATCCATTGTTATACGATAGAAGAGTAGCGTTAAGTAGGTATGTACAATGTATATTGAGTCAGTTCATTCGAGACTTCTTCTCTTAAATAACATGTAGGTATACCTAGATGAAAAAACAGAACAGAAGGTTCTTTCTTTCTTTCTTTTTTCAAACCACGGCGCCATTTAATAATTTGAAATGAATTGTACAAAGCCAAATTACAATATTCATGAGTAGTTATATAAAATCGGTCAGTCGGTATCATTTCATATCCTGCCACCACGGCAGGAGCTTGCTAACCCTACATATATACACGACATAATCCCTGGATGTAGCTAAGTAAAGTCTTGATTGTTTCATAATAATATTTCATCATTTGAGCGTAATCTAATAAAATATCCAAATATCTGATTCATAAGTAATACTAAGAAGCACTCGTTTTTATTTTAAATGTAAGACGAACATTAATAAATTGCGCCAAACATTACAAAAATTCTAATATAATCTCCATGCAAAACAATAGCTAAGATGTTTGAAAACCCTGTGTTTATTATGTGAAAATGTAGGATCTACTTCGTATAGCCTACTTGATTAGACCAAAGTACCTAATGTCGAAACCCTGTGCGATCTATCCATTCCACTTGTCATGAAAGTTTTATTATACCGTATAGTTCAGCATAAAATTTCGTAGTAGGTCTTCATTATGTGTCGGCTTATTGCGAGCAAAAGGAGAGAAAGCCGCCATTTACAGCGGGGAGATGGGTTCTACGTTATTTTCATTAATCTAGGTTGACTCAGTGGCGCATAAAAGCTTGTTGGGAATATTTGCTAAGTCCTTCGAGCATGATGTTGTTTCGATGTCGCTCCTACTCGGAGCGGCTGCAGTAGGTAGTTGGCATGTCGTGTACATGGCGCGCTGCCGTTGACCGGTTCTTCGAAACTATAATTTCTTTCAGTAATTGTAAGTGGTAGCGTGCCAAGAGCAAGAACTTGTTTGGTCGCTCGCTATATCATCAATGAGGGGTTATTTCAGTAATTGACCTATCCACGCTTCTTGTCTACGTAATAATGCCAATGAGCTTATTCCACTTTGTCACGTAGGTAAAACAGATATTGTATAACCTAAAATAATTACTACAGCCTAATGCATAAATTCATTATACTTTGTCATCTTTTTTTTTTATATTGCACTTCAAGATTGACCTCATCCCACCTGATGTTAAGTGTTAATGAGGTCCTAGCTTAAGGGTGACAAGTACAGCATAATAAATCTGTTACTGGACTTATCGCCCTTACCTTGACCCCTGCTGCTAATGTAGCACCCCCCAGGAGCTCTGGAAACCTTACTCACACGCAGGAACACAACAACACAGAAGTGATTGTTATTTGGCTGCGGTCTTCTGTAAGGTGGAGGTATTTCACCAGTCGGGCTGCTCCAGTTCGAGCGATAAATCGCTATGCCCTACCTCTCTTAAATTATACTATATTACACGACGGTACCTTCATCTTACTTACTTGACAACAAACCAAAGCAACAATAAATAACATTGTCTAATTCTTACCAGATCTATTATAGCAGTCTCTATTCCTTGGTAGTTTTATAAAAATCTACTGATTAAACATAAGGATCCTACTACTTGAGCTTCAAAAGATACAGCCCTTTATAGGTAGTAAAGTAAAGAGCGGGTAGTTTTAATAATAACATTGGCAACCTTTGCCTGCACAACCCTTTTAAACATCTCAAACGCTTTTAAGCCGAGTTTTCAGCCGACTTAAAGAAAACGAAAGAAAAATCTTTCTCCTTCAAGCTCTATCCTTGTAGGTCAGCAAATAGCGAATGATACTCGTAATGATTATTATTTTCTACGTTTTATGATTGGTCTCTTTGGTATGTCGATTGATCGATTTCCTGTCGCCCTTGAGGGCACATTTTTTTCTCGTTACCAATGCTCAATGAGGATTTCAGGATTTTTTGAAACTTTGTAATTTCGAAGAAAGTTAGAAACTTGATTCAACTAAATTTCATTGATTATGTGTCAGTCATGTGAGTCTTTTTGAGTCCCACTCTTCCCCGAACTCACTGTCAACTTTTAAAACCTAACCAGAGACTAAATTGGCTGCCCTATGCGAGTACGCGGCTGTAAATATAAGTACGGGTACTTAAAAGGTGTGTAAATTTTAAGAAACCTAACATGCGTTATACACCAAATTTATTGTTTGTAGACTGGTTCATCAGTCCATTTTGTTTATGAAGCGATGGAACCTAAAATAGAAAATTGATAATATAAACCACCTTCCGAACTAGTCAGCAACTTTACTTCAATCGAACGAGTCTTTAAATGCTTTTGTAATGTAGACAAGTAACAAAGTTTACCATCGCCGAAGAACTTTTATAACGATAATCGCGGGTCGTATTTACATGGCTTTACATCATTTGTAACCAATACCTAATTATCGCACGGGCAACTTGAAAATGTTTCAGGAAATCTAATTGAGTATAGGAGTATTGAGTTATAAGGTATCGAGCCCGTACCGGGTGTGAAAAGAGCTCGCAGGTGTTTCACTCAAAACAGGTCATCAAAACAATGATTGCGCCATTGAGCTGCTACCCCCGATCTGTATTGGTCGAAAATACTGTTGCGTGCAATGATAAAGACAAGAAAAATAAAAGTGACTAAGCAAACAATATTTTAAAAATATACTTAAACTATTTGTTTCTGAGGTATGTACTTAGGCTAGGCATATTTTTTTAAACCAATGTTATTTCCAAGAACTTTAGATTTCTGTAAATCCATCATAATACAACAATGGTTTAGCCATAAACAAGGATAATTAAATACGTTGAAACACTATGATATTTATTTCTATGGTGTCTTCATATTAGAATTTCAAACTGACTGACCCGGTAAAACCATGATTTGCGCTTCTGAACCAAAGTAGGTTTGATTCCCATCCAAGACAAACATTCGTATGATGAAAATTTGTGTTGTTCTTTATCTAGTAGTTGTTGTCTACTATGTTAGATCAATGTATGCTATGTTGTCGGATATTTATTTATTTTCGAATGTTTCAATCTGGGATAGTCAGTAGAAGCCGACCGTGACATAGATGTACCTACCGGAGCGCAATCCCATCGGGCTGACATCATCGCGTCATTACTGGGTCGGTGGCGAGTGCACTGTGCCTCCCCGCAGTACCACGGGTAGCTAGCTAAATGCATTAAAATCTATTTCGACCTGTTGGAGGTCCTGGGAACCCAAAAAAAAGGGCATCAGCTATGGGTGAACAGATAGTTCCGCTGACATTAATAGTCAGCCTATGATATGTGTCAGTCTATGATAGTGTTTTTAGGTTAGAATCATTCGCCCCTTACTCGGATTACATACTTAGCAACGCCATCCTACAGCGTTCTGCTATCACCGCTTTATTACCGAAGTACCGGAGTGTATTGTGCACCTCCGCGGCCGCCGCGGCAGCTGCAATGCAGCTGACTGGTGCTTTTACTCTTTTTGCCGCATCGCCCGACGGGTCCTGAATGCACTGGCTCGTAATACACGGATCGCAGGAGGCGAGGTTGGTTTGCTTTGGCTTCCCTTTCATATAATCGCGCATGGTGTCTTCTTATAAACCTAGTAGAATCCTGTTTTTGTTGCAAATGCGAGTTTATAATTCAAGCTTTATATTTTCTAGTAAGGCGTTTGAAAAAATTAACACATTAATTCATTAATTAAGTCAGAGGACCTACTTAGAAAAAAAAACTTTTACAAGAAAAAGTATTGTTGGAAGAGTATTTTTTTCCGGAACGAAATTTCAATGAGCCTAAATAAATTGTTGATTAAAAAATCATATTCACCAAATACGATCATACCTACTGTATTAGGCATCTGTTTTAAAGAAACTTATTAAAAACGAAATGTAAAAATGTTAGTGTCATTAGAACCAGAGAATTCTTGGCTTAGGTAGAGTGGTTTTTGTTACATTCATCGAAGAAAAGATGACCGATAGAAAATACAAGGGATGTAGGTATACTTATTTACAAACATCTTTTTTTTAAACGGAATACTAGTATCAATGAAGCTTAAGTTTTAGTACGTTAAAATTATTTTTGAGTAGTAGTATGGTAGCTTGCTATCAATGTAATTGTTTATCAGGCGACTGTTTTTATCTTTAACATCAATTCGTCCTGCATTCGGCTTCATTTATTCGTGTTTTTGGAAATAACAAGCAAAAAATCGTAACGAATATCCAAAAGTTTATTATTATAATGCAAATATTTTTAGTTCAGGACTTTTGACATGAAATTACGTACGTAGGTGTATCATGTCAATCATGTTATGTAGATAACAACTAGCGGACCATCAAGACGCTTCTAACAACGGGAACTGATAAACTTAAAATACTGGTAAAAAAATTAACTATTTTTTCTTTATCGTTTTCGTTTCAAAACAACCCGAGTAAAACGTTTAGAAACATCACTGTACAACGTAGTCATTTTCGAGATGTTCTAAAGATTTAATCTGGGTAGGCAAAGGCTGACATAGCACAGAGTGGCCGGACCTCCCGCCGTTCCCTCAGGTTGCGAGGTAGGGGGTACCCGTCGGGGATCCGCGCCCGACCGAGGTCGACTCTGGCCTTGGCAAGGCTGGGCGTGTCTACCAAACCTATAATAAATGCAAACTATTATCTCGCTTTACATAATCTTTACGCTGCTGTTACTTGTTTTGAATGTGGCGCAGCGTCTACTTAAAACGCATGTGTGTAGTCTATGATTAGGTATATGGTATGTCGATCATAGTAAGTTTAATGCATTTCATCTATATTCATATCAGAAAGCTGAAAAGTTTGTATGTCTGTTTGAGCGCGCTTATCTAAGGAACTACTTGTTCGAATTGAAAAATCATTTTGTGTTGGATAGTCCATATCGACGAAGGCTATGGGTTATATAACAGTACACTAAGACCAATAGGAGGGAAAAATCTATGAAAAATGTGAAAAAAAGGGATACTACGCGTGAGATGCCGCGACGTGCCGCTAGTTATCTAATTTAAAAATTGTTAGTCAACATTCTAAATCAAACGACGTTTAAAAGTAACGAAAATCAAATCCTCCAAGTATTGAACCGGCGCTGTATCTATAAAAATATGCACTTTGCTCAGTCGTATTCACACTTGCAGTTATCCTTGTAATGACCCCATGTTTTTCTTATCCGCTTACCCGTACCTAACATAAAGACGCCACTTAAGATTCTAAAATTTATCCATAGCGAATTCTGTTGTTACCTACGGAATTGCTGGCTGGTCGGTGGTTTCGTCCCGAGATAGTGTTATCAGTAATAACCTTGCTCAAGGGATTCTGTGAAGCCACATAAAGCTGGCGTGTATGTAGGTATAGCACCGCTAGCCGCTCACATACGGGTACGCCTTTCTCTCTGCGGACACCCCGAGTCTGGTTTATATAATATAGGTTACTAACGATTATGTCGACAAAATGCATATCGTAATAGTATGTTGAAGGCTACCGTTATTAATGAGTATGATGTGATGAGTTATAGAGCAGGATGTTTTTATTTTCTAAACGTATCCCCTCTGGAGCGCGGCCGATGTCACTGAAACGAAAAGAGGTCGGTCATGTTCGCGCCAGCGCCGCATCCAGCCAACAATGAAGACCGGCGCGCGGTGCTCTGTGCCAGTGCTATATCGAACACACTACACACGTATTAATCTGCGTGCAGATAGCACCGCTTGGTGCTTGTAGGCGGCACGTAATGTATGCGTGCTCTCCGCTCCGGCTGACTCCATATCCATGTGTTGTTGTCGCCTTGTCGGCATTCATCGCGACCGGCGCGTCGCACTCATGACCTCACTGCTCAGGCGCCGACCACGCCACCTAAAAATGAATCAATCGTGCACCATTGTTTCTTTTGCGCATTCAATTCTCATTGCCAATTTTGATCTTCAATCGATTGACGCACGGACGCATCCAGTTATCTTTCATGACGAAAGATAACACTAAACATTTTTATTGTGAAATATACCTACTTGAAGCCAGCATCAAATATGGCGTTCGTGACTCGACGGCTGACAGACATTGCCTTCGTTAACAGTCGTGCCGTCGCCTAATTGACTGCGCTCCACACCTTAATTAGTGTTCGCCTGCGATCACTGGCTATGCTACTGAAGTATCAGTGCTGTACATAGGTAGTTCTTATGTGGATAGCTCGAGGCCGCGCACCACCTGACACGAGAGCAGCTGGCGGCCGGCTGCTTGCGCTTGCGTACAACAAAACTCGTTTCCAAGTAGAAGCTCCAATATGGCGGACCACCACCATCGCCCGGCTATTAACATGATTAATCTCATTAGTGCTTCTAAAGCTGCATTGCTTGAGTCCTGTAGACATTTTTGCAAACAAACTTGTTACTTCGATGGCCGGTGGGTGTTTCTCAGAAGCAACCGCGTGATCCATCTGCGCCTTTGTTGTCGAAGCGCATTGTGGGGCAGTTCACTGTTGTAATTTTCCGTAAGCGTTGCGAGAAGGCATGCCCTCGCGTTGGCTGTTTACACGAGCTAGCACACAGGCGTAGGTAGGTACGTTGTACACGAGTAGGTAGCCGCGTAGGCAGCGAGCGCGGCCCGAGGCGGCGTCGTCGCACGGCCCTGATAATTTGCTGCGCTTATGTTACTTCAACGGCTTCTTGCGACACGTTGCGCCCGCTTTCCTGGGTTTCTACGCCCTACACCACGCACACGAAAGCCGTACACACTTACCTGTTTCAGAACCTATTGCGTGTATAAGTACTTCCTGGGTCGAATGATACGTGGCTACAGTATTTTCCTCAATTAATGGGTGTTGCGGATGAAATTAAAGACAATCTATTAGTTAACAGCCGTGTACACTTCGTTTTAATCCTATCGCATTACTACGATCTCCGCAATATGTCGCCTCGTGGTAACTTATCATTCACAGATCATGTCTTATACTTACTGCATAAATAAATATAGATGCGTAACAACCAAACGAACAGCAAAACAACTTCATATTCTTCTTATTTTTAACCGACTTGACAAAATGAGGAGGTTCTATGTTCTACTGTATGTATGATTTCACAAGAAGGCTTTCTTCTAAATCTAAAAATTAGGAGCCACCTAAGAACACCAAATTAGTATAATACGCTGCTACGGGGGTACTTGCTTAGAAGTGACCTTATTGAACCTATAAATGAAATGTGAATAACGATTTCAACATTCTTTACAACTTATTAATAGGTATTTCCATTAGTTGAAATACAAATGATGCTGTTGTGGTGATTCGTGTGGTCTGAATTGATACTCGTACCTAAATATTGCTTCTTAGAGAGTTAATATCGTAAATGTTTGCATTTTGGTGTCTAATGTCCTATTCCAATATTTTAAAACGATCCGTTTTAGTTACGGATCGTGATAAATCATACGAGGGGTAGGCCAAAACCGTTCCAGACTCGTAGTCAGTTGGAGAAAAACGGATTGTAATTTTTGACAATTGTCGAATCGTAAAATATTGGAACCGGGCAGTAATAAACAGCCGAAACATTTCAGTGGCATAGTGATTAACATCTTTTCTAGCGTAATTAACAATATGCCAAGTATCTAATTTTGTTCTCGAAGATGAGTTGCAATAGCCTTTAGCCCTGCTTTAAAGGAATTTTCCCAGAACATCATCTTCCTTGTCGGTTCTTCTTGCTGAATCTTAACATCAAAAAACCTATTCTATCTGATACAACGATGATATCGTAATCTTTGTAATGTAAAATGATATCATAGTCACGTTATGCAAACGCTAATGTTGCCTTATTGGTGTAAAGCATTGTAATGTGTCCAATTTAAGTTTGCACAACAACAAAAGAAGTGCTTTAACGACATCATTACTTAGTCGCGGTAATTCCTCGTATCCCAATGATATATGGTCTTGTCTGCAAAACGTGCGGTTATGTCTGAAGCGTTGTTATGACAGTTGTTTACTATTGGAAACGGTATTGACTCATAATGAGAAATCGCTAAAGTGGCTAACACAAACAAGGCGCCGTGATTGTGTTCGTGCACAAGTCGGACGCTCAGAGCGGGGCGTCCGTGACACCTAAACGAGCGAGCAGCACCTCTGCTATCTGGTGGTTTGATAACGCGCATTATCAGCGGGCCTCGAGGCGGGAGGACCGGCGCGAGAGCGGCTGCGGTCGGCTGTTGGACACACTCGGGCAGAGCGAACCGCACATGTTGCGGAACGTGCACCGAGGGGAGCGCGGGGGCGCACGCCAGGGACGGCGGCCGGCGTCAGCCGTCACCACACCGGCGCGCTGCACGCACACACGCGCGACGCCCGCGCCCGAGGAGCGTCACTGCGCCTTATCGCAGCCATCTTTAAATGAGCGCACTGCACGCCAACCGCCACACGGTACGAATTCCATTCGAGAACACTGTTGCCGCGATGGCCGTCGACTGCTGCACTCCTTTGTTAAGGCCCTGCGCATTGTTCGCTGCTTCAAGGTCGGCGCGGTTGCTAGCCGGTGACATTAACAAAACTCATCGTGCATTAACAAGCAAACGAAGATAGCACTGTTTGTTTTGACGTCACCGACCAACCATAAATTACCTTTGTAACGACTACAATTGCACAAAGAAATAAAACGTAATCGCAGCCACTGCCAAAGATGGCACACCTACAGTTCTGTCCGTATACCTATATCTCATCTTATACATTTTCACACTAGGGTGTTCTTGCGGCGACCATCTGTATCGATCCCGGGAGGGAGGTGTGGGTCGACATCCCGTCGCCTACGTCTGTAGAGGCGGCGGCTCTAGCGAAGCTTCCGTAAAATCCAGGCTACAGGCTGCCGGGTGAGTGATAAAGGAAAACTGCCTACGTAGCCGGCCCCTGGCGGGTGCTCGCTAGGAGTGTGGCGTGTTGTCGCGCTGCTATATATAGCGCATGTTGGTAGCCGGTGCGACCGCGCCCGCCACCGCCGCCGCCGCTCAGTGCCGACGACGATGTCCGACGAAAGGTCAATTGGCGCGCAAATTATTTGCGTCGCAAAATCCGCACCGACGCTGCACCATTGCGCTGCTATTCTAAACAGATATGTCAGCAGCCAACTGGTATTTTATACATATTTGCTCCTTATTTTGCCTCATTGATTACGGTACTTTAATGCTTGCGTCTCTATAAAGCACTTTATGCAATGTTGGTAGGTATAGGTATCGTTCAATTCAACAGCGGGTTATCATATGCCCTATTGAAAGGTAACAACATAGTTCGCATTCTTATCGGCCGTAATATAACGTGTAGCCGTGTAGGGAGAAGCACATGTATCTAGGCAATCGTACATAGGCTCAGAAGTTGCGCTACATAGGTAGACTGTTGGCGACTGCTGTCTTGTCCCATTACTGTTTATAGTCGTTTTGGTTTGCCGATCATGGAGATCTGTTGCATTCTGGTATGCTAGTTAAGAACGGGTTTGAATGCAAGAAGTGGTCAGATAGTGTGGAGGCCGCGGCGAGGTGAGCGCTTCACCACGCCATCTGATTGCGCCGTGGTTAGTCACGCTCGGAATGCCTGCGTCGCCGACCGACTCACCTTAACAACTACTCCTACAAGAACGCTAAAAATGATGCAACTAGTAGATATCTACCTTCCTGCTGAGATTCTACGTATGCTTACACGTGCTTGCCACCTATAATCTAATCGCGTACTAATGTTGCAAGGTCTTTGTGATGCACGATAGAGATGATGGAATCTAAACTAAAACTTTACTGCAATTCAAACTTTATGAAATTATTCGCGAATAAATGTTTACTTATCTTAGGACAGATTTTTTAGTTGACAAATCTATACTTTTTGATACGGAATATTATGATAACATTTAAAATAATTATGAATTACTTTCAGTCACTGCCACGTAGATGAAAACTATCAAATTCAGGAAATATAATCGTATAAAGACATCGAGTCTACAACGAGTACATAAAAGGAAACCACGTGCGCGCTTTTCCACACTCTCCAAGGAACACATTATATTTTCCTTAGACAAGAACTGTTTTATCATATCAAAGTTCCTTACGCGGTTCATGACATGTGACAAATCATTATTGTGTTTTGACCTGCTTGGTACTGACAGCGCACCTGGCTGTACCAAGTTGCACTACTAAGGGTCGTGGGTTTGATCCCAACTTAGAATTAACATTAAAATGATAAATATTTGTGTGTTATGTCTGGGTGTTTATGAATGTACTTAAGTATTTATTGTGATACCACTGTCGTTTTAAGTTTCCATAAAATAAGTGCTTGCTATGGGAATTAGGTACTGACTTTGGCATCAGATTAATCGATGTTGTCTCAAATATAAATATTTACATGTTAACATTTACCCAATTGTATTTGCATCTTAACAATTTCACCACGCCTGCTTGGATTTGACACAATAATTCCTATCCATGTTAGATATGCTTTATAGGATGGTTTATCATCTATAATTGAAATGACGAATTAACAAAAACAATGACGAATGTATGGTCGAACTGAGACCACATAAAAATCTCAAAAGGGTAAGGAGGATGGTGGCTGGGCCCGTCAGAATAGCGGTTCGAGTGGTTGACAAAGGGACAACAGGGTATCCGTCGTATAGCCGTGCACCTGGTGGAGAAGGGTTCGATGCACCAATTATTATGAATGAGATTGTTAAGTTCATTATTAAGCTGCACTTTGATACTCTACTTATGTAAAAAGTTCCGAGTCAATAGGGACTGGCTAGTAACCTGATTTTTTATGCCTTTCAAAACACAATTTATTCATAGATTTTCTACGATAAGTCTAAGATAGCACAGAGTTACGTTACAAAGTAACTTATCAAAATATATTAAAATCGCATATAAAAGATAGTTGGTAAAAAACAATGTGGCGGATGAACGTAGAGCCCTTTACAGCATCAACGCTATTAATTGTCACCACCATTTTACTTTCATATTGTCACACATAATTTTAATGTATACACATTAAAATACACAATATATTTATAATGTGTATACATTAAAATTATGTGTAAATGGTAACATCTTGGCTGTTTCGTTACTTACTTCAGAGACAAAATATTTGTATCACTTCCACGACGGTAGCGAAACGGCGATGCCATACATTTTTACTGATATATAGAATTATTAAAGTTCGTCGGTAGAGTTTAGCCGTGTAGATGCCGAAGCTTGGCTCTACATGAGATCTGATATCTTTTTCACAGGGTGAACCTTATGTGGGTTGTCTTGGCAACATTTTACATGAAATGTTTTTGGTGGGATTGCTCTTTTTTCAAAGATGTAATGAATTTAATTACTCTACAAATGGAATTGAGGTCAGATGCTTCTATGTAATAACTGATTCTACTAGTAGAATAATAGTTATTGAGCTCGGTGTATTTAAAAATTATATTAATCATGTTTAAGATACATAGTTAAAAATAAAGGAGTGATCAAGTTTATTATATTTCGGTACTTATTGGAGTCCTTCAAACATTGCCTTGGGATCACGAAAGTGGTATTAAAATTTAAGCAATTTTCGCAAAAACTGAACCAAGGTTCCCAATGATTTTTTTTTCGTATATGTGTTCCCACAGCTAGTAATGACTCTTCATCCGGCTTCACCCGTCTCCTTCACTGACCGAAAAGTTGTCTGAGTGGTCCAAACGGCCTCGTTTCCGTGATTTCCATGTGTGCTCGATCGACCGCGCGTCGGGGTTTGCAGACCTGTCTTAGTGCGTTCTATCATGTTTTAGAAGAGCAATGTTGACAAGTTGAACTAATGTTAAAAGCAAGCAATGTTTAGAACGGAAATCCTTCAAAATAATAATGCGATAAAGACCTTCACAAATAAATAACTGCATCAATATTAATTTATAGTCAGCAAATAGTCTTCATCATTATCATAGCTAAGAATCAGAAAAAAATTAAGTTGAAAAATTTACGTCACTGAGCTGTGGTATTAAAGGTTATCAGCAATGTTAGATAGGTACGCATTTCCCGGAAAAGAATAAACATTATCCGCTCATTCCAGTAACAATTCCTTGTTTCGAGTCATCATGTCTTGTTCAGGCAGCCAGTTCAACCACGTTTTAATTCCGCATGTTAATGAGCTGCGCTCGTCATTATCCGAGTTACTCGTTATGGTGGCTAGAATACCTCTCGTCTGCTCGTCAAAACAGTTTTAACGATTCGTGTACCTCTGATATGCAGTAAATAATGAAAGCATTATTTACTGCATATCAGAGATGTTATTAAATTGCAAGCCGAATAAAGATTCGACTTGCAATTTAATAACATCGATACATGAGTCGTACCTACTCCGAGAATACGCTATTGAATTAATTGTCTATACATATGCATTTAGCAACAAAGTTATTTAATTTACAAAAGTTTTCTGGTTGTTGAAAATACAACACAACTTTTAAAATATAGCTATTTAAAAACACCCATGTGGCCCAATGATCCTTTGAAGATATAAAAAGTCCTATCGCTCGTTAATATCAAGTAAAAGTAAATTGTATCGCATAATGGTTTTTAATCGATTCGAATACCATAGAAAGCAAAAGTGCGCGTCCTCGCCGGCACCGAATGACTCGATGCGTAACTGCTGTTCTCGGGAATCGAACTTGAAAGAGCCGAAAGTGAAAGGGATTTCGCGTTACATTTGTCTCGTCTATATTTACATACCAAAATACCTACACGTTGTTGCCATGTCGCATGTTTTCCCGGAAAATATTTATTACCAAATGCAACTTTGATAGGTCAAACATTAACTCGCCGTAGGCCGGTCTGTACACATCCATAAGTACTTACTTTAGGTAAATAGACTTTAATAGGGAGAAGAGTCAAGTAGCGATTCATTCGTTAATACCTATAGATAAATATTCGTTTTGACCAACATAAGAAAACGTTAATTAATTGGTCCGCTGAAACTGGCATTCAAATATATAGAGACTACGAAACCATGTGACGTCTGACGGGAGCAGTGCCGGTAGCATCTGCGTCATACTATGTTAATGATAAAGTTAGATATGTCAATCGTTTTTTTAAGACTACAGACGTAATGTTAATCTTCCTATGGTTACAAGTTCCTAGTGTTACCTTTTTAGAATTTCCAACGACAGATGCTGAAAAATACAAATACAAACATAGGCCCCATCAAGGCATATTCCAACTGGTCTTGCTGTTTGTAGAAACACTGCCTAACCCGGTGAAATACCTCCGAGTACTCTGCAAGCTGCTTTCGCACGAGTGCTATTTTTACGTCCATTGTGACAAATAATAAACAGGCGGGCATCACCCGCACCGCGTCGTCGGCGCTCGGGCGTTGCGTGTGTTGTGGTGTATGCTTGTATGCCTACATAGGTAGATGTCGACGGCCGTGGTAGTCGACATCCCTGCATCCCCGGGCTGCGCCGGCTGTGCCGCTCTATAAATACACAGCAGGTGTGGTGGGCGAGCGGGGCGCGGGACGCGTGCGGGGCGAGGGGCATCCGCCTCTGCAGCGCTCCAAACCGCTCGCAGCGGCCAACGGACCTTAGCGACGCCATATCGATTGCGAGGGCTCCCCCTGCGGCGCGCCGCCTCCATTGTGCTCGCGCTGGGATGCCTTCTCCGGCCGTTTCCTGCCTCGGCCTTGTCGACTCGTCTCGTCGACGACCGGCCCCCTCCCCCGCACGCTGCCACCAGGACACGTCCGGCAGCTGCCTCCGACTACATAAGTGCTTCGCATCACGCGCCACACGATAATGTCTTCACACTTGCATGATGTCACGCTCCCGGACCCGCATCATCCCGTACGAAGTATACCTACGTACTAAAGTTGTACGTGTGAATTCAATATTAATCCAGTTTGTAATTCTTATTAAATCCTGAAATTGCAGAGATGAAACCAAAATAGTTATTATTTAACGTTGTGATGCAGCTCACAGATGAAGAGGTCATTTCATATTTGATTGAGAGGGTTGGCCATCTCAATTACACGAACTGGAAATTCATTAAAACGGAACTTTGTTATAGATCTGACACTTATGTATGACACATGTTGCGTAATTTTACATACTGACTATATATAGGATTCAGATTCTATTTCAATGTTGCTATTTTTTTACTGAAGAACTCCTTTCCATAGGAAACAAACATCTAATACTATTACACACAAATCTACCGAGAAAGAAATAAAATTTAGGTAGAATGGAACATAGAATAATTAATAATTTATACGCGTTCGTGATAATCGGCTTTTAACTGTGGCTGAGCTGCGACCAAGGCGTGGCCCCATAATAAGCCGCATGAACTTAGTTTCTGCCGTTACAGTCCTGTTTTTTCCATCGCATCACCAAATAATTTTCCCCAAAAAACAGTGAAATAAAAATTTAATGGAAAAAAAATCCTTTTAACATAAAGAAGTCACCAACCCTAGACTTAGATACACAAGTTTTTCCCTTCAGCCTCAAGTCTTTTGAAAAAATGTAAAATAATATTAATCTATTCGAATTGCGAATTAATTGCATATTGAATTAAAGTTTATTTCTATGGTAACTTAATTAACAGGTCGTTTGCACACAAGAGTATGTAACTAATCCAGTTTCAAGATGATTGATGATCTGCAGATAAATGATCAGACAATTCTAAACCTTATACTTCGTGCATTAAATTGCAGGATCAGCTTGAAGCGGGTGAAATAACGTAATCACTCAAAGGTCCAGCATCTGTTCTATCTATTCAGTTAACAAATTAGATTTAACCGAAACCTCTTGGCGGAGTAAAAGCACGAAATGTACAAATTGACACTTATTGTTATAGAAAACTACTTTCTTGATTCTTTTACCTTATCTGATCGGGTAA
Source organism: Glyphodes pyloalis (assembly GCA_037074685.1). Lineage (NCBI taxonomy): Eukaryota > Metazoa > Arthropoda > Insecta > Lepidoptera > Crambidae > Glyphodes > Glyphodes pyloalis. The sequence continues at coordinate 6,026,213 of JAYKKO010000025.1, forward strand.
AATACAATGCAAGTTTCCTTACATGAGCTTTTTACTTTACGCTAAAAAAGTAAACATTTTAATGTGACTCAAAACACCCAGACACAGCTAGCCGCGCAGCGAGCTACGTTCTTTATTCACACAATTTTCAGTTGCCTAAATCAAACAAAAACCCGTCCGTCTATTTTCACAACAATTAAAACAAAATATAAATCCAACAAGAGAGATTTTCACATGAAGGTTACAATGAAACAAAACAAAAGTATTACAGCATTCTTATCATAAAAGTTAAAACACAACTTCAATCACATAATTATGTTCTAAGTATCCCAATTACAGATTTTCTGTACTGTTCGAATTAAACTCGAATATTCTTTTTAGCTGAGCAGTAAAAATATGTATAACACTCTACTTTTTGGCACGAGTGGTGTGGTTATGTTATCAGTTACTTATTTTTGGCAATAAGATCTTGGATGGTATATTAAAGGGCATAGGATTTAATTATAACGTCATTTCGATAAAATTACATTGATGTATATGTGTTAATTCTGAACTCGGAAGTCACTAAATTTGGTCCGCTGTATCATCAATTTTTAATAAATTATTTGTTGAAGTAAAAACCCCTTTTTTTTCAATTTTGAAAATTTTGTTTACGGACTAAATACGAGTACAATTGTTGTTTTTTACCAAGGCATCATACCTACCTATTATTAATTTGTTATGTACGATATTTGTTTTTTTTTACGACTAAGAAGTTTATACTAGGATAGGATGTATGTACAAGTAGGTACTTAGTAGTCTCAAAAAGTAAAATGTTTTGAAAGTCTAGAAAGGATTAAATCTTAATTTACTCCTCTATCGACAAGTTAGGCGTAACGTAGTAAAATAGTTCAGGCCATTTCAATAACATCGATAGTCTATTGATAGTACCTAATTCTCATCTCTTTTAACTTACAAGCAACATCGATAATTTTTATCTGAAATAGTTCAACAACACCAGTTTCTATCTAAATACATAGTATAATGTACGCATTTTTACGACAGGCTATGTTTGTTGTTTATTAACAAATTGTGTCGAGACGTCACATCTTAATGGTTGAGAATAAGAAAGCATGCATGCTGTTTCATAATAATGCATGGTATTATAAAAATATTATTTTATGAGAAAATTTTGTTTTAATAAAAATATGAATACTACAACATACGCTTAAAGGCATGTCACGGTTAAACTTGCAAATCAAATACAAAGACGAAAGTTTACATTCTGTAACGTGCTTTTAACTTTACCTATGTATCTTACTCGGTTAAGCTTTTCCGTTAAGTATATAAAACTGACAAAATCGGTAGGGTTAGTAAATATTAAAATACTTACGTCATAATCGTCATAATATCGTTTGATTTATTTGAACAAGTAATCTCAAATCAGTTGGTGACGTATGTTGATAATATTTACTTTCAAATAATCCATCCATCCATCAGCCTCTTTTTGTCCACTGCTGGACATAGGCCTCCCCTACAGAACGCCACAACGCGCGGTCCTGCGCTATCTGCATCCAGCGGCTCCCCGCACATCTGACGATGTCGTCAGTCCACTTTCAAATAATATCACGTCATATTGCTTACATAAAACATGACATTGAACCTTGCCTTGCAAGCAATGCACACAATCACGAATCTGATTCCTGACCTGTCTACATTCAATAATTTCATTCACTTTGATTGCATAACATCGGTGGTGGCAACATTGCGATGTGGTTTTGCAGGTTTATTGATGGTTAATTTTATGTTATTTTATAATTACCCTCGTTTTACTACATTTCAGATATTAAATTCAAAATTAAGGCGATGGACATGGCCTAAATGCGAAATTTTCTCTCGATTTTCCGTTTCATGCGAAAACACGAGTTTGATTAAACATTTAACGAGTACATTTTGTTCATTTAATTTATATTCGCTTAGAAAGACAAATAATTATAACATATCATTCATAAATAAAAAAATATGTGCTTGTCCTTTTCAATCAGGCAGGTGTAAATATAAGGTTACATGTCAATAAGTTTTTATAACAAAATCCATATCTTTTACAAAAGACATCAACGCTAGGCGAGTCGAGATTTCAATAAACTCTCTGGAGAACCAAATTATAAGCACGGAATAAAGTTGAAGACTACAAAACTGAGCCTAGGGGATTTCGACCTCGTGTCCTCTTGTTACGGTCGCAAGTCGCGGACGCCGCCCGACCAAGGGAAGATGGATAGCGTCCTTTTTTCATCATTATTATTTACGAACATCTTACTAAAACACATGGTATTGTTTACGTTCGGAAAATTTAACTCGTACTCGCCCAAATAACTTGAAAAGAACAAAACTAAATTTTGTATTTTATTTTTCTTATATCATATTAAGCTATTCATTTATTGACTGACCCATTGGAACAGTCGTTAGGGGGCCTGACTGTTTAACCAAGGTCGTGGGTTCGATACCCGCCAAGGATAAACATTCGTGTAATGAAAATGTATTTATTCTGCGTCTGTGTTTGTTTCCGTTTCCGTACTAAAAGTGCTGAAAATTAGGTCAATTGATAAGATAAAAGTTGTTTAATGCATGTGATTTTACCTTTTTATTGTTTAAAGTCTTGATATTAGATCATATAAACAAATAGGCACAGTACTTTTTCCTTTAGTTTGTCTTCATGGACTCATTGAAAAAATAAACAATGCCCAATTATTAGACCGTGGCCGAGTGCTAGGCACGCTGCCGACTCCCTTTACGGCGGACGAAAAACATCAACTCGAAGCATCTCATCGGACCCTCTGCCCGTCCCGCGCCCACGCGCCCTCGGGTCGCCGTCGCCGCCGTCGGCCGCTCCTGCCGGCTGCCTCATTCAGCCGGTGACGCTCTCGCGCATCGCACACGTGCCGGCAGCCGTCCGCGCGCTCCACCCCTCGCCGCGCGCCCTCCCGGAACGTTTAACCGACACCGGCATTGTTTTGTTGCAGCGGACTATGCTTCAGCAGATGTCCTCGCCGTCGAACGTGCAAGGCGAGGTCGCCACTCTTGTGCGCCCCTTCGAAGGCCGCTTGTGCGGCGAACCGTCTTCAGAGGAGGCCTCCGCCGAGGAGTCCGACTTACCGCAGTGCAAGATAAGGAGGAACTACAATTGCGCCAAGTGCACTTTCTACACACAGAACCCGCGTGCTTTTCTAGTACACACGCGAGACGTCCACTTCGAAAAATTTAAGATTTATGACTGCCCAAGTTGCGTGTACGCTTCTAGACACCATCAGAAACTTATAAGGCACATAAAAATGGTTCATGGAGCAGCAACAGCCCCGGTCAAAATGGATGTCGAACTACCCGCGCCCGCTCCGGACGTCCCGGAGCCGATAGAAAGAATGGAAGATTTACTTGAGGAAGTTGAAGAATACGATGACATTGAAATTGACGTCGACGACTGTAATGAGGAGACGTTCGAGCGTTCCGCCGATGTAGAGGTCGAAGGAGACAAGTCCGCGGCGGACGACGGCGCTCTACCTTTAATAAAGAATGACCAGAAATATTTTTCTTGCACCAAATGCAGCTATGCGACCCACATAAAAGCGAGGTTCACTAAACACGTCAAGTACCATTCGATGCCACTGAACAAGTGTACCATTTGCGATTTTCGCTCGCCATACAAATGGAATCTAGATCGGCACATGAAGAATCACGGCGGGAGCGGAAGTTTCAAGTGCTTCATGTGCAACTTCACAGCGGACATCAAGCAAAGTCTGACGTCGCATGAATTGAATCATCACACGCCGCCCGTGGGCCAATCGGCCGCTAGTCGCCGCCGCAACCGGGTGGGAGCCAGCGACATCATGAACGCGCTCGTCCTGAAGGAGGAGGAAGGGAGCGGGGACTCGCGCTCCTCATACTCGGCCTCGGTGAGTGTCGTGTGGCGTGATGAGGGGCCGCGCCCCGGGGCGGACGGCGCGCGGCCGGTGACGTCACACGCTGTTATCACGAGCGGCACCGCTTGCACTCCGCTGCCCCCCGCGCGCCCTCTTGCATCACGCTACCATCTGTGCATGTTGTCCTAACACTCGCGCGGAAATTATTCTATCGCATCAGTAAATTTTTTTCATTAATCTAATCCCATTTAAACGTATTCTTTCATTATCGTAAACTTAACGTTATTTGGATGTATTGAAACGCCTGAGCAGAATTAGATAGAATTTAGTACATCGATCAGTATTTTCATTGATCTCAAAGAAGCGAAGAATAATGTTGTTGCGGAGCGAAAAGCTTAAATGAAATTAGCGTCCAATAAATTCAATAAACTCTTAAATATACTGCATTACAACTTCATAATTCGTCTTTTGTTAACCTAATGGTAATTATTACTGTTTGTTTACATGATAGGATAACCACATCTTCTTTGTTGCTTCAGCTATTAGGCTCAGTTATGTTTTTCTATTTTGATATTATTTTCATTAGCCAAATCCCTGATATTTGTATTACAATAAGCCCTTGCCAGTTTATTACTTGCTCTACTAATGTTTTTCATAACTGATAGTAGCAAAATGATGATAACGATTATAAATAATTACCAAAAGTTATATTCAATTGTGTAGGTATAAATACAAGGCTTAGCAGAAATATGAATTTAAGGAAAAAAATATTAACTCAATTAATAACATATTTAATAGTTCTATTACAATATACGTGTAAACTTGAATCGAGATAAACCAACATAATTTCATATGTACCTTTAAAATGTTTCTAGTTCTCTGTGTGCTCGTACCTTACCTACTTGTACCTACTCATTTCTGAATGGTGCACCGTCAGTTGTTTTAATTAATTTTAGCGCGGTGGCGGAGTAAGTAAGCCACGCGCGTTTGTTTTGTTTTGACGAGACTTTGAATACGCAACGACCAATCGACGTAATGAGCGTTATGTCGCACTACAAAATTGCATTTCAAACGAATAGTTCCCATTATCTTGTTTTTTTGTAAATATAACTGTTGAGTTAAAATTCTACGGTACCCGATACTTCAAATTAATTGCGCTAGCTGTTTAGTGCGTAACTACGAGTAAAAATTTTTTGCCGTTGTAAAGTTTTGTGAAAGATTTAATTAGGCGTAAATCTAAGCACGAATAACAGTGGCAGTATAACAAGTGATCCCACATTTTCATAATTTATATACTTGTTTTATTTTATAAAGAAGTTTCGTTTTAAAACTAACTATACTTCAAGCCATTCCTTAAATTGAAATCACTTAATTAATTTTTATTAATAATTATATTAACTAACTTAACTATTTGTTTAGGTATATTATTTATAATATGCCTAAACAAATAGTTCAATACTTTTATTATTTTTATAGTACTAAACGCCTTACTAGCGAACTTTAAATATGAGAAACAGAAAAATTTTATCTCCCCTTGCGGTGCGGGAATTGAACCCACGACCTTCACGTATCGCGCGTGCTGCTCTTACCAACTGAGCTAACCGCAAGTTATCGTTGGCGATGAAATTTTTCTGCTGTATCAACCGTTAGCCTTCCGGTGAGTGCCCTCTGCCGAATATGTTTAGAACTACATACTTATCGGCCCATGGTACATTCGTTGCAGAAATGTTTGAAAACCACGGAATCGAAGACACCTGGCATCTTAATCGATTTTATTATTTTTATAGTACTAAACGCCGTGCCGTAAAGGGGAGATAAAATTTTTCTGTTTCTAATATTTAAAGTTCGCTAGTACGGCGTTTAGTACTATAAAAATAATAAAATCGATTAAGATGCCAGGTGTCTTCGATTCCGTGGTTTTCAAACATTTCTGCAACGAATGTACCATGGGCCGATAAGTATGTAGTTCTAAACATATTCGGCAGAGGGCACTCACCGGAAGGCTAACGGTTGATACAGCAGAAAAATTTCATCGCTAACGATAACTTGCGGTTAGCTCAGTTGGTAAGAGCAGCACGCGCGATACGTGAAGGTCGTGGGTTCAATTCCCGCACCGCAAGGGGAGATAAAATTTTTCTGTTGCTAATATTTAATAGTTCAATACTTTCTTAAAGTTTAATACCAAAAAAGTTTTCTGCGAAGCAACGCGGTGCGCCATCTACCGTGCTAAATGCGTATTTTCTCATCGTAGACTGACGCAAAGATTTAAGGGTTTCATGCTTGTACGAGATAGGGGAAAAAACGCGCCTGCTAACATACTCTAGTACTCACAGAAAACAAGTTCTTTGCCATAAAACAAAAAGTGTTTTAACGAGCGATCGGCACACAGTGGGTAGTTAAAGCAACTCGCTTAAATTTATTTAAAAAGTAGGTTTTCGAAGTGAATCATTACACCGTTTAACTGTTAGCAAATACCAAGTGGAAAACCTTTATGACGAAATATTTTTTCCATTATACATCAGCGTAATGTTTCATTTATAATAAGTCTAATAGTAAGTAATGTTTACTTTTTTCTTTTTTCAGGATATGGGTTTACAATGCATTGACAAAGACATGATAAGCTGTAACAGTGACTCAAACGACGCCACCGCCTCTGACCCGACCAGCAAAAAAGAAGCGATGCTGCATTCGACACAAAGTCAATATTCACCCAACTCTACAGATGATGCCAAGTCGCATAAACACAACAGGAAAATTCCCAGACCATTACCACAGCTCATACCGTTGCACGCGTCAACACCTACTCAAAATAAAACGCCACCTGGAGAACCGCCATCAAAGAAGTTTAAAGAAACACCGATCACAGACTCAACCGATTCTGTTAAAGGAAATAAATTTGAAAATTTACCTGTAGATATAACACTGATACCGGTCAACAATACAAATACTAAAGAGATCGCAGGTCGGAAGAAAAATGAGTCATTTTTCGACAAACTCAAAGAAAGACTGCTTACTGAAACAGGCGAGGAAGGATCTCTCATTTGTAAAAATTGTGGTTTTGAAAGTAAATGCTTATCTGAACATTCCGTACATGAAAAAAATTGCCATTTTAACCGAACTTCAACCAACACACTGCTTCCGAGTTTGGGCTCCACACGTTGCCAAAATTGCAGACATCGATGTAAATCTAGTGCAGATTTACTTGTACACATGAAAACTTGTAGAAAGAGTGAGAAAATGGAGGGTGATGCGTCTATTGAAGTAAAAAGTCAAGATAGCAATGACGACTTGGTGGCGACTCAAGAACGAGAGGTAGAGCCACACCCAATGGAGAACGTCGTGTTTGTTTGGAATGATATTCATCATAATTCAAATAAATTCGACATACCGCTAGATATAAATATAAATGACGACTCCACGCTTCCAGAAACGAATAGGAGTTATGATTCTGAAATAGCGGAAGACAACGAAGGCATGAATTTATCACCAAGCCAAGCCATGGGGAAAAAAGTTTTTAAATGTCCACATTGTCCATTTTGGGCTTCTACTGCGTCCAGATTTCACGTACATATTGTGGGACATCTCAATAAAAAGCCTTTCAAATGTTCTCTTTGTAAATACAAGTCAAATTGGCGTTGGGATATTACCAAACATATCAAGTTGAAGTCAGCTCGAGACCCTGAGCATCTTGAAGCGAAAGTTCTAATGACTGATGAAACTGGCCGTAGAAATTACAGTAAATACAACAAATTCTTAGCCATGTCAGTGGTAAATGAAAATGGCGAGACTGTGTTTCATTATCTTGACCAGACTTCTTCAGGGAACCCTACTATAGAAGGAATAGATGCAATAAATGATTTAAATGATAATTTTAACCAATCCTTCGACATGCAGCCACTTAATTTACAAATGCACACAAATGATGTAAAAAGCGAACCATTTGATAATACAATTCCCGACCCGAAAAAAGTGAAAAAGACTTTGTGGAAATGCAGGAAATGCAATTACAGGTAATTTTTCTTAACATTATAATTTCTAAAATTAAAAAAAAAACTGTTGTTTAATTTTGAACTTTCAAGTTTACTTCTATTGAAAAGCTTACTTACATGATAATGGATTCTATTTTAGTACCTATGTAGGTAAAAACGTTTTTTGGTTTGGCTTTTATATTAACTAATAATAATACATACACACGAATTATTTCAGAGACCCTTCTAAGGAGGCCCTACTGGAGCACGTTCGTGAGCATGCCCGACCGGACGGTATCCAGGAAGACAACAAAATCAAGAAGCCAGAAAACATGCCCGACCCAGCGGACCTAGCCTACCGCTGCGGTCACTGTAATCAGCTCTCAAACTGGAAACATGTCATACAGGTGACATACATACTCCTATTAAATTGTTTTCACGTCATCATGACGAGCGCTTACTACGTACCTTTATTGGGTCAGTCAGCCGCGTCTGAGCTAATTTTTTGAATTTATTATAAAAACTAGCTGTTGCTTGCGACTTAGGCCACTTGTTAGCTGACGATAAAAAGTATTCTAAAAGTTATTCTAGTATCTCTTCTAAGTTTTTACTAAATTTCATCCCATCCATTCAGTAGTTTTTTCGTGAAAGAGCAACAAAGTCACCATCCATACTTTTTTCTAAACTTTCGCTTTGTAATAATAATAGTAGGATATTCTATCTCATAAAATTCCTCTACCTATGAGTGCTCTACAATGTTTTAGTGGAAAACAAAAGCGTGATTTTGCTTATAAGTAACATTTTAACAAATAACACATACATCCATACATACTTAAAAAATTTCGCGTTTATATTATTAGGATATTGCGACAAAAAACTATACAATAGAATAAAAGATTTAGTAGGTAAACCTTTCACAAAACTCTCTTAATCATCTTTTTTATATCGTGATTTTTAGTTATTTTGAAGATTTGGTCAATATCGAGCAGTTACTGTTTCATTTCATACAACGAAAATGGAGTTTTTTTTAGCTAAACTACAGTTTAACATTTCATGATATTTATTCATTAGAATAGTGTATACTATCGATAGGTGTTTAAAAAAAACAGAACTTGCAAAAATTATCGCTAAGTCCCCCATTTAGCATTTGCGACCCACTGTGTGGCGGCCCGATAGTATGGGATAAACTTAATGAATTTAATATTACAAACTTTAAATCAATTGTATATTATTCTTAATGGCCGCCACACTTTAGGAGCTACAATCATGTGTAATTCAATTGAATGATTGAAAAATAAAAAATAAATCTATTTTCTTTGAATTTACAGAGACACTGTCGTTTGAAGCACAATGGCGTGATAAAGGTGATAACGACAGTGAAACCAAAACCGGACCCAGGTTTGACCCTTAGCGAAATCAACACAGACACCTGTAACAAGTGCCCCTACAAAACAAACGACAAAAGGATGCTACTCGCTCATTTGCAACAACATCAACCTTCTCCTCTATCAATATTTAAATGCTTCTTTTGTCCATTCTTTGTTAAAGACGAGTTTGAGTTGATCCAACACCTAGTACTTCACGGTATAACTGAACCAGAAGAATATATCTCAAATGCAATGGGCCGCAAATCCCCACCACCTGAAACGGAAGTTACTATCACGCCCAGTACATCTACAAAGCGGCACAAATGTACGGAATGCCCATATGAAACCAACAGTAAATCACAGTACATGTACCATGAGCAGTTTCACCGCCTTCCGGCCGATACGCCATACAAATGCCCTGAATGTAATTACAGCGTATCCAAAAGACATTTGCTGCATCAACACTTACGGGTTCATGGCATCGTTACCAAAAAAATAGATGCTGAATTCGAACCGAAATTTGAAGCAAAAGTAGAAATAAATCTGGATGAAATCCCATACGTTTGGGTTTCAGCTAAGAATGAATTTCATAAAATGTATAAATGCCGCTACTGTTCATACGTTAACTCGCAAAAATGTAAAATTCCTAATCATGAAAAAATCCATTGTATTGTTTTTGAAAACAGTGGAATAACAGTTTACAAGTGCTTGGACTGTAAATTTACGTGTGACACCGCTTTACGGCTCGCGGAACACTCAAGAACACATGGCGAGATATATGGCCGTATTTACTGTCCCGTTGATGCAGACATTCCCGACGATGAGCAAATTGCTAAGTTGCGCAGAGTCATAGAAGCTGAAAAAACAACCAACGAGGGAATTTTGAAAGAAGATAGTTCTGGAAGTGAAAGTAAAGAATCTCAGATATTGTATTTCTGTCAAAAATGTCCAGCCAGATTTTTCAATGGTGAAGAACTTAAAATACACGATAAATTCCATGATTTGTCATTTCCTCACAAATGTAAAAATTGTGAATATTCTGCCCCTGAAGAAGCTGATCTAAACAACCACGTCGTAGTCCATACAGATGAGTACCATACAAAAACAAAAATGCTGAAGTTCATCAATAGCTTAAATGCTGCACATCAGCAACCTGCTTTAGAACAAGTACACTGTCCAGAGACTTCAGATATTATATGGATTGTTTCAAATCCAGGTAAAAATTTTGATAAACCAATCCAAAGGAAATCTAACGACTCTAAACACGTACCAAAACAATATCTTTGCAAAGAATGTCCAGCGAAATTCTTCAAGAGTTCAGCTTTAACCTATCATATGGGATTACACGGAGGCGATGGTGACCACAAATGCAAAAAATGCAGCTATGCTGTTAAGAATGTAGGAAATTTAGCAAAACACGAATTATTGCACGAGAACGAAGGAAAAACTTCGACTTGTGACTACGAATCTGGCGAAGACGCGGATTATAAGAATATTCCCTTATCTGGCACGGATTTATTTCAAAGAAAGACAGAGGCCCAAAAGAGAGTATTAAATGATAAAGACAAATTAGTCAAACCTAATGATCATTTCCCACCGGTTTTGCAAGCGGACCCACAATTTGGTTTTTTAATGCATGGAAATCCGGAGTTTATATACCCGACTTACTTGAAAAACGGTCGCCAAAAGGAAAAACGTTATAAGTGTCATAAATGTCCCTCAGCTTTTGAAAAACGTGAGCAATACAAAATACATCTATCTTTACACGGTTCTAAACAGAGGTACAAATGTGAGCTTTGTGATTATTCTGTGAAGTATTATGCCAACTATGTGCAACATATGAGAAAGCATCAAATGAACGACGAAGCTCAAGCAGAAAGAAAGAAAAGTAATCATGGTCTTTCAGCAACTGAAGTCATAGAACACATACAACCAGAAGATAATGAAAATATTAAGTTGGCAATGAAGACAATGCCCAAAGCTGTCCCAAAGAGTGATTTTCAGCAGTTTTCAATTAGCGATCAACAAACTCTTAGATTATTGCAGCGTAGACGTTCAATTAATAACAGTGGCAAGGAACATTCTTCTTGCACTGAAATTTCGCCAACAAAGGATCGCAAGTTGTATTTTTGTTTACTATGTCCGTATACAAACCAGCGCCAAGATGCGTTATTTAATCATTTCAGAAGACACGATGAGAATGATGTTCTTAATTTAGGACATCACAAATGTTCTTTTTGCAACCTAGTCGTGGTACAGTCACATTTCTTAAGAGATCATTTGAAAACACATTTCAATTACCAAAAGAATGTGACACCTGAATGCTTTGTAGCTAACGACGACGTCAGCTTCACTATAACTAAAGTAGATGAAGATATTGCATCTACTGATCTCAAATTAGATATTCAAAGCAAGCTAATGAAGTGTAATGATGAAAAAGTGTTTGTAAAAATACAGACAGGCGAACTCACAGCCGAATGAATAAGTCATAGTTTTAGGTAGGCAATGTAAGTAAATTCGTCAAAAGTATAATTATATATTATACGCATAGACACGATTATGTACCTAAAGTTTAATACAAAACCGGACTTTAGTATAAGCCAACAGAAAAAGTTGATATTCACCAAAGTGCAGCTTGCCATATTAGATTATAGCAGTCCAGGCCATTTTGGGTAGCATAATAACAAAGGGCTAAAATAGAAATTAAGAGCAAAAACGGCAGAAGTAAGCTGAATTGAGGAGTTTAGAGCAGATGGATTTTGAATGTAAAATTTTGTACAACAGTATTGTTTAAATCCACTGTTCCATTTCCCATTCATGCTGCAGTGTGATAGTTATTATTCCAAACTAGTCTAAATTTATTTTAGAAAAGGACTTTGTAAATTTTTCGTGTGTTACCAATATAAACCAATTGTAGCCTTAAAATAATAGAAAGTACTGAATTCGTAAAACATTTACTTCTAATCCATAACTTCATTGAAAAAATCCAGTTAAGATAAGTGATATTTCTATTATAAATTCATATTATTTTACTATTGATTAAAATAATACTCAACAAGGATGTTGAGTACTTATTGAGGTACAACATGATGATTAGCGTAACAAATATAGAAAAAGTAATTAATTAGATAACTAAACCAACAAACCATCAGACAATAAACATAGACACTGGTGATTCTGATTTATAACAATTCTGTTACTTATTCTATATTACAAATGATAATAAAACTGTAATATACAAATGATGTTAATGTATTTTCAAATAGTATGTAATTTTTACTTAGCAATACTTAGTCACGTCCAAGTGTAATAGTTTAGTCTAAGTGAAGAGAAATATTGTTTCCAAAATTGTTCAACATGAGAAGGCATTTTACATTTAAAATGTAATTGATATCTTCTCATTGTAAAAGTATTTAAATTAGTTTGTGGAATTCAAAATGTTTTCCTGAGATCAGGTATTTTGTGCCAGAGTGCAAATTTTATAATGGTTTACGTAGTCCTTAAGGACACATTCCCATTGTTGTTAAAATTTACTGAAAAATACATAATAGTTTACTCAGTAATAAAAAGTTGTTTCAATACAATACTTACTCGTATTATACCCTAATTAGCCCTAAAAGCAGGTAATTTAGTTTCTACAAATGAAACTTAAAATTTACTTAAAGCAGATTAATTTATTATGTAAAACTAAGGTACCCTTATCTACTTAACATCATTCCACATCCAGTTAGTAGTAAGGTCAATGCAGTAACAGCAAAACAAATATCATAATTCATAGTAAAAGGTATTACAATTACTTGATACAAGTTGTATCATTATAATAATGATAGACACACTATGTTATACTAAGGTTGTAGTAAAAGCAGTCTTAACAGAACTTCCAGCGATTACCACATTCATTGCAAAGGACAAAAGTGGTCATAGGTTCATCAGAACTTCTTGTTTGGAGCTGGTTATATGTGCAGTTCTTCTTTTTGCACTTCCCACATTTGAGCATTTCAGTTTTGGTACCCTGTACAGTGGCCAGCTGTGCATCATCTATAGCTTCCTTAATAAACTTCTCACGGAGCTTTTTCATTTCATCACTTGCCATCTCCTCCGGAGTCATTTTTGCAAGTCGAGATGCCGAAATAACTCCATTGAGATAATTTGTCCTTAGAGTTGGATTTTTAGGATCCTTTAGATTAGCGACACGAGATCGTACCCTGTTTCTATATCTCATGTCAGTGTTTTTAAACTCCATGTAAATGCACTCTTCCAATTCTTCAGCCAGTTCTTCAGGAGAAGCACAAGCATTCGGATTTTCACCATCAACTTTCATGGCTTGTGTTAGAAGTTCACGGCATTTGAGTCTCACTGCATCAGTAGTATTTGATTGTGGTGGAAATGAAGCTGGTAACTTTTTGTCTTTTTCTTTGTCATCTTTTTTTTCCTTGTCTTTGCCATCTTTTTTGGATTTGGAAGAGCTTCCATTATCCTTGGATGGAGTAGTTGGGGTTGATAGAAACTTCTTCCAGTTTTTAATCAGTGTTTTGCATAGAGATATTACTTCCTCATCCTTGCTTGATTTGCGGATGGCGTTTACTGTCATACCTATTCTTGTTTTGGTCAGGACATCCAAATTTATTGCCATAGTTTGAAGATTCTTCAAAAGCTCAAGAGCCTCTTCCTGACCCTAAAACATTAAAGCAATTAGTTTTTAGAGTAAGATCACGTTTATTGAAGTTGTTGGCAAGTGGTACGCTTTATTTTCATTTTGGTGGATTGTTGACATCGCGTCGCGTGCACATTGGTTGAAATTACTAAAAAATTTAACAGAATCAAGGCAACAACTGTTTAAATTAATAATAAAGTACCATTAACAAGATTTTGGCAGTATTTTATTAAAAATATACTGTGTTTGCTGACAAACTGTAAATAAAAGCTTGGCGGAAGACGATCTAGTCGATTTTCATCAATATAAATTACCAAAACGTACCGTGCCGTCATCTGATATCATTTTGGTCAATTTCTTTTGTATTTTCATAACATCTTCTTCTACACTCATGATTGTAGTTTATGATACAATTCTACGAGTTCCCGCTTAAAATCAGTAAATAAAGTAGGAAAAATCAGAAAATCGACCACCACACCGAATTAAACATTGACCATAGACAGACAAACATTGTGGTGTTGTTTATGGTTCTTTTTTATTTCGATAGCATTAGGCAAAGTAAACTGAAAGTATACAGCCTAGATGTATTTAAATTTCTCGCGTGAGACGACAATATATTTAAACTGTCGGTTAGCTGTGATATATACCTTTTTTAACCCCCGACGCAAAAACGATGGGTTGTTATAAGTTTGACGTTTCTGTGTGTGTGTGTGTGTGTGTGTGTGTATGTGTGTGTATGTATGTGTGTGTATGTGTGTCTGTCTATGGCATCGTAGCTCCCGAACAAATGAACCGATTTTGATTCAGTTTTTTTTGTTTGAAAGGTGAATAAGCGGAGAGTGTTCTTAGCTATGTTGGATAAAAATCGATCCAAGATGGCCGCCGTCACAAAGATATGGATTGTTTGCTTTAACACAACTCCCACAATATTGGTATCATTTAAAAGGGCTTGAGTAGCAAAATACATTTATTGTGACAAATTTCAAATCCAAGATGGCCGCGGTCAGAAAATGACGAATAACCCATTTGTTTTTAGGCCCAACTGCCTCAATAGAGGTATCAAATGAAAGAGATTTAGTAGCAGAATACTGCACACTACGGCAAATTCAAATCCAATATGGCAGCCAAAATCCAAGATGGCAATCAAACCCACAACCTAAGGTAAGGTAGGTATAGACTAGAGCAAGGAGCCGCTCTATGAACTTTTCTAGTTTATCATCCATCATAAACCGAACGTCGAGCATGCTCTCCGTTTTGTTCATGGACTTAATTTAGATATGAACTTTTCTATATTGTCTCGGGTCTGGGTGTTGTGGTACCGTCGTTGTTTCTGATTTCTGTAACACAAGTGCTTTAGCTACTTACCACAGAATCAGAGCAATGTATGTGATGTTGTCCAATATTTATTTTATATTTATATTTATATATTAAGTCCATGGTTTTGTTAACCCCCGACGTAAAACGAAGGGGTGTTATAAGTTTGACGTGTCTGTGTGTGTGTGTCGCGGTCGGGGGACCGCTTTTTACCTTCAAAAATACTTACCTAAATCAAACACTCTCGCGTCGTGCGGCCGCCGCCGCGGTGCGTGGTGGTAAGTAAGCTATTACAATTATATTTGTTTATCAATGGGATTGAGGACTTCTTAATGTGGGCTTCTAACGTTAGGTTAATAAATTTGAGCGGTCCCCCGACGCGACAAAATTTAATCAAAAAATTCATAGGTACGGTCAACAGCAGGCCAAGATAACCATTTTCAGTTCAAAATTAGCGGTTATGCCTCCGACATAAGGTGGCACAAAGTTCCGAGTAGATAGTCTGACACGCTTTAGTTGGTACTTACCTAGTGTCAAAAGTTATTTTTTGCTTTCTAAAGGGTTTAGCATTTTTAACCTTTTGTCATAATAATTGGCTACTTGACAGTGTTAACAATAAAATATGAAAAGTGTTAGATATGTTAGCTTATTAGTTAAGTAATCATTTTACATTTTTACTTTTTAATTAAAAGCATAGTGAGTATTTTATTTTTGCAAAATAAATTTTTGTTTTTTTATCTGTGGAACAAAAGAACCGAAACGGAAACCACCATTGCAATTCGGAAATGACAGCTGTCGGCGAAAATTATTTATTTTAATGTGGCGGAACAATGATTAGTCTACCGATTTAATTGAATTATTGTGTCTCTAATCGTATAAAGAATTTATTGAAACATTTTTCGTTTATCTTAATTAAGTCGTTCCTATGCGTATCGGTTCATTGTTTAGGACGTTGACGTCATAATTGCAACAGTGACGCGACTAGGCGTTTTCGCGCGCTTTTTAAATGTGTTACACAAAATCTTATTTTTCTCTGGTTATTTAGATTACTTCCAGATAAATCGAATTGCTTGGGATATAAAATGAACGGGCGCACATTTTACAATACTTTTCCAAAAACTGTCAAGTAGTCAATTGCGTACTTTTTTGGGTCGGGGGTTTTATTAAAATTTTTAACCATAACCCTGCCCTACTACTCGTACTAGCATACGCAATATGGTAAATTTCTTGCACAAGACGACAACAGTTTCGATACCAATCGCTGAATATATAGCTGGGCACCGTTAGTCAAACAGTTAACTTCGTTAATCGTTAATCCGTTACTAAAAAGTTAGCTTCGTTAAACGTTAAAGCGTTACATTTCTGAAGAATTAACGCAAGTTAACGTTAATCGTTAATCCGTTAAAATATAATCAAAATGGATGGATGAATGGTCATGGATTCTCACCAGGACCTGGAATCCGATTTCATGTCGTCCATGATAGGGCTTTGATTACTGCGCTGCACAGTACACTTTTTCAATTTATCTTATATTACCTACATACTTTCTTATCTACACGCAAATGAACACTGACAGTAATTTAGGGAGCGTTCAAGTATTACGTAACGCAAATGGGGGTGGGGGGGGGGGGGGGGGAGGTTATGTAAAACGTTACGATGCGTTCCAATAAAAAATTAAGATATGAAACTCCCATTTGTAAACCCTTTTAGTTTCCCTCAATTGTGTTAGTGTTTATTTTTTTAAAGAAAGAGGAAGGGGGAGTACAGAAAATCGTTACGGTGCATTACAGAGGGGGAGGGGAGTCCAAAATTGCGTTACGTAATACTTCAACGCTTCCTTCTTAAAAACAAACACAGCACTCGTAATTCCAACTAAACACCAGCTCTACGTAATTAATGACATGTTGAAATCAAATTAACATTAAACATTTCGAAAAAAAACCCATGACGATAAAATTTCTTTGAAAAAGAATAAAAACCTCAAAAACTTAACCCAATTATTATGTAACGAAATATTATAATGGACGTAAAAATACTTCCTATAAATGAGTCGATATCTCGAAAAATCGGTAATAGATATACTTAAGTAACTAAACAATGAATATCGATGTTTACAGTTTTTCATAAGATGTCTGTTTCTCAAAGATATACTTAAATGTAGCGATAATAATTTTATTATAATACTTAACCGAGTAATATCCGACTAGGGGCTGGCTTTCCTATATGAAATTTCAGAAAAAAAATTGCATACTCATAAGTGTATTTTATGTCATCGTTAAACAACTACAATTCTTCAATAATTGTATTCACGGCACTAGAAAAACTTTAGCTGGGTTAATGGCAGCCCCCAATACTCTTGAGACTATAATATTTTTTGAAATCGGACAATTCGTTTTAATATTGTTGCCATATTATTTTGCGCACTAATATTGTAGCGCCCTCTGATGAGTTACAGACGTAATTTTTATTATTTGGAAACATGCACATACACATTTCTTAAAACAGAATTGTAATCGGACATTTCGTTTTGATTATATTGTAACATTTTTTTGCACTAATATTGTCACGCCCCTTAGTGAGTTACAGCCATGACACTTGTCTAAGAAAATGAACTCATAAAACACAAACCTGTTATTGAAAACCGCATTAAAATCGGACCATTTGTTTAGAAGATAGGTGGAGGTAACATTACTTTGCACAAAAATCTCACCCTAAACGCATATACCTGCTCCGTTCCGTCGTTTTTAAAAATGAATCTATTCGTAGCTTTCTCACTTGCACTCGCGGTGCCATGCGGTAGATAGTAGGCATTGGATTAACGATTAACGGACTTCAGGATTATTAACGGAAGTTAATGAGTCCGTTAACAGTTTTAAAGGTTAACTTAAAAGTTAATCCGTAACTCAAAATTACCATATTCTTATTTTCAGCCAATCAGCAATCGATTTCAATCAACGGTATAGAAACTTTTGTCGTCTCATGCGAGAAATTTGACGTATTGCGCATGCTAGGCCTGTATATAAACCTGATATAAACATCCAATAGGAGGAAATTTTTTTTTCATGAAAGTGCACACGCGTTAGAGCGCCAATTTAGTGGGTCAGTTGTTGATTGAAAATACAAGTGCGGTGCACTATTAGGTAATCAACAGTATTTTACTTTTGTCGTCTAATACGAGAAATTTGACGTAATTGCGCATGCGTAGGGCTGGTATCGCAGCAATAAACGAGATCCATATTATTTAATCTTGAAAGTCCAATAAATAACATACAATATTGTTTTTAATAAATTGAATAAGCGTTAATGATACATACATATTACTAATTATCACTACATAAATAAACAAAGTCGCTTCACACTGCCTATCCCTATAAATACCTTTGTGATTATACAACGGATTTGGATACGGTTTAAATAGAACAGGAAGGTTTATGTAATAAAAGGCGAAAACAATATTAGAACCTGCACCGCACCAGTGTGAAGCCGGGACGGGTCGATAATCTAGTACTAAAATCAGGAGTCTTTTAATAAATAATCTATATTTTTATATTAATAGATTAACAAACTACGCTTTAGCTATTAAACTTTAGGTATATTTTGGTTATTCTGAATACCTATCAGATATCGCTTAGAAGCATCTGTAGTCTAGGTGAGAGGTTAGCCAGTTAAGCACAGGGAGATTCTGCAGCCGGCGGCGCTGTGGAAGTAAAGGCTGAGCCGATTTCCCACAGCGCCGCCACTTAGGCGATGAGGGTCCAACCGGGGGATTTTAGTGGGTAGTCCGAGGAAGGTAGGCAGGTGGGAGTCGCACACACGCCGTCACCCTCCCTCGGAGTGGCGGTACGGTGAATGCACGGGGGAAAATGCTTAATGAAGCATTTCCCCCCGTAAAAAAAAAAGGGAGATTCTGCTGCTTTTACATGTTAACGGCGGCGAATGATGCGCGCAAGGCGAAGTTCCGCCGCCCACTTAGACATTCCATATGGAGACTTGTCTGCTACACGTGCAAGGCAATCATCACCGCAGCTGGCATTACATCGACTTCACGGCGAGGCGGTGTGGTAGTCCAGTCGGACCGGCCACTCCCGCTGCTATGAATGTAACGGGTTTTAAGCGGTTAAGAGAGTTTAAGCGGTCATTCCGGCGGTGGTGCTGTAGTAGTTTTGTTAATAAAACCTGTTTTATATAATCACAACACTGGCAAGATGATTGTTCTTTCTAGGTTTAAGTTTAAACTTTTATATTGTCTAATGTCTTTATAACACTCTATCATTCTCTTACGTATAAATCTGTCTCTGCTACCATTGCTGCTACCTTTATTATATTCTTTTACCTCAAGTTCCACTTGGTTTTTCATTCCAATATCCAACTAGTTTTACGCTGAGGGGGATACCCACGGCACCACCACTTAGGTGATGAGGCCCACCGACAGGTTTTCGTGGAAAGGTAGTCCACGCCCTTTTCAGGAAGGAGTCGGGGTAAGGTCTGCCTCCTGGGCGTCCTACACATGCCGCAGCTCCCCTTAGCTGCGGTAAGGCGCGCCAAAGCATTTTCTGTCGATAAAAAAAAAGTTCGATATAGGGAGGTCTAGCGAAATCCGGTACACCTATTGGCGCTGTATGACGTAGCGGCTAGTCTGGAAAAATGAACTTTGTGTGTCTATGTCGTCAAAATATCCGTCGATTTATTTGTTAATTATAACAAATCTTCAAATTGCAATTACACCTCCTTTTACACTTCTTTATTTGCAAATGACGCATGGGGATGATAAAGTAAGGGTGTTCTATGGCAATCCAATTATTTTAAGAATGATCCAGTACCTACCCACAAGCTGCTTGATTCTGGATGCTCGATCTTCATTGAATTTTATTAAAAAATCAACGCCTAATCACATCCTAAATTATATCTATAATCTATTCATACATTTATCTACTATATAAAAATAAGTCGGGTTTTTCTTCCTGACGCTATAACTCCAGAACGCACGAACCGATTTCCACGGTTTGGCATTCGTTGGAAAGGTCTCGGGCTCCGTGAGGTTTATAGCAAAGAAAATTCAGGAAAAATTTCAACAGAAAAGCGGGAAAATCCTCTAAGGCGAAACGAAGTTCGCGGGACCGCTAGTAGGTAAATAAAATTGGAGTGTCTGTAATATCGAAACAACCGCTTTTTACTACATGCATATTATTATGTCGCAGGCATTTTGAGTAAATCCGCCGTTTACAAACGGCGTCGTCAGTGTAAAAACGAATGCTGATTTGTAAAAATGCCGAAGACAATGTCATTATGTATAATGCCTCGGCAAATTGAAGTAGGTATAGCTTTATAAAGTATAAAAAAGCTAGGGTGACCATAGCATTTGGTTTGCAAAGGGCGGTATTATTAAAATTTGTAACACTAACGAACTGTCAATTTTATAGTGATAAAAGATATGGAATGTTTCAAATATATATGAAAAAATAAGAAAGGTAGGGCATACCGATTTATCGCTCGAACTGGAGCAGCCCGACCGGTGAAATACCTCCACCAGCCTCCACCTTACAGAAGACCGCAGCCAAATAACAATCACTTCTGTGTTGTTGTGTTTCTGTGTGTGAGTAAGGTTTCCAGAGCTTCTCTGGGGTGCTACATTAGTAGTAGGGGTCAAGCCTTCAAGGTAAGGGCGACAAGTCCAGTAACAGATTTATTATGCTGTACTTGTCACCCTTAAGTTAGGAACTCATTACCATTTAACATCAGGTGGGATGAAGTCAATCTTGAAGTGCAATATATAAAAAAAGAAATTCCTAGTGAATGACTCTCCCACTGTATTATTGTTTTTACTGAAAATAATATTATTACAAATGAGATATACGTGGCACTTCGCTGGCACGCTCCATGCGCTTACTTAGCTTGCGTTACACTTTAGTCACTAACGCACCGTCACCTCGCCGCGCAATACGCAGCTGGCTACCTGACACGCTCCACCCCTCGGGACTGAGGTAACGGACGCCAGGCTTACCCCACGCCTGGTATCTCCAGTCCCAGCAGCGGGTCTGCTTTGCGGCTCCGCTGCCTGCCGGGTCTGCGGACACCCGAGACTCTCACTCCAGCTCTCCCTTCGAGAGCCAGATGGAGTCCTGAGATCCACCGGCCACAGAGGATAGGGAGGCCAGCAAACGCAATACCGCATCCTCCTCTTCCTCCGTGGCCCCACCGCAACGCGATTCGATCCGGCGCGGCAGCGCGCCACTTCCGAGTCGCGGAGGACAGGAAGACCGGCAACGAAACACCGAGGTCCTCCTCTTCTTCCGCGATCCACCCTTGCGGACTTGCCGCAGAGAGCCACCTGCTCTCCGCGGCCCAGCTTGGGATCCGTCTTTGCTTCACCCTAACCTTTTTTTTTGTCGAGGGGGAAATGCCTACCGCACCGGTCACTCTTGGCGGGGAACAAAGAGTAGTGTGTCGGACTCGCACTGACTAAAACCCCCTCGGTGGGGCAGGGCAGTAGAATCCGCAAGGAATCCCGACTGCGCAGCGTTGTGGGGGAGTCGGGATTCTACACAGCGCCTACTGCCAAGCGGCCCACCTCGCCGCGCAAGTACGCAGCTGGAGCGTGTCAGACCACCTGACACGCCCCACCCCCTCGGGACCGAGGTAACGGACGCCAGGCTTACCCCACACCTGGCATCTCCGGTCCCAGCAGGAGGACAGGGAGGCCGGCAACGAAACACCGAGGAACTCCTCTTCCTCCGCGATCCACCTCTGCCCTTGCGGGCTTGCCGCAGAGAGCCGCCTGCTCTCCGCCGCCAACAGACGACGCCAGTTGTAGGTGAATGGTCACTCAAAATATCTGCGACACATATACGGTACAGACACCAAAATATCAGTTTTTAATATTTTGGTCTGTCTGTCTTTTTGGCTAATCTCTGAATTGGCTGGACCGATTTTGACCGGACTCCTATTGGTAGGTAGCTGATGTAATAAGGAGTAAGTTATACTTTTTATATTATAAAAAATAATTCAAAATCGTGTTGCCCACGTGAACAAAGACGCGGGCACAGATAGTTTACTATAAATTCACTAAGTCTGGTTCTGACACAATATTTTTCGACAGGATTTCATTGTGTAGGTACAGAACTAAATACCTACATTTCAATTGTTTTTAACTAGTGCAGTCACAAAACTTTTATTAGTTGAAAATGACTTAAATCGGCTAACAAATTTGTGGCAAAATATTATCTAATTGTGCAATGATAAGGTATCCATAATGAATTTGTTTATCAGACTATTGACCTTTCTTAACTATGTTTTGGAAATGCATCGTCTTATTAAGGCCGATAACTATTTAAAATAAACTTCTGAAACTTGTTTGAAACCGACGGATGGTACGCAGTGAATAAAAGCCCGAAGTATCGTCAAAAACGTTATATTAAAAAGCACACTAATTACATCGCGAGTTATGGAGAGACAACAACTGACACTTTGTGTCATCTAAACATAAAAACCATTAACAAACTAAAAATAGGTTTTATTAAATTATAAAAGTATTGAGCGCGTCGCTAACACTCCCCACCCTAGTGCTGTTTCAGCACTCAACTTCCAAGGAAATAGGAGCGACGCGTGCCGCAGACCGCCGCCAAATTCCAGAATTGGTTTTGACGTCAACCATCCTA
The DNA here is from genome assembly GCA_037074685.1 of Glyphodes pyloalis. Taxonomy (NCBI): domain Eukaryota; kingdom Metazoa; phylum Arthropoda; class Insecta; order Lepidoptera; family Crambidae; genus Glyphodes; species Glyphodes pyloalis. The sequence continues at coordinate 6,049,043 of JAYKKO010000025.1, forward strand.
ACTCTCCCGTCCTTACCTGGATAAATCTGTTGGATCACTCCTTAAGGCCACATGTTTCTGGGTAAGACAGGATCAACAACCAACACAAGATTTCCTACCTGCAGCGGCACCTGTTCTTTATTCCATTTCTTACGCGGCAGCATGTCTGGTAATATTTCTTTAACCCATCTGTTCCAGAACATATCCGCCAGCCGTTGAGCTTTACGCCACTGCTTCCTTAAAAACAAATCAGAGTCATTGAACTCTCCAACAGTAGGTAAAATTGAAGAACTGCCTAAAAGGAAATGGTTGGGAGTTAGAGATTCTATTGTCGAAGGGTCTACGGATACGTGTGACAAGGGGCGACTATTGAGCATATGTTCTACCTCGGCCAAAAATGTGATCAAAGTCTCCTCTTTGAGTACCCTTTGTGTAAGAACGACTTTAAGGGAACTCTTAACTGACCTAATAAGACGTTCCCATGCCCCACCCCAATGGGGACTAGCCGGAGGAATAAAATGCCAATTCACATTATTATTTACACCTTCTTGGATTAAGATATCTTTGTCCAAGCTCTTCATGGATTGCAAAAGTTCCTTTTCCGCACCTCGTAAGTTGGTTCCATTATCGGAATAAAGTTGGCGTGGCCAACCTCGTCGAGCTGCTAACACTAGCATACGCAATATGGTAAATTTCTTGCACAAGACGACAACAGTTTCGATACCAATCGCTGAATATATAGCTGGGCACCGTTAGTCAAACAGTTAACTTCGTTAATCGTTAATCCGTTACTAAAAAGTTAGCTTCGTTAAACGTTAAAGCGTTACATTTCTGAAGAATTAACGCAAGTTAACGTTAATCGTTAATCCGTTAAAATATAATCAAAATGGATGGATGAATGGTCATGGATTCTCACCAGGACCTGGAATCCGATTTCATGTCGTCCATGATAGGGCTTTGATTACTGCGCTGCACAGTACACTTTTTCAATTTATCTTATATTACCTACATACTTTCTTATCTACACGCAAATGAACACTGACAGTAATTTAGGGAGCGTTCAAGTATTACGTAACGCAAATGGGGGTGGGGGGGGGGGGGGGAGGTTATGTAAAACGTTACGATGCGTTCCAATAAAAAATTAAGATATGAAACTCCCATTTGTAAACCCTTTTAGTTTCCCTCAATTGTGTTAGTGTTTATTTTTTTAAAGAAAGAGGAAGGGGGAGTACAGAAAATCGTTACGGTGCATTACAGAGGGGGAGGGGAGTCCAAAATTGCGTTACGTAATACTTCAACGCTTCCTTCTTAAAAACAAACACAGCACTCGTAATTCCAACTAAACACCAGCTCTACGTAATTAATGACATGTTGAAATCAAATTAACATTAAACATTTCGAAAAAAAACCCATGACGATAAAATTTCTTTGAAAAAGAATAAAAAACTCAAAAACTTAACCCAATTATTATGTAACGAAATATTATAATGGACGTAAAAATACTTCCTATAAATGAGTCGATATCTCGAAAAATCGGTAATAGATATACTTAAGTAACTAAACAATGAATATCGATGTTTACAGTTTTTCATAAGATGTCTGTTTCTCAAAGATATACTTAAATGTAGCGATAATAATTTTATTATAATACTTAACCGAGTAATATCCGACTAGGGGCTGGCTTTCCTATATGAAATTTCAGAAAAAAAATTGCATACTCATAAGTGTATTTTATGTCATCGTTAAACAACTACAATTCTTCAATAATTGTATTCACGGCACTAGAAAAACTTTAGCTGGGTTAATGGCAGCCCCCAATACTCTTGAGACTATAATATTTTTTGAAATCGGACAATTCGTTTTAATATTGTTGCCATATTATTTTGCGCACTAATATTGTAGCGCCCTCTGATGAGTTACAGACGTAATTTTTATTATTTGGAAACATGCACATACACATTTCTTAAAACAGAATTGTAATCGGACATTTCGTTTTGATTATATTGTAACATTTTTTTGCACTAATATTGTCACGCCCCTTAGTGAGTTACAGCCATGACACTTGTCTAAGAAAATGAACTCATAAAACACAAACCTGTTATTGAAAACCGCATTAAAATCGGACCATTTGTTTAGAAGATAGGTGGAGGTAACATTACTTTGCACAAAAATCTCACCCTAAACGCATATACCTGCTCCGTTCCGTCGTTTTTAAAAATGAATCTATTCGTAGCTTTCTCACTTGCACTCGCGGTGCCATGCGGTAGATAGTAGGCATTGGATTAACGATTAACGGACTTCAGGATTATTAACGGAAGTTAATGAGTCCGTTAACAGTTTTAAAGGTTAACTTAAAAGTTAATCCGTAACTCAAAATTACCATATTCTTATTTTCAGCCAATCAGCAATCGATTTCAATCAACGGTATAGAAACTTTTGTCGTCTCATGCGAGAAATTTGACGTATTGCGCATGCTAGGCCTGTATATAAACCTGATATAAACATCCAATAGGAGGAAATTTTTTTTTCATGAAAGTGCACACGCGTTAGAGCGCCAATTTAGTGGGTCAGTTGTTGATTGAAAATACAAGTGCGGTGCACTATTAGGTAATCAACAGTATTTTACTTTTGTCGTCTAATACGAGAAATTTGACGTAATTGCGCATGCGTAGGGCTGGTATCGCAGCAATAAACGAGATCCATATTATTTAATCTTGAAAGTCCAATAAATAACATACAATATTGTTTTTAATAAATTGAATAAGCGTTAATGATACATACATATTACTAATTATCACTACATAAATAAACAAAGTCGCTTCACACTGCCTATCCCTATAAATACCTTTGTGATTATACAACGGATTTGGATACGGTTTAAATAGAACAGGAAGGTTTATGTAATAAAAGGCGAAAACAATATTAGAACCTGCACCGCACCAGTGTGAAGCCGGGACGGGTCGATAATCTAGTACTAAAATCAGGAGTCTTTTAATAAATAATCTATATTTTTATATTAATAGATTAACAAACTACGCTTTAGCTATTAAACTTTAGGTATATTTTGGTTATTCTGAATACCTATCAGATATCGCTTAGAAGCATCTGTAGTCTAGGTGAGAGGTTAGCCAGTTAAGCACAGGGAGATTCTGCAGCCGGCGGCGCTGTGGAAGTAAAGGCTGAGCCGATTTCCCACAGCGCCGCCACTTAGGCGATGAGGGTCCAACCGGGGGATTTTAGTGGGTAGTCCGAGGAAGGTAGGCAGGTGGGAGTCGCACACACGCCGTCACCCTCCCTCGGAGTGGCGGTACGGTGAATGCACGGGGGAAAATGCTTAATGAAGCATTTCCCCCCGTAAAAAAAAAAGGGAGATTCTGCTGCTTTTACATGTTAACGGCGGCGAATGATGCGCGCAAGGCGAAGTTCCGCCGCCCACTTAGACATTCCATATGGAGACTTGTCTGCTACACGTGCAAGGCAATCATCACCGCAGCTGGCATTACATCGACTTCACGGCGAGGCGGTGTGGTAGTCCAGTCGGACCGGCCACTCCCGCTGCTATGAATGTAACGGGTTTTAAGCGGTTAAGAGAGTTTAAGCGGTCATTCCGGCGGTGGTGCTGTAGTAGTTTTGTTAATAAAACCTGTTTTATATAATCACAACACTGGCAAGATGATTGTTCTTTCTAGGTTTAAGTTTAAACTTTTATATTGTCTAATGTCTTTATAACACTCTATCATTCTCTTACGTATAAATCTGTCTCTGCTACCATTGCTGCTACCTTTATTATATTCTTTTACCTCAAGTTCCACTTGGTTTTTCATTCCAATATCCAACTAGTTTTACGCTGAGGGGGATACCCACGGCACCACCACTTAGGTGATGAGGCCCACCGACAGGTTTTCGTGGAAAGGTAGTCCACGCCCTTTTCAGGAAGGAGTCGGGGTAAGGTCTGCCTCCTGGGCGTCCTACACATGCCGCAGCTCCCCTTAGCTGCGGTAAGGCGCGCCAAAGCATTTTCTGTCGATAAAAAAAAAGTTCGATATAGGGAGGTCTAGCGAAATCCGGTACACCTATTGGCGCTGTATGACGTAGCGGCTAGTCTGGAAAAATGAACTTTGTGTGTCTATGTCGTCAAAATATCCGTCGATTTATTTGTTAATTATAACAAATCTTCAAATTGCAATTACACCTCCTTTTACACTTCTTTATTTGCAAATGACGCATGGGGATGATAAAGTAAGGGTGTTCTATGGCAATCCAATTATTTTAAGAATGATCCAGTACCTACCCACAAGCTGCTTGATTCTGGATGCTCGATCTTCATTGAATTTTATTAAAAAATCAACGCCTAATCACATCCTAAATTATATCTATAATCTATTCATACATTTATCTACTATATAAAAATAAGTCGGGTTTTTCTTCCTGACGCTATAACTCCAGAACGCACGAACCGATTTCCACGGTTTGGCATTCGTTGGAAAGGTCTCGGGCTCCGTGAGGTTTATAGCAAAGAAAATTCAGGAAAAATTTCAACAGAAAAGCGGGAAAATCCTCTAAGGCGAAACGAAGTTCGCGGGACCGCTAGTAGGTAAATAAAATTGGAGTGTCTGTAATATCGAAACAACCGCTTTTTACTACATGCATATTATTATGTCGCAGGCATTTTGAGTAAATCCGCCGTTTACAAACGGCGTCGTCAGTGTAAAAACGAATGCTGATTTGTAAAAATGCCGAAGACAATGTCATTATGTATAATGCCTCGGCAAATTGAAGTAGGTATAGCTTTATAAAGTATAAAAAAGCTAGGGTGACCATAGCATTTGGTTTGCAAAGGGCGGTATTATTAAAATTTGTAACACTAACGAACTGTCAATTTTATAGTGATAAAAGATATGGAATGTTTCAAATATATATGAAAAAATAAGAAAGGTAGGGCATACCGATTTATCGCTCGAACTGGAGCAGCCCGACCGGTGAAATACCTCCACCAGCCTCCACCTTACAGAAGACCGCAGCCAAATAACAATCACTTCTGTGTTGTTGTGTTTCTGTGTGTGAGTAAGGTTTCCAGAGCTTCTCTGGGGTGCTACATTAGTAGTAGGGGTCAAGCCTTCAAGGTAAGGGCGACAAGTCCAGTAACAGATTTATTATGCTGTACTTGTCACCCTTAAGTTAGGAACTCATTACCATTTAACATCAGGTGGGATGAAGTCAATCTTGAAGTGCAATATATAAAAAAAGAAATTCCTAGTGAATGACTCTCCCACTGTATTATTGTTTTTACTGAAAATAATATTATTACAAATGAGATATACGTGGCACTTCGCTGGCACGCTCCATGCGCTTACTTAGCTTGCGTTACACTTTAGTCACTAACGCACCGTCACCTCGCCGCGCAATACGCAGCTGGCTACCTGACACGCTCCACCCCTCGGGACTGAGGTAACGGACGCCAGGCTTACCCCACGCCTGGTATCTCCAGTCCCAGCAGCGGGTCTGCTTTGCGGCTCCGCTGCCTGCCGGGTCTGCGGACACCCGAGACTCTCACTCCAGCTCTCCCTTCGAGAGCCAGATGGAGTCCTGAGATCCACCGGCCACAGAGGATAGGGAGGCCAGCAAACGCAATACCGCATCCTCCTCTTCCTCCGTGGCCCCACCGCAACGCGATTCGATCCGGCGCGGCAGCGCGCCACTTCCGAGTCGCGGAGGACAGGAAGACCGGCAACGAAACACCGAGGTCCTCCTCTTCTTCCGCGATCCACCCTTGCGGACTTGCCGCAGAGAGCCACCTGCTCTCCGCGGCCCAGCTTGGGATCCGTCTTTGCTTCACCCTAACCTTTTTTTTTGTCGAGGGGGAAATGCCTACCGCACCGGTCACTCTTGGCGGGGAACAAAGAGTAGTGTGTCGGACTCGCACTGACTAAAACCCCCTCGGTGGGGCAGGGCAGTAGAATCCGCAAGGAATCCCGACTGCGCAGCGTTGTGGGGGAGTCGGGATTCTACACAGCGCCTACTGCCAAGCGGCCCACCTCGCCGCGCAAGTACGCAGCTGGAGCGTGTCAGACCACCTGACACGCCCCACCCCCTCGGGACCGAGGTAACGGACGCCAGGCTTACCCCACACCTGGCATCTCCGGTCCCAGCAGGAGGACAGGGAGGCCGGCAACGAAACACCGAGGAACTCCTCTTCCTCCGCGATCCACCTCTGCCCTTGCGGGCTTGCCGCAGAGAGCCGCCTGCTCTCCGCCGCCAACAGACGACGCCAGTTGTAGGTGAATGGTCACTCAAAATATCTGCGACACATATACGGTACAGACACCAAAATATCAGTTTTTAATATTTTGGTCTGTCTGTCTTTTTGGCTAATCTCTGAATTGGCTGGACCGATTTTGACCGGACTCCTATTGGTAGGTAGCTGATGTAATAAGGAGTAAGTTATACTTTTTATATTATAAAAAATAATTCAAAATCGTGTTGCCCACGTGAACAAAGACGCGGGCACAGATAGTTTACTATAAATTCACTAAGTCTGGTTCTGACACAATATTTTTCGACAGGATTTCATTGTGTAGGTACAGAACTAAATACCTACATTTCAATTGTTTTTAACTAGTGCAGTCACAAAACTTTTATTAGTTGAAAATGACTTAAATCGGCTAACAAATTTGTGGCAAAATATTATCTAATTGTGCAATGATAAGGTATCCATAATGAATTTGTTTATCAGACTATTGACCTTTCTTAACTATGTTTTGGAAATGCATCGTCTTATTAAGGCCGATAACTATTTAAAATAAACTTCTGAAACTTGTTTGAAACCGACGGATGGTACGCAGTGAATAAAAGCCCGAAGTATCGTCAAAAACGTTATATTAAAAAGCACACTAATTACATCGCGAGTTATGGAGAGACAACAACTGACACTTTGTGTCATCTAAACATAAAAACCATTAACAAACTAAAAATAGGTTTTATTAAATTATAAAAGTATTGAGCGCGTCGCTAACACTCCCCACCCTAGTGCTGTTTCAGCACTCAACTTCCAAGGAAATAGGAGCGACGCGTGCCGCAGACCGCCGCCAAATTCCAGAATTGGTTTTGACGTCAACCATCCTAACTCTCCCGTCCTTACCTGGATAAATCTGTTGGATCACTCCTTAAGGCCACATGTTTCTGGGTAAGACAGGATCAACAACCAACACAAGATTTCCTACCTGCAGCGGCACCTGTTCTTTATTCCATTTCTTACGCGGCAGCATGTCTGGTAATATTTCTTTAACCCATCTGTTCCAGAACATATCCGCCAGCCGTTGAGCTTTACGCCACTGCTTCCTTAAAAACAAATCAGAGTCATTGAACTCTCCAACAGTAGGTAAAATTGAAGAACTGCCTAAAAGGAAATGGTTGGGAGTTAGAGATTCTATTGTCGAAGGGTCTACGGATACGTGTGACAAGGGGCGACTATTGAGCATATGTTCTACCTCGGCCAAAAATGTGATCAAAGTCTCCTCTTTGAGTACCCTTTGTGTAAGAACGACTTTAAGGGAACTCTTAACTGACCTAATAAGACGTTCCCATGCCCCACCCCAATGGGGACTAGCCGGAGGAATAAAATGCCAATTCACATTATTATTTACACCTTCTTGGATTAAGATATCTTTGTCCAAGCTCTTCATGGATTGCAAAAGTTCCTTTTCCGCACCTCGTAAGTTGGTTCCATTATCGGAATAAAGTTGGCGTGGCCAACCTCGTCGAGCTGCCATTCTACGTAAGGCCATTATAAGAGCGTCTGTAGTAAGGGAGTTTACTACTTCAATATGTACTGCTCGTACTGTCAAGCATGTAAACAAACGCAGTACCTTTTCTCTCGGCGCCTGCCTACTGCAACTTCAATCGGGCCAAACAAATCTAACCCACAGTGCGTGAATGGACGCTGGTGGTGAGCTACGCGGGCGCCAGGTAAGTCTCCCATTCGTGGAACTTGCGGCTGACACTTCCTTATTCTGCACAGCATACACTGGGACACAACAGACTTCACGGTAGGTCTCAACCTAATAAGCCAATACTTCTGCCTCAGTTGATTTACGACGGTTTCCTGATTTGCATGAGCAGCCTTCACGTGATAGTGTCGTACTATGAGTCGTGCGACTGGATGCCTTCCGTCCAAAATCACAGGTCTTTTGTCTCCAAATCAACGTCCAGTGCAGCATCAATGCGGCCTCCAACACGTAATATACCATATTCGTCCAAAAAAGGTGTAAGATTTGATAACTTACTGCCATGTGGTAAACACTTTCCTTTTTGAATTGCAGCTATTTCTTCAGCAAAATATTCTGCTTGCGCGTGTTTAAGTAACAACCGTTCTGATTGTTCCATAGTTTTACAGTCTATTTCCTTACTAAGCCCTCTGCAAGAATCAATAAATTTTAGAAACATTGCGGTAGATCGCAGTAAACGAAGCCATGACGAAAAACGTCGAGCCTCGGGGACCGGCAAAGAGGTGGATGTAGGCGGCACAGCAACAATCGTACAGGTGTTTATTATTTCCATATCTGGCTGACAAACATCAGTAGGCCAGCATTCGCGACTACTACGCAAGAAATTAGGACCTTTCATCCATTCATCATTGAATTTCCTCTCATCGAAATCTTCTCGAGTAGCAAAATCAGCAATATTTAGGTGTGTGGGGACGTATCTCCACTCGTCTGCCTTCGTAAGGTCATCAATTTCCCCAAGACGGTTCGCTTCAAACACTTTGTTAGACCGTGTGTTGTTCCTTACCCATTGCAAAACTGTAGACGAGTCACACCAGAAATATCTACGAACTGGCTTCAGTTTATGCTCCTGCATAATTGTATTTGCGAGCCTAGCAGCTAGCACTGCGGCCTGTAGCTCAGCGCGTGGCATTGTGAGCGCTTTAACAGGCATAACTCTACATTTACTAGTGATAAATGCAGTGTACGATTTACCATAATAATCCCAACGCCAATATCCTACTGCACACATGGCTTTAGCACTTGCATCACTAAATAAATGTAGTTCTAAATTATTATAATACTTGCGACCAGTCGCACAGGGGGCAGCCGTAGACTCTTTGTCGCGCATCGTAGCTGCAGCCTGTGGCGTAGTAGGCTCACTGGTCACAGTCGTCGTACAAGGAGCGCAGGAAAGGTCCGCGGACTGTGGCGTGTCCAAAGAGCATAACACATCGTAGCTCTCGTTCTCCCCCATAGAAGAATGTTCGCCGCTTTCGCTCACTCCCGCACCGTGTACATAGCACCTAGAAATTCGAACATTTTTAATAACTTCAAGTAGATCCAGCCACTTAAACTATTTATCGTAAATACCATCAGGTACTGGATCATCCCATCCAATGTTTAAGCGCCATGCGTCCTGTAACATTATACGACCCTGAATAGTAAAGGGTGATAAAAATCCGAGCACATCAAAAATAGACATTATGACGCGTAAAATTATTCGTTTTGTGGGCCTCTGTTTTCCCTTGATAATGTCATCAGAAATGCGTTTTAAACTTACATCAAAACCTAATTTATCCTCTTTAGGATACCATTTCATACCCAAAATGCGCTCACCATCGTACTGTTGTTCGATTTTAAAATTCACGGCTGCATCGCTGATAGTATCTTTTGGCAAACTATTCAGTACATTTTGACTATTACTAGACCAATTACGCATCTCAAAACCGCCCTCCTTGTGAATTTTCAAAACATTATTTACCATTTCGGTGGCCGAAGCTTCATCCTCGAAACTATCGATGTAGTCGTCTATGTAGTGAGAGTTTCGTATAGCGGCCACAGCGTCGGGCAGCGATGACTCGTACCGCTCTGGGTTCTTATTTTTAACAAACTGTGCAATAAAAGGTGAGCAGTTAGCGCCAAAGATAAGCGATGTCATTACGAACGTTTTAACCGACTCCGTCGTACTATTCCTCCATAAGAAGCGTAAGGCATGCTGATCCTCTGGGTGAATTTTTAGTCTTAAAAACATATCTTTAATGTCACCCGTCACAGCAAAGCTGTGTTCCCTAAACCGTAGCATGAAGCCAATAAGTCAGGACCTGAAAGTAAGTAAGTAATCATTCAAACACATACCTTGTACCTTCCCAGCAGCATCGAAAACCAACCTCAATTTTTTCTTATTTGGATTGTCAACTCCAAAATGTGGCAGGTACCAAGTTTTCGGCGTAGTTTGCGTCTCCGTCAGTTCCTGTGCAAAATCATTAGTTAACAAATGTTCAATTCGTTCAGCATATCTCTCAGAAAAACCTTTATCTTTAGCCATTTTACGTTCGATCCCCAACAACCTCTTAAAAGCTCCGTCATACGAATCAGGCATTTTACAATTCGCGTCCTTCCATGGTAAGCCCACGTACCACCGACCATCAGATTTAAGCTCAGTAGTCCTCTCCAGACAAGCAACAGCACGAACGTCATCTGCGTTCTGTCTTACCTTAGTAGAGACGCCGAGAGCGTCTATGGCAAACGGACGTTTCACTTGGTCGTGAAGACTTTTCAACGTAAGTTCCTCCTCCAAGAGGGTGTCCTGGTTATCTGTAACGCAAAAATTAACCTGCCTAGGAATAGAAGCGGACTGCGGCGCACGTACGTGTCCATGTATGCACCAACCCAAAGGTGTGAGTGTAGCGAACGGCTCAGATTGACTACCTGGTATAATTCGTAACGGACACAATAAATGGTAATTATCCTGGCCAATCAAAATTTCAGGTTTACTATTACATAAACGTATTTCATCTCTAATTTCACACAAGTTACTAAATTCATTCAATTTAACAGACGACAATTTTTGCACAGGTAAGTTAAGCTCAGTTACACTACGCGCTCTCATTGAGAAAACCTTATCGTCCATACCTGACAATTGGATGCTTGTCACAATTGCGTCACAAACCATTTCGCTGTCGCTCCAGGCGCTGCACACGCGCAAGGTCTCGCGGCGGCCGCTCAGACCCGCGCGATCTGTCAGCGAGCTCGCTATCATAGAGACAGTAGCCCCGTCATCGAGCAATGCAGACGCATTAAATACACCGTTAGGTCCGCGAATACGCACAGGCACTACTTTCAACAGCACTTGAGACTCATTAGCTGCGACATGCGTGACAGTTTCTGCCGAAGGTTGCTCAGACTCACTCTGCTGACTCTGCGGTTCCATGGCGCCATCATCTCGGTCGCGTCTGATACTATAGTGCAACAATCTATGATGCGCCGCTCCGCAGTTGTCCTTGTCACACACAGGTGCTGGGCAGGTATCTCGAGCATGACATGATACTAGACACTTGAAGCAAATTCCTTTGCGTTTGACATATTGCCACCTGACTCTACGAAGTGCCTTCTTAAACTGCTTGCAATCAGTAAGTAAGTGTTCACGACTAGTACGGCAAAAATCACACTTATTGTTAAGGTCAGAAGATGCATCTTGCAATAACACCGGTTGTACCTTGTTCTGATCGTAGTATCTATTTTGGTGTTTGTACGTATTCTCAGTTCGTACACCGTACACAGTACAATAAATATTCGCCGTAGTCGATACTTTGACAGCTTCAACGTGTAAAAAGTCAGACAATATCAGCAATCGCGACTTCTTGCTTTCAGTGATAATTGGGAAACTATAATCGGTCCATTTCGAGAGTAGTACGGTTGGTAGCTTAGACAGTATGATCGATACTATACTCATGCCTTCTAAACATTCCTCTCTTTTCACGGCTCGTACTGCTTCTATGAAGTTTCTTACTTTGCACGAAAACGTCACGATATCCTTTTGATATTCGTTTGACACAGTCGGTAATCGCTTAATATCTTGAAGTATGCGCGATACAATACCATCCGGGTTACCAAAACGTAGCTGTAGCGTAGATATAATAATGTCAGGAGACGTCGCACTAATAAGCATAGCTGACACTGTATCTTTAGCAGCTCCTCGGAGGCATTTCCTCAATCGCCATAGATTTTCTTTCGCGCTATAGCCACATACTTCAGTCGATTCATCATACGCTAATTTGAAATGTAGCCATTCCATCGGGTCTCCACTAAACTCAGGTAAATCCCGCGGCGTACTTAGGCGGCTAAGCAAATTAGCATTGTTCCTACTGTTAGCAACGGCGGTTGCCATATCCTTAATTGTGCTGGCTAGCATATGAACCGTTTCATCGGGGTTACCTCCACGTTGAGCGAACAGGGGCGGCGGTGACGACGGCAGCGCGGCCAGTTGTGGCGCGGCTGTGGCGGCCGCGGGCTGCTCGGAGGCTGCCGCGGGGGCAGCCCGTGGTGGCGCTTGTGCTCCATTTAGCCCGACATCGTTCATCTCTAAACTAGACTGTAGCCATGTGTCGACATTGTACTTACTCGCTTTTTCCAAATGTGGACTGTAAATTTCTTCGTCAAGTTCAGCGAGGTCGACTTCCAATTGTTTGTCTATAAGCTCCATACGAATTTTAGCTTTCTGTTCCGCTGCTTGCATCTCGAGTCGCTTCCTTCTTGCCTCAATAGAGGCGAGAGATGATTTGCAGGACATCACGCTTTGACATGTACTTCGGGGAGCGGGAGGCAGCTGGGGCGCGTGTGGTTCCGAGCAAATGCTTCTCGGCAAGGTTGTGTCGCAAGATACCATAATCGCGGCGTCCGATGAGGCACCCAATTCCTCAGCACGGCGGACGCCATTTTCTTCTGCACAACGTTCACCACGCGTTTTACTCCGCGTGCGTACCATTTTCACGCGTCCGGATCTACAAGATCCGGCTCGAAGACCACTTGAAACCGACGGATGGTACGCAGTGAATAAAAGCCCGAAGTATCGTCAAAAACGTTATATTAAAAAGCACACTAATTACATCGCGAGTTATGGAGAGACAACAACTGACACTTTGTGTCATCTAAACATAAAAACCATTAACAAACTAAAAATAGGTTTTATTAAATTATAAAAGTATTGAGCGCGTCGCTAACACTTGTTAAAACTACAGGTGTTTATTCACTCTATATTTACCGATATTTTCGCAAAATATTATGCCTTTATCAACTTTTTCATACTGTCCCACTCTCAATAGAAAATGCAAAAGTAACTTTTTTACGTTGAACGCATAAACCGCAGAAACATTTTTCTTATGAAATTTTGCATTGGTAAAACAAACTTCAAACTTCAGCTTTTTTTAAAAAAAGGTTATTTGGAGCAGATATGTAAATAGGTAGGTATACCTAGGGGAGGAAAAGATTATCCCAATAAAACGGGCAGAGAATTTAAGATTAAAATTACACGTATTAAAAAGTACAAAGGCGGACTTAATGCCTAGTTACATTAGCTGCTAGTCAGCTCCAAAGTTTTAAAACGAAAATATCGTGGCTTTAACGTTATCAAAGAAACGTATATAAATACTAGCTGTGGCCGCGACTTTTATGGGCGGTTTTATCCCTATCTCCCCTAATATTCGAAACAAAAAGTAGTAAATATTTTAATCCAAGTTTCGAGCTATATTTGTGCCAAATTTCATAGCTTTAACTTAAAAAAATATATTTTCCCATATAAACTTTCAAAGGTGGTCTTACCACGCCCCCCCCCCCCACCCCCACCCCCTTATTTTCTAACTAAAAGTAGCCTATGTCCGTTCAGTTTGAGTTTGAGTTTGAGGTTCCACGTATACCCTATAACAAATTTCATCAAAATCGAATAAGAGGTTTAAGCGGGAAAGCGTAACAGACAGACAGAGTTACTTTCGCATTTATAATATTAGTAAGGATTAATTTATCATCCATCATATTGTATACATTATTGCAGCGTACTATAAGTACTTACTTACACAATATCCTGTTAGTGCATTATTCATAAGATTGCACCACTTCATTCGCTGGTGTTAATCCCCTTTTGCATTTTCCTATGCCTACAGGAAAAATTTTGCGCTAATAAATCATAAACTTTAAGTATAAACTGACTAATCAATGCGGGTACATACCTTCATGGGGAGCAACAAACGATAATCTTAAACGCAATAGACAGCTATGCACACACAAACTAGATACATATTTGAACTAATTTTTCAATTATGCGTAAGTAATAGAGAAGTAAAAACTTTTATACCTAGTTATATATTTTAACTCTACAATATGAATATATTATTTATTAATTTTTTTTAACTTTATTGCACTTATATCAAAATTTATAAAAATCTTATGTAGATCTTGATTGATTGATGTTAGTAAAATTCTCTATCACTCAACCATTCAGCGTAAAATATCGTGCATGCACCTGATGTAATTTATGGTAGAAATTTAACAAGCCATACGTTTATAAATATTAAAAATAATAACCCGAAGATATTTTGTTATTGTCCATTAGTTTCTGTGAAATGCTTGAGTACCTAGCACATGTCACCCTAGTCAACGACAGGATGAGAGCATGAACCAACAGAGTTTTGGTGATGGCTGGTTGAAAATGCTTGAATACATAAAGTGCGCGTAAAACCCCACTAATGATACCACTAAAATTCCATTCATCATAATAGGAGGTAGGCACTTATAGATAGATAATTAAGTTTAGAGAGCTAAATCCAAATAGCTGGTATTTGTTGCGATTAATCTTGCGTCCCCACCAGTCACTGCAGACAGGAAGGTTATCATCCCATAAACATTATTTACTTGTCAAAATAAAAACACATGTCTCGCAACCCAGCTCTTCTACCGTAAAAAAATGTGAGATCCATGCAATACCAAGTCGGTTATTAATTAATTTAGTCCCTACCTGGAGAGCCGGTTCTAGAATTACTGGCGCCCTGGACGAATTTCGGCTAGCGCCTCTGTAAAAGCGTATACCTATACATCTATTTAGGGGAATATATCTGGGTACCTCAGGGTAGCTTTCTAGCGCCCGTTCAAGTCCGAGCGCCCTGGGCTGTTGCCCAACCGCGCGCCGCCCTAACGCCGGTCCTGCCTACCTGAAGCACTTTTGTCATTAGCTGTTACGTAATCAAACAAACAACATCGTAACAATATCAATTGTTAAAATTTGTAAGGTTTGAAAAAAATTTATTGATTCGGACATCGCATGAAAACAAAAATTTAACTCACAACTAACACATTTACTCGTATATATTAGATTGTATAGTGCGATTATCACATTGAATTTAATTATTCCTGACAGCTTCAGCAGTGTATCGAATTTCTGTATAAGATTTATAGGACAAATTTACGGCCAATAAAATTTTTCCAATCAATTTTAATTTCTATGTTTTGCTCGAACCTAATTGCTTAGCAAAAGAGGAAAAATTCGAAATACTTTGCAAAAATACAACTATACTAAGACAATAAATCTGTCATGAGTATAAAATGAGTAGGGATTTTTTTTCAGATGACGACTGCAGATAGGTTTTTTATCTTTACCGAACATTCGTGGGAGCGGTGAGCTCACACCCCCATTTTTTTTTCATAACAAGGGGAATTACAGTGCCTACCGTACCGTCACCCGAGGGAGGTAACGGCGTGTGTGGGACTCCCTGCCCTAAGAAGGGCTACCCAGTAAAATATTTATTGCAATACGTGGATTTTACCTCATTGTCATTAAGGTGATGCTATGGGAAACTCGGCTCAGCTATAACCTCCACAGCACCATCGGCATAAACTCACTCACACTCATGAGTTGAACACTATTCAAGTACCTACCTAATTATTGTTCTTGGAAGTAGATATACCCTGGGTTGCTGCTGCAAGGCATCAGGTTTATATCATTACAATGTTATTGTTAATGTTTCTTACCAATTAGACAATTTAGATAAACGTAATTTCATCATTGCATTAAATAGGTGAGTATTTTTTTCGATTACCGAAAGGTAAGGAAATGTTGGCGGGAGAAATCCCGCCAACATTTCGATAGGGGTCAAAACTATATGAAGGGGATATAAAGATCTTGATAAGAAAATGGTTTTCGAGGGTCGGTATCGTAGGTGTCCATGGGCTACGATAACCGCATGCCTAACATTAAATCATACAGGTCGATTTTTCGCACTCTTATTGAGAAAAAAAGGCAGGTATAGATATTGTACTCTACCTATTGACGTCCAATTAAGTATAGGTCCGCTAGTGTACCTATATTAATATGGGTTTTGCAGAACCACTATTCCAAATTTTGTATTTTAAAAATGTTACTTACCTATCAGTTGAATCACATTTTGTTTCTGTTTCACTAAAACATTCTACTCGTAGGTACATGCCTGACAACGCTAAATTCCTACTAATAGGTATTACAAACGCGAGAGTGTGTAAAATAAAAATGTATGGATGTCTGGATGTTTGGAGGTCTGTTTGATGTTTGTTACTCTTTCCCGAAAAAAATTCTAAATAAATTGGAAAGACATTTGGTAGAAAGATAGATGAGATACTTTTTATCCCGAAATAACGCAAACGACTTCGCAGCTCATGAAATTGTTGTCTCTTTAATTTTCCTAGTTAAAATCAGTATTTTCCTCGAAGTGTTTTTCCATTAGAATTACTATGCCTTATGTTTCTGAAATTAAAACATAAATTTATTTTATATTCTATTAAGTGACTAATGTCCATTGTAAATATGTATTGATATATTTACAATGGACATTGTCACTAAATAAAATTATACCAACCTATGAGTTGTTCTGCCCTTCCCAAGTGGTGGATTGATAGTGAAGTTACGTGTCTGTCCATATTTTGGTTGCCGAAGCTGAAAGCCGAATCAGTTTAAAACATGATGAAAAAGTTTAGGATACAATAATTGTTTGAATGATTTCGTGCGGCCTAGAACTAATCATTTGTAATGCAATGTACTCGATAGAATAGATGGTAAAAACTACGCTCATTAATTATAGCATAGAAATATAGGTACGTTTCATAAAATGTCTAAAGTTTTCTTTCAGATAATTATAAGATAGGAAAAGAAATTCCGCAACTCTTTTACAACAAAACAAACGTAAATAACTTTGTAATATGTAGGTATCTTGTTTTAGCTTAATGAACAAATGATATTTTATGTAAATTGAATTAGTCAAGAGTAGATGTTCTGTCCGAGTATTTTGTAATGATTCAAAAACCTCTCAGACTGCTTAGTTAGACTAATAACCACGTTCACTTTTCTACAGTCTCGACCAACTCTTTATTTGAAGCGTACGCAGTGCGCGTTTGTCCACAACGTGTTGTTGTGTCCACAACGCGATTTTACGTTACCAAGTAAATTAAATCAAAGTCGTATTCGGCCCGAACAATTGCGATCGAGGGCCGAAATATTATCTGAGCTCCGGCAGGCACTAGTGCTGGGATATAGTATAAAAGTTGAAGGTGAAGGGTGGATGTTTGTATTCGTTCAAGCACCGGCAGACGCGCGCTTGCATTCGACTTGTAAACAACCTGTATAAGGTAGGTAAACATTGCATACCTATACATTTTGATATTCCATGCATTCTTCTAATTTAATTTTACATATTTTGCTAGGTCAGAAAACATAGCTTTTCTAGGTGCGTTTTAGTTAAAACCTTAAATATTTTCCAATCTCGATTAATATTTTACTTCCTAGATTTTTGTTTTGATCTTTATTGTTATCTTGATAGTTACAAACTTTTTGATTATTTAAAAAATTTAAAGGATACATTTTATTCAATACCGACCGACATATTTTTTAAATATTAAAAATTACTTTAAAAATCATGTCGATAAATAATATTTATACTTTTGGTTTTTTAATATTACTACTTTTTATTGAGAAAAAAATAAAAAGTTCCAATAAAATACTAATCGTAAATATAAATGTTTCAAAAATAGTGTTATTATATTTATATATAATTTGCTAGCACATATCTAGGTAGGTACTTTTGTATGTGCCTTGACACAAGTAGACCTAGGTCAGAGATAAACCTAGGTCTTCCATAAATGCCAGGCGTAGATCACACTAGACACTAATTGGATATTATTACTGACTTGTTTCAGTGTTCATTCAATATTAAAATTTGCTATATTCAGGTAAATGATAATAGTAATACTTAAGAAATTGTCTATGCAAACAAAAAAGTCACTCTACCACCGCTTTCATCTGAAATAAGTGAAATTGATATATTTAAAATTAGACTTTATGGTTTGAGTTAATCTTAATTAAATCAATCAATCAATCCATTTATTTGCAGAATATAGTTACAAAGGATCTTATAATATAAAATTTCCAGCATATTCGAATCGTTTTTTACGTTGTGCAAATATTTAATCTAACAAGTTCTAAGTATAATGTATTTTTGAAATGTCAAAGTAAGATTAAACATTTATAAATATCAAGTCATATTAATATAAATTATTATATTATATTAAGTAACATGTCATTAAAACTATACCATTAAATATTTGGATCTACAAGATAATCATTAATATTATAATAACATTTATCTATTAGCATAGTCTTCAAATTTGTCTTAAATTTATGGAAAGTACAGCTTGTCATTGATTCTGGAAGTTTATTAAACAATTTTGGTGCCATTTCAGTAACATTTTTCTTCATCAGAGCAGTTTTGCCTGAATCAGAATGAAAAACATTAAAGTGTTTTTAATTTGTGGCAACAGTTGCATATTATTAATTCATTTTCGTATTCTTTTTTAAAATAAGGCTTAAAAACTTTTTTACTTGTGAGAAGGAACAAAATATTTCCCAATTTTTATACTAATACGATATATTTTGCATATTTAGATCGAAACCTATGTAACTTTTATTCGACCTCGATTGTAGAGGTTCAGTAGTTATCAAGGTGTGTCGGATTGTGCATTCGACTTCCGGTCAGGTCGACTTAGAAATTAATATAACTTCCTATACAGGCTACGGGCTGGGTGTTCCGACGACGATCAAAAAAATTTTCACTAGCTAACATAAAAAAAAAGAATAAACAGAGGTTAGTTTATGTAAGAAAATTACTTAAAGCTTAGTTCATAGTTAAATTTTTCACTATCTCTTATTTTTTAATGGTGTTCGTATATAATTTTTTATTTACAAGTTATTGATGCAAGAGTCAGTTGCCGAAAGCGTTTGCCGATCGTTGCGCCACCCAATGTGACATAGAACCAGTCGAGACGAGTAGCTTTACGAGAACTTTGGATCTGGAGAACAGAAAAGACCCTGACCTCCTTTGGATTGCTTTTATTTCGGCTTAGAGCGCGCCTTTTTATTCGGACATAACACCGGTTACTTGCAAAAACATAATGCACCAAACTGAAATAAAACCTTACTGCGATTAAGATAGTTTCGATGTACGGATGTAGGTATGTTTGTGACTCAATCACGCTAGAACGGAAACAAATCACCACCGCGGCGCTCTTTAGATGTCCATACTATTTTTTCAGTACATAATTACTATTCGATTACCGCTTTTGATCGTGCTAAGGGCACGAGTGTATTCAGGTAATGTATTTTTTGTTTCGAATAAAATTAAATACATTGGACAAGATCACATACTTACATTAATCAGATTCTATTCTATTTGCTAGATGTAGGTAATAGATTTTCCGTTGTGTGTCTACTCGTATTTAATTTAATAAAAATAAGACAAACGGGTTTATCGATGGCTTGATTAGATCCAAAAATTGGCTACTTGACAGTGTTAACTATAAAATATGAAAAGTGTTAGATACGTTAGCTTATTAGTTAAGTAATAATTTTACTTTTTTATTTTTTAATTAAAAGCATACTAAGTATTTTATTTTTGCAAAATACATTTTACTTTTTTTATCTGTGGAACAAAAGAACCGAAACGGAAACCACCATTGCAATTCGGAAATGACAGCTGTCGGCGAAAATTATTTATTTTAATGTGGCGAAACAATGATTATTTTACCGATTAAAATGAATTATTGTGTCTCTAATCGTATTAAGAATTTATTGAAACATTTTTCGTTTATCTAAATTAAGTCGTTCCTATGCGAATCGGTTCGTTGTCTAGGACGTTGACGTCATAATTTCAACAGTGACGAGACTTAGCGTTTTCGCGCGCTTTTTAAATGTGTTACACAAAATCTTATTTTTCTCTGGTTATTTACATTTTATCTAGATAAATCCAATTGCTTGGGATATAAAATGAACGGGCACACATTTTACAATACTTTTTCAAAAACTGTCAAGTAGCCAATTGTAAGATAAAGTTGTTTTTGAAAATCGGAACAAACAAGACTTTTAAATTCAATCATTACCTATCTTAAACTCAACGAAAGCAGGGAATTTTTCGGCGTACGTCCAATATCAAAATAAATAAAAATGATTTCTCAATACTCAATATTTTTATTGCATCTTTAGTGTTTACAAGGTGGTAACGTGGTGGGCTCGACACAATAATTAACAAGAATAAAATGTAGCTTTAGTTTCCAGGTAAAATAGCATTGTAGGTAAACTCTCGATTCTTATATAATTTATGGTCTATCTCGATTATTATAAGGTCTTATTGTCACGCTTCATTTATATCTAATTCTAAACAAACTTTATCACAATGAAATTATCACCCGACGACGTGATTTTTATACTTATCTATCAATTAATAAGTTAAATCACCAACACAGCCAACTTAGGGATTGTGATGAAAAATTATGTCGCAATGAGTAATTTACATAGTATGTAGAGCCGATGGCAAATTGAGCGTAAAGGTTCTTTTATGCTTTGTTTTTTTTTAACTGTAGAATTGTTTTCCAGCAGAAACAATGAAGATGTTCTCTTTCGCCGTTGTATTGGCGCTGGCAGCCTACACGGAGGCCTACTCGACTGGCGCGCCGGAGGGCTCTTGCGTAGACATGGTGCCCCGCCACCCTGTGCCACCACAGACTTCACCACCTCCCTACACTATTACCACCAGCACTAAGGTAAAAAGATACCGATCATAATTGCTTTTTTTTAAATTGCCAATTTTACTCTGCCAGTTAGATCATGAGCAGTTACCAGCTATCACGACACGAAGGTTCACATATAATTTTTATCATAATATTTTAAAAGACTGTTTAAAAATCGTGTAAAGTAGAACATTTCCCCAAATTACGTTTATTTACTTCATAGAAGATATACTTACCTACCTACTAAGTAAAATCTTGGCCAAAAATGTAGATAGGTAGGTACTGTTGTCACCACAAAAGTGTTCCGCGTTTGAAACGAACGAATGTAGGTAAGTAGATACTTATTTTTGTCAAAGTTCTAGGAATTAGTTAAACCATTATATAGGCACAATGTAACAAAAACGCCCCCTTGCTGTTCTGAGGTAATTGAACGATTTGATGATTAAGTGTTTTTCAACTCCGATAGCGAACGAATAAGATACTCTAATGAGGTAAGAATTGAGAATTTTGCGAAACTGCTGACTTTGCGGCCGACAAAATCGTGCGTAGCGTGCGTTTCCTGTAAAGTGGTGTTTCCCGACGTGCGGTAAATTTACCAAATTGAATAGTGTAGGTACAGATTAAATGAAATTATACAGGTGTAACTGTGGTGATTCAGTTCTTTTCAATGAGGCTTGAGACCGTTTCTGAATATTTAAGTACATCAGGGGCACGTGATAGATACCTACTGTAGACACCATCAACTAGAAAAGGATATTTTTTCTATATAATAAACAATATTATAAGAAAAATGACTCAGATTAAAGTTCGATTATTACGAACAAAAAGTATTACTCATTTCTTGTGGCAATTAACATTAGGAAAACACAATTGCATACTTAATGCGTAACTAAATACTTATTAAGTAGTTCACAAAGAATAAAAGGAAAAAAATCTCGTCAGATGTTTTGTAACTGTGCTCGAATGATCATTAACATAATTAATGAGTTTACATAGACATAGGCTTTTGTGTGTAGTAATTTTTTATTTGCATTTTATAACCAAATAGGTCTTCCGCAAACTACAAATAGCGACCACTGTAGGTATGTTACCGTAGGTATAAAACAAAGTCTAACATAATATTTAAAAAAAAAAAAAAGTAGGTACGATTAGCTAGGTGTTCTGAATTCACAAAACACTCTGGAGTCCATCTTTCACTTCTGTAAAAAGCTTCCACGCTGCTACTTGTTGCAGCGATACGCGCGTTTGACAGCATTTATCGCGATACCAGGGGTCAACTAGTACCTCTTTGTACGCGCATTTGTATCTATTGTATAAGAATAGCAACTGAATCTGTATCGCAATGGTGTCGTATTCCCATCACTGCTGTTAGTCGTAGTATGTCTATCTTTGCCTGTCCTATTATGCTTGATGAGTAATCTCTGCACCCCCAGGTCGTGAAAGCTGGCACTCCCATGGAAGTGGTGATCTCCGGCAAGGATGCATCAAACACCATCCGCGGTCTACTCCTGCAGGCGCGAAAAGGCGACACACCAGTAGGCAAATTCACTGTCGCGCCCAGCGATCCCTTTGCGCAGCTCCTCAACTGCGGCGCTCCTGGTGTGAGTATATAATTTCAAACCTTTCTACTTAATTTATCCCACGGAAGAGGTCTCTAGTGAAGACGTAACCTAGTACACATCTCAGTGAAGAAATTCACGGTCGTGCTTTAAGACACCTTCGTGTCGTTCCTAGCGTGGGTAAGGAATTAAAAGTTAACAAACAAATTTAGGTAACGTTTCAACACTAACCGAATGTTCCTACAGTCTGAATAAAATGACTGAAGCAACTCACTGATATAGGTGCACTACAGATTGTTTTTCTTGAACGGCCACTGCGCCATTCTACGGTAGATACGGTAGAGGACACGCTTATTCAAACCATGTCCCAAAAAAATACATGTCGGTTGCGAAAGAGGAGGTTCGATAAAACGCCATTTTTAAAACTGATTTATCAACTCACTCCACAAAATGAATTGTACTAAAATATTACACGCAAAATTTATCCCCGGGGTTCTAAACCGGGTTCAACCCCGGATAAAGTAAATGATATTTTGCCTAATTCAAATATATCTTAATCTGTGAGGTCCCGGGTACGATCGCAGTTGGGTCAATATGGAAAACGAACTTTTGTATGTTATCTCAATTCTAGGAGATGTGGAAGTACATTTGTTTCTAATTTTTTTAACTAAAACCCTTCGAATGTAAATAAAGCGACTGCAAACAACGAAATATAATTTATACAAGCTTAAAACGACTTCTTAATTCCTGAACTTTCGATTACATAATTTACAAAAAAGAAATCTTTCGTTTCGGGTTTTCCGAAATGTTTATCAACAACACGTACCTACTTACAAGTTGTTCTAATGAGCCTATTAAGGAACTTGAGGACAAGGCAATAGACTTAGCAACTGGTTATTACAGAATGTTAGTAGTGAGGTCACTAAATCCATGTCGTTTCCGCAACTGCATTGTCACCAAAACAAGGTTATAAAAATTGGGCACTGTAGACTAAGCCAAAGGCCTTCTACTTCACAATGACTACCTAAATATACACCTATTAAGGAAGCAAATTTTTTACATCTAACAAAGTCTTGGTGCTAGTAGAATTGCGATTATTTTATGTAGGTACAGTGAACAGCATGTCAAGTAAACCGTGAGGCACACAAATATTATTAATAAATATTTTAAGAAGTTTTTCTTCCAAAAACCGTAAGCCAAAGGATTTTTTTATATTTACCTTTACTAAATCTCAATATCTCTTTAAAAACTCTACTTTTGACAGCATGAGTATCTATTAATTCACTAATAGGTGCGTTTTGGTCACTCACTTAGCCGCACGTAGATGCGGCCACATAGAGCCGGCATTAGAACCCCATTTTCTATCTGTCTTTCTAGTATTATGTGTCTTAATTCAAGGGGTTTACGTTATCTCGTCTGGCCCCCAAACCGACACTCATTATTCTACCACTATAATTGGTCGCTATAAAAAAATAACTTTTCATGAAAAAGCTGGTCAACTATGCTTGAAAAATAAAAATAATCTTATTAATTTTGAAAATATTAAGTTGTACGGGGCGCTAGCATAAAAGTAATTAGTTTTTAATTACATAATATTCTGAATCCAAAATGAAAAAAAACTTTTGCCCTTCGTTGCCATTATTTTGCGATAAAAAGTATCCTATATTACGTTAATCTAGTATAGCATCTATATTAATACCAAATGTATGGAAATAGATTTGGAAGACCTAAATCGTTTTTGCATGAAGATCAACAAACAAACATTCAGACATCCAGGCACCCATACATTCATAAAAAAATTCACGTTTTTAATATAAGTAGGAAGTAGGATAGGATTACGTAGGTAAATATTAGCTTTTCAGCGACAATACCCCCTAAGTGTGACATACCAGTTAATGTAAATGTTTTGTGCAATTTATCATGTGTTTATAGCTGAGTAGCTGTGTTTGATCAGTTCTAAGGCCGCCAGTGCACCGTGCGCTGCGCGGCACAATCGGTTTCCTAACTCTGCATAAAGAGCCGACAGTTGCTTCACTCAGCAAGGCTACATTGGGTGCAAAAGGTCGCATCGAAAAGGCATGATTTATGATGGTGTCAAACATATGATGCTTCGCCACGTATTGTACTTAATTGTGCACGCGGTTTATAATTTTAACCATTATGAAGAAAAACTTGTATTATTCGATCCATACCGAGCTCGGTATCAGATATTTATATCTTTATCAGATACTAGTGGTCCCGGCGAACTTCGTTTCGCCTTAGAGGATTTTCCCGCGCATTCGACGAAAGACATTTTAAGACTCATTTTTCTACACCTTCGGTTACATTGTTCAAATTTTACCAAGAATCCCTAATTTTGTAGCCTATGTCAAATTGGAAGAATGTAGCATTCAATTGGTGAAAGAATTTTTTGAATCGACCCAGTACTTTTTGAGCCTATTCATTACAAACATACAAAAATAGGTACAAAGCTTTCCTCTTTATAATATTAGTGTAGATTTATACTTTATATTATACTTTGTCATATAATGTATAAGCGTGCATCTAAGGACGCGGTAAATTTAAAAAATATTTCGTCCAAATTATTACTTATACCTACTTATGCTTACTTTGATGCGGTTACTTCTGAACATGGGTGATTATAACGAATAGAAATTCAATCCTAACTGGGAAAGTTATATTATATTTAGAAATTCAAATAAATATTATTTCCTGTAATTCATTAAATTTTCAATACAGGTACCTATCAGGTAAAAAATGAATGGATAGGCGCAGCAATAACACCTATCTACCTACTTAATAAGGTAGGAGGTAATCTAAGCAAGATTACCCAACAATAAATTATCCAGTAGGCACTAAGTACAGATATTATTTTATCGAACTTGTTCAAAGCTAGACCCTTCACTTAATCATTAAGAGACTGCTTATTAGCCTCCACTAGCAACAAGTGCCACGAATGCAACTGCAAGTATAACTTTATCACGATGTTGCTGTCCTAACATAATGCCAGCTTACGTATTTCAATGACTTGTGTTATTAACTCAGTCGTGTAACCTTTTTCATTCATAAAATGAAAAAATAGAAGTTAGCGTGTGATTTTTTTAATTGGCAGGTAAATAAGAATTGCATATCTAAACCCACTACCTACTTAACATCAACGGCATCTATGAAAACTATGCATAGCCTTTACTTAGTGCATCTTACTTAAAATGAAGCCTTGACCTCCCACAACGATGACCTCTCACAATTTTAGAAAATCCATTATTTAATTGCAAAGATACTTCCCAGGACTACTGGTATTTCCCAGAATGTTAAAAAACGACATTAATAATGTGCCTTCAGCTTCAGGCATTTTCTACCATTTTGGATCGCTCTAACCCAGAGGCAGTCGCCGTTTTTCACCTAGTACAACCCTCTCCCAAACCCAAGATTTAATGACTATACCAAAAGTATCTACTTAGTTTAGCGATTCTATACGATCCATTCTGTCTGCAGGCCTTGACCAATTTGTGTGAGATAGGCTATTGAACTGTCACGTTTCATGTAACGTTTTGCATGTCTAAAGTTTGCGAATAGATGACCAAATGTGATGCGTATTAGGTACGTACATACATATGTAGTAGGCACCTATTATAATCTGCAGCTGCTTATTCAATTTATATTTTTCTTATTTAGCAATTTTAACAATTTCTGAAACATAAATAAATTATAAAAGTATTTTTTTTTATTATATATTATATATACGTAGTAGTAGGTAGGTAAACCTACAGAGTTTTTTTCTAGCATTCACAAAACTCTAAGGGGTTGAATGGTTTTTTACACCTATAGCCGCAAAATAATATTTGGACTCATCATAAAAAAAATAGCTGATTTACTAATTTGTAATATAAAAATTTTTTCATTAAAAAACTTGCAAAACATAATACAATCGTAGTTTTAAGAGAAGAGCCAAAAATAGCCCTAAATAAATGCGACGAAATGGTTATTCCCCTTTATATAAATATATATATTTTTATAATTTTTAATTTGTTATTACAGAACGCGGTTACGCATAAGAAGCATGACGAGAGTCTCGACAAGCAGACAGTCAAATTCACATGGACGCCACCAGCTGGATTCAGCGATGAAATCAAATTCAGGTTAAAAATTCTAATAGTACCTACTTCAATCACAAATTTTACTATTTAGGCTACCTATAACAATCCCCGGTTTATATTTACGTCTTTCAAAATATACCCCTCAAAACTGTATGGATCAACGCAAATTACCTACGGGACAAAAATATCGGGTTCCCAAAGTCCTGTTAATTTTGAGACAGTGATATTATATAACTGCGAACATTAGTAGCAGGGGTCAAGCCTTCAAAGTAAGGGCGACAAGTCCAGAAACAGCTTTATTATGCTGTACTTGTCGCCCTTATGCTAGGAGGACCTTATTACTATTACAAAATGAAAACTTGGAAGAACCCCAAACAAACAAACACCCAGGCGTTTTGATCAGAACTCCGCGATAGCTCAAGAGTGACGTATGTACATATTTATACGCGACAAAAAATCGCACATAAATTAAAGTCACTGGCAAGTCCTCGAAGAATTTTTTACTTTTCAGGGATTTTTCTAAAGACAACAACAAGACTTTCGTCTGTGCAGTATGTCTATTTTAACTAGTATTTAAATACGTACCTACTGTTAGTTTGCTTGTCACTTACATAATTAATATAATTGTAAATTATTATCTACCTAAAATATGCCAAGTTGATGCAAGGAGGACCTATTATCTACTTAGTGAACTTTAAGAGTTACACATAGAGATACTTTATCATGCGTAATTATTGTTTGTTTTATAAAATGTGAAGGCTCGGCTAAAGGTAGTACGAGAGGTTTTTCTCTCCGACCAATTTTAGTAACTTTAACTTCATCTTATCAGGCTTAATTGGTTTTAAACCGCGCACCAACCAACAGAAAAGCGGGAAAATCCTTTAAGGCGAAACGAAGTTCGCCGGGACCGCTAGTCTTCTATATAAATCATTCACTTAACCATTGTTAAATTTTCACATGATAAAGGTGGTCTCATCAGACCACCGTTTGATATTTTTGCAAAATCGCATTGGTAAACCTCGTTTTATGATCAGAAACAAGAACCGTTGTCTTCATGGTA
Organism: Glyphodes pyloalis; assembly: GCA_037074685.1. Lineage (NCBI taxonomy): Eukaryota > Metazoa > Arthropoda > Insecta > Lepidoptera > Crambidae > Glyphodes > Glyphodes pyloalis. The sequence goes on from JAYKKO010000025.1 coordinate 6,076,572, forward strand.
CTAATGGAATTGATCATCACCAATAGTTACATTGGTCAGAAAATATCTTGCATGAGGAAACAATTATTCACGCTTAAGGAAGTTGCATGAATATCTGATAACTGCGCGTAATTAAGGAACAATAATGTAATCTCCAATCTAAGGCCAATTGACAATCACAGATTGTGAAATTAACTGTTAATGTTTGTTATTAAATATAAAAAAAATATCATTGTCCTAGTATTGGTACCTAATATACCTATATAACAAAATTTTAAAACAGTGAGTATTGTTTGTTAAGTTTGTAGGGCCATTGAAGTTTCGTTATGTACATAGTTATAATAACTGGAAATACACAGATAAAATAATATCAGAACATCATAATTAAGCTTTCCATGTGGCACGTTTCTCTCATTGTATGTTCTTTAGATTCTCACCAGTTTATAAATCAATATCAAGCAAATCATCCAAACATGACCACTGGCATTTATATTATGTGATTAATTAAATAACCTGGTGTCTCAATTTGAGACCTTTTTACTATCTACTAATATATAATTACTACTAGACTATTGATAGAAAGCTGGACTACTATAATAATATAGCAACAACCCTTTCAAAACTTAAAAAAAATGTTATACGTTGTGCTCCAAGTACATTAAAACAAAATACGGGCACCTGGATACAAAACTCAATATCATGAAGAGAATGATTATTTCATTTTTCTTTTTTTTTTCAGAGCCACCATTGCTTACAACGGCGCTGTATTCTGGGTCGGCGTGGAATCCGCTCCCGTCAAAGTTACGCTCTAAACTAAAGTTTTCAATATTACCTTGATATTAACTTTATTAGATATTACGGATTATTTTTATTACGATACAAAGTATTATCTTGAATGTTTTATTATTTTGTAATAATTACAAAAAGTCAAATGTTTCAAAATCACAATTAGGTTCTAGTTTATCCATTATTGATTAGATTTACTAATAAAACGTTTTTAAAAGAATTTTTGTTTCTATTTTACTAAACCCAAAAATATATATTAAAAACGAATGGTCATTTTAACAAACATTTTATTTAAACATAGCACCTAGAAATTTGTCTTCGAGATCCGTTTACAAAATTTCAATTCTCAATAAATACATACATACAAGTCAGGAACTATCATCCACATTTGGATTTGTGTATTAAAATTACTTGAGCCACGCTCATTACATTAATAAATTTTATACACAATTAAAAATATGGAGAAGGCCCATTCAAAGACATGCATTGCAATTACATTGCGCAATTTAAAACTTAATAATAAAATCAAGTTCATGAATGTCACGTTTTTCAAGATATGCAATGATGATATTCATAAATTGTATTTGACAAGCAAGTCTTTCCATGGGCTTCTTTCAGAAGAGTAAAGCTGGCACCTATTCACGAAAAAGCAATTCCAGTACATATTATAATACGTTTTGCTACACCACATACAATTGATACATCCACATGCACAATTAATTCAAGTCTCAATTTCTAAACAGTTTCTACTTTATACAGAAACTAGCGGTCCGCTAAGCCGTATCCCCATATGTACACATTTTCCAATGTATCTTCGCTCATATCGGTCGCAGCATATGTTATATAGCCTAAAGTCTTCCTCGATAAATGAAAAGAAAGAAAGAAAAGACATTTATTGACCATTCAAACACGGATACATACAGAAGAAAATAATAATACAAAAATAGCAAAGGTTATAGTTACAGACTAAGTGAAAATGAAAATGGACTATCCAAAACAAAAATATTTTTTCGATTCGAAGCAGTAGTTCCTGAGATTCGCGAATTCAAACAAACAAACTCTTCTTTATAATATTAGTAAGTATAGATTTAAAAATGCCACTTAAGCAGATGTAAATTTTGATAAAGAAAATCGCTCAGTGATTCATTCACGAAGTACAACTTATTATGTAAAACATATGTACATATATTTGTGAAAACACAAAATAACAAAATAAATGCATTGGTATGGTGGATGCTGTTTGGGTACAGTCAAAAGCAAGTCAGACTGTACACTTTGGACTTTGCCCGCCTTTATGCGTTAGACATAAGAACTAATATCGAATAGCAAATGTAAACTGTGATGGGCCATTTACAATACAAGATAATAATTTACGAATTTAAGACTTAAAGCTAAGCCATTGCAGTTGCCAATTGAGCTAGTCTTTTAATTAATACTTTTTTTGCTTTACCTATAAGTCATTGGGATTTTAAGGGTTAATCAAGGTAAGTTGGAAATAGTTTTCAAAAGAGAGACTTGAATCTACAAACAACTCTACAATTTCAGTACTTTTTCTAGCATCTATGGAAGATGATGTATTATGAATGATGTAAGATTATGAATGTACACTTACTTGCAAAAATACCGATAAAAATAAGCTCACAGTTAAATTAATTTAGTATATGTATACATTTGATTACATGTTGAGCATTCCAATTTCATTCGATATAGGCTGCCACAATTTCTGGCATGAACAATCCTTTTCATTTAATTAGCAACAAAAATATTATGACATGGAAAAATTCAATTTCTATCTAAAATGATTTTGGCTACGTTGCAAGCAAGTGTTTGACAATGAGCATTATCAAAATGTAAATGTATAGAAAACGGTAATTGACTACTTCATTACCATAAAGCAGAAAAAACCATGGAAGTGCTATGTTCATGTATCTTGTAGCTTTTAATAGGTGCTATGAGACAAAGCTATTTTCATTTCATCTCTACCTCCCAAATACCCCAAAAACCACATAAACAACACTTCCATTGGTTTTCTTTAAAGTACATTACAGTAATTTCTTAGCTACAACCACAAATATTAAGTGAGGAAAAATGTCTGATCAACAGATACCATTAATTATGAAAACAAAAACGATATGTCACAATTAAACATCAGTATTCTGTATGCAAAACTACTTTTCTAACACTGATTCTTATTGGCAAGACAAGGTTATGGAGGTGTTCAAACATGTTACATATTCGCTAACACAAGGCAACCACTTTAAATAGTTGTCCTTCTTATCTAAACAGTCACTGGTGTTGCATTGGTCTCTAGTGACTCATACATACTCTTACTCACATCCTGTACACTAGGCAGTTTAATGTATTTTAACTCCTAAGTTATTATCATAATGACACATTTTGTTTATATTCCAAATAATTTAAATGTTGAGAATTTAAAAAGCACCACCCTTATTATAAAATTAAATGACTAAAGTCCAATTAAATTAAACATTACTAGTAAATAATAGTTTACTGCAATTTAATTATAATGAAACTAAATTACCATTTGGTCTAAATTAAATGCACTTGAATTTAAGAATCTTACATCTAGATACTAAACATCACAGTTAATACTGAATAAGTAATAAATAAATACATATAATGAGAAGTAGGACATAAAGCTATCATTGGTTTTGAATGAAATAGCTCTGTCGCTTAAGTTGTCTATAAAGAGAGATATACTTCCCAGCTGCCGACGTCCTTGGCACAACATACTGCTTACAAAACAACTTGGGGTCTTGAGCCTTCTCTGAGAGCTTTCCACAGTCAAGTGCTCGTAGAAAGGCTAGCACAAAAGTAAAACAGTTGTGCCTCTCTTCATTGTATCGTTCAGCTTCCCAGAGAGGACTCAACGATACCTAGAAGCAGAAACATACACATACAATTTTTTAATGCCATTCAGTACGCTCAATAGCAAATAAACACATGCAATTTGATATTCACTTAAGATTGGTAAAAATCATTAGTGTACAGACAGTTATTCATTCTTGTCTATCATTAATATAAAATAAGTAAGCTAAATGAAAATTTCATTGATAGATACTATTAACATTTACAATTCAATTATCCAAGCTAGGTAGTAGCTGTAACTTTTAAGTTCACAAAAATCAATAACTGTACAGAGGACAAGGTCAAAATGACATTCAAAAACAAAAGCTCAAAGTTACCTTCAACAAAACACTGTCCCAAATCTCATTCCACAGTTCATCAAATTGCTCTAAAAGCAAACACTGGTCCCAGTCTGAGCTGGAGTCATAGGTACTCCACTTTTTAGTTACAGGATCGACTCCACGAATCCCTTCCTCACTAAACTCCACTACAGAGCCATGTGAATTTGTCACGCCTATGTGTAAATCTTTGGAATTGTAATAGTCGCTGAAAGAAAACATTTCACGTAAGCAATTTGAATAAGATCGGAAATGAGTCACTTTGATATTACACTGACTGCTGCATTTTTGCAATTTAGTACTTACTTCAAAAAATCGCCATGAGTGGGTTTCATTACTATAGCCCTGGGGTGTTGAGAAGCCTTCACGAATGGATAGGGCACCCTGTAACATAATTATGACACTTAGCAACAACCTATAAACAGAAGTTAAGACTTTATTCATTATCATTTCCAATAGGAGACGTCATACCTAAAAGGCAAGAGATTGTAGTCATATCTATCAAGTTTTTGTTGACACACGGGGCACTTTTCTGGTATTATTGTGCAAAATACTTTGTGCTCACAATGGTGGAAACAAAGGATACCTGGATCCATTTTCGCTTAAAATTATGCAGATTTTTTTTATGGAAACCTATGCTATTATAATTTGGTTGTATGGTTGCTTCGATGGAAAAGCTTTACGCAAACGATTATTATCAGAAACTTTAAGCGAACAATGAATAAGCAAAAGCCTAATTGGAACCTCGTAAGACTATTGTTCCACCTTTCACATCTTGAATGAAAATTCATGTTGTCTGACATGTTTTTTTTTCTTTTTACATTAACGTTCCAATCGTATGTAGCGACAAAAAATGTGTATTTAGGTCTCCAAAAGTATAATATAGAATAATATTTAATTTAATATTAAATGAACTCTTAATAACGTAAAAGACATCCATAATTTATTATGTAATACATTTAAGTATTTTTTTCCAAAACTCAGTACATTTTTTTCGTTCAATTAATCCAAAACGATTTAAAACAAAAATCTAAGTTTAAGAGTTTTTGAACGTGTCTTGAATCGCTAGAGATTAAAAAAGTCTATGCTGTTGACGTTTTGCTATGATTGGTGCGTCTTTTCTTAAAGATGATTGGTGGTGGTGTAGTAATCACGTAATTTAATTGGAAGGTAGTGAATTCTGTAAGTTGGTAGAACGAAAATGAAAATTTTCGCGGGAACTAAAAAGTTCAATCAAGTTAATTTCAAAAGTATCAATCTTTTCCATTTTTTTTCAGTAGTTGTTACATATACTGCACTTACATTTTTAACCGGATAATACACAGACACGTAGATGTTCTTAGATCTATTGTCTGGCCAATCTATAGAGTTTCTTGTAGGTTCTTCTGTAAATTATCAATAGACACAACATGAAGAGTATTTTCATACACCATGATCATTTAAGATATGTGCTTTTGCAAAAAAAGTTCTACCCAAAAATTATTTATTCTCGAATATTCTATTCTATTCAATCAAATTATACCGTTTCTAGAAAAAATACGGGTTGGAGTTGTAGCAAAGGGTGTGCAAGGCGTTTGGGACTTCTTATTCTTCAAATGTTAGAGTTTTATCGTCTAAAACAGCTCATTTTAAGCACTTTTTATACTTGTAACTTTTTCTCTCCAACTCACGGTTTAGCTGGAAAGTTATAAATGAAATATTCCGTCGTATTTTCCCGCTAAACCGTGAGTCGACGAGAAAAACTTACAAGTATAAAAAGAGCTTAAAATAAGCCTATTTATACGATAAAACAACATAACATTTGAAGAATAAGAAGTTTTATACTTTTCCATCGAACGTTATCTTAGAACCGATCATTACATCCCTACATAGAATATGACAAAGTCCTTTCATGCAATTTGTCCCTTTGTTTGCCTGGATTTCTAAAATAAGCAATGTATTATGAGGCTAGTTTTTTAAAATGATAAAGTTATTCATGAGGGATGTTTAAAAATGTGAATGTGTATAATAATGTATGAAAGACGAATAATTAATTGAATCTACTTTGCATTTGTCGAATTTGAAACAGGAGCAGGTCGCTAGTTTATTTATAACAGACGTGTAGATTAGATACTATTCTCTCTGAACGCTCAGAAAATATAAGACTTCTAGGCTTAATGAATAGAGATAGATGATGATGATGATAGATTGGGCGAATGGAGGACAAGCAAAGTATTTACAAACATTTTTCTTTGACTCACTCAAGATTCCCCCCGCCTTCCCTCCAAATTAGGTATCTACTTAAATGAGCTTATGCCCCCATTCGTTCGTGCCGATTTAATTTCCTCATAGGTAATCATACCGACTATAACTCGGACGTTTCAATGAAACAGATCGATACATTGCATTAATTTGCGTCAAAATAACAAGAATTATTAATCTAAGTTAAAAGAAAAGCTATTATATTGATGTTTATTTATACTATGTTAAACAAAACAAGTAAGTGTTTATAAAAGGCAGAGTCAAACTACGAAGTTTGCCTGCGAGAACAGGGTCTAACATAAAAAGGCATCTGTACACTTTCTTTTTTTAGACTTATTTATTTTTATCTTGTCCGATGTGCAAGAGTAAATGATTTAAATGTTAAGGTACATACTATTTTCTATTATTTTATTATCTGGCTATTTTCTGGAAAGAAAATTCTACAAAACTGTTTTTCTCTAGATGTAGGTTAAAGATTACCTACCTGCGTACCTACTATACATACAGGTAGATAGTAACAGTCAATGTAGTTGTTGATAAAGTTACGTGTCGGAATTTTGTCAATAATTCAACGAGCGTGATGGCAGGAGCATTGTGTGTTTAGCGGGAGCCATAGCAACCATGACAGTAAACCACACCTTGCTCACGAGACCTAGTTTTACGGTGTACAACTCGCTACGATCTTTACATAAGGTTAACTATTTTCTAAGTTATTTTTGAAAGTGCATGACGTACTTAGTGGTCTAGCTATTGATTTAGTTATTCTACTAACCAGTACATGTAAATTATAAATAGCTAGCAAACAAATTAATTAATGATGAAGTCAGAAAATGGTTATTCTAATTGAAATGTTCAATGAATTTATTGCAAAGGGGTGACGAAGCCTACGTTTTCTGAAATAAGGTATGTTAACTTAAATGTATTAAGTGTAATGTATTTTTGCACTTTAAAATGTATGTTAGGTATTTTGTTTCTTATATGTCATTCTTACGAATTTGTATAATGTTAAATGCTAAACTATTAGTATGAAAATATATCATCATATTTTTTTTGTATACGACCTTCCTTTTAATTCATTGGCATTGGTGAATAAGTAGCAAATAACTATAAAGTGAAAAACGTGCCTCGATATTTGCCTAACAAACGAGGAGCATTAAAACAACAAAATCATCATTACATACAGACACATTTACCTAGATGGGACCCATCGGGTCTGTAGTGAAAACTTATGAATGATCCATCCATCCCATTATCAATATTCGTGATTGAGAAACTTTAATAGAGAACACAATTATTTAGCCCAAAGGGCTTCACAAACTTATTCTTACTCTGAAGCTCTTAAGTTCCGTAAGGTTTTTTTTGACGCTGCGTTGCCCTACCAGCATTGATGCGGGAGTTTTTGTGGCCTAGACCTGCGACATTTCAGAAAGAAACCATTTACTGTCGCAACTTACAAACCTAATCTGTTCCAAACATAAATGGATTGTGAATAAGACAAAAGGAAAAGAGCTCAGCTAATGCTGTCTCGAGAATTTATGCCGAGCAGCGCTGGTCTCATAATTAGAAATCGTCCTAGATTCAATAAATTCTCCAGCAGAAACCCAGAATTGCTATTCATATAAATTTAAAAATTTGAAGCAGGGTAGGTACCTACAAACCTACTCGCCTGGTCGTATGGCATTAAATAAACAGACACCTACTTTATCAAGTGAGTATGTAGGCACGAGCCCGTTGCATAGGTACATACCTACCTACTCTCATGATACAATGTATGCTTCAAGGCTATGTTAGGTAGTGATGTGAGTTCCCGCAATCCATGTTTTCGGAAATAGTGATCGGCAAATACTTGATCTTTTTAAGAAACATAATCAAATGAATTGTAATTATTTAAGTTAACGAGTTATTTCCATATAACACACTCCCAGTGACATTCAGAAAACTTTCCGTATCGAATCCTAAGCAGTAGGAGATCGTATTTTTTTTTATAGTACACTTCATGGTTGACCTCATCCCACCTGATGTTAAGTGGTAATGAAATCCTAGCTTAAGGGCGACAAGTAGGTACAAGATTATTAAACTGTTACTGGACTTGTCGCCCTTACCTTGAAGGCTTAACCCCTGCTACTAATGTAGCAACCCCCAAGAGCTCTGGAAACCTTACTCACACGCAGGAACACAACAACACCGAAGTGATTGTTATTTGGCTGCGGTATTCGGTAAGGTGGAGGTATTTCACCAGTCGGGCTCCTCCAGTTCGAGCGATAAATCGCTATGCCCTACCCCTCTTCAAATAAAATACCAAAGTCTGTGTCATTTGGCTTGAATGTTGATAAACGAAATATTCCAGATTCCAATAAAAATATTTCAAAGGCCGAATAGCCTAGCAGTAGTATCCTAGTTACAAGTTTTCAGTAAAACGCCCAAATAATTGACTCACTTCAGGACTGCGACGCCCCAAAATATCGCAACGCACGCTTTGGGGAACTCTGGTCTAATCCTTCTTCATATCTCCATTGAATTGCGTAATTAATTAAAAAAACTGTGCTTATACTGTGTTTTATTATCCGTACGTAGATGTATGGTGGAATTATGAGTGGAGCTCTAGGCGCATTATTGGTGCGCGTGACGTTGTGGGTGCTGGCCGCGGCGAAGGTCATCTCTGCCGGCATCTCATGCCTTAGCAGCCCTTGCTTACATGGAATCTGCATCGATGACTTAAACAGGTTTCTAACGAGACATATATATATAACTAGCTAACCCGACAGACGATTTCCTGTCTTAACGACGACGATTTAATTAGATATATATTAAAAAAAAATCTTTCATAAGAACCTTCTCCTGACAATAACAAATCCAATATAAAATAAAAGTTAAATTGGCCGCCGTTCACGCGTGATGGCGTGACTAAGGGAAATAAGGGTTCTTGTTTATATATTAAGATGTAAATTTTTGATAATTTAGATTTTGAACCTAAGGCCGATTCACTAATAAACATCCATGAAACTCTATCCCCAAAAATTAACTACTAGGTAATTGCGAGTCGTTTTTGTTGTCGCCCTGACCGACCCGAGGCGCTCAGCGAACTACAAAAGACAATTATGTCTTTGGTAGTGTTCAAATACTTAGTAAGGAAATGTTAACTTTGGATGGACTGTATACCTGTACTAGAGCTTGGGGAGATTACAAAGTCTCCTAATTTTCTGACTAAATAATGACAGTCATCGCACGAGACTCAATCGCCACCCTCTCCACGGTTGCACATACGGAACACCATTGGTGTCTATCAGTGTAGAGGTGCTGAGTGATGAGCTCGGCTCCCTTCAGTTACGTGATGCCCTTGAAATCATAGATATAAAGTCTAGTTGAACCCTTCAAACAGCTTCAAACCTATACCCAGCTGAAGACGACGGTCAATAAAAACCCTGTGGTGTTTCTATATGTATAACCTTTATCGTAACAAAGCTACATTACTTCGCAGATTTATAATTATTAATTCCTAACATTATTATTGACACTTGCAGCACATATTCCTGTTACTGCGTTGATGGATATACAGGAGTCCAATGCCAGACAAACTGGGACGAGTGCTGGTCGAATCCGTGCGAAAATGGCGGCACCTGTATCGACGGCATAGCCTCTTACAACTGCTCGTGTCCGGATGGCTTTATTGGTGAGATCTAAATAGAACAAAGAACACGCATTTTTGCAAGTTGTTAGTAAAATGCTTCAGCTTAATTTTTATTTACGAAACAGTTCGAGTGCGAAAGAAAAAAAAATTAAGATGTCTTTGACCTAATGATTGACTGAATACAGATGTGATTTAATAGTTTTCCATCGAACGTTATCTTTGAACCGAGTATTACATCTCTACATAGAATATGACATAGTTCTTTCATGCAATTTGTCCCTTTGTTTGCCTGGAATTCTAAAATAAGCAATGTATTATGAGGCTAGTTTTTTTAAATGATAAAGTTATTCATGAGGGAAGTTTAATAATGTGAATGTGTATAATAATGTATAAAAGACGAATAATTTATGAAATCTACTTTGTTACTGAAGAAAAAATTAAGATGTCTTTCAAATTTTTAATATTCTTTCAAGTAGATACTTAGTCGCACAAAATATGCAACGCACGCGGCGTTTATCATAAAAAAGTAAAGAAGGGAAACTTTCCAGTTCACACTTTGATACGCCACTAGAAATTTGGCTCTAAACTGTTAACTGAACTCAGGTGACAATTGCGAGACGAATTACAACGAATGCGAGTCAAACCCTTGCATGAATAATGGCACTTGCATCGACATGACCAACGGCTACGTTTGCTCGTGTATACCCGGCTTTAGCGGCCAGCACTGTGAAAAGGATGTAGCCGTCTGCAACTCCACCGAGGAGGTCCGCTGCTACAATGGAGGACAATGCATAGAAGGAAAAGGCTTCAAATTTTATTGCAAGTGCACGCCAGGTGAGGAACATTTCTCTTTAATTTTCTTAACAGTAGCGAAAAGTATAGATAAAATCCGCGTGTAAACTTTCGCAGTGACGTATCAGAGTTTAATAGATACCTACTCTGCAAAAATATATTGGATTAGCAATGTTTCAGACATAATTTGAATTCTTTTTTATAGGTTGGGCTGGTCCAAAGTGTGAAGATCAAATAGACGAATGTGAATCCAATCCTTGTCTAAATGGAGGAGTTTGTATCGATGTTCACGCCGATTACATGTGTGCATGCGCATTTGGTAAGTCCTTTTTTGCTAGCAGTACTTTACCATTAATACCTACCATCAGTGATGAAACATTGTCACAATATTTACGCTATTCAGGTTACACCGGCAAAAGCTGCGAAGTACAAATAGAGTTTTGTGACGAGAACTCATGTAGCAATGACGCACTATGCGTCGTAGAAGACGGGACAAGGGTCTGTTACTGCGTGCCTGATTACCACGGAGAGCAGTGCGAGTTGCAGTATGACGAGTGCTTACTTGGGCCTAGGTATGTGTGTATGTATGAAACAACAGTATCAGTTTCTGAGTAAAAAGGGGTTTTCCACAAATTTATGAACTTTGACGCTTGTACAGGCTAAGGCATAAAAAAACATTTATTATGAATTCATTAACTACGCTTTCAGGTGTATGAATGGAGGAACATGTATCGATGGTGTGGATAACTTTACGTGTTCTTGCCCCCCAAAGCTGACTGGCACATTATGTGAATGCCTCATACTTGATGATGAAACATATGACTGTGAATACGTGAGCCCCACACCCCTACCAGAATTTACAACTTCCGTTATTTTAACTACTATGTATGACCTAAGTACAACTGATTTGACGTCTGTTACCTCTATTGAATATAATGATACTCAACCAACAAAAGCGCTTACAGCTGAAGAAACTGAATCCAATGCAACAACATTGTCAACATTAACAACGCTTCATCCAGATTCTAGCCTAGAAACCACACATGAATTGACTACTGCAAAAGAAATATCTCAGGAAACAACAGCTATTGCAACCGTTGAAATAATGTCGACCAAGGAAATAACATTGACAACAAAAGATATGACCTCACCTACCCAAATAACAGATTTACCTGAAAATATCAAAACTGAAATAACCACAGAATGCCACGAAACATGCGTCAAATCTACAGAATCGACTGCGAAACTGCCCCCTGTTATAGATCTAGAAACAACAACTGCTTTCTCAACAGAAGTAACAAAAGCAGAATCTACATTTACTACAGCTAAGGAAATTACAGAACTTACAAAATTACCTACTTCTTTTGATACTACAACGGCTACATCCGACATCACAACGAAAGATGTTACCGCAGAAGTGACAACTACCCCAAAGGGAGATACAACAACAGAAAAGATGTTTACAGACACACCAACTGAACACACAATGACTGACTATCCTATTCCAACAGCTTTCACAACGACTGAAGCTATGGATGTTACCTCTGAAAACACTACATACGTATATACGACTTTACAATCAGAGTGCACAGATTCTATTTGCAATAATCATGGTAATTGTATTAATACGCCTCATGGAATTCGAGTAAGTGAATCTTAAAGTTTTATTATTAATTATTGAAAATATCTAATAGTTTCACTCGCTTTTTACTGTTACTGACTCATAAAATATGCTTTCAGTGCCATTGTCTATTTAATTATGCTGGAAGATTTTGCGATGAAAAGGTTACAATAAAGTCGGCAGCATTTGGAGGCAATTCTTTTATTACCCACAAACTTCGAAATGAAACGTCGATAAATATAGAGTTTAAGGCAAAAACTTTAATAACGGACGGACAAATAATGCATGTGGATATAGCGAAAGGTGTTTACATGCAGCTGCATATGGTGTCAGGTCTTCTGAAGTTTAAGTTTTCATGTGGTTATCAGACTATGCTTTTGAGCGAACTGAAAACTTTTGTAAATAAGGGATATCTAATGAAAATAGAGACAAGGTAAAAAGTTATTCTGATATGTTTATTAGAACGTTTGGAATTTAAACTAATTGCATGATTTTGGTTTCCTAGGTTGGATTTATACTTGAAAGAGCAGCATTGTAATGCGACTCTTCGTCTCAATGATACGGTGGCCATGAGCGGTGGCCAAGTAGCTAGCATCAGCTCATTGAGCCAAAACACTACACTTTATTTAGGGAATAACCCTGATGTTCGTGACTCTGAAACCAAGCCATTTATAGGATGTATCACGGATTTGATGGTGAGTTATAATAAAAAGGAACTGTTTGTTGGGCAGGCTTGCACCACTGCTCAGTAAAAATAATTGCATTTGAAAACAAATTCTACCCTTATCAAATATTTGAAGATTTCAGAAGCGAAATGATAAAAATATTTTTTAGCTTTGGTGTTTTTTTATATTACCTACACTTCAAGATTGACCTCACTCATCCCACCTGATGTGCAGTGGTAGTGAGGTGAGGAGCTAGGTGTACGTTTGCAACCCTAAATGATTTATTTTCAAACTCCCAAGTATAATGTCCGAATACTATATTTAACAACAAAATTGTAACATTTTGTACTCCTAGCGCACACAAAAACAATCGAATCGTTTTACGTTTGGCTAGTTTTGTATAGTAGTTCTGCTACTCACCACTGAGGTACCTTCTATTAGGTACTGTTTTTGTTTATGCTAAGGGTGTTTTCTAACAGTTTAGGCCTTCAAGCTTTCTTAACTTTCGATTAAGTACTAACTGTTGGCAACGACTTCCCTCGCGTTGTTTTAAAAGTATGTTTTAGTAGGTAAGTTAATCTGGCTAGCCACCTAAATATATCGCCGACTTTCACCTTTTAATATTGGTTAGATTTCATTGCAAGCTGCTTGCAAACTCAGACTACTGATAATCAAGTTCCATCTAGTTAATCGGCAATCATGTGTCAGGTGAACGGGGAAGAACGCCAAGTGTTCGGCCAGGCGGTGGCGGCGGGCGAGGTGAGCGAGTGCTCGTCCCTGGCCTGCCTCTCCGGCCCGTGCCTAAACGGCGGCCTGTGCAGCGACGGCGGCTCCGGCTATGTGTGCTCTTGCGCTAACGGGTAAACAATAATGTTATTTTAAGTACCCGTTCAAAAAGCTTGTCTAACAAATAATTAAAAATTAAAATATAATAATAGACTAATTGAAATAAAGGAGTGCATCTCACTTGTACATAAACACTTGAATAATGCTGTCGCGCTTCCACGCACAGCGGAACTTTTAATGAGTCTGTCAGGATGTTTGTCCCGTCAGATTTGTCTGGCTCATTGGAAAATATTTTGAAATATTATGCTTATTAATATATATAAAATTCAGCCTTCCTAAAATAACGTAAGTTTCAATATATTTTTATGACTTTTAAAGTGTCTGTCAAAAGTTATGGCCCACAGGAAGTGTCTGGCAATTATATTTATTTGTTTATAACAATATCATATATAACATATGTAAAAACCAGCCTTCCTACATTAACGTTAGTTAGCCTGATTTTTCACCACCTTTGATACCCGCTACCTGTAAAACGGCCCCGCTTTCAGCTTAGCGAGTATCCATTCCTTTCTAAGCTTATGTTATACTACCAATCCTAAAAATTTCATCTTTCCTAAAATGACGTAAGTCTGGGGTGACTGGGATCTCACTCTATAACATCCTCCTTACATTTTCTGAGCAGAGACCATTTTCTTCAGGTGGACGGGAGTGCACTGCAATGAATCTGTGTGCGATCACAATCCTTGCCAGTCAGGCGGCAGCTGCGTGCGGCATCCAGGCAGTGGTTTCCTCTGCCTCTGTCCTTATGGCCGCCACGGCATATTTTGTGAATACAGTAAGTAGTTAGCCAACTTCATACGCCTGCTTCTTGCAAACACAGATACAATTTCAATTAAATGTTCACAGCCCGAAAGACCAAGGCTGTGGTCAAAAATGTAGGTACAGTTTAATATCTGATGAAAGCAAAGCTATTTTTTAAGCCTTTGACTAACATTTTAAATTTTGCCATTTATTACAGATGTGGAAATAACTCGTCCATCTCTAGCCCCAATAAGTACTGGAATATCATCGTACCTTATGTTCCCCTTGTCTCCCGGAGCCATAAACTCTGACAAATTTGACCTGCGCCTGCGCTTTCAAACCTCAGACATGGACCAGATCTCGTTACTGGCGTTTGTCGGGCAAGCGGGCCGTCATGACTCCAGGAGTCAACATATGGCTCTGACCTTTGTGAAAGGATATATTATGTTGACGTGGAACATGGGCACTGGTAAGTTTTTCATAAATAGATAGCCAGTCAAAATTGCATACAGATCAAACGAAGTTTTAGGTACCTTGTTCTATGTTATACCTAACTCTAGGAACGTATTACTATTAACGTATTAGTATTATATAACTTCACCACAAACAAGCAAAACCAGTGTTATGACACTGGTCCTTAAGTATTCGGCCAAAGTAATAGATGTATGTAAGTATTAATAAATAACAACATCATACATTGCTCTGATTCTGTGTTATGTAGCTAGAGCACTTGTGTTACAGAAATTAGAAATAACGACGGTACCACAACACCCAGACCCGAGCCAATATAGAAAAGTTCGTTTCTCTTATTGACCCGACCGGGGATCGAACCGGTATTCGTAACTACTACTTATGTCCCTACTAGTGCCTCCTCTCTCGTATAGCTAATTGTTTCGAAATAGTCCGCTGGAACGTAAGTTAACTCTATGTCCTAACTAAGAAAGTGTGTACCTACTTAATAGTTTTCTCTGATCAGGTCCTCGACGCATTTTCACGCCTCGCGCGCTCAGCTACCGGCGCGGCGGGCACACGGTGCGCGTGTGGCGCCGCGGCCGCTCCGCCGGCATCAACGTCGACAACAGGTTCAACGTCAGCGGCAACGCGCCCGCCCATGAAAATAAGATGACCACCTTCCCTTACGTTTTTATCGGTGAGCTAGCATACATTCCCACGATGGTACGAATAATGACCTTATTTCAGGGGGCCAAACTATTTAAATTTGCGTATTTGCGTACCGAATGTGGATTACTAGAGCATTGGAAGATCCAGGTCACCGATTACTTACTACTAGGCAAAGAATGGCACCAAGTTATTGAAGAATCTTTGAAGTGGTTGCTATGGAAATATGCACAAGGAGCGAATATGCCAATAACCGGTGCTGCACCGATCGAATGATTTACTGAATTAAACATCAATGCCTACTTACTTTATAAACACGTGACATTAAGGCAACTTTGCCAGACGGGATTAGAGGACATTGAAGCTTAGAAAATATGGTTATTTTTTTTGGTATTATTATTTGGTATTAGACTGATGTTATTTACTAACTAAGTGTCCGAATTGCGAACCTTGTCGGGGTTTCCAGAATAGGAATACAACTATATAGATATACTTAGATTTTGTATCACTCCAGGGGGTCACCCGTCGTCGGGGTTCCGTGCGCTGCCGCATGACCTGCCGCTGCACGGCGGCTGGCGCGGCTGCGCGTGGGAGGTGGGCGGGGGCGTGGGGCCGGGCGCGCGCGGCGGCCGCGGCGTGGGCCAGTGCGCCGTGGCGCAGTGCACGCCGCGCTCCTGCCACGCTCCCAACGGCGTCTGCATACACTCGCCTGCTACCTACGGGTATCTGCATTTTGTTCTTATGCCTTCTCCTACCGTTGGTATCCCTTACGGAGCCTGGGACGATAGGACTATGATCCATGATGGTGCAATTGCCACCTGAACGCCGCAACCCCACACTGGGGAAACGACCTAATTTAATCGAAATGCAGGCTAAATCGGCTTGATGACTTTTTGCATTCTGAGGCATTCATATCGGATAATTGCATTACTTCAAGCTTACATCTATATTATATCTACTCTAACCAATGTCGGAACACTACACACAGTGAATATTTTCGCCGTGGGATTCTAACTCATCAGGTTTTGGAGCCATCATTCTAACCAGTACATCACTCATGAAAGTCACGAAGACAGCTCTACTTATTGTTATACTATAGTTCTTAATATTCCTACATGTTATGTTAAACAAAGGCGATACCCAATATAGAGCATTGCCAACGATTTAACTTCTCATAAAAATATTGAACAACATCACACATATATTCCTCTTGATTCCATGGTAAGTAGTAAAGCACATGTATTACAAAAATCAACGACGACGACGAAACAACGACGGTTCAATAACGAATTTTTCTATATCGCCTCGTATGTACTCAGACTCGAGGCCATATAAAAAAGTGCGTTTTTCATATTGACTCGACCAGGATTCGATCTCAGAAAGCGCGACGCCAAAGTCCGGCATGCTTACCTCTGGGCTACGGACGAATGTCGTCAAGAGGCTTTTAATGTAGAAAAACGTATACAAAGTTAAAAAAAAGAGTGTTTTGGTTCTTCAGGTGCATTTGTAACGACGGATGGTACGGGGCTACTTGCTCAGCTAAAAACAATCCATGTGATCGCTCCGTGACACAATGTCAAGGAAAATGCGTAATCACTGCAGATGAGGCCCAATGTGATTGCCCTTATGGGAAGACTGGACAAAACTGTGATCAAGGTAAGCCTGTAATTAAATTTAAACTTAAATAAAAGAAAAGAACGTGGTGGAGAAGGTGTTTAAGGTACTCATTAAGCTCCACGTTGTCGTCTTCTGCACTTTTAGGCATAACTAAGTTAGCACTTTGGCGCCAGCCACAGTTCTACTATATTTCTATGGCGCCATCAATAGGCGGTAAGCAGATGCAAGGGGGGGTTTTAGTAAGACTCTTCAAGAGCGGGTGAATCACACACACCCTGCTGCCTTTTCGAGGCAGCGATTCGGTGCGCCAATACATTTTCGACCCTTGTCTGAAATGTGTAAAGACTGTCTCCAGACAAATAGAGATTAATCTCATTTTCGGCTTCTCTAGGCTTACCTAAGTTAATGTGGGTAGCTTAAGTAATATGGAATCTGGCGCCCACCAACCTTCAAATTATATTTTCAGATCTAATCCCCACAGACGTTCTCTTCACGGGCACTAGATCTTACATTCAGTTACACCCACGGCCTATTTCGAGTGTAAGTGTCTCTTTCGAAGCGGAGGTGAGGCCGACGAAGGAACGAGGCTTGATCGTGTTTGCGGAGACACCGCACCTTTATACCGCTTTATCTTTACAAGGAGGATTGCTGGAGTACCGGTGGACAGGTATGTGAATCGTATGCCTTTTGCTATTACACCTAGAATATACAATAATGCTGAGTGATTGATTCGTTCGAGAACAAAGCTGTAATGTAATTTAATTTTGCTATCTAAAACTATCGGAAATAGAGTGAGTTAAAGTAAAATAATTTTAACTTTTGATTCCCAAACTCGCATGTTATTGTTCCACTTAAAGGCATTCGCTGGCGCGCCGTTTTATTTATAGCCGCCTGCGTCACTGGATGTGTATTTATAGAATTGACGTCACAGTCGGGGTACAGGGGATCGATCACGTTATAGCCACTCAAGCGAAAATATCAAATGGATAGGATGGTTAGGAAACAATAGCTCCATTATCAAGCATAGAATTCTGAATAGAGAATAACATGAAATAGGATACCTGTCAAAGCCTTGTAAGAAAACCTTTATTTCAGTTAACAGAATAAGTAGTAGGTAGATAACTAACAGTTTCGTTTTATTTTCTATAAAAACCTTAGTTCAGTACCTACCTATTGTTACGGATGAAATAAAAGGGGTAGTAGCAAAAAAGTATTATTCATGAATACTTGACATTATCCCTACTAATATCTATTATAAATGTGAAAGTAACTCTGTCTGTCTGTCTGTCTGTGTGTCTGTTACGCTTTCCTGATTAAACCTCTCAACCGATTTTGATTAAATTTGGTATAGGTATACGTTGAATCTCAAGAACGGACATAGGCTACTTTTTATTAGAAAATAATGGGGGAGGGGGGTAATACCACCTTTGGAAGCCTATATGGCAAAATGTTTATTTTTGAAGTTAGAGATATGAAATTTGGCACAAATATAGCTCGAAACTTGGATTAAAATATAGACTACTTTTTGTTTCGAATATTAGGGGAGATAGAGGTAAAACCGACCATGAAAGGATGTAGTCCACGCGAACGAAGTCGCGGGCACAGCTAGTGAATTTATAAATCTTTCATTTAAAGTAAGTGATTCCATGGCTGATAACAGTTGATGTGTTCAATTTAGGGTGGAGTGAAAGTAGCCAAAAAAATTTTTTTTCTTTTTTTCAAATTTCCTGTAGGTGAACCTTTAACGTAGTTTACAAAAATCTTTAATTTTTATGTTTAAGTGGCGCCCACTATTCAAAGTCGATTCACGATTTAACCTTATAAACCCGGTGTTTTTAATTGTATCAACGTGTAATCTCGTATAAAAAAACGGTTTTAATTGTAGTAAATACAATTAATTGCTTGTGGCGAAGAAATGAAAATTGAAAGTGAAGTGTTACAAAATGCCAAAAACTCGAAGAGATTTGAGGTGTCCTGTATTTGGCGAAACATAAAAATTAAGTGGTAATATATTGCCGTCGTAATAGATATGTGGTTGAATATTACTTATAGCACAGAAACTATCTACTTGTGTGCTTGTTACTTGTGCAAATGAACTACCACATCGTCATTTATTCTCCAGTTTTGACGGCACAACAACAGGCCCTAATAGATTTTCAGGAAACATAAGAAGACAACAGCTAGCAAAGTGCCTCAATTTCAAAGTAGAAGAATCCGAAGCCATTTCCACAGATTGCCAGCTTTGAATCCTAATTTGCTAAGTACTGATCAAAAATCTATTTGAGATTTGCACCGCAATTTTTTCTGGTTTGGTGCTTAGCTAGAAAGCCCCAGGAAATCTGGCACATTCCCGATGTTTGACCTGCGCGAACAGGATTCTCCATTTATACATTGGAACAGCTAAACCAACAAAGAATTTGAGGGATCTCGCGACTTCCATTATAATAGTTTATGCACCAACCTGGTTCGACAAAATCATCATGTAAAAATGGTCCAATTCATGTTTTTAACATGGTTAAAAGATGTCGGTATTTACCAAATAACCTGAAAAGTATTGCACTGGAGAACTATTCAGAGACATTTATTTTTCGCACACCCAGAGAAATTGTTCCTGGCTATGTTACAGTCAGCGTCATATAGTTCGTGATACTCAGGGTACTCTAATAAATAGACGCAACTAAAAAGTCAATAATATCGGTACACACAAAGTTTTCTTATTGTCGTCAACAGTTTTGTCGCTCAAAAGGTCGACACACCTAAAATGTCATATAAATCGGCTCAGTCTAGCTGCCATAAATATGGTTACAGTCTTCCCGCCAATGGTATCCAAACGTTCTAAGTGTTCAAAAATATGAAACACATTAGAAAAATAAACCTTACTGCTATACTTTTTAAATATTATTTTCCTCATCAATTAGTTTCAAAAAATGTAAACAAAAAGTGAAAGCTATAGAAAATACTGCTGTCCTTTTCATTTTAAGCCTGACGTCATAGACTTCTCTTTTGTTTTGTATAGAACTTCAGAATTTCACACTAAATCTAGTGTGAAAATCATCAGCCAGCATGAAACCTCAATACGCGATTGCGTAATGAGGTTTCATGCTGGCGTATTTTTCTAATGTGTTTCATATTTTTGAACACTTAGAATGTTTGGATACCATTGGCGGGAAGACTGTAACCATATTTATGGCAGTTTGACTGAGCCGATTTATATGACGTTTTGAGTGTGTCGACCTTTTGAGCGACAAATCTGTTGACAACAATAAGAAAACTTTGTGTGTACCGATATTATTGACTTTTTAGTTGCGTCTATTTATTAGAGTACTCTGAGTGTCACGAACTATATGACGCTGACTGTACAAGATGATGCGTCTGATATTGGGAGCTGGCCCTTTGAAGAGTATTAAAAGCACGAAAAGAGACCAAAGGAAAGAAGGTTCGCTAATTTCGACTCCTAGAACTAAGGGCTGACGCATCTACTTATTATGATTTAATAGATTGGACGAAAATAAATATTACAGAACCTCCTATTACAATGAAATGTAGAAATTTCAAACCTGATTACTTTAGGAGCATTAATGAATTTCGTAAAGTATCCTTGCCACTTTCAGGGTGTCAAAAGGTAACAGAGGCTTTGTTAGCTGTTTGTGGACTTGAAGCTTGAGATAGATTCATTCGTACAAGGATAAAAGTCCGGCAAGACATACTTACCCGTTTTCGACACCATATCTCAATATTTTCGTGTTTATGAGCGCCCTGAAACTACTGATTTTCAACAATAAAATGTAATTTTTTGAGTTTATTTTGCTAGTTTATTATGATTTCAGTATAGTTTATGATTCAAATTGGTAAATAGTTCCATTTATCGTTTTCAGTAAATCAAATATGTGAATGTCAAAAATTGCATTATTTCAAATATATTTAGAAAACTTAAATTTTGCACAATTACTTCTAAAACTATGTATCATCGATTGATAATACAGGAATATTAAAATTTAAAAAAAAAATTTTCGCCCCACCCTTGGTTCATGTCTTCTTTGTGAACCGAGAAATACCTACGAATAATAATTTATTTTTAATTTGTTTTTAACAACAGCACCAACGTGGCTATTTGACAGTTTTTGAAAAAGTATTGTAAAATGTGCGCCCGTTCATTTTATATCCCAAGCAATTCGATTTATCTGGAAAAAATGTAAATACCCAGAGAAAAATAAGATTTTGTGTAACACATTTATAAAGCGCGCGCAAACGCCAAGTCACGTCACTGTTGCAATTATGACGTCAACGTCCTAGACAACGAACCGATACGTATAGGAACGACTTAATTTAGATAAACGGAAAATGTTTCAATAAATTCTTAATACGATTAGAGAGACAATAATTCAATTTAATCGGTAAAATAATCATTGTTTCGCCACATTAAAATAAATAATTTTCGCCGACAGCTGTCATTTCCGAATTGCAATGGTGGTTTCCGTTTCGGTTCTTTTGTTCCACAGATACAAAAAGGAAAATTTATTTTGCAAAAATAAAATACTAACTATGCTTTTAATTAAAAAATAAAAATGTACAATTATTACTTTACTAATAAGCTAACATATCTAACACTTTCATATTTTATTGTTTACACTGTCAAGTAGCCAAGGGCTTTCTTTTTACGGAAAGGGCAATAAGATAGAATAACTAGTACAGTTCAAGAAGGTGTGCATTGTGATCCGGTATGGTGCCCAACAATGGTTTGTAAAGTTTTTCACATCGTGTTTTTGAAATAGGGCCCTTTTATTGTACAGATCGTCTATCGGGCATAACGTCTCTGGTGCGCAGTGGGGTGGTGCTATCCCTGTCCCAATGGCATAGCGTGAAAGCAGGTCGCTACGGCAGCCGCCTGTACGTGTGGGTGGACGGCACGCTCAGCACAGAGGCCATGCTCGCACACGCCTACCCGCACACGGCCAGCACCGCTTCCGTGCTGTTAGGTAAGTCCCGTCCTTAGTCCCATGCAAACTTAGGCCTGGAAACGTCCTTTTAGATCCCGACGACGCCATAACGATCGCCATGGTGAAGCTAAACAACTCGCGACAACGCATTCTTTAAACTTTAAACCGACCGCTATTCTGTCCGGCGATATCGCGCTCCGCGTTCTCCATACAAATACAAATAAATAATTTATTCATGATTAACAGGTAACGTTTGATCTAATGAGTATTATCGGTATCACTGTAATCTGCCATAACGGCATATGAATTTACATTAATTTAACAATTATAAAGAAAGTAATCATAATAATCATAAATTATAATTGGAACTTGTAACATGTCAGTATCAAATTATTAAAACTAATTTAAACTAATCTAATTGTCAATATCTTAAGTATTCTTACAAATGTCAGTGGAATGCATATTATTATAATGTCTTATATACAGTGTCGAATGAAAACAACATTTAAACTTACAGTTAATAACAGTGGTATCCTTTATGGCTTATTTAAGATTCTAAGAACTCATTAAGGGAGTAAAAGGCATTACAAATTAAATATTCGAACAGTTTTACCTTGAATGAAATAAAGTGTTCACATTCTTTTATAGAGTTGGGCAGTTTGTTATATACTTTTGGCGCCATAATGAACATGCTTTTTGCGTACAATGCCGTTTTACACCGAATGTGATTTGCATTGCACAACAACGTACGATTTCGTTTCCTAGGAACAATTTTAAATAATTTTGAGTGTTGTCTGATAAAAATAGCCAATTCAAATATATACAGACACGGCATTATGAGTATTTTCAGGTCTCTGAAGTAAAGTTTGCAACTATCCGTTTTCTTTAGTTTGCAGATTGCACGTATACTTACATCTCTTTTGACACTTAAAGACTTGTACCCAGTTAGTTGCATTACCCCAAAATATGATCCCGTATCGTAATCTAGAGGCCACGGAACCATGATACGATGTCAGTAATGTTGAGAGGCTAACTTTTTGCGACAGGAGGTAAAGACCATATGACGCTTGTGAGAGTTTTTTAGACACAAAATCTATGTGATTTTGCCATTTCAAGTTGTCATCTATGTGCAAGCCAAGAAACTTTGTGGTAGTGGTCGAGTCGACCAGTTTTCCATCGTATTTAATGTGGTTAGTTAAGTTTTTACCGCATCTTTGTTTAAAGTCCATTATTTTAGTTTTATCTATATTTAGCACAAGATTATTTCTTTCTAGCCACATTATTAATGATTTTAGACTATCATTTATAACATTTTGATCCTTAAAGACAATTGTACAATCATCAGCAAATAAAATCATCTGATCATTTATACTTCTTGGAATGTCATTTATGAAAATCAAAAATAGAAGTGGTCCCAAGACACTTCCTTGAGGCACACCACGAATGACAATAGCAGGATTAGATCTGAAATGGGTTTCTTCTTTTGTCTTAGGACATATTCTACTTATACTTGTGATCTGAGTCCTGTTGCTTATATAGGACTGTATTAAATCTAAACAGTTACCTCTAACACCATATACCTCAAGCTTTTTTAGTAATAGCATGTGATTAACCGAATAGTGATTATTTAAGATACCGGCAGGTGATGGGGCGATTTTCTCTCCAACGATTACCGTCCGATTACCGTCTCCCAATAACGGCCTGAGCCATGCCCCATTATGGAGTGCCCTCCTGCAGTTGTTTTAATTTTTAGTTGTCTGAGCCATCCGCTCCCCCGCAAGCTCGATGAAAATGAAAAGACTAATCATCTATTTCAATCATCATCTATGTGTCAATTAACAAATACAAATTTGGTGAGTTAACCATAAAGCCAAAAGTTTTGATCTCGATTTCAACATAAAAGTTTAGGTGTACAACTCGAGTGAATTATGACGAGTGCTTTTCAAATGTCTTAATCGATATAGCCATGCAAATAGCCTTAAATCAGACTTACTATTTCAGGAGGTGCCAAAGACATGTCTAAATTACCTTTCGACGCGATGTCGGGGCCTCCCGAGTCGTTTTCGGGCTGCATTAGGCATCTTCACGTCAACAACATATTGCTAGCCTTGGAACAGCAGAACATTCAAGGTACTTTCGTTTGTTTGTCTAGATTAATTGAACATTTACTTTTGATTGATTGTACAAAATAAGATGGTTAAGGTCAAATAAAGGTCAAGATTTAGTTACTTAACAAAAACAAATTACCCACATAAATTAATTTAATATACATATATAAGATTTAAGGTCGTTTCGTTATAAATGCCCCCAGATAATCACACCAATCACTTGTTCCAAAGTCCACTTATACCCAAGTTTAAAAAAGTTGTTTTCCCTAAATGACCTTTTTTTTTTTTTTTTTTTTTTTTTTTTTTTTTTTTTTTTTTTTTTTTTTTTTTGTTACCGGGTGGAAATGCCTTCGCACCGTCACCCTCTGCCACGGGGAGGCAGAGGGTGGTGTGTCGGACTTGCACCGACTAAAACCACCCGGGTGGTCCTACTCTGCGCAATGGCGGGGGGGGCCGGGATGCGCTAAGCGATGCTACACAATCCCCCCCCTAAACGCAATTGCAGCGCAAGCGAGCGCTGCTCGTCTCGGTGCGGCGGTTGGTGGTGCCGCACCACAGGGCATGCCGGACCACCCAGCATGCCCCGGACTCCTCGATCGGCGCCAGAACTTCCCCGTTTCTGGCGCCTTCGGTATTCACAGCCAATTATTGGCGTTAATCCCCGGTCATGATTTCGGGGGCGGGACAGGTCACATTTTGTGACTGCGGCGTGGCCGCATTTACTGCCGGCCTCCGGCTCTTCTTTGGGGCCTTACAGGCCCGTCCCCCACCAATATGGTTGGCCTTTTTGCCCGCCGCGGCGCAGATCGCACAATGTGGCTCAGCTGTGCATGCGCGGGCAATGTGGCCAGGAGCACCACAACGATAACAGGTGGCACTCCTGTCGATCTCCGACCTGCACTGAATCCGAACGTGCCCCTTCTCGAGGCACCGGAAACAGCGCAGGTCTCTGGTCTCCAAGACCTCAATTTGCGCAGAGGACCAACCTACCAACAATCTTCGGCCGTCGACAATCTTCTTCGCCACCGAGGTGGGGCATCTCACCCAACAAGACCCTAAACCTCTCCCGACTCGGCGGATCTCCCCTGTTTTTACAGATTCCGCTGGACACTCTCCCGCCTCTGCTATTGCGGCGACCACTTCCGAGGCGGTCACAGAGTCGTCCAGCCCGGTTATGCGCAGCTCCACGCGCTTTTCCGGGCTGGAAACCAGGACTCCGTCCGCCTCCAGTACCTCTTTCATTCTGGCCGCAAAGGCCTCTGCTTTATTCCGGTTCTCCGGTTCCGTGCCTCCTTGGATCTCCAAGACAAGGCCGCCGGTAAGGGCCCGGCGGCATTGGAGACCCGTTATCCCCAAGGCCCCTAAGGAAATTTGAGACTTGGCCTTGAGGACTGCCGTCTTCAGTGTCATCCCCCGCTCCGTAGCCTCTGGCAGCAGTGTTAGAACAACTGCTGCCGTCTGAGCGGGGCGTAGGCCTGGCACTCTAGGTCGCCGCTGCTGTGCCTTAGCTGGTGTGGGTTGGGGCGCAGGGGGTGCAGGAGCTTGCGCACTCCTCTTCCCCTTCCCTTTGCGCACCACTGTGGCCCATGTATTACCCTCCCTTGGCACGGATGGAGGTGGTACGGGCCGAGTCTCCTTGCTGGGTTGCGCCGTTGGTTGGACCGCAGGTTTTCCCCGTCTGCTACTCTTTTTGGAGGTGGGCGCTGGGGCAGCGGGCCTCGGTGTTGTAGCTGGAATGCTACTCCCCGTTGCCCGTGTTTTTGTCCCTGCACTCTTCTCCGACCCCTGCGCCGGACTTCCGGACTGCGCCTTGGCGATCAACTCTAGGCGCCTCTCGAACTCCTGGAATCGTGTGTCCAAATACGAGAGCAGCCTCCCATCACCCTCCCTACTGCTACCGGCTGGGGGAGATGTTTGTCTCTCTACCCTAGCCTGGAGAAGAGCGACTTCCCTGCGGACTTCGGCCAGCTCTGTGGCCTGCCGCTCCACCTCTTTTTGGAGTCGCTCATTCTCCTGCTTTATTTTATTGTTCTCAGCGGCGTTCTCTGTCTTGGCCCGCTTGACCGCCTCTTCCAGGATTTTGTTTTCCTCCGTGGATGTCCTTTTATACATCATGGCAGCCACACGATCCCACTCGTTGGCTGCCATGATTAGGGCCTTCATATGGGTCCCTTTCAGATGCCCTGACCCCCTCGCCACATTCCGCACCAAATCCGCCGTAGACATCGCCTGGGCGGCAAGGAGGAACGATGGCCTGTCCTCCAGCTTCGGCGACGCCTCTTCTCGAGCATAGGTTTTGGGCGAGAGAGATCGATCGACATATTCGATCTCACTCGCCGTGTGTTGGACACCTTGTACGCCCTCAGAGATGACCTTCTCCCATCTCTCTTCCGACGCCTTCTTTTGCTCCCTCTTCTCTGACTCCAACAGCTCGCGCCGCATCATCGCCTTTGCCGCCGCCACTCCAACATATTCGCCGGTTGTTGGCGGCCGGCCGCGCCCTCTCTTGGCGGAGTTTGCCTTCCGGAGGGTGACGTCCCCCGTTGGCTCTACGTTGGGCCGTTTTCGCCCCGCAGTGTTCCCCCCTTCGTCAGAGATTGACGAACAACTACTCCCACTACGGCTCCGGTCACTGATGCGCAGAGAGCGCCGAGTTGGCCGGACCTCATCTTCCTCTGACACACTCATCCCCGAGATATTCGAGACATCGTCTGAATCGATCTCACTTTCCCCCCCAACTACTGTTTTCCCCTTGTTTATTTTAGAAGTTTCCATTTTTGTTCCCACGAAACCTACTGGAACAATCGGTCACCCCGTGCAGAGCCAGTTGCACGGGGAAGCCTATTACTCGCCCGGGGTCGGCCGGTGCCGGGCGGTGGGGTCGATCAGAGGAGCTTTATCCCAGCTCCTCACCATCCCTCCGAGGGAGAGATGGCCCCGACGTCTCGAGCCTCGCCCAACGTCGGGCTTAGGGGGTTTTTTAGGGAGGTGTCCTTCCTCTTGGGCCGGCCAATTAAGGCAAGCCCCCTACCCCTCCCCCCTCCCCAGGCCTACCTGGGCTACAGGGGGGAGAAACAGGTTTGCCGGTGGTGGTCCTGAGAAGGACCGCGTCTCCCCAGCCACTTTGGCCAGTTCGACCCACCGACCCACGCCCACTCGCCTCGCCCTCCACTGCCCTTCTCAAAAACCGAGAAGGGCAGCAGAAGACGGTATTCCCCACCCCCCCATTCCCCATTCCCCAATCCACCTACCCCAACCCCCCCAATGCGTTTGGTCCGCGGGAGCTACGCTCCGACCCCCGGCCGCCGTCCGCAGGGCATCCCTGTAAGCGGGAGTACCCTCCGGGCGGCGGCCGACGGCTTCCCCTATCCGCCACCGGGGGACGCGCCAGGTAGGGGTACACCTCCCCCCCTGGTCCCTAAATGACCTGACTTAATCGAATCGAACCCGGAACTTTTCGCGCTTCGGCCGGCTAGCTTTATAGCCACTAAGCCACGTTAATGAACATTTAACGCCTAAATGTGGCCATACGTCCCTAATATAAACGAACTCTTAAAAATTCAGGTAGATTATCTTTAAGTGTATTGTTCAGAGGGGCAAAACGTAGCTGATTGCGATGGTACATCATGCGGCGGAGAGATCTGTGGGGGCGGCACGTGCGTGGTAGAGCAGGGGCGCGCACGCTGCGTGTGCGGGGGCGGCGGGGGCGGGGGCGGGGGCGGAGGTGCCGGGGCCGGGGGCGGGGGCGCCGCGGCCGGGGGCGGGGGCGGCCGCTGCAGGCGCCGGGCGGCCTGTGACCGCTCCGTGTGCGCGCCGCCCGCGGGCCACTGCCGCCGCGGACGCTGCGTCTGTGCCGCAGGACATGCGGGCGTACACTGCGATACCAGTGAGTGCTTTTATTGAATTCTTAGAAAGCTTCAAACTCTTAATTTGCAGTCATGTCACCAGAATCAATATTTAGATCCTACACTTCAAAAATTTTAAGTATTTACTTCTTCTCATTGAATTGACACTTTACCGTGCTACCCTAAGCATACGGGCGTCTAGAGTGCCCATACAGTCATAGGAGGTGAAACGCGGCAAAAACTAACCCCATTTTTTTTCGGCGGGAGGAAATACCGTCACCCGGTGGAGGTGAAGGCGTTGCCAGTGCGTTGCCAGTGCACTAAAACACCCCCGTAGGACCTTATCGCCTAAATTGTGGTGTTGTGGAAAACGCCACCACACCACCGGCGGGATGGCTGCTCAAGCAACCCCGTCTTATCTCCCCAAGATAGTAAGGGGAGAGAGCGGAGATAGTCGATCCCCTAGAGCATCTCCGCCTCGCACGGAGGATCGTAAGTGCAACGCTGACTCAGGTGCTCTTACATGCCCGGCCAGCTGAACCCCAAATACCTAAACCCCTAACCATTTTTCACTGGGCATTCCTTATCTACTTACTTTCAGAGATAAACATAACAATTCCTCAATTCGACGGCGAGGCCCTGCTGTCGCTGAGCCGGCCGAGCCTCGGCGTGAGGGGCGAGCAGCGCATCGCCACGTCCCTATACCGGCCTACCTACGTTGCGATTAATTTTACCACCGCCGAACCGGACGGCCTTTTATTATGGACTATTATGGTTAGTCATTTTCAAACCTATATACTTACTAATTGATAAGAAAATCATTTACATTCGCATAAGTAATTAGATTTTTTTAAAGAAAAAATAAGGTGCTAAAGTTGTTCCTATAATGCCAGCAGGATAATATTATCTACTTAAACTATATTCTAAGCAAGAACTAAAACAGTAATAGAAAATAATATTGAAATTGTAGTAGTAGCGGAACTACTGATTGAACTTTCCATACAAAACTGTCAATACGTAAAAGCACTCGATTACCGATTTGGTTCGTGTTTTCTCTGTTGGAATATTGCAAAATTTGTTTGTTCACAGGACGCTGATTATTTGGGAATCGGATTAGAGAACGGATTTCTCAAGCTTGTTTGGTCTTTTACTAATTATAACTTTAAAAAGACTGGTAAACTTTCTGACTCTTCCAACATGTCGTCCAGACTAGTTCCCCACGCAGGCTTCCTAGCCGACGGAGAGTGGCACTTGCTTATAGTGACAATAGATAAGGTGAATATATCATTAAGCATAGACCAGACCCTGGCTCACGTGGAGGAGCCAGGCCTGAAGACAGAAACAGATTACGAGGATGTCGACGTATACATTGGTAAGTATGTTACAATCAGGAATTTTAGCAGCCTATATTCCTATATACAATGATGTGTTTCAGATTAAAATCCTCAAAATATCAAAGTAGTTTGAAAACTACGATCAACAGCATGTCAAGATGTAAACCCTTGCGAAACAAATTCGATATTAATTATTATGTGCGCGACAAAATAGCGGTGCAAAGTCCAAATTTTGTAGCCTGACGTGCTTTTACCTGTACAAACAACTGTAATTGACTTTTCAAAATCACTAGTTATATATTTTTTATAACAAAGTCGTCATGAAAATTTAGAATTCAGAAAATGTAAGCAAGTATTTCAGACGTATGAGCGATCATTGCTTTTTCAATTACCTAACTGCGTTTTCTTATTTTATGCAGGTGGTGTAAATGATGACAGCAATTCGATAGCGAAAAAAGTATTTCCTAACAATTTCAAAGGCTGCATCGGCCAAATAGCTACGAGAGAAAACTTTTACATGAGCAACTACACAGATATATATAGTGAGAATATCAAGTCGTGCCAACTGTTCCCTATAACATAAACTTCTCTCTTAATTTTGTGAGTGTGTCAGGTAAGTTGAGAAGAATCTTATTCTTAATAATGTAACAAAAAAAACTTATGACTTATTTTAGATATTTCCAAGTGTCAGTAGCGACGTGTTAATACTCATAGTACAAAACTTTTCTAGTCTTCTTTACGGACCAAAGCTGTGTCTTATTAATTTATTCTAGTTAACGTCCTATTAACTAAGTTTTATAAATAATATGTAAGTAATAAATCTATATTGT
The DNA here is from genome assembly GCA_037074685.1 of Glyphodes pyloalis. Taxonomy (NCBI): domain Eukaryota; kingdom Metazoa; phylum Arthropoda; class Insecta; order Lepidoptera; family Crambidae; genus Glyphodes; species Glyphodes pyloalis. Next base: position 6,106,867 of record JAYKKO010000025.1, read on the forward strand.
TTTTATATCTAACCTAGTAAAATTTATTATATAATTTTTGTACCTACTGATAATCTGCAGAGTAGAAATAGATGTAGGTAATAAGGTCAAAATTGTTTTGTAGAAAGAAAATTAAACATTGTCGTACACAAAATATAGTTTTATTGATATATTCATGTTTAATAAAGTGTATACATAACATCATCAAATATTATATTATAAACATATACATTTCGTTATACGTTACTTATTCAAACACAAATACAATATGAGATGTTATCCCCGTTAATCATTATATTTCATTAATTGAAAAACGTTTTAGTCTCAACACAGAATAGTAATTTCCATCGGCATGTTCAGTATCTAAACATGCCCCTCACACGAAGCTCATCAACATCAGATTTATTTACAATTTCTTCATTAAAGCAAGATGTACATCAAAAGTCGTAAAATTCGTTTAGGCCTATTTACAAGTGGAATAAAGTTGGAATGCTTGATGCTTGACTGTAGTACACAATTTAGCTTGCAATTGGTGTATTGTACAGTATGTAAAAATTATATAGGAACATTTGATTCCTTTATTGTATTGATGCAATATAATCTCGATATACTTTCTAAAAATAAATATTATATTAAGCGATAAAGAATAAATAAATTTTAAAATAATTGCACATCATCATGATATAAAATTTTCAAAAATTAAATAATTCTTTTATATGGTAAGCTGCGCTTACTATTCAATTATGCCATACAAAATTAGGCACCAAGTGAATTTCTCGTCAATAGAAGTAACAATTGAAACAAGTTTATTGAAATCGGAAAATTAACATGTACCCTAGGAATGTTTCGGATAACAACAATAAAGATATACAAAGAATAGAATAAGCTGATCACAGGAGAAGTAAATATTATATATTTACGATGTATTAAACCTATTGGTGTGTCACGGATATCGCGATTACGAACAATAATTGCAATTAGTACCTAGTTACGCAACGGTTCGACACGACACATTGAATACGGTGAGGCCTACGCGACAATGACTATATCAATATTACAATACGATCGCATTACCACAGACAGATAGTCCAGAAACACTTATTCGTGAGTAGTATCATATCGTCATATATAAACACCAATGTTTACAATGGAAATCTCTTATAACGGCATTATAATTTACTCTAACTTTCCAATAAAAGATACACAATTAATAAAGACATTTGCTTATCTAGAAAAAAATTCATTTAGAATAATATGTATAATATATGGAAATCAGATAACATTTTCCTAATAATGCTATTAAATTAACAAACATCAATAAGGGATTTATAATTATTTTTCTTTGAAATGTTACATTTGGGACATAATGCCTTATAAATTAGGTCAAATTTGACAATTCCTTATTTATTTACCGGGTGGTAACAATCTCAATAATTCGTAATCTCTAAATTTATAAACAAATTATCTACTCATTACATAATGTCTTCAATAAAAGGTCATGTTCTATGAATTAAAACAAATTAATTATTATTATCGACAATACAATGTGATTAGGTACATTGATATTATCTAATAAGCATTCAGAGTATACAAAAGTGGATAATGCAGGTCCAACCCGCGGCAGTCCGTGGCCAGGGCGCGGCACAGTCCTCGAGTGATACGATAGCATTTTGAAACATTTCTATAAACAAAGCGTTTACTTGTAAAATCAGTCTCATTCGCATAAGGAAGTGATCACAGCACACACACTGGAAACTCGTTGCAGGTCGAGGGGCCACGTCCCTCTTAACAAAACTTTAATCATAGAGCACCTTAGTTGTTTACTAACTTCTTATAATTAAAACTGATAAAACTCGCAACAGATCATCAATTCTACAAACGTGTATCAAATATACGGAAATAATACAGTCAAGTAGACTAATAAAATATTGGAAGTAGACTTTATATCACTATCAAAACAAATAATACAATGGATACAGTAAATACATAATATAATAAATATCAACCGTCGTGCCAGAACAGAGAACGAAATAACAAGTTACAAGCGTAGACTAGATTATGAAGATTTGTGAAAGTTAAAAAGATACAACACACGGGAGACCCGAGAGATCACGAGTTTCCCTTGTAAAAATATATACTTTAGAAATGGCAACTTCACATTTACGCATAAAATATTTTACACATGTGAAGCTATATTCACAGTAGCTACTTCAAACACCAACGTACATCGCGATCGCGAGGGCCGGGGCCCGGGTCCGCGCCACGCACCGCATATTATATAAAAGGTACACAAAATATTAGTTCACGCCGCGGAACTGACGCCGCGCACGTCGATACGATTATCTACAGAATATGTACATACAATAAATAGGTACGGCGCCGGACGCGACCCTGGTGCGGTCCAGGGACCGATCGACGGCAGCCTTGTTGCAATGGAGATACTTGCGCTATCGATACTCAACCTTGAAAACCAGACATACTATCATAATTCATTCTCAAAACTGTCGACCCTGATAACATTGTTTATAGTATCGATTGAATCATCCTTCTAGTGCTTTGCCCCGTTTCTGATTCAGGGTAATAAATCCATGGCTTACAATCATAATTTAGAGGTTTTACCTTTAGAGATAAAAATTCCGGATGAAGTGCGCTTTCCACTTTCATCCTTTCATGACACTAGGACCTTTAAATCTCTTTGAAATTATTTTGATCAAGCTTGGCCTCGTAAGCTTTATCGAAACCAACGATAGTATCCATATGGGCTTCGATAGTAGAAATCATCACAGTCGATAGTTCCAATAATATAACTATCAATAGGATGACTGATCATCAAGGCCACGATAGTCTCCTATCGCCATCGGAACAGCCTCAATCGCCGTCTCGGAGCACATGAAAGAGTTTCGTCGTTGGGTCGGCGGGCTAGAGGCGGGCTAGAGGCGGGCGAGGGCGCGAGGCCGCGCCGCCGCCAGCGCGCGTCACGGGCGGGGCTCCACCAGCCGCTGCAGCAGCACGGCCACCATCACGGCCACGAGCAGGAAGCCGGCGGCCATGAGCAGCGCCGCCTGGCGCGCCGACAGCGAGCGCGGGGCCGCGACGGGGCGCGCACGGCGGGCCCGGGGCGCCGCCGCCGGCACCTGCAGCCGCGCCGCGCCCGACCACGCGCTGCCCAGCCCGCCGCGCACCGCCTGCACGCGCACCAGGTACTCCGCGCCCGCCTCCAGCTCCTCCAGCTGGAACTGCGTCTCGCTGCCCGCGTACACCTGTGACGCATACAGATTAACTATGTAATCTCTATCCAAGTTCTATAAAGCGAATTTAATTAACTGATTCAAATTAGGATTATATCAAAACGGCAAGAAGCGATACAAGAAAACATAATTACTAGCATAACTACATAGCGACGTTCGACGTTATAAAAATTAAGCAAACTCACCTGCTTGAAAACGGCATCCTTGCCGCGGGCGCACTGCAGCACGTACTCGGCGTCTTCGAGCGCGTCCCACGCGACCAGCGCCTGGCGCGGCGTCGGCTGGTGCAGCGCGGGCGGGCGGGGCGCCGGCGGCGGCGCGGCGGCCGTCGCGGCCGACACCGGCTCCGACCAGCCTCCCCGTCCCCCGCGCTCGTCGCTCGCGCGGATGCGGAACCAGTACGCGGTCGCTTCCCGCAGCTTCTTGGCCTTGCACGAGCGCGCCGAGCCCCGGTACACCGGCCGGAACTCGCGCCCGTCCGCAGCTCTCATCTCCACGCAGTACTGCGCGCCCTCCCCCCCGCTCGCGGCCCATTCCAGCTTCAGGAAGTTGTGCGCCGTTTGCACGCAGCGCAGCCGGGGCGGAGCCGGAGGCATGGGTCGGGTCGCCGCGCGCGCCTCCTCCGACCAGTCGCCGAGGCCGAGCTCGTTGAGCGCCGCGACGCGCACGCGGTACACGGTATCGGGCAGCAGCCCCTCGACGAGTCGTTCGGGCGTCGGATCGTCGGTGTCGAAGGCGTCGTCGCCGACCTCGACGCGGTACCGCAGCACGTCGGCGCCGTGGGAGGCGGGCGTCCGCCAGTACAGCCGCAGCGACTCCGCAGTCGCCTCGTGACGGAGCCCCGTAGGAGCGGCGGGCGGAGCGCGCGGCATCAAAACGTCACGCACCCCCGACCAGAGGCCCCGCCCGGCCGAGTTCGTCGCGCTCACTCGGAAGAAGTAGGGAGAGAAGGGCGTCAGCTTCCCTATGATGCAGCTCGTCTCGAGGCCCCGGTAGACCTCGGCGAACGCGTCGTCGACGTTGGTGGAGCTTATCTCGAGTCGATAGTCAAGAACCGGCGCGCCGTTGTTGCGAGGGGCCACCCACTCGATGCGGGCGGTGCGGGTCGTCTCGACGACGGCGAAGGGAGTCTCGGGCGCGTCGGGCGGCGCCGGAGCGGTCGTGAAAGCGAACACCGGAGAGGGCGGGCCGGCACCGACGCGGTTGCAGGCCGTGACCCACACGCGGTATGGCTGGCCGGGCGCCAGGTCGCGCACGACGCACTCGAGCGCGAGGCCCGAGTGCGCCACCCGCACGGACCCGTCGCCGTCGGCCACCTCGACCCTGTACTCGGTGAGCGGCGCGCCGCCGGTGCACTCCGGTGCGCGCCACCGCAGCGCGACGAGCGTGGCCCGCGGCGGCGCCACCGGCTCAGGCACGGAGCAGGCGCCGGGGCCGGTCGCTTCCGTGGTCACGGTCTCGGGCGCCGACCAGTCGCTGTCGCCGGCTTCGTTCGCGCAGCGCACGCGCGCGCGGTACGGGACGCCCGGCTGGAGGCGGTCGCAGTGGGCCTCGCGCTCGGGGCCCTGGTAGGCGGGCCGGTAACCCTCGCCCGCGTCGAGCTCGAGCGTGTAGGTAGAGACGGCAGCGCCGCCGTCGTCGACGGGCGGATCCCACCTCAGGCGGAAAGCGCGCGAGTGGATCTTTCCGCGCGGCGCCGGGCGACCGGGCGGGCCCGGCCTCTCCGGGAGGGTGCGGTAGGAGACCTCGGACGACCACGGGCCCTGCCCGTCGGTCGTTTCGCAGCGAAGACGGAAGCGGTAGTCGGTCGCGCGACGTAGATTGGCGCAGCGGTAGGACCGCTCGGCGCCGCTGTAGACGGGCAGGAAGCCGTGGCCGCGGGCAGCGTCGTCCATCTGCAGCGTGAACTCCTCGTCGGCGCGGCGCTCCCAGGTGAGCGCGAGCGCGTCAGCGGCGGCGGCGTGGAGGGAGGGCGGCGCGGGCGCGGGCGGCGGGGAGCCGGAGGTCCAGGCGACGGTCTCCTCGCTCCACTCGCCGCAGCCGCACTCGTTGACGGCGGCGATGCGGAAGCGGTACTGGGTCTGCGGGCGCAGGTTGTTGGCGGTGTGCTGGCGCGTGCGCGGCTTGGCGAGCTCGACGTAGCCGTCGCCGGCGTCCATCTCGAGCAGGTAGTGCGTGAGTCGCGCGCCGTTGTCGGCGACGTTGCCCCAGCGCAGCTGCAGCGAGGTGCGCGCACGCTGCGTGACGCGCGGAGGCGGGGCGGGGTCGGGCGGCGCGGCGGGTGCACGGAAGGTGGCGGCCTCGCTCGCGGCGCCGGTCAGCGAGCCCGCGCGGATCTGCAGGCAGACCGAGTACTCGCAACCGGGTCTGAGGTCCGTTACCCTGTTGAAAATGCGCGCCAAATTTTAATACGGAACGTCTTTAACACTCATACGTCAGTATTACCTACATAATAATATATCAAAGCGTCACGTTTTATCAGAAGGGGTTCTTTTACCTAGAAGGCTGTTTATGAAACAGGTGAAATGAAGGTGATGAAATAGCATTTAACTTACCGACACGAAAGAGATGGTCCACTATAGATAGCTTTGTACCGCTTTACGTCTCTGTCTCCGAGAAGTAAATCATATGTTAAATCAACATTAGGCAGCGTGACGCCCTCTGGAAGTGGCGAATTCCATTGTACTAACGCGCTGGTAGAAGTGATATCGCTAACCTGAAACAACATATATTCAAACTGTCTAATGAATACTGATGAAACAGCAAATACATTGCACTGGCGAAACACTGCTATGCAACACCTTATAATAATTGTTACCGTATCAACTGCAATATCCTTGCATGAATAGGCCAATAACAGTAGTAGTCCAGGAATGGAGTATCCATTAATATGCTCAAAATGTCTAAGGTTTAAAACAAAATTACAGGAAATGAAAGACTGACTTTTCAAATCTACTAACAGCTAAATTAGTAACGTTATTTTTTTGCAAATAAATATTTTACTAAAATGACTCTCGCTAAGGGTCTCGATGGTCTAGTGATTTAAGCACCGGGTCATAAACTGGGCTTTTCTGGGTTTCATACTCAGCAATATTAATTCCATATCAAGCAAAGTATATTTCCGATTTTTCGAACATAACCCGAATTTGTAATCTGATCGCCTACCCGCATTTTTTTTTTAATTAAAATATTGGACAACATCACATACATTGCTCTGATTCTGTGGTAAGTAGCTTAAGCACTTGTGTTACAGAAATCAGAAACAACGACGCACATACGTAGATTTCGCCGATTTAGGCGGCCAAAAGTCAATTTTTAAAAATCAATGTGGGTACACTAAAGCATACCATTTAAAATAGAAGACACTTCCACGGTTACTACCCTACAATTTTTATCACATTTCAATTCATTTGCGCATGCTGCCAGTTAGTTGAAATCCGATCGTAACTTTTGTTGTATTATCTATTCTCGGCACTGTCATTATAACGTCTCTTACAAAGTGAATATCTTCCAAGGAAAGTAAAATACTAAAAAAAAAATTATGGAATCCGGTAATTCAGGTAGCATTCTTTTAATTACAATGAATAACTAACTATTTTATTGTAGTTTGAGATACTTTTTATTCATTCGAATGCGACATGTTTATTCGTGCGAAATAATCGTAAATTTGAGATTTGAATAGCTTTTTAATATACTTCAGGGTTCGTCCCAGTAATGGTTTATTTTTTATTTGATATTTCATAGTCTTACCTTTATAATAAAGAAAAAATCAGCCGCATCTTTCCGCATTTTTTCAAAATAACTTAATTTTAATATGTAAAGAAAATATGTATAAAAAAAGTCGTTTTTCTTTTATGGTTCTAGAATGTAGATTTTATCGTTTTAGGATCAAGCAGTGGATCTGGCGTAAGGTTAGTTACGCGAAAATATTTATTTAACTTGATGCAGGAACAAACTCCACGTACTTTTGGTGAAAAATTAGAGTACTTAGAAAATTACCTGGTAAGGCGTTATGGCGAAACAGAAGAGAACACGAAGAGCTTGAAACACAATTTTTCATACTTTAAATCACCAATGAAACAAAGATGGTCAAAAGCGAATAAAATTACGGAAAAATTCTTAAATAATAATGAATCGTGGCTAGGGAAAACTTTTGAAATTCCTATAGTACCGCGTCATCGCCCAGGTCGGCCATGTAAATCGTTTGTTGACTCGAGTGACAGGAGTGAAAGAAGAAAGACTGAGGAAATGCGCTCTTCTGTGGAATCGGAGATTATTGTTCATGCTGCACAAGTCATTTTACAAACAGAAGGGAAACGAAATGCCTCAAAAGTTCTCAAAGACCTAAAGAAATCTCCGAAAAGGGCCTCTAAATACAGAGAAGCATATTCCAGAACAGATGACACTGTGCCCCCGTTAACACCCTTTGAAGCACTTAAGATGTTTGTAGATACCGACCTCACACGTAGGCAATATGAAATTATACGGACTACAAACAAAAAACACTTTCCATGTTATGACCTTTTATTAAAAGCAAAGCAAGAATGTTACCCGCCGAAAACGACATTACGGGTAACGGCTGCTTGCGCAGAAATAGACCTGCAAAGCTTAATTGACCACACTATTACGCGCTTATCTACTTTCCTGGAAGAAGTTTTGATAACACTCGATGATATTGAAAGGCAATCATTAAAGTTAATTAGCAAATGGGGCTGTGACGGGTCTCAACAAGCGCGCTATAAGCAGAAGCTGTCACATGATGTCGACTCCGATGCAAACCTATTTTTGAGCTCTTTGGTTCCTGTACAAATTGTTACTGGAATAGACAACAAAAAAATTGTGTGGCAAAATCCTACACCTTCTTCACCTCGCTTTTGTCGTCCGATTAGATTTCGCTATGTTAAAGAATCTACAGATGTGACAAAGGAAGAAATAACCTACATAGGAAATGCCGCCAAGTCTCTCGCCACGACCAAAGTGAATTTGAATGGCAACGAATACATATTTGGGCATATTATGAAGATGACAATGATTGATGGCAAAGTGTGCAATGCTGCTACCAACACAGCATCAACGAGTCGATGTTATTTATGTGGTGCAACATCCAAGGATTTTAACAACCTTAATAAAAAAAAATGCAACATGTCCTGAAGCACTTGAGTTTGGTATTTCTGTTCTGCACGCCAGAATTAGACTTTTTGAAAGTGTGCTACACTTGGCATATAAATTACCTGTAAAAAAATACAGAGAAAGGAGGACACAGGAAGAAAAGTTATTGGAAGAACATACGAAAAAGGAAATTCAAGAAAAATTCAGAACGGAAACTGGATTGTTAGTAGATATGCCTAAAACTAACTTTGGTAACACCAATGATGGAAATACCAGCAGGCGTTTCTTTGAGAATACGGAATTATCCGCAGAGATTACAGGCATTAACCACGAATTAATCTACAGGCTTAAGGTGGTATTAGAAGCGATTTCCAGTGGACATAAAATTAATGTCGCTAAATATGATGATTACGCTTTAGACACTGCAAAGTTGTATGTTGAACTTTATGGATGGCACCCCATGACCCCAACGATGCATAAGGTTCTAATACATGGTGCCGAAATAATTAAAAATGCTTTATTACCAATAGGGCAGTTATCTGAAGAGGCGGCAGAGGCGCGGAACAAACATTTCCGTTCTTACAGACAAAACTTTGCTAGAAAATTTTCTCGCGAAGAATGTAATCTCGATATTCTTTTGAGATTATTGTTAAGCTCTGATCCACTTATTAGCAGTATGAGACCTGTAATAAAGGCAAAACAAGAGGCTTTCCTAACGGAGACAATGGCACTGCTTATGTCTGCTGAACCTAATGTAGGGATAGAGCAAGAGAACTCGGACCCTGAAATATAATTTCTCTAAAGTTTTTTGTAAAAGCACGTTATAATTGCATTTTCATTTTTTTTATTGTTCTTTTTTGATTTTCACTAAATATAATGTTGGAATTACAAAGAAAACAACTTTTTTTAAATTAAGTATCCTATTTAAAAGCTCTAAGCATGAAAAATAATTTTGGCCGCCTAATTTATCAAAATCGATCTATGTGCGACGGTACCACAACACCCAGACCCGAGACAATATGGAAAAGTTCGTTTCCCATATTGACCCGACCGGGGATCGAACCCGGAACCTCAGAGATGGCGCTCGCCAAAGTCAGGCACGCTCGCCTCTCGACTACGGAGGTCGTCAAATTACGCCAGTAACCCATTGTTGTAACAATAATTTTATGATAATGATGGCCTTATGCCCGGTTCCAATATTTTACAATTCGTAATGTATCAAAAATTACAATCCGGTTTTCTTCAACTGACTACGAGGCTGGAACGGTTTTAGCTTACGTATTCTATAATTTATACTGTCCGTAACTAAAATCGTTTTTCAAATATTGGAACTGGGCATTAATCCTGCATTGGCACATTAAAGGCCAAAGCTCCTATACTTTACTCACTTGAGGCGTCCGCGTAGTAGAGAGCAAATCGAGCACCGCCTGCGTTTCGTTCTCATCGTCGCCCTGCACTGAAGCGCCAGCCGACGAGCCCTCGCCCTCCGACCACGCTCCGGACGACGCGCCGCCGCTGCCGCCGCCGCGACCGTTCAGCTCTTTACGCGGTGATAGCGAAGGCGTACTCGCGCCAGAATTGACTTCTGGAAAAATAGAAAAACCAGTTTCGTAAATTCATATTGAAATAAAGCCAAATAAACTGAGTTATACATATATTGTAAAAGCAAAAATCTTCTATCGGTATTTTGTATTTAACCCAATCTTGTCAAACAATTGAACTATTTGAAAAGTAGATGTGTATGAAATTATTTAAAAACTAGCTGTGTTCAAGTTATTTTGGAATAAAAAGTATCCTAATCAATAATAGTATCTCAGTTATGTTTCTATCAAGCTTTATCCAAATGTGTTCAGTAGTTTCAAGGTTAAAGAGTGACAAACATTCATCTTCTTAAAATTTTCGCGTTTATAATATTAATAAATTCTATAACTTTAGAAGACAAGAGCAAAAGTAAGAATGGGTGTATTTGTCCAAGTATATATGATATAGTCTAGTTATCTTATCATTGTCTTTACTGTTAAACTATTTATATAACTAATAACTGCTTCATGTGTCATAAATAATATTCTCCAATGTAGCATTTAATCATACTAAATAAACAAGATAAGCGAATATGAATTTAATAAGTACTGACCTATGCCATTATTCCTATTTGTTTGCTTTCGCTCCAACTTTTGTTTGAGCTTAGAGTACTGTCGTTGGGTCCGTTCATCCTTCTGATAGACGGGCGGAGGTGGGGAGTGCTGCATGTGGTGGGGTGGCACATGGTGAAAATGCGCAGGGTACCCCGGGCCGTAAAAATGCTGCGCGCCACCCGCGCCATTGCTGGGACCCTGGAAATATTAAAAGGAAAAAAATATGTAATTACCATGACCTAACCTAGGCCTGTAGCTAGAATTAATCAAAGTACTACCGCAAATGTCATTTACTTTTCACTTTCTGCGCTTTAATAGGGGGCATTCAGATGTCAAAATATTACCTATTATGATCAATTGAGATTTCTTACCCATTATGTAAAATTCAAATGTTACTTATGTACTTATAATAAAACAATTTTTTGGAGATATTACATGAAACACCAAAAATAAAACTTATGTGGCCTTACCTAGTGATATACCTAACACCACCTATCACCTACAAATTATGTTTTAGGGTGGTAACCCTAAAACTATTATGAAGTTAGCTAAGCGAACAGTGACAAACGATTTATCCTTTTAATTATAGACAGACAGTATTATGTACAGATAGCAGATAATATCTTATGTGTAGGTTAATAATTATTGGAAAAAATAATGCTGGACCGAGTTTATGTCAACAAAAAAAATTTTAAATAAAAGGGTTAAGGTATTTTGAAAACAATTTTTAAAATGTTTGCTCAATTTATGGTTTTGCATGATCATCCCCATTTCTTATTATTATCTACTATTCTTTCTACACACAGGTTATCTGGAAGATATTTCTTTCTAGTGATAAAAATGCCTAAATTATTCTTCAATTTGTCTGTAACTATTGTGTGCTATAAAGTTATAAGTTAAAATGGGTAAAAAGTTACGGCATCTGATTTGTTATTAAATGAAATTTTAACATAAGGTAACTACAACTAAAAATTTTTGAACATTCCTCCTTATGCTGACAAATTATAAACACATCAATAAAAGGATTATTCAATTTGGTGCAGTTGTTCTGAAGTAATTCAATTACATATATTTTGGGATTCTTTAGTTTTTCCATTAATTGTATTTTAGGTTTTTAACATCACACTTAATATTAGAATTTAAATGAAAAACTCAATATAAGGAAGAGATATACTCATTCTAATGTTTTAGTTATCATGTACATACATTCAAAACACCTGGCTTTATAAGGACATAAGGTAATTGTAATTATTTATTAAAACTGAACAGATCAAATAATAAATAGTCTAACTTGTTCGTAAACAATTTTAAAACATATGCTAAAAGACTATAGTAAATTAAATGGCACAATTACCATATTCTGTAAAATGCTTTCTTTTGGCACTCATAACTAATTACTAAGAATGTAAAGGTGATTAACCAAATTATTTTATTGCCTATTTTAATACTAAATAGCTACATACTTATAGTTATAGCAAACAAAATGAAGTAACTTAGACAAGTATTACCATATGTATCTCTAACACTGAGTTACAAATATAAATACAACTAATAATATTACACAATATAATCCTACTGACCGTAGCAGTCCCCTTTTTTGTGGAATTATTGTTTGGTGGTGTTGGATCACTCATTTTTATAGAGGCGAGTGTAATCAGCTACCAGCAGTGCGGGTGCGAGCGTCACTGCCACGTACCGCCAACTCGCTCGCAGTCGCCGGTGATAACGTCCACAATCACAATGTGACCGCGATCAGATCGACACTCTACACGTCGCGAACCTATCCACCACACTGCTCGCTCAATACGGCCGGATAATTCGAAATGCTTGCGTAGAAATTTCAAACTCCGCATGTATGGTTGAAATTTACAAGCGAAACGATCGATAAATCGCCGGAAATTGTTTGCACAGTAGGTGAACTTACAAACTCATTCGACGCATTTTCTTTAGGTATTTATTTAAACAATGTCTTAACATTGTGTTTAAACAATTTGATCGATTCACAGCAAATGTTGGTGGTGCTCAAGGTCAAAAATTACATATAAATAAGTTATTTACGAAGAAGACAATGCTCTGTGATATCTATATTATATAATTCAATCAAATTTTAACCAGCAATCAACTAATTCGGTTTACATTCTAAGTACATACAAATAGACGCAACGTAATCAAACTAAACAAACATGACACATAGTCAGGGTTGCCAGTAACAATTTTGTGAATACCCCAAAAAGTATGGTCAATATACCCAATTACGGGATTTCAGAAAATGTTTTCTAAATTACAGTAAGTTTTTATGAACTGGCATTAGAATTATCTTATGATCTTTTTTGTTATTACCAAACCCAAATCTTGAAATCTTCAATGTGTTAATCGTCTATAATAATAACTTTATTCTATATTGTCTGGGTATTGTGGTACCGTAGTTGTTTCTGATTTCTGTAACACAAGTGCTTTAGCTAGTTACCACAGAATCAGAGAAATGTATGTGATGTTGTCCAATATTTATTTATTTTAAAGTTCAGTCATTTAAAGTCACAGTTTAACAAATCCTACATATTGTGAAATCATCAACTCCCCGTATTCTACCCAAATCTCTTTTTTGTACACTAAATGGGGAACTCATTTAGTATTAAATTCCCCGTATTTTGAGGAATTCTTGACAAAACGGCCACCCTTCACACAGCACGCACATTCATGTCAAAGTGACAGTTATGATAAAATGTCATTAGGTCAATGACTTTTGACCATTGACCTTACGATTAGTGTTGTTATATTATTACTTAAGTTCAGTTACGTAAATCCGTTGGATTATCTATTTAACTGAGGATTTTTACAGACGTTAAAGAAAAGTGAAAGTTTTTGAACTCTATTCAACCGTTTTTTCCTACCTTTGTATTTACGTATGAAACAGCCTGAGGGATCAGCGGCGTAAATATGCCGTTGGAGCCATTACCATTGGCTTTTCTGCAGCCAGTTTTAGCGTCCATTATAAAATTTAAAATCGGTTATCCACACTGGGTGTGAGCCGCCTAGTGGCTCGGCTGACTCGGCTTTCATCATTGCTTTACTAAGAATTACTATTGAGATGATAGTTCTGCCCCAGAAGATGCATAAGTACTAAGAAGTCCGCATACATCTACAAAACAAACTTACATAATGGTGTGGCGGCTGATGGTGAGGCGGTGGCTGGTGGTGGGGTGGCTGGTGATGAGGTGGCTGGTGGTGAGGGGGATGGTGCGGATGTGGCGCGTGCGGGTGGGCCACCAAGTAATGCCGCATGCTCTCGTCCATCACCTGCGGCATGAGGGTGGGCATCATCGTTGTCGAAGGGACCACCGGCATTCCGCCTGTAATAACCAGAAATTGTTGATCTTAGAATATTTTCCATTTTTTGCAAAGCCATTTCATTTCCATTCCATATTTTAAATTCAGCCTTATTCAGTCCTACTATTAAATCATAGTAGGACTGTTAGTTACCTAATAAGTTAAAAAAGCGTGGAGCTTGTAAAAGCATCCAACACTGTATAAGCACTTAATAATATCAATACCAAACACTAAGTTTGTTTGCATTAAAATTTACACTTAATTTACTAATACAATGAAACTGTCGCTAGATAATTAATAATGTTATGATTTATGACAACCTGTGACATCTACGATCGAAGCCTGTAACAGATAACCCACAAATGGAAGTTTACTTTGATAAGATAAATGTTGTAATAACTTCGGAATGTTGTGTACCTATCGATAATGTAGCCGGCGCCGGAGACCTTTTACTTCACCATGTTTGTGGCCTTGGCTAGTGGGCAGTGCACGCCGTCCGTCACGGGCGGCTAGGTTTTGCTTTATTTTGACACCGAAAGCCGTCCGTTCCGCCCCGTACCTCTGCAGTTATGAATGAACATGTTTTGTGCATTCGTAGAAATCGCTCTTTGTGGATCATCCACTTTTATAAAGCGCTAGCGGCGGAAGCATGCCGCATAGTTTGGTGAGCCTGCAGACTTACGCTAGGGTTTACAATTTTGGTTGTAGATAAACTAATTCAGTTAACGATGTCATACAGCTCTATCATACGAGTATTAGGCTTAAAATCTTAAATACGGGTTGTTTAAATATTACCTCATAGTTGGCCCCTGCAATTCTAAAGCGATTGCTTTTTTGCTTTTATAAATACACCGAAGAACATAGCATTAAGTATGTGTACCTATCTTTAATAAAGAAATATGATCGAAGCCTATCGCATCATACTTCTTAAATCTATCATACTTTTATAAATTATTGGTATTATTAGATTGGTATAATAAATTATTGGTAACAGTAAGATGAGCCAGGGAAGGTAGAACTTTAAAACTTAACTCCTTTACGGTGACGCTAAATGATAATCTACAATAAATTTTAGACGTAGGTTAAAAACTCCTCAGTTACAATGTTTTAGTTTTAAAATGATTGTATTATAAATACTCCACAACAAAAAATTAAAAAATCACTACGATGGCTTGCGATCAGCGATCGGTAACGCAAAGCAACATGCAACATGCCTATAAATCAAAATGCGTGTAATTGCAGCACGTGCCTACTGAATTTTAGTACCTATCACTCACGAATATTGTTTGATTACTGATATTAGTAATGGATATTACATAAAAACGGAGACATAGTTAAAATCTGAGTGGTTTACGTACAAAATATAAATTAGAGAGTCGACAAATGTATAATTTGCAACTAATATGTGTATTGGTTAGTAGACTGAAAGCAACTGGAAACTTGCGCTTAAGCACTGTCAAACAATCATTGAGCCACCTAAGAAATAAAACATCATTAAACGTA
The DNA here is from genome assembly GCA_037074685.1 of Glyphodes pyloalis. Lineage (NCBI taxonomy): Eukaryota > Metazoa > Arthropoda > Insecta > Lepidoptera > Crambidae > Glyphodes > Glyphodes pyloalis. The sequence goes on from JAYKKO010000025.1 coordinate 6,122,168, forward strand.
AATCTGTTATATACGTAAATTTGGTATATGTTATAGTTTATTCAATATAAAAAAATAATACCTTTTTTATACGACAGGCTTGATTTTACTAATCTACCTACTCAAATTAATTATTTTAATACCTACAGGTACTGGTTTTATCAGAAATTACCGATTCGATTCATATTTTAACGTATGACATATTTTAAAGAAACAGAAAATTTGTATCACCCCTTGCAGTGCGGGAATCGAACCCACTATCTTCACGTATCGCGCGTGCTGCTCTTCGGTAGTGCAGCGTAAAGCACTATAAAAATCATAAAAATCGTATGAGATTGAAATTCCAAAATCACGTTACATTCTATGTGAATTCAATCCCATAAATTTTAAACGATATAGATATGATAACTGCCACTTGGCTAGGTTCCCAAACTGGTAAGAAGACAGGACAAAGCATGACAAGCGGATCCTTCTTACATGTAAATAAGTGACGACAAGCAACCCTAAGCAAATCTTGCATCGCAAGCCAACCGCAGGGTCTCGACTCTTGAGCAATGCCGCGCTAGGAATCCCACGAGCCTTGAAACTCTTTGTTTCGCCTCGCCGCGAGTAATGAGGACTTTTCTCTGCCTTAATTCAGTATTTCTGGCACAATCGTTAATTTAGTGCGGTTTGCAGCCAGTTCATGCGAACGGTTTGCACCGTAATTGTAGCGATAATAATAAGAGTAATAACCGTTACAGCACAGTTTTTTATTAATGGTAATATAAAACAGTGCTGTAACGAAGCACGTAAAAGTGGTAGAAATAATGGTATTTTTACCACTATTTAGGTACTTGTAAATTTATTTAAATACTTTACTATATTTCGCCTGCACGTAGGTACCTACGCAGGACGTAGGGTGACCTATATCTAATCTAAACCTGATCGGGAAGTTATTACTTTCCAGGAATTTTCAAATAATTATACTTATTTTTTTTAACCGTGAACTTGCTAGGTACACAATATATTTTTTACAGTGTATGATTATTTTAGCAGCACTGACTGTATGTAATTAATTTTATTAACTAATTCCAATGGATTCTTGTAAAATGTTTGCAAGAATTGTTTGCTACGTACATACAAATTTTATGATAAAATGCATTTAATATTTTCCTCATTATTCAAAAAAATATTATATACATTCATTAAAAACAAAAGGATCAAAAACGAGACATGTTTAATTTTATATTTTATATTTCTCCAAATCACTATAGATCGTTGCGCCACTACGTTGCAAAACAATGTATGCGATAATCTGGATGGTACTTATCTCATCAGCTTTGTTGCGCCACTAATTTGTCGCCCGCCGGTAACTGAATCACCCTCTGACCACAAGCAAACACTAATATAAAGCTATTTGGCATCTAACTCACTCACTAGTTGCGCTAGAGATCAAGGAACGCTGGCAGAGCCTGTGTAGAATCCATAAGCGATCCCGACTCTCCCACAACTGCGCAGCGATGGCCACCGAGGGAGCTTTGGTCGGTGCGAGCCCGACACACCATTCTTTATTCCGCGCAGAGAGTGACGGTGCGGTAGGCATTTCCCCCTCGAGAAAAGAAATACCGCACAGGGCGAAGCAAAGACGGATACCGAGCTGGGCCGAGAAGAGGGTGTGGGCTCTCTGTGGCAAGCTCGCAAGGGCAGAAGTAGATATCGCGGGTGAAGAGGAGGGCCTCGGTATTTCATTGCCATCCTGAGTTCCACGTCCCAGCAGTGGCGCGATGCCGCACGGGGCGCGAATCGTGTTGGGGCCGCGGAGGAAGAGGAGGATGCGGTATTGCGTTTGCCGGCCTCCCTATCCTCCGCGGCCGGGGGGTCTCGGGACTCTCGGAAGGAGAGCTGGAGTGAGAGTTTCTGGTGTCCAGTAGCGGTGGGCAGCGGAGCCGCACAGCCGATTCGCTACTGGGACTGGAGCACCTACCTACTGGGACCACATCACCTCGGCCCCGAGGGGGTGGGGCATGTGCGGTGGCCTGGGATGCTCTAGCTTCGTTTTGTGCGGCGAGGTGGGCCGCTTGGCAGTTCGAATAGTTACGGAGAGGGAACCTGCGTAGAATTCGCAAGGGATGCCGACATTCCCTAGAACTGTGCAGTGTTGGCCACCGAGGGGGTTATAGTCGGTATGAGCCCGACACACCACTCTCTGTTCCGCGCAGAGAGTAACGGTGCGGCAGGCATTTCCCACCCGAAAAAATAAATAAAGGTATAGTTGCTACAAGTGCTAAACTTAGCGTTATACTAACGTAGGGCTAGCATGATCAAAGACAACGACAGTAGATGTACTTACTTATTCCAGACTTACATAACCTTCATAGGCAAATATCTTTCATGAAATTTCGAAGTAACAAGTTAAACAAAAGTAGCAATGTTGTGTTGCAATTGCTTGCTTCGGTACAAAATCATTGTATATTGATTGGGGTTCGTGATTCGAAGCTTGTGAATGAAAAGACAAAGAGCGTGGACTGACCGTAATCAGCGTGCACGGTGCACATGTGGGCGTGCTGGGGATGCTGCTGGGGGTGCGGGCACATATCCGGCGGCACGAAGTACGTCTCGGGGGGGTAGTACTCGCCGTAGTAGCCGTCGGGGCCGCCCCCGCCGCCTTCCGCTACGCCCACGCCCACCATCCTCGGCTCTAGCAGCGCATCGTCGCCGCGCGCCCGCGCCGCCTTCGCTGCGCAAGCGCACAACTGCTGCAACGCTCAACCTGCAACAAGGGAATTACGTCACATTAAGTATTATTCATGTAATATGTAGACTTAACAAGATTTTATGAATTTGCAGAAAAAATATCATATTAGATACAAAATAATCTTAAAGTCAAATCGGCAATAAATTGTTACGCAGTTTTGGGCGGATATTGCTATTTTCATTTTAATTTTTGTATCATCCGCTGCAAAATCTACTGGAGTGCAGACGGCGGGTAGTTTGACGATTTGTCGGCCTACCTACCTACTTATCCTCTAGAAGTGTGACTAAAGGCGTTCTATTTACTGATGTCAGCAAGGAGAAAGTATATCTACAGTAGAGAGTAATTGTTAACCGGTACAATTATATGTACATACATAGCCTGTTCCCAAAGTATGTAGCTCGAGTAGTTATGCTATGAAAACCAGAATGAATATTGGTACCAGGATATGAACAAAAAAACTTTGTACTTATTTAACACCCAGACACAAAACAGACATAGGTAAATGTTCCACATTATAATGGTTGCCCTAAATTGAAATCGAACCCACTATCTTTCGCTCTACAGCCAGTATTATAAACCCTATTCTATCAGACTTGGCGGTAGGTGTATCCATACTGATTTTGTGGTCAATTTAGAGTAATGTTCATATCAATATGTCACATCTCACAACTTGACTAGTTGGACACTCCTAGCAAAAATATTTTAGGAGAAGATCAAAAAAGGTTATTGCCATTTTAAGATCAGGTTAAATTAGGAAACTCATCAAAAATCTTGCATCACATATGAACCGACACATCAAAAAATGCAGCGCCATTTAAAGCTATCTATCGAAGCATCTCGAGATGAGTGATTATTAAATGTGAGGTGTTGCGGTTGCACAAGCTGGTGTCGCAGGCATCGACACATCCGGCTGAGCTGAGCGCATCGTGACTCTATTTGCGTTGTAAATGGGCGCCGCGTCAGGGCTCCTCACGAGTTCTGCGTGGATGAGCCGCAATCTGTGTCAGTGATTGTGCTGCGATGCGCTGCGGACCATCGCAGCAAGAGTTACGAAAGCGCCCGACGAAAAATTCAATATTAGAACGGTCGGTGCATCTAGTCTGTTATTTGATTCAGTCGTGTTTGCTTCACTGACTCTAGTTGGTACTAATATCTAGGTAGACATACCGTTTATGTTGTCTACAAAGAGAATTTTTGTTTGCGATACTGCGGCCCATGATAAAGTAGAAAATCTGCAGTATGTTATGAATTATTCATACTAATTTACATGAAAAACCGTTTTATACAATTAAAATAAGATGTTTAAAATGGAAAGCTACAATTTACGAGAAAAACGTTTTACACCAACGTTAGTAATCCCATTTGACATTTTTAATTGATTTTAATTAGAGCATTATCTACGTTTTTGTCAAGACATAAGGTGATATACTTGTTTAATATTCACTAACTGAACGCAACTAAATCTACCGAGTCTACACATATAAATATTTTAAAAAATCCCCGTATCAATATAATCTACAAAAGTAATAACAATTGTTTTAATGATTACCAAACTTTCACGCATATCTATGTTTACTAATAAGTACCTATATACTACTTCAGAATGTAAACAATCTTATCACTTTAAAAGAGATAGGTTTTCCGTGCTATTTGAAAGCAAAGGAAACAGTAGATTAGCATTGATAAGAACATCTGGTTTTATCACTTGTTTTTGTTGCGGGTCATCATAATGAAGGTTCGAGTACATAATAACTATGTAACCATGTAATTTGCTAAAGCATTTCCGGCGAATGACTACACACACACCCATAAACAATATCTAGTGTACCTACTTACGTAAATATAAATTATTAGGTGCTACAAATAGCACCCCATTGTTCAAATTCAAATTCTTTATTGCATATCTTGAATGTGGCAAAGGATTGTTAGTTCACGAAAGGGATTAAAGTGGTGTAAATTTTTGTGTGCATGAATTAGGTGTTTAGGTTGGATAATGTTTATGAAAATGTCGAGGTATTTGGTTCAATATTTGTTATTAACATAAATAGTTGATGTTTTATAGGAATATAAACCAAATATATAAAGCTAAAAAAATATAAACCTAGTCGCTTTCATTTATCGCAGTGTGATGTCATAAAGCCTTCCTCAATGAATAAACTACTAACACAGAAATATTTTTTCGAATCGAACCACTACACACGTTTGAGCGCATTCAAACAAAGAAATAAAATCTTTAGCTTTATAATATTAGTATAGATTAGGTGAATTTACTTTTAATAATACTTTGATACTATGATCAGAAGATTTAGGTACCTGCAGTATTAGTAATACTGTATGACCAAGAAGACATTAGAGGTTTATATCTAAGCGACTCTAACCTTATCATAATATCGGCCATGCAAGATGTAGTGGATGTAATTAGCACACAAAAGTTTTACTAATTTGAATACAAATTCCCCATCAAATCATCAACTTTTTTATTTTTTTTATTATTTATTTAAAAACTTTATTGCACAAATAGGTACAACAGGTGGACTTAATGCTAGGGGCATTCTCTACCAGTCAACCCTTGGGTCATGCAGATAGTTTGTATATGGGTGCGGTAACATGGGAGAAAAAAAAAAGAAATCATTTTAAACAACAATAAATTAAGCATTAAAAATAACATTACGGTATCTTTTAAATATACGATAATAATACACATACTATATAAATTAATTAGAATATAATATATAAAATATGAAGGTATACTTAGATTTACATAATATTAATAATTTATATATAAAAACAAATATCTTTCGTCCCCATCAAAGTAATTATTGCAATTTCTTGATAAAATATCTGTTTACACCGCTTATCTGCAAACAGCGGATTCGTAGAAGGAGCCCGTATGCTTCATCCACAAGTATCAGTTTCTGCGGCGGGGAAACTCCGAACTTTGTAAACAGTTTGCACAGCGAGACTTGTTTAAAGTAGGTCGTTGAAAATTCATTATTCTGCTTCGGATTACACTGACAACTGACTATACAGAATTATTGTGTGGATAGGTAAGTCTTTATACCGATCTAAATAGGTATGAAATTAAAATGGTCAAGACAAAAACTGTGACTAAGGAGGTAGGTATAGGTAAGTCCGTAATAAGATCTCGCAATGTATAATATATGATTTTATGTATAATTCGTACATACTTAGTATATAAAAGCCGATAAAAACAATTCCTACATTGCAGCCGTGGAAAACAATAGTAGTTTTTTAAAACCCTATCTCAAATTTAAGTCTTGTTAAATCCTTGTTAAAGTTATTTCAAATTAATTATCAATCAACAAACAATAGTCAAGCGTATGATTTAATTTCGTAATTATTATAACACATATCGGATGTCCAGCAGACAGATTGTCTTATAAATTCCATGATGCATTTAAAACATGTTTGGTGACCTTGTTTGGCCTGAAGAGCTCGTTTGCATCCTAAACGAAATAGTTGTCATTGCAAATCAAACAAGCATCTGTCCAAGCTATTATTACATTACCATTATGGAAAGAATCCTTAAATTAATATATATCTAAACGGGGCAAGTAGATATACCCACTTTTTAAAGATCAGATACATTACAAAAACATACATATACCAAAATCACCACACGCTTAGAATTGCGATAAGAAAATCTCTTATTAAATAAAATGCATCTAATTTAGTAACAACGTTACCTAAGGCAGAAAAGTAATCGAAACATAGATACGGGTATTTCAAACTTATAATCAAGTGATGCCGTTGCGATGTAATAACTGTTATTTTTGTCCGAGCTGTTGCTAGCTCTTAGAACATTTGCCTATGAAGAATGGAGGTAGGTGACGCTTGAACAGCGGATGACATTCCGAGAATCAATACATGTTATATTGCCGTCCAGCCAGTTCTCAGTATGAAGACAATCATTCATCGCTCTCGATCGCATTCAATTGGATAAACGCGCGGTTGCGTGGCGTTGCACGGGCCGCGCTAAAGGACCTCACTTTGTCCTACTCCTGATTGCGATAACCGGTCCGAAAGAAGTTCAAAACATTCCACTGGGATTGAGTACTTCCGAACTATAACAAAATTTTTCATAGAATCCTCTCCACGAATAATATGATAAATACTAAGAAAACACGCCATGGAACGGAAACCCCTTCTTGCCGCCGACGTACCTACCTATATTTCAATCATAGCTAGGCTAGGTATCTAATAAGAGACATAATGCAACTAAGTAGGTCAATTCATTTAGTTTCTTATTGTAAGCAGTTGATATTGTATTGTACTTAAGGACACATTATTGACAATAAACGTAATGCACTGCATTGGAAATTCAACCCAACCCAACTAATCGATCGAACTAGTCACAAATACCATGTCCTCACGGAAACTGAAAGTTTATGAAGCTTTGGGCAATCATGCACATTGAAAATCCATTGAAGTTTGTAAGTACATACATACATACCTTTTAATGGACCCAGCTATGAAGAATCAAGTTCATTCATCGCCTTCGTACCATGTAAATGTTAACAAAAACTTTAGCGCACAACACGGGCTGTGTTATTGATTCCACGTTAGGTCATAACCAATTTAGTGAATAACTTTTTTATGATTTTCGTATCAGTTAGCTGGCAATCGTACGCACACGTGCGCTCGCGCCGACCATCGATCCGACAATTATACGATAAAAACCAGCTTTGGCCAAGAAAGCGATTATAAAATGATTTTCCTCGTACATACCTGTTTTTTGGTTAAGAATACATCAAATGTTTTGGCTTGACATGCATTGGCGTCTGTGATGATGACGATACCTGCATGTATTACTAAATAACCACTATGGAACTTTGAAACGTTTAGTAGGGAATCGTAAACTTTATTGTTTCTTAGTGCGCTGTTTACCTATTTATTGACTGCTATTCGAGTTTTAAGGAATATTCATAAAATAACATTGTTACAATTAACGTTTACTTAATCTTTTCCACTTTTATTCAATTTATATAGGTTTTTTTTGCAAAAGAAATTACAAACACAATATCATCCAGTCGTTGGAAAGCTTTCAAACTATTACCAAGGCGTCACATGCTTGTACTAGAGCAACTTTTAAAAATAAATTAATTTTTATTACGAGTATTTGTTCTATCAAATCGTTATAGCTAGCGTGAAATGCGCCCCGGATTTGATCGTAATTAACAACATATTTGTTGGTTAGGTCAGTGAAGATTTAGGCGTTAAAATTAACAGGCGAGTATGATAAAGACAAATCAAGATCTTTAACAGGGCCTTCAAAATATTCCAATATATAAATAGGTACCTAGAGTCAACTACTCTAGGCTAGTTAGTAACCCAATATTATTATTCTGCACATGCAGTTTTGATTACGCAGCTACATCTAATTTATGGCTACATTTGTTCACTTTCATTCATTAAAACTACATAATCACCTGATTATCGTATCGATTCGAATATATCGTTATTAATTATATTAGTTGTTAGCAGGCCCCTTGTCTGTCGGGAATCCCAATACAATGTTTAGGGATAAACACAAAAGAAGACGCGATCCGGTTAAGTCGTTCCGAGAAGTGCTTTGCATAGCAAATGTAGCGGTAGCGAGAAATCAGCCTCCTACACCGACTCGTACTCAAACACAAAAAAGAACAAATACCTAGTTTTAAATTATAAGTAGCTCTCAATTTGGCAAAAAGTTGTTTTGATGTTCGATTTCAATAGTAAGAGGAAAACAGTTAACTCCTCCCAATTCGTGTTTTCTTTTGCAATGGAGGTAATATGCCCAATTCCCATGATTAAAATTAATTAAATTTATAAATGGTTAATTACCAAAGATGACGGCGTTTAATTTCACAAAGTTACGCCTTCAGTAGATTTATAAATTTAGTAGGTATGTAATTTCAAAGCCTTTTTCTTAGATCTAGACTCCGCATACAAAAAATATGAGCTGAAAGCTTAACAAGCCAATACCCTTAGCAGCCAACACCAGGAACGAACTTTGATTATTAAAGTTAAAAGAGGTAAATAAAAAGTTTGCCTAGCTAGCGTCACATATGGTATTAGACTTATAGTTACGTTTTATTAAGAAAAAAAATAAAAACTGTTTTAAATATGAATAGGTACCTAACGAACAATTTATACCTACGTGTTTTATTGCTTTACCGTGCTGAGATGAACTGAGTAGGCATTATTTTGACCATTTACATCCATCCTAAATAAAATAACGCAATATCGTTTTCTAATATTATATTTTATTAAATAGTAGGTTTCTTTCTATTGCATTTTTCGTTAGTTTGACACAAAACTTACAAACCAGGAGCACACGCCCCCCCCTAAGGAGAACAAAGTTGGTTGGGGGGCGTAATATATTATATTTAACGTGTTGGTAAATTAACTATTCTGAATGGTTATATAATTGCGTCAATATGATTATAAAAATGTGCAGCTGACTTATGTTGAAACTTAATGAAGTGCGAAATACAGATAGAGAAACCCCTCTAACAAATCATATTTAATTTTGTTCGTGGATTGTAGCTGTATCGTAACCTGTAACTAAAACCAAAATAATGTTCTATTTTCAGTTACACATAATTAGCTCAGATATGGTACGAAGCATCTAAGTAAAATGTTGCTACTCGTATTAACACCGTCGTTTTTTTAGATTACGTCTGAAAACGAATTTGAATAAAACGCGTGGTTTCCACTTTAAACTGATAGTTACGCTTTCAACCATCAAGTATTTTACACTAGTATTACCTGCAATATAAAAATATTTCACCGGCATTTTATGAACAAGGCAATTTCGCGCGCTATTGAACGCGTATACCCGTCGTACGGTGACCATACCTACTGCAATATGTAATGATAAAAATAAACATATCAATGTATAAAGTGATACAATAACGCTGTTATTCAGTTATCAGCGAGTGAGTGCAATGTCAAGTTTGAACGAATGAATAGCATATTGTGTGTGAGCACTGGAGCTGCTGCAATTTGACTTTAAATGCCATAATGGGTGTCGTCACTAGTGTTTGCGCCTCCATTCTATGGCACCTAGGTCTATCATTGATACCGGTACTGTTCGGTTCCATTAAAAATTAATCTAATTTAGAGTAGTTTGGTCTCGCCACACCAATTAGCCAATTTTAATTGGGAGATAAACACTAGATTACCTAGAGCTTATTGGTTTTATGAAATCAAGCTTTTCGTCTTCGTCGCGCTTGGTATTTTTTCGATATACTTAAAGGTATCGATTTCAGACTAAATCCATAACAAGTTCGTCAGATGTTGAAACGTTCTGGCGAGATTAATTAAACGATTTATAAAACATTGGACAGCATGCATAGTTTAGATTGTTTTTTGTTGAGTTAGGAAAAAAATAATACCTTCGTATTTTGCCGGCAGCCTATTTTTATTTTAACAAAAGTGAAACTAAACGGATAACTCTTAAATGAACCTGCTAAATACGAATACTTAAGGTCGCTACAATTTATCAGTTAACTGCTAAGCAAGTTAACCTAAGTGTGGGTTGCATAACTTCATGTTTAACCTCCAACGCAAAAATAACGGGGTGTAATGAGTTTGACGTTTTTTCTGTCTGTCTGCCTGTCTGACTGTGTGTGTCTATGGCATGTGTCCCCGAACGTATGAAGCGATTTTGAATATGTTTTGTTTGTTAGAAATGTAGGCAGCATAATATATTTATTATGTTTGCCAGGAGTGTTCTTAAACTTTCGCTGAGGGGTTAACAGTTGTAAAATCAGAAAATAACTCATATTTTTGTAGGTAAATAGCGTCTGTCAACAACAGTTGAAATTCAAAGGTGACGCTAGTAAGTTTTTACCTACAAATATATTTATTTTCATATTAATAAGAAGTACAACACAAATCTAGAAAGTCGATTTCTATACGGAATGACTGATTAATTGCCATTGTTAACGTAATTGTGAAACACTTTAATTGTTTCCTCTAATAAAAAACCTAACTAGGTACTCGTGAGGTACTATTACCTACAGAGCCGCAGACTTTCAGTTTGTATGGCACGATTAAGTGAAGACTTCGGACTTGACAAATGTGGCCCTCTATATTCGTATCATATTACATCACAATACCCATATTAATTTAATTTTAATTTCTGATTACAAGTTATGACATGCCTTACACAAATCCCTCCACCAATTCGCACTTAGGCTCCGTGGTGGAGTAATATCAGCTAATATTATAAAGCTTAAGAGTTTGTTTGTTTGTTTGAACGCGCGACGAAGGCTATATAGGCAGCGAGATGTTCGCTGCGACCAATACGAGCGAAGAATCACTGGAAAAGGTGGAATATGCGGAGATAGTACGCGTGCGAAGTTGCGGCCGGTCGTTAGTAGTTTGAATGGGAGCTATTTTTGAAATGAGAATTGAACAAAGTTCCTGTCACACTGTCTATGAACTTATAAAACTTAGTCCAAATAACTTTATTTTGTAAATTATAGCACCGTTGTAAAGTTTTGTCAGATATTTCACCCAATTGCAAATTCCCAAACCTCATAAAATTTCAGAAATACCACTGTGGCTCGCGTTGCGCGAAATTTGATACGCGACATAAAGTATCCAAAAAAATTGCGAAAAATATTAGGTACTTATTAACTTAAAAAATACCCATTCATAAAATGTTCGCGGTTGCATTATCACATTAGTAGGATTAGTAAGGTAAGCCGACTTAGCGTCACCAAACAAGACGTCAACACTCCGAGTAGGTAAGTAAAGAATTTAGTATTAATATTAGATGATTACAAATCAATAGAGGTTGGGGTAATTTAGCGGTGCCGGCTGGGCGCCGCCCGCCCCGTGGGCGAGCGGGGGCGGCGGCGCCCACGCACCAACCCCGCGTAACCTTTCCTTTCACGAAACAGTATGAAATACAGCCTCCATTACACCTACGTTATTAAATCACCCAAATATTTAATGCTAGCTTCTTCGGTGTTCTCCCTCGGAATTATTTCCATTTGTCACTGAAAAAATATCACGTTACTTAAGGTTTGGTATCGTTTGAAGTGTCAAAAGAAATAGCATTTAAAGATTTTACACTACGTGTTAACTATTCAATAAGTTACTTATATTTTAAATCAAACCTTACATGTATTATTATTCTACTTGTTACGATTTTAGTCCTAACTATTGTCATAAAAACCTTCAAAATGTGTCCTGATGAAATAAAGTAACGTTAACCCAAACTTATTTGTGTAGGTATCTGTGTGGTAAAGTTTCAAAGATTAGATTTAAAAAAGAAATAAATTGATATTATTATTAGGAAGAGCTCGAACTGATGGTACATTCAAGGAAGGCATAGCTGTTTATTACGGCTACGGTTGCTTGGATCTACGCCAAAAAGCAGCCTGCTGCCTGTAACTATTGAATTGTAATGAACAAATGTATTGTTTTTGCATATATTAAGTGCATAATTTTATGTTTAGATTCGTTTCTAAATGAATCATGTTGTAATTCAGCGGCGCCATAGTTAGACCATTGTGTGAGATATGTCACAACAGATAATTCCAGTGTTACAATCGACCTATGTGTGTTGGTACGAGTTCCAGTGACTTTTACTGAATACATTTTTTTACCTCAATACCGGATTTCCATATGGGAAATTAACATTGTTTTTAGAGTGTTAGTAAATATTAATTACCTAACTGTATCATTACATCAGGAATAAACCCAGGAATTAACGTGATTATAATTTTAGTTTTATGGCCGGCCGCGCAAAAAAGATTAACGTAAACAAACAACATGGCTAATTCCGTTTCTTCGTTATACTCGTTGTTTTCTACATTGACCTCAAAACCTTGAGGAAGGACGGCAGTATAAATAAGCGCATGCAATAATTTAATCGTCTAATAACCTGATCGTAAATTCTGACCGTGAATCTTTCGGACTACTTATTGAAAATGAATACGGGTACAATTTTTTATATTATTTCCACTAAAGGTAAAAAGCACATTAAAGATTTCACCTCACTTTTTGGGTGTTTGTAATGTGAACCTCAAAAAATAATTACCATACACTATTCGACTTTCTAACATCGATTTAAATTCATTGTGGTCAATATCTTTAGGTAAGTACAGTCGCCGTCAGATATATTGGAGCAGATTAAGTGACCAAATTTCCTTAACTACTTAGATATTTAAAACTATCTGCGTATATACACTTGACGTTACGAATAGAAATAGAAATAGGAAATGTCTTTATTCATGTAAACTTTTACAAAAGCATTTATGAATCGTCAAGTCAAGTAAACTACCACCGTGTTCGGAGTGTTCATATTATTGATTAATTGTATGTATAGAAGTTATTGACTAGCATCTGCTGAGATATTACTGAAGTAATGAGTGTTCAGATATTAATGGCAACTTGTAGTGTATGGAACTTATTGACATTTTAAACTGTTCAGAAGTTTGCTTACGCTGTCTGCTCCAATATATCTGACGTCAACTATACATAAATCTGCTAAAGCTATTAAACGTAACACTTATCTAGAGCATTTTGTATTAAATAACAAGGGAGGAATATGTGCGCCTCGTGGCAGACATGACACGATATGTGACGTGTCACAGAATAATTATGTAGAGCAATTTGTTTCAATGAAAATTAAATAGGCTTTCATCCAAAACACCAACATGGCTTAGAGCGCGTTAGTACACTTAAACAGTTATATTTTTTTTAGATTTGTATACTAAAGTTCATTTTTATTTAGTTTTTCCAAAGGTCATCCTTTGGAAAAAAGGTCATTTGTAAAATAAATTGCGTTTTCCGACGAATAACTTTGTTTTATTCGGTTAAAATATCATACTTCTTTTATTTTTTCTTTAGTACTTGATACTTTATTTAAATTACTTACATAAAAACCAATATATTTAAATGTGTCCTAAAAATATTACCGCTAAATTAGAATCAAGTGAACACAACGAGAAGGCGCCATTGATTTATAGCCTACACGTAAGAACCAACATTTAACCCAATTTCGAGAGACCAAATGCAAACGAATTGTTTTTAAACTACCTACTTGTCACAATATAGACGATGAATTGACGCAAGCAAAGCCTAGATTAGAATTGCCGGACAGTAATTTTTGCACACGGGTGAATAGCCTCACTTGCTTGCTACGAAATTATCACTTAGCGTTTTATTATAGCCACTTTTGTATCTACGCGAATCTGCATTCGAGGAACGTGTGGGATTGTCGTTTATGCCGCCGCTGACTGATGCTGTAGTGGCCTGATTTCTGGTTACTGCTGATTTACAGCATTTTCATTGCTTTGCAAGTCAAATTGCCGGCGCCATGATGACAAATTGGCGCAAACCACTCACCACTCTAATTCTAGGATTATGAATGTAATTGCGCGTATAGGCTGAGATAAATGAATATTATTCTACATAGCAAACGAAGCTATGTATTATGAAGATACAGACCTACTTCATTAACTATCATCAATTTCTAACCTTAACTTTACATGTAAATGTCATTGATTTGCACGTCCACCTCACTATTGACGCAATAAACTTTTTTTTGTTGCGTGCCATCTAAATAAATAGTATTGCCGTTTTAACAAATTTTTCACAGTTTGCTGCAAGAAGGTATACTCTAAGCTATGTAAAGTTTTTTTTTGAAACTTGGCAACGGTTGGCTTCTATCTAAGCTGGTGATAAGCGAAGATGAAACAGAATATCTATTTTACGGTCCTATTAACAACCTATTCGCTCTTGTCTATAAGTACCGAAGTCATACTTATGCGAAAACACAGACGTCGGGAGTGAATTCCATAAATCTGAACAACGGAATAAACTTGTAGTTACGAAATGAATTATTTTCCTATTTTTCTTTTCCCGTTTGTAACTTGAAACATGTTTTGATCTTTCAAGTGTGTTAAAAAATTATGCTCATTATGTAAATATAAGTATAGCTTCACATTTTATATATATATTATATTTATTCATGTATGTCTATATGTATATTTCATTGTTTCCGAAATGAATTTTGTAACGCTTGATAGTTACTATTCTCGGGTATTATGTTTTTATTTTATTTTTTAGATTACTTATGCACTTTGTCACTATTACCGCACCCATAAACTAACTCTCCGCATGACCCAAACGTTGACTGGTAGAGAATGCCCATAGCATTAAGTCCACCTGTTGTACTTTTTTTTGTGCAAAAAAGTTTTTAAATAAAATAAATAAATAATCGACCAGCAATATCTTTACTAAATACCACGTAATTTAGAGCCTATTTATCACTTTGAGCCTGTGGCAGTGGAGATTATGGGATGTTGGGGGTCGGAGGCGAGGGACTTTGTGCGTGAGATAGGCCGTAGACTGAGCGATGTAGGTAACAGGCGACTCACGTAATTCTGGTGCGTTTCTGATGCAGAGGCTGGCCATTGCTATTCAGCGTGGTAATGCGGCAAGTGTGATAAAATAATAAATTTTATAATTTGTGTTTTTTTTTTATTATTTTATTAGCTATTGTGATTTTTTTAACGTGTATTGTTGTTTTGTTTTAAATTGAATGTTATTTCTTAAAGTTTTAAAATATTTTCGTGGATCGGAAAAAAATGTAATGTATCCTTTCACACAAATTTAATATTTTGATACAATATTAATCCCTGTACCCAATTTAAACACCACGTTACGTCCAATCATATTGATCATCAGGTACCACGTGGCAAAACGCCCAACCTTTGGCTTTCGTGGTAGACTGCCGACTATTTGAAATAAAGATACGAAACATCTACTAAGGCTAAATTTTTAATACGCATATACTAAATACTCCAAACTCAATGAACTAAAACGCTAAAACAAATTTTTTAAATCAAGATTCTTGTCAAATGTACGTACAATAATGGCTAAGATAAGGTAAGTGATACAAATAAGGCCTACCTTATTTCAAACACTCAAAATTTGGTAAATTACCTATTCGAAGAAGGTGATAAATAAAAGCGTGGACCTCTTTTTTGGTTAATATTTTATTATGAATTAAGTAAACATTATATAATCTTCAATCAAAAATCAACTAAAATGAGATAATTGTAAAACCTTAGCTTTAGGCTTTTTTAAAAACTAGTGACTTACTTAAGCCTACATAATTAAAGTATAGGAATATTGTTATTAAACTATCAATCATTATAAAATTATGTTTCTGAGTTTTTTATCACGTTTTCATGAGATCCTTGTACAACTTTTTAATTTATGTGACTAAATATTATACTTAAATTGCTAGGCAGACTTGAAGTCGGATATTAACAAGAAATAAAGAATACTATAAAAAACAACGTATCTATTCAAACAAATATTAGAAAATGGACATATTTTCTCAAAAATATTATTAAATATTTAAAAATGAATTATTTTTTGTAGGCCTTATTTAAACAAGGTAACAAAATAAGGCCTCAGATCCTTTACCTTCAATTGATTTTGGTTTAATCGTCCGTTTCTTCTTTTGTTCGTAGGTTTCTTTGGTAGTTTTCTTTCCTTTTTTTGTGTTCTTCGATTTATTCTTATTTTGTTCTTTATCTGTATTGAATAAATCTTGAAAAAATACAATAAAGCTAAAATTCAACAGAATTTCTAACAAGGCCTAGGGTTCAAATAAGGCCTATTAAAAAAGTAGGCCTTATTTCGTACCATATACCTCATACATGTTATACGCAGTAATTAATTCACATATCCTAAATAATACAAAATAAAGTCATAGTTACCTTTTCGATGAGTTAAACAAAAAAAAATGTATAATGTACAAAGTAAACCTTGTACATAACTTGAAATAAAATTTTAAAAAATACCGTAATAAAATGCGATAGAAATTACGACAAATTAATAACACGCAATGAAAACGGCCGTCGTCCACGAACGACGACGAACACTGGCGCTGTGAGCGTGAGCGCACTATTTGCCGAGTTGCGGAGGTGTAGTCTATACGCTCGTGCAATATATATTTGATAAAAATAACATTAAACGACTTTTTCGCACTATAGGCCTTATTTGTATCAAGTACCTTAGGTGCGTTGTCAATTTCGTCTATTAATTTACAACTAGGGATCCGCACCAGGGGGTCTACTCCCTAAACGAAATATGTCGGATCCGACAACGGATGGCAATTTTTAATCCTCATAATCATAAAGAAATCACTTCGAATGCAAATTAAGCGTTTTCAAAAAACAAAATATTATTTATGCAAATCAAAAACAACGTCTTCATTCCTAAACTTTTGAATAATCTTAAAAAACGAAACCTTTCGTTTGTTCGTTTCGTTTTTGAGAGTAGGTACCCTGATTCGCACAGGTGCAGGTAGATACTACAGTATTTTTCGGCTTTTCTGTACTATAAAATACATCTAAACCCTCCTCTTGAATCCATGAAAAAACCCGCCACAAAATCAGTTGCGTAGTTTGAGACCTTAGCGCACGGACGACAGCACATCAGGGTAAACACTTGCAGTTCGAGATTAGTTCTTATGCCGACGAAATAAGAGCAGTGCAAAGTCCAAAGTGTGTTTGAGGTTCTTTTGACTGTACGTAGGAATAGACAGACAGCGGAACCGACTTTGTATTTTACTATGTAGTGATTTCATGTTTGTACAGTTTTATAATCGCATTGAGAACAAATAAAATGTAAAATCTTGGTCCTCCGTATTACTATAGCCTTCTTTATCCAGTAGGTACGATGTAGGCAGTTCTAATGTCCAGATACAATATCTCAAGTGGAATGTAATTGTTTACAAAACTTGACGATTGCGTTATTTTGTTTGGTAATTAAGTGAGATAGCGTTAGACAAGACACGAGTATCGGGCGGAGGGGTCGTTCGTCGACCTCCGAATCGTCCGCCGGCCACGGGCCTGGATGCACGCTCGTTGAGACTCAATATCAATATCTAGTGCGGAGTACCGAGTGAAAAAAACCGGCCAAGTGCGAGTCGGACTCGCCCTTAAGGAACCCATCATGAAGCAGCAAGTAACATAATATAAAAGTTAATTTTCGGTTGAAGTTTGAATGGTAATGTATCTGTCGCAGTCATCTGGTTGAAACAGCTATTTGATTGAATCACTAGCGTGTTTATTAAATGACGACGTTTAATTTAATGACTAGGCCGAACGTTGAATGAATAAGACTCACTGAACGTCCAACAAGTTAGCGGATTGTAACATAGCCCTTTGAACATAGCGGACGTAACCAGTCAGGTGATTGTAATTTAGTTCATTTTTTTTCCACTGCGGCGTTAGTGCTCATCAAAACAAAGATGGCGTCAAACAGCTGGTACAGATTTAATCGAATAGCACTGTGTTGATAATTTTTAGAGTGAAATTGAGATATAAAGTGACTTATTCGTAAAAAAATATTTTTTTAGCCTTATTGTCTTAAGACTTAAAATTGTTAAAACATATTAAAAAATCTTATTAAGGTGTGTTATCTCATGTCTGTCAGCTATATCCCATTCAACGACTATGCTAAATGACATTCAGTCAAGAAGTTGAACGTTATATTAAACAATTTGACGAGTTGTCCTTTAGTCATTCAATTAAACGTCGTCATTCAATGAACGCGCTAGTGATCCAATCAAATAGCCGATTAAACCAGATGACTGCGACATATCTATTAGTTCTTATGCGTACAACATAAGGGCGGTGCAAAGACCAAAGTAATGTAGTCTGAGAAGTTTCATCAACACGAAAAAGATTGAGAAGTTACTAAAACCCACAAAGCTGTTTTAGTTGCTATTATATTTAAATGTTTGGCCTGCTAAAACACTGACTATACATACCTACTTTTATAGTCATAGTTCTAATCAGTAGATAATAGTATGTATAACATGGATTTACTAAATGCAATAAGATATTTTATTAAGTTAGGTAATTCAATTTTGTTTTACCAAAGAACCCGATGTCGTTATTATATTTCAGCAACTTGATTTTACACTAGTTTGTTCTTAGAGTTAGTCATATACTAAATGGGAAGTGCAAGCAGGTTATTCACTCTTCAAGTGCCTGGTGTCTGAACAGAGCCTAACACGGCGTGGCTTGCCGTTCTGAATAACAATCGAGCAAATAGGTAGTCCGTACCAATCGCATTACATACGCATTACTGTCACTCATAACGGTCGTTCGGAGGCCTTCGACTATTTATTAAAGTTCCAACAAAAAACAGATACATGAATAAGCCATGGTGTCTAACTATCAATGGCGGTGTAATGACACATCATCACAAACTGTCTACAGTTATTATTGTACATGATATTGTTTTGTATAATAACGCTTATTGTATTGTAACGCTAGTGTTTATCTACACGCTGGCGAAACTGCCAGTTATAAAGAGGTCCTCTTCGCTATTGATAGGGTACTGTTCGACGTTACACGATTTTAACTTCTTTTGTAAAGTAATCTAGTAAATCGTTAACATTATGCTTTAAAACCTAAAACTATCAATAAAATAAACATGTGAAGTACCTAACTCTACTTACATGACAAATAAACGAAAAACACGTTTCTAAAATAGTGCTAAGAGTAGTTGGACCCCATTGTCCGTAAAAACGCGCCTAAACTGGGCCACCGTCTCCTAGGAATTCTTAGAAAGCAACTATTCATGAAGTTTTGTAGGTTTTTCATTTAATTTGGATATTTTTTTATTTAGGGTTCCATAGGGGAGTAAAAACGGTACCCTATTGCTGAGACTGTCCGTCTGTCACCAAGGTGCTCAAAACAGTGCTAGCTAAACAGTTTAAATATTCTCATGATATGATGTGTACGTACATATCACTATTGCCGCTATAACAGCAAATAAAATTAAAGAAAACAAATATTCAAGAGGGGGCATCATACCACAAGCGTGATTTTTTTTTACCGTTTCTTGCTCGATACTAATGACCCCGACAGGCAGGGAGACGTTTTAACTATTCACTGAATATTAACTTTTATGTTCTCTTTAATCATAATTACCTAATGTAAAAAATTAAGAGGGGTTTGCATAACTAAATAGTTGAACTAAAAATAAAATTCAACTAATTTGTCAAGTCCCATCGCCGAAATAACCAATCTTAAAATGTTTTAACAAAAATGTTTGTGGTAGGAATTTAAGAAATTTAACGTCATAACAAAATTATTCGCATAAAATAAAGCATACCTATGTTTGTGACTTGCAGAAGGTGACATTTTTGCATTTCTCGAATACCAAAATCCACCAACCGGCATTGGAAAACTCACATAAATTGTGAATTGTCAACGAGTATCGTGTTATTTTTACTATCGTGATAACGTAAATGGAGCACGAACTATGCCGCATACATTATTAACTGTGCGCCCGGTATGCTCATGCGCAATCACGTACCGCCACTATGAAAAAAATGTCATTAGCATCATATCTACGTGCGTCTAAAGCCATGTGTTACATACTGTGTATATTGCGTGTATTTGTGCTATATTACCTACTTGAAACCGATTTCCCTTATGCACACGTGCGTGATTAAAATTATGTAACGACTACGTATCTCACTGTCTCTATTTAAATAAATAATATTTAATTTCTATAATTTAAACGTTAATAATTAATTAATGGGTATACCAATAAGGTGATTTATTCATAAACAATGTAAATCGCAATAAATAACATACACTGAATGGTTTATTATTTTCACAAAGCTTATTTATTCGACCGTAACTTTCTTTACATTTCCTTTAAAAAATAATTTTACCTGCATACTTCATAATGACTATTTTCTATTTCAATTTGCGCATATTAACAATCGAGTTAGGCAGTGCTTCACAAAGCAACAAGTACAAATTATTGATCAACAAACCTTACTTTTCCTCAATGCCGGATTTAGCCGTCTAGCGACTTCGGGGCAACGGAGTGGAGGATTTTGATTTCGCCGCTTCTCCTATATTTTCCGTCCATGTACCAAAATTGTGTTACGTGGGATTTAAATGCCCATTGTTGCTAAACTCAGACAAAAGAGGTGAAATGCGTACCTGTTGTTCATTGCCTGGCATCTCTCAATATGAATGAAAAAGCTTGAACTCCTTACAGCGCCCCATGTCCGTCGGCTTAGGTTCGTAAAACAATTGCCGATGGAGCTGTTGTTGCAGATGAGGCTGAACGCTTATCTTCCGCAGGATACGGCGTCTCTTCCGGCGCTCTGGCGATACCAACACCTACGCCCTCCCCCTCATCCCGCCCCGCATAATATTGCCAGTAACACCCTGTTCAGGGATGCCATCATCATGGTATTCTACTAATAATATATAAAAGGTTTGTTACAGAAGGATGGAAGTTTAATTTCACACTACAACGTCTAAAGGGATTGGCTGAAATTTGGTAATCTGATGAGATACTAAAATAATATAAAGCATATTTTTTATCCTTACTGGGTACTGTCTCTAAACACAGATCATGGCAATTCTTAGTGGTTATACTCTGATCGAAATAGACGCACATTTGTACTGTGTAATTCTAATTTAATTATGTATGCCAGAATAATCATAACTATGCTTCAAGAAAGTTTTATCATAAATGACTACATTTTCTTTTCCGTGATAATAGGTAGTAATATTAAATTAACCAAAATGGGATCACATCTCGTAGCTGAAGTATAACCCAACCCTGATGGGCTATAAGAGCTCGCCGCTATTGTCCGACAAAAACAGCAACTTGTAATACGATATTCCGACACGAGTGTCTTCACTCTGATCCACGATGGCGGTAATTGGCTTTCGAGCCGAGGGTCTCTCGATAAGGCATTGTTATGCACAATTGGCACTTCAAAACATTTTCAGCCATATTCAGTGAAGAATTTTATTCGAACCTCCTCTGCTAACTCGAACTGACGAATTAGGAAATGAATGCGAACTAGAAGACAGTTTGTAGAACTTGACTGGCATAGTCTTTTTATTGCGTCTTGATATGGAATCATCTTTGAACATGAGATGCATGTTCTGATAAGCTTTGATAGATTTGATCTACCTACCTACTAGTTTTGTATGATCTTAAAATAAAAACAAAGAGTATTAGTTCATTTCAATAAATAAATACTTAACTTATTTCAATGCTTATAACAAAAACATTTGTTATGTTCTTGTAGTCTGAGTCCGTACATTTCAAGGTCTAGTCGCACATATGTTCAATCCAGCACAAAGCAAGATGGTATGTATTGGTATTTTTGTTCGTGTCTATATTTATTTCACTACACAAGACTGAAATCAGACTAGTGAAAACTATCGCACAAATCATTTACATCATGCAAAAAAAATACTCGCAAGTGCACACGATTCAATATCAGCCCAAAACTCTAGCAATTAATTCTACCGGAAGTTTGCAAGCATTTTATAACTAAAGAGTTATTGCTAGAGTTTTTTGTCTTTACAAAGAATGGTGCGACGTCAGCTATGGTCTGGTGGTCTTCGATTGAATATAAAACGCCATCACGGCATTCTACTCATTCTGTACCTGCACATATACGTAACTATTTCAACAAAACAAAAAGATTTCTTTCGATTTTTCCAGGATGCCAACATCAAATCCTCTCTTTCTTTATCATGATAGCACGATAGCGTGGTTATATCTTCGTTCCCAAAAAAAAACGGTTCATAAAGTAAAATATCGTCAGCTAATGCATCGCATTTGACTCCATTACGTCAGTTCTAGTCAATTCAATTTAATCAGTTGATCATGAGAAAACCTTAGTCCTTCTGTGATTACCTTAGCCACTGCATCATCGAGGTTCTGATTAAATGCCGTATTAAACTACTCAGATTCTTCGCATTGGATTAAAGTTACACAACTATGATATGAACTATCCTATTGGGTCGCGCGCGTATCATTTGGACCAGAGGTGAATTGGCATAAAAAGTAGCGAAAGCATGTCGATGCTATCAAAATCCCGTATCCTACGGTAACAATCCGCATATGGGTTACAATAAGCGACTTGCGTGCTCATTGTGCCGGTGTCGGTCAATTACCAGCCCTTAATGGAGTCCATTCACGCGACTGATATGAATGAAAGCAACCTCGCATAGAATTATTAATATCTACATGTAAGTAAACCATTCACGGGCATTAGAGGGCGCGTGACCGATGGGAAATAAATTAGTGTCCGACCGAAATTTCGGTTTCGGTTTCGGTTTCGGCCAGTTTCGGCCAAAAAATCAAGTTTCGGCCCGAGTTTCGGTTTCGGCCAAAAACGGCCGAACCTTTCGGCCGCGCCGAAACTTACAAATAATGTATTTTTTTCACTTTATTTATAGGGTAGTTAAATTTTCAAACAGAATTTCTGTAACTGTGCTGATATTTCATTGTGATAAATCTTTGAAAGTAAAAATCTGTAATTATACGTCGGCGAGATATTAATTTTAGAAAAAAACGGGCATACTAAAATTTTTTCGACTTTTTAAGGTTTTTTTTTTATAAAAGGTTTGGTTTCGGTTTCGGTTTCGGCCGAAACTACAATGAAACCGAACATTCGGTTTCGGTTTCGGTTTCGGCAAAATAACATGTTTCGGTCGGTTACTAAAATAAATATAGCACAGCCCTAAATACCCGGCACAAGTCACACTTTAAAATCGTACTGATCTTTAGATTGAAGCCTTACTGCTTGCCTTGCACGTTGGGTATAAGAATTAGGTCGGAAGATATAGAGAAGCAACTTAATTGAAATAAAATATGTCCGTTATCTTCCATCGGTGGTACATAATGTGAAAATAAAAGCTTTTAAGAATGTAGTGCTGTTGAACATATTTGTCCGACGAGTGATCGAATAATGACAGGAAATAAACACACTTCTATGAATAGTACCTAATCTATACATGTTAATAAAAAATAATGTTACTTAGCACAAGAATCGAAAACGGCTCTAAAACTTCAGATATTTTTTGTCATAAATAACATAGTTAAGGCTCTAAGAAGGTTGTTATTCAGAAGAAAAAGGGAAATTGATGATTTTAAATCCCACGCAAACAAAGTCGTCGGCAGAAGGAATCCAAATATTTCATTCATTTAATTAGAAACAGCAATCATTTTCAAGTTAATACTTTTTCTCTTTGTTATTAGTACAATATATAAATATAAATCATTACAACATCAAAACGCAATAACTACAAATAATCCAATCGTTTCATAACGCTACAGACGCATAGAAGTTCTAAAAGCTTTTTCTTTAAACTTGGAAGTTTGCCCGAATCGATGCATGGGGGCTCATTATTTCGTTCCGTCAGCAGACAGTGTGTACCAGTGGCACGCATGCTGGTGCGATCGATTGTAGTTAATTTGGGTGTATCCGGGGCCGCGGCTCAACGGCGCACGCGCAGCGGTCGCGGGTGACCGCAACGAGGAGCGTCACCCGCTGATGCAGCGTCTAATGTGTTAGCAACAGGTGAACAATTATTAAAGAATAATTAGATGAACTTCATCCATAGCATGATAAGGTTCTATTAAAACACATAATGCTTGGCATGAGGCCTGTGCAGCAGGGCACGCTGCGCCGTTTAATGGTGTGACTAAATTTCTCGTGCTTAAGTGTCATTTCATTATTTACCGGCAATAAATGTTTCCTAGGACTGCGACCGTCCTCCTCAAGTGTAAACATAAAATTATTATAGAAATGAAACCTACCTAAAAATCTTATTTAATTGATCGATGGGGTGCGTGTAATATATAATATGTTTCCAAATCGTATGAATTCTTGTGTTAAAACGTCTGATTCCCATTAGAAAATTTATTATAAGTAAAAAGTACATATTTTAATTCCGCACGAGCGTAGCCGTGGAGCCCGTGGATCAACTTAAACAAATGTTTTTTTACATACAATTCTGATAGATCTGATACATATAGATTACTCACCATTTTAGAGAGAGAGAGAACTAACTACTGGTTTCAGTATAGAATATTTCGAAAGAATATTTATGAATGTAAAAGTAAGTATAGTAAATGCATGCTGGTCATAAAATCTTGTCTTCGAGTAGCGATGGAGAGAATACGCAATAAGCAAAAACGCAGAACATGTTAATTTATCGTAATTGTAGCTACGTCGCGTCGTCTAAACACAGACGGGCGCAGGTGCAGCTCCCACGCGAAAGTAACCGCGGATTACACGTCTCTTCACCTCCTCCCCCCTCCCCCCGGCGACAGCGCCTTCCCCCTCAATGCGCCCGAGTCTTCAGCAACTGCAACATTGGAGCAAAGAAGCATTCCACAAGCACTCGCACCAAATGAATGGATTTCAATTAGGTATACAACGTGCAATGTCTATTTTGGTAGGCGTTGACACATTTAGACCAACATGATTTACAAATTCAATTCCTAGTTTTCCAAGCAAGCTAATATAAAAGTATAATCTGGTGTGTAGGAATGTTGCAAACTAAAGAGCACCTCTAGATTTCAAGTTTTGTAGTCACAGGATTGCGGTTCCTGTCACTATACAATTTCCCGTAAAATACAGCGAGTGTTTTAAAAATCGACGTACCTTTGCTTACTTGTATCTTTCCCCGAGTGGGCGATAGTGTGGCAATCATGGAGGTAATTACGCGCCACGCCATGAGGGTCCGCGGCCACGGGGATTGACGTACGGCGGCAATGACCTTCGACATGCTCTAGCTGCTTTCCTGTTACAGCGCAGACACACACCTCATTTGTAGCCAACGCTACTACAGAACCGCTCCATCTTTGCGGGCAGACTGCATACCATTTAAAATTATGGTCCTTTCGGTTTTATAATTCGACTCTATTTTTAACCCAAGCACTTGCCTCTTTATGACTACAAGCCCGTTCACATTCAAGTTTAAGTTAATACCTACAATCTAGGGATTGCAGGTATTAATCTCTCAGAGGCACAAAAATCGTTCGTCCTCCAAAATATATTTAAGATGCCTTGCCTCTATCTGCTAGTCAATTTTATATTTGACTTATTAAATCAAAGAAGAAAAAGTGTTTCACTTAGGTAAACTTTCAAAACATTACAGTGAATTTGCTGATTACAATATGTCATGAGCACAATCTGAGAAATATGCTTTTATAAAATTGACGTCATTTGGTTCTATTTTAATCTCATTTAAAATTCAAATTGTGTACGTCATGTCCGTGCAAGGATTCGTAAACGACGTGTGAAAGTTGAAACTGATAAAGTGAGTACAGAACGGCGGGCTGCAGCACTCCGGCCGCGACTAATGCATGCTGCCCGACGCCAGGGCTCATTTGAATTTCACACATAGTAGATAGGCAGCTTGCTTTTTGTTTTATTCATCCGGTCAAAGATCATGATGTCACCATCAGACCTCCGGTGAGCGCAGTGCTAAAAACAAAAATGAAAAATCGTGTATCTGCAGAGAGGAGACGTCGCCAAAGCGCGTCTTTACAACAAGCCAACCATTATGCGACCATTACGATCAAGGAGCCTTTTTACATAAAGTCGTAAACTGTTTATTGAGATGTTGTTCTAAATCAACGAAAATTAAGATTCATTTGTGTGCCGGGCGCGGTCTCGGATGCCATTCAGAATGTCAATAAACCAGTCGCCAACCGAACGCCGGAGTGGACAGTCAGTTTGATTTAGGACGCTTAACGACAATTAATTAGCGCTGCCGAAATCGTCTGACATTTAGATCAACTGCTACGTACTCGTTTTGGGATAGACCAGCGTTCAGATCAGTGTCGACATATAGTTGATTCGATATGTACCTATAAGTATTTAAAGAGTTAAAATGAGTACATTGTTTAATAATTTCTAGTCAAGTCCGACACTACGAAAAGCTGGTTTTTGGGTACTGGACATTCTATTGTAAATTTTACTTTAATATTAAGAAAATAACCAGAAATTACGTTCATTACCCGGAAGTTTATTTTGCAACTGCACATTCCGATTCTCTAGATCTGTCTTCAATCAACACCGTCCATCCACCACCGAACGTAAGCCTCCTCCAATTCGTTCCAATGCTTCATATTTATCTATTCTGGGCTTCCCTCATCCAGACACTGCTAACAGTCAAGTCAACAGGCCATTCTACACTATATATACTCGTATATCACCTAAATGCGGTCTATACTCCAAGACTCCTAAACTAATACAAGGGCAAAATGGTCATACGAGTATACCTTTGCCATTACCTACCTACAACCAGACCGGCTCTCAACTCGAAATGAGTTTATGATATTTGCAAAAAATTAAAAGATCCTGGATTTAAAATAGCAAAAAATATTGTACCGATAAACACCTGTTTACCTCAGGATAACGTAGGATATCTTAACCGTATCGCATCAGCCCGTTATCCTTGACAGTCCTAAGCAATGTCAAAATATCTAAAAATATTTTAGGAACATTAGCTAGGTTCTTACGTGCACAGACTACAGTCATAATCTTGGCAAGTATAATTATAAAATCATAAACATACAATAGTTATTTTTATTGCGTAGTGTCTTGAAAGTAATTTGCATAATTTATTTCATTAACCATTCAAGACAAAGGTGTATTCATCTCATGTTACTATATTATTGCTGATGTATATTCTGTTTCTTTTGTTCAGAATTAATTTAAGCCACCACTTACCTAAAACTACATTAAGCTGCTTTGTTAGTCATTCTTGCTAATTAAATCATTTGTTAACAATAAAACACAAAAAAAATATCCTTCTTGATTTGCGGTATTCCCAGATTAACATAAGATACAGGATTAAAACATTCAGAAGGGGAAATTTACCACGATACATAAAAATGATTTGTAAACGGTTCTCTCTACAATGGAATCATTCCAGTTATAGAAACAAAAATGAATCTTCATAGTTACGTATACCTATTATGCGAGATTTGTCTGACATAGCTGATCGCTTATAGACCGCTTTCATTTCGCGTGTCATAGGCTCAAGTGCACCATTTGTACCAGCATGAAGTTTATAGAGTTTAGTTAGTTTCAAACCTATTTTTAAAAAAAAAGGCACAATCCACCCTCGCATACTTACAGGAGGTCTTAAATTGAGGATAACTTCTGCATCAATATCAAAGTTAGATAAACTTGTAGGCGAATGCAGTGGAGGGAGGCTTGTTTCCAAAAACCCTACTTAGAAGTGATAAGGCACGTTCGCCTAAGCTCTATCACTTCCCTATACTAAGGTACCTCAGTTCTATCAAACTATTTCATTATTTATTATAGCTTTTTAACAATGAGTACACTAACACAAGCTACTTCTACAAGTCAACCTTAATATCTAAGTGCCATATTATCACGTAAAGAAAAGCACTGCATACACTAATCTGAGCGAACACGAAGTATTTAACATGTGAAACAATAAATTGATTATTGAAGTAACAAATGTTGTCATCATAGTACCTACCATCACTGCACGATGTACGATCTAGACACAACAAAAAAACCTACGAAACAGTCAGTCCTTCTTTAAAAACTATGTTAATGCTGAAATAATGTAATAGTAATATTGTATTTTAACTTCTTTATAACTATAAAAGTTATAGAGGATTACGTTTACATTAATCACTCCGTTGATGCTGGAAAGCAGATATGTCGCAAGAGCAGCGTGATCCGGCGCCGGAGTGTGTTGCGCGATCACGTCGCTTTGACATAATGTGTGAATTTCCCTCATTGTTGTATTAAGCCGCTTTGAATACGTATCGATGCACTGCCTGTTTACAATGCCCTCTATGCATATGGAAATTGTGACGGGTTTTGTAAACACAGCTAAACAAAGCCTTTGGCAGGTTACTTTGCAACAATAAGTATCTTTCCATTAATTTTTATTTTACTTAAATAGCATAATCTTCAAATAATGTATCGATCTCCAAGTGACCGATATTTAATCTCACTATACTCAAAATATAAACAGAGGTAAGCCATAGTATAATACTGTACCTATTCGGTGATAAGCCTGAATATTTAGCGTAAAGCCGTCTTTGTCACACCCCGTACCTACCTAAATTCTAATATTATAAACGCGCACTTGTGAATAGTTTTTCGTAAATATGTTGACAAACACCACATTTTCATGTTGTATACCAAAATAATGTAGACGAAGTCGCAGGCAACGGCTAGCTTTCTTTAAATTGCCATTATGTTTATATTTCGATTTCATTATTCAAACTATGTACCTCCATACAATTTCAATTTTAACAATTGGATATTTGTGGTTGATTGAGATAGTTTATTTTGACCGTAAGTAGCATTTCATGTGGGAAAGTAAGTAAGTAGTCTCTGAACACATAAATGGACAGATACGGACTGATTATTTTAGAATTTATGCCTTTAGTTTATTCTTTCTCTCATCGCTTGTTTCTCTAGGTTCATAATACATTGAGTTAAACAAAGTATATCAACGTTTCAGTTTTTACCTACATATCGCACACTTGGTGCAATAACGTCAGAAATGCAAAAAAATGATAAATCGAGATTTTAGTCACAAATTATGTAAAAATATGTTTTATTTTCACATTTCTGACGTTAACGCATTTCTGACGTTATTGCACCAAGTGTGCGATATATGCATTATTTGACATTAAAGCCAGTGTTCGACAGCGGCAAACGCTATCAAATGCACGATGTTCACGATGTGCCCGGCCGAGCAGGGCATGATGTTCTGTGACTGATCACAGAACATCATGCCCTGCTCGGCCGGGGACGGATCATTGGGACACAAGAGCCCTGAGGCTCTTGTGTCCCAATGATGATAATAACGTATGACGCGTGGATAGCGTGTGCCCCTACAAATCATTCAACCATTTTAAATGATACAACAATAAAAATTAAACCGAATGACGTTTATCTCTTACGTAGTTTTAAAACATATTCCAGTATCCAATGTCTTTCAAAAAACTTAGATAATAAATCTACGATACATCCCTACTAATATTATAAATGCGAAAGTAACTCTGTCTGTCTGTCTGTCTGTTACGCTTTCCTGCTTAAACCTCTCAACCGATTATGATGAAATTTGGTATAGGTATACGTTGAATCTCAAGAACGGACATAGGCTACTTTTTATTAGAAAATAAGGGGGGAGGGGGGTAATACCACCTTTGAAAGCTTATATGGAAAAATGTTTATTTTTGAAGTTAGAGATATGAAATTTGGCACAAAAATAGCTTGAAACTTGGATTAAAATATAGACTACTTTTTGTTTCGAATATTAGGGGAGAAAGGGGTAAAATCGACCATGAAAGGATGTAGTCCACGCGAACGAAGTCGCGGGCACAGCTAGTCTAATATAATCAGACAATTGTATCGCGTGTAATTCAGAATATTGTTGGTTATGTATCTTCCATAATTTAATTCCAACATACCATTGCGCAATCGAAGCGACCGATAAACGAACAGTGTCCAGTACACACGGCACAACATCATATGCAAATTACCCTGTAAGTTTTAGACTTATTTTAAAGGCCATAGAGATCAATATCCATTGTACCAGATCAGGGTAGGTTTGATATGCTGCCGTGAGTACTCCTCCGTGCGCGTGGGCCGCGCCGAATCTCGTCGGTAGCCTTGACTTTATCTGCAGATTAGTCCGAACTAGGTACTACATACTACATTGAACACATTCGTATTACAATACAACGGCGACCCTTCATTTCACAATTCCGTGCCACTTTGAGCATATTTTTCTAGTGAAACTCCTAAACACCGAAAACAGAGATCAATACCGATATCATGATGTTGCGAAAAACATAGCATATTATGACTCTTCTGTTTAATTAAGAAGAAAAACTATATTTACACCAATTAGCAATGCTTGAATCAAATATTGCAGAGCCTTTTAAGACGTTCGCACGCTCTTCTTTGCAATGCTATTAAGTTTAAAATAACTTCTATAATTAGATACTATTTATATCATAAAATACGTACATATAAAAGATAAATCAACACCACACACGAATCATTACTTGGTCTGTTCACCTTGCGACTCTCTACTTTCGTAATTAAAGCCTCAAAGTAATTAAGTATCTCAAATTTCATTACATTCTACAATTATGTCAACCCTTTCATTTAATTACCTTCCCGATTCTTTTAAAAGGCTTTTTGTCTTTACAAAGAATCTCGAATGCACTTCTCATTATTGTTATTGTAAGAGCGCGTTGTTATAAAATTTTAATCAGTTGCACAAGCACAGTGCCTACAAACAAGTCACATCACAGTACTTGCGACACCATTATCTCGTGGCGATAAGCCTGCCTCGGCTGTTACATTTACATGTATTTATGGAGATATTTCAGTGAAAATCTCGGTCAAACGTTAGGTACGTAAGCAAGTATTTTTCTTGCAAGCAGTTCATTCTGCCAGTGCAAACAATGAAGCATGCGTAGATACGAGTATCTCTACAATATTTCTCCAGTCTAAGGATTACGTAATATACCAAGTACACTCTCCATAGATAGGTAATTGAACCTATTTGCAAGCTCTGATTTGCATGGATTTGTAGTTGGACATAGAAACGTAAAGGCTATACACACACACGGAACTGCGAAAATAGTCGGCGTGGAAGTTATTTTAAGATTCATTGCAAATTCGAGTTAGAATCACAACAGAAACAGTTGGTATTCTGCAGATTTTACTTGCAACAGTACTGAATTGGATCCGAGTGTATTTTGCTTTTAAAATGTGTAAATGTCTGTGCGTATGTTTTGTAAACTTGTATCGATGTGTGGAGTGTGGAGCCCTCGGGCGGGTGTGAAGGCGGCCTTATCAACATTCAGCGTTTGTGTTTGTTCATACATTAGCGGGATTACAGTGGCCAAGTTCATGGCTCTTACGGATGTTACTCGTAGCATAGCATTTCTCGTAATGACAGTTGACAAAAGTGACGGAAAATTCTTCACGCATACATTTGTAGAGACATTGTTGTCTGATGATTCAGACTTTAGACAAAGAACAATCTCTTTACGGTCATTGATGAGTCATTATATCCTGCTCAAACTATTTCTGTGTTTTTTGTAGGTCCTAGTCAAAATTCTACAAAATTTTTCATACTTAATATTACCTTTTTATTTCATAGAAATTTAACAACGCAACAATGTAATATCCATAATCTAGAATCGTAGTACTAATAAAGAGAGTCAAGTGTCACGCATTCCAGCTGAATGAGTTCGTTGATGGAAATGACATGATATCACCTATCGGTATTAACATGTGTTGTTGACTTGGTGCGTAGGAGTCGCATCATCACCTGGCGCGCTATTATAGGGCTTGAACCCGGAAATGGCTGAGGCTAGCGATCACTGCCCCATACCTAAACCCTTCACTCAACACTTGCCTCACTCAAATGGAGAAGCACGGCTACCTTCACTACCTATCGTAATTGAGTTACGCGAACTGGGATATAATACGATTGCACTCAATAATAGTCAATAATAATTGTCCCTCAGTCAATATTACTCATATAAATCGCTTTATTACTGAGAGCATGCAGTATTAAAAGTCACGGACGTTCATAATTGTTTGCGGTTTGAAATGAGGAAACAGTATAACTAAGTCGTTCGTAGGTAAGGTATTAAATTGTAGATACTAATTGTTATAGCGCCTGCCTGTGACTTCATTCGCGTAGGATTTGTAACCCGTTTCATCCAAGGGGGTGAATTTTGGAAAACTCTTTCTCACGTCATGCAAACTATCTCGTGTTAAATTTAAGCGTGATCCGTTCAGTTGTTTCAATAGTGCCTTGATAGATCAGTCAGTAACAGTTACCTTTTATTATACAGAAAAGATGACAAGTTTACGTATAAGAGTAGGACGAATGTATCAGAATACAAAAGCAGAAGACGAGGCGGTGGAGTGCAGACAGATCAGTCACGATCCGGAGCGGGCCGGCTGCGTTCATTGTTACGTCACTCGCACTTTCTAACGACGACGTACCATGGGATTTATATCACCATCGGCTCTAATTAAAGTATCCGTCGGATCGTCGGCGGGAGCTCACACGGCCGCGAATGAGTTATGCGCGGCCTCCACACGGGATCCGCAGAAACAGGACAATAGCGTTATGCAAGATTTACTTTCGATTTCTTTTCATAATAGCTTGTAGATATTCTTTCAACAGAACATTTATCATCTCACAAATCTAAATGCAAATTGAACTCTACAATTTAACGGTGTCGTAACGTATCTTTAGAACAAAGGGGATTTGTATGTAATAAGTTAAAGTCCTAAATAACTAACGAATCGAAGCACAATCGAGGATGACGCGAGTCTATCGGAATGCCGAGGCAGAATGCATGCGCGGATCGCAGCGCACAACCCACCGGTTAACTGGACCGCGCGACAAAGAGGGGTCGCATCCGCGTCGTGGATCCCCACAAATAGAAAACTCGCATTGAAATTCTATAAGTTCCACGAGAAAGATGAGACTGCGGAAAAGCGTGAAGACTCGGCTCGGAAGCGTCGCAAGTGTGTAAGATATAGAAAGCACTTTAGAAAGGAATCGAAGGTGCGCGTGACCCGCAGACGGCGAGGTGAGCGGCCCGCGCTGCGCCTGCGCCGCGGTTGCGCCACCACGCGGAACTTGCGGCCTTCGCTGTCAACCTTTTAATTACCCGCTTTTTCGCATGCTCTGCTCTCAGCTGCATGCTTTTACTAAAAATCATTTTGCAACCAACATCACTATGGCGTGTTTGCATTCAATTAAAAGAAGAACGCACACAAGACTAAGGCAATCAAATTGATTACGATGTTAGTGAGTTATGCTTGCCTCGCCGAACAGAGATCATCTTTAGTGGAACTGGAAGGCATCCTCGGTCCGTGGAAGAATTAAATTTACATCGTACGCCTCATACGTTCCAGAGGCGGTCCAATAGAATAGGTGTGGCCCCTCAATTGTCGTGAACGCACGTCTGCTCGGCGAGCAGACTCAATAGGCCACTCTACGACGTACATGCGCTCGGATGGTTTAAGCGATGAACTCAGCCAAGAGGGCGATATTTAGACGCGTGCGAGGCCGTGGCCAGCTGATACTCAGCTGTTTCTCTCATCATGTTGGGCTAGTTCGTGTTTTGACAGACACACGAGACGTTGCTGGCATCGTAATTACGTTGCCACACACACAGTTGGTTTCAGATGTTTAAATATTAAATAAGTTAAAATTATCCTCTGTAGAAGCGATTGGCCCGCAAACGGCAGTCAACGGTCATGGCGCAGGCGTCTGTGATTACAATTAGGCAGTTACTAAGTGGTAGATGAGTGTCCTTATTAAAAAACCTTTAGAAGGAAATCAACATGGAATGCCTGAGGAAATATAAATCCCAAAATACAAAATGTAATTTCAAAAGCAGGACAACGACATTGAGCACAAGCAATAATGTCGATCATTCACTCGCAAGACAATCGAGCAGAATTGATGAGAGCCACAATCGAGCCCGGCGCCGGCCTGTCACCGACTTCGTTATTATATTTTAGTACCTACCTATACACGCAATAATCGGTCTGGTACCGTCGAACTTTTAACAACAATTGTGCTACGTGATACTGGAAGTAGGTAATCCCTATTGAAATAAGTTTCCACATTCGTTTCAGGTTTAAAAACATTATAAAAACATGGTTATATTTAGTTCCTAAAATATTTCAATGGTAAAAAAAATAGTATTATCTAACTATAGGGATGCAATTTTTTTTCTACTACTCACATATTCCGTTACCTACTTCCCCAAAATACAGCCTCTGCATCTACACATTTTATTATTTGAATTCTAATTTTGGGTTGAAGGGAAACATGGTGAGCATTTAATGAAACTGTCCCGCAATCACTCAGTGAATAACAGTGATAGACGTATGCCGAACAAATGTAACATGAATATTCCACCCTATGTAGGTATACATTATCGGCTATGACTATGACCTATGAGATAACTAGGTCCGTAACACAGTGAATTGGTGACTCAACTTTACATTGCTTTTGTATACCATACTTTGTACCGACTTTAAATTAAATTTTTAACTGATTTTAAAAATAGATATTTCTCAATTCGGCGTTTGAAATCAATTAAATGATAGAAACATTTCTGAAATGGAAAGTCGATACTTTATAGCTGTCTAATCTTAATTTATATGATTAATAAAAAGACAGTGTATTTTCTGACGTCGAATCCGTTTCCTACTTTTTATGAACAAGGGAGCAGGGTTGATTGCCTCCACTTCAAAATGTATAACGAGTTTTAAGCCTAACACAAAATATTAGCAAAAGATATTTTTTACGCATACAGGATTTTGATGGATGTACAAATAGTGATCTGAGTGTATGCTATGTTATAATATGAAGATCAGTCTATAAATGCAATACCAGTGTAAATAGATACATCTATCAGTGTAACCATTCACTTAAAGTGGCAATAGCAATGCTTATAATAGAAAACAAATTTTCCGCTTTAAAGAAGATTGATTGCCTGAAATTAAAATAATGCAATGGAAACAAAGTCAGTTTTCTCCGCGAACAAACTACGCAAGAAACTCGCGGCGTGCCTATTTAATTTGAACGCACATTAGCCGTGTTTAATTGTGCACAGTGTAAAACACACAAAGCTGATTTTTATCGAGCGCACACACGTACACACGTAATGTCGGATAGTTGTTTGTAGCATTTTGCGCGGCAGGAAAACATGGGCCGGCATGATGCGCCGCCGGTGAACAATGACAAGTTTTATAAAACACCTGAGACATTTCAATTGTACGTAGGTACCTACATTACCATGCAACAAGATGGCCCCTTAAACGCGCCCATTTTCATCTGCATACGTACCTGGGGATTGAAAAAAGTCCATTAATCATTGATTTTTGTTATTAAGGAGATAATAAAAGTAAAGTCCGCTACCAATTCAAGCAATTTTATGGTACTAAAAAACCCCTGATAACGTCTACCTACGTCATTTAGAATCAACTTGATATCCATATGTTTGAAGTTTATTAGTTTTGGCTACATATACCTACTACCTACGATGATGACGAATCAGTAAGTCTATGAAGAACATTTTGTTTACACAATGATTAAGCTGTAAGCAACGTGACACACATTTAAACCGAACAATATGATTTCCGGAGTTTAGCGACGCGTTAGAAGTCATTTTTAATATTAGCAGTTGATTTTTGCATCACATAAGAAACGTTTCTACCAACCAATAGGTAAACATACAATCTCGAAACAACAATTCTGAGAATATGATTGTAAACATAGGTATATGGAATTCATCGAACTGATATTTTTATGTCCATCTTCGGCTTCTTTGAAAACAAATGCATTATGGCATCTGATTTGTCAAAACGCAGTAAAAACCCAAACAAGTATGAGTCAGATTAATCGTCATACGGTCAAAACCACAAAAGGGTAAATAGTTGCAGTTTTGTATAAGAACGATAGAAAGTCCAATGCCAAAGTGGAATAAAGCATGATGATATACTTGCCAACTAAACTGCTAATAAATACTATCAATCATGGAAAAATAGATTCCGTGCAGCAGTAAAAAGCACATGATGACAAAACGAGGAGCGTTAACAAGTTTAATGAAACCATTTCGAATGAGGCCAGCATCATTAATTACATTCATGCAGTCGGAATCGCAGCCAAAATTGACTGAAGAGAGAAGATGCCGGCAAACACGATACGTACCCACTATGATTTAACAAAATAGCTACAAGCACGTGTATAGTATATTAATTAGTATTGAGAACAATTTTTGGACCAAGAT
This sequence comes from Glyphodes pyloalis, assembly GCA_037074685.1. NCBI lineage: Eukaryota > Metazoa > Arthropoda > Insecta > Lepidoptera > Crambidae > Glyphodes > Glyphodes pyloalis. The sequence continues at coordinate 6,158,580 of JAYKKO010000025.1, forward strand.
TAAGCAAGACAAAATTGCTGACAAAGGTTTTATTCAGTGAATACTAGTACAAAGTCAGAAAAATAATCTAGACTACCACGCGAATAATAAATGGGTAGGTTGGGATAAAAATAGAAGTGAGTGGGTTGAGCTCAACAATATCTCCAGCGGTTATCTTACTAGTCCTAGTAAATATCATAAAATGAATTATTGTAACCATGTTCGAACGTTATTGTACCTATTTATTAAGTGCAAATATAACATGACTAAGGAATGGTGTGATGTGAAATATAAAATATACAAAGTTACTCTAATTTCCATACAATCAATATTCTCAAGGCACATTAACTCTACGAACCTTACTCTTATCTTCACAACATCATATGTGAAGGCAAAAGTAAAGAACCATTTGGCCACCAGCTAGGTCCTTTTTATGCGGTTCTGCGACGCACTATGAGAATGGTAGACGATCCCCAGCTCACAAACGGTTTTGAGCCATTTAGTTTGAGGAGAGACTTTGTCTCCCTTTACGTATTCTACCATTTATAATCAGAACTGTTTTAATAAATTGTTTGACTGATGCCCACGGCCACTTTCTACCACCGCTTGCCAGCGACAGGGTAGACGAGACTATGGGAACCTTCTAGAAAGGTGTGAAAATGTTTTACAGGGTCGGCAATGCAAATGTAACCCATGGTGTTGCAGGCATAGCCTATGTTAATCGCTAACCATCAGATGGACCGTATAACTACTTGCTTTTCACCTTCATGGTATCGAAAAAAAGAACAAGGCATTTGTCTATTACGCACTTTTACGTTCTTCCCTTTAACTACGAGTGATAAAATCATTGACAAATAGCTCGTCATTGACTTAATTTGTACATAAAACAACAATTATTATTATAATTATATATTTTATTTATGAACAAAATCAGCTGAAAGATATATTTAATTAGTCGGTGATAATGAAGTTTTAAAAAAAACTGTCAAATAAAAAGTATAAAACATTTTTTTAACGTAATTTAAGAAGGCAGGTAGGTAACTCACTTGTAACAAGTTAGGCGTGACCTCAGAATAAATCGATGAGTAAGTATTAACACTCGCTTTAAGCAAATGTATCATTTGAAGATTTTAAATGTTTTGCGTTTATAATCGTTTTAGGTTATATTTCCACGCGAGGCGCGGAGCTAGCCTGGCCGGGCTCCAGCTGGCGTCGGTGGCGGGTGCTCCCCCCCCCCTGCCCCTGTCGCGTCCGCGCACCCCTTATCGATCGCCTCCCGGTCGCATCCCAGATGCACCACTTGTTACATCTCGTGTTATCACAGGGCGATTGAACTTTTAGACGATTTTACCAACCGTCCTTTGGACATTTTTTCTATGAACCCTTTGCGTATTTAGATAGACTACCCTAACCACCATTATAACTGTAGTAGTATTCCCAATATATCTAAAGACATTACACTTGAAATATAACGAACATAATCATTGGTCGTTAAAATATTGAACATTATTCGAGATAAAATCTATGAGGTCTTCTAAATATATTCGTTAAGGCACAATTGAAACCACATTTCCCTCTAACTAAAACATCAAGCGTTTCTCATATCAACTATGAGTCAGAATTATTTTAAAAGTAATTGGAGTAACATACAATTTTACAAAACACTGATGTGGCAATTTGCCAGTCGTTCGGACAGTTCGCGCTTCAGACTGATAAAGAAAGTCGCTGGTGGAATCTGGCCGGCTTATCGGTTCGATAGCATACTACATTTAAAAATATACCAAAACAGTATCGACGTAATCCTGTGTGAGCGCGTGACCTCTGACATTAAGTGCTTAATACTAATGTTTTAATTTGTTTCTACATTAAGTCTACAAGTCATAATAATCATAGTTAGACTGTTAAAGTTTAATGGTATTTTATGTTTTATTCGTACGTGTGTTTGTCAAAGTCCCCTTTACCCCCTTATTTTGAAACATCCGAAACTATCCACTTATAGCTACTAAGAAAGAGATGAAGCATAATTTGAGTGCCCTTAACATAAACAAAAACAGTGATCAAGAAATTTGTGATAGTGGGTGTATTAGGATATGATGGTCTTGTATTGAGATTTCAGTAAGTATTTCGCAACTCAACGCTGCATTCCTTCGATTTACGTACATTACATACTATTTTCACACAATCAAAATGGTAATCCAATAGTAGGTAAAACTATTCGATTCGATTCGTGCTAAGGGCAGAATACGAAATCAGTTTTTGACGTTAACTGGATTGTTTGATAATACAATATTTTGTACCCAGTGGGGACCGCGGCGTTGTAATCGTGTTTTCAACTTTAGAACTGTACGGACAAAAGCACGTCAGACTAGACATTTTATGTCGTACACCTAAGATCTAATATCGACTGGCAAGTGTGTACCTTGACGTTTTGTTGACCGTACAACGTCTGACGACCCCGCTCATTATGAAATCGATTTTTACTTATCTTCAACAAACTTGTGATATAGGTGCTATCCATTAATGTGATTTGTTACTCGGAGACCAAGTAGAGCATCAAATGTAAAACTCTTTACCGTGACCACCCAATAAAAAGTTAAGAGCAAACGAAAACATTTTAAAATAAACATATTACTTTACTGGTAACATATTTTAGAGCACTGTTTAGTTTTATGCTCTAATGAGAAACGTATATAATAATGTTGCTAGCCGAATACAAATAACGCATAAGTAACATTGAGATTTAATGTTTTATTGATAGCAGATGCCTCACTGTGATTTCTTCTCATGAGCCAAGAGCGAGGACCCTGGCACTACTTGCGTGGTGTTGTGCTGCGACTCATATCGTAAATTTATATGTTGTTAATAGTTTGCAAAGCGAAGACGCGACGGCCACGTAGTACCTAAATGTAAGGCAGGACATATTTATGTCATCTTGAGAGGTGTATTTAAAAGCTACAACACCATTTTTACCAACACTGATGCGCAAATGAGCAAATATTATGTCAGACTACTCAAATATTAAGCTGAAATCTTAGTTTTGGGGCTTAGCGCACTATTTGCTTAAGATCATCGTTGCCAATTACTTAATACTAACAGCCCGATATTATCGCTTTCACAATATCTATCGTGAAACGTACAAACCAATTAAATTCTTGAGCAAACATTGCAAATAGCTGTATTTGACAGAGTCTTATTTAATCGTCGTGAACTACGTAACGCATCAAGCGTTGCGCAATGATAATAGAGAGAATGGGTTAAAAGCTGCAAGAAAAAACACTTTTCATTTACTTTAATTGCGCAGACTACACAAATTTTGCGAAACTCATTTGGTACGTATACATATATTTTTCTTATTAACGAAAGTTACGCTCGGTAAGGTACTAAAAGAAAGATGGTATTTTTTTCTTAGAAACTATTAGCGATACAATTGTTAGTCTTATTTTAACTGTATGTACCCTATATTTTCAACAATAATAACAGGGTTTTCCTCGATTTCTCTAGAATGCCATCATCAGATCCTGGTTACCTTATCATGGTAGTAGATAAAATGATGGGCTTATTCCGCCATTGAAAAGAGTTCAACGCGATTAAAAGTGTTTAAGATTAATTAGATAAATTAAGCATATTTAGTTTAATTCAAACCGTGAGTAACATTTCGACTAACAAAGGACTCCAAAATGCAGAGCACTACGCTTCGTATGTGGAGGGACATGATTAATTTAAATCGTTGTAAGTCCATGTTCTGTTCGTTCTTTGGCAAAGCGGATGTTGTCATCCTGTTTGGACGACGATATTTTGACCTTCTACTTCTCATAATTGTAGCCGAATACTGACGTAAGTACTCCATCATATTTTATGTGTTTACAATGTACATTGAATTTGTACATCATTTAATAAGTTCATAGCCATACAATTTAACTATTTCAGTAAAATTGAAGGAGTTTATACCATTTTTACTAAATTTACTAATATATATAATTTACTATGAATCTAGAAATCTGACTGAATTTAATATCAGGTCCTAACAACCGGATCCAGCTTGAATAGGGGAAGGGCCATGCAATTAAAGGTTATTATCCATACAAAGCCGCCTTCTGACGAGGCTTGACTAATATAGGTACAGATATCAGCTGCCCGTGTAACAGCTTAAATTGCTTCCCAAAGCATAAAGGTGCTCTCGCCAAATATCAACAATTCAGTCAAAAATGGACAACCCATCCAATATCGGACCGCATTGAGTGTAACTTCATTTTAGTAGGTAGGTACATATATCGTTTACGGACTGTCGCCGCTAGTGCAGCACAGTCAACTCCGAGAAAAAATATATCAAATATTTTAATCCGAAAAATCAAAATTCTACAATAATAAAATACATTTGTTTTTAAATCAAGATTATAAAGTGAATACAGATAAAACGTAAACCATAAAAAATACAGTGGAAAATAAAATATGGCTAACTATAATCATTGTTGTATGTGCTACTCTCATTATCTTGATTTAGACAGAAAAAATCATGATAAATCAAATTCAAATGATTACTTTGTAATTAGGAATTAGTAGAAAGTTATGTTACATTGGTTAAGATAAAAGTATAGATAGGCATCGCTAATATCTAGAGTTGTAGACCGGTTAGCAAACGCGCGTCGACGGCTGTCACGTACCAACATATAACAAGGAAAATCCTCCGACATCCTGTTTGTATGCACAAATAAGCACACATTTCTGTGTAAAGGCTCAAGATTGAAACAAGACGTAGTCGACGATAAATTGCCGATGAAGACGTCATAAATGTTCTCAACTTGTTTGTAATAAGGAGATAAGGGCACAGACGCTTACTCCTTTACACACTTTGAATCCTAAAAAGCTCGCCGGCTCTACTTATCGTGCCGACATTTTTAGTAACTATGTAACGTTTAGTTTAACGAAATCGAGTTAATTTCTCATGAATAATGCATTCAAATTAACTGCTTAACTGTTGAATGAAATATTAATTTATTCTGATGTGTACGTAAATCCAATTTCGTAAATTACGGTGTCTGAGAAGCTTTTTTGGTATACTATATGACATTTGAATATTTTGAGTGCAGTAAAAATAAAGAGATTTTCCTGTAAGTGGCTTGTAGACGAACTTTTTCGGAGCTTTATTTATAGCTCCAGAAAAATATCGGAAAAAGTTTACAACATGACAACATTAGTGAAGATGAATGAAGAATAAAATAATGGTTTAATATTTTTTTGAAAAGGTCTCTAACTGCAGCAGTCCGACTGGTGAAATACCTTCACCATACAGAAGACCGCAGCCAAATAACAATCACTTCGGTGTTGTTGTGTTCCTGCGTGTGAGTAAGGTCTCCATAGCTCCTGGGGGGTGCTACATTAGTAGCAGGGGTCAAGCCTTCAAGGTAAGGGCGACAAGTCCAGTAACAGCTTTATTTCGCTGTACTTGTCGCCCGTAAGCTAGGACCTAATTACCACTTAACATCAGGTGGGATGAGGTCAATCTTGAAGTGTAGTATAAAAAAAACTGAACTGTTAAACAAGGAAACCTATAGAAGATTAATATCTCGACAAAATTGGAAAGAGTGAAAAATGTATGTAAACCTTATCAATCGTCAAGAACGCAACTTATAAACGCATTACGAACTAGATCGTCATTGGTGGTGTGCATAGTTACGTTTATGGACAGTTACAATGTGATTTTAGTTAGGACAGGTTTATTTTGAGAGGCTTCTTCGATCGTGGTAAGTGCAAAAATACATGTAACTAAAAAGTGGTATCTCAGATCATCATCTCGCGGAGTGTCGTCCGCGGGTGTGCGCGGGCGCCGGGCGCCGGCGCGGTCAACGCTCGGCGCGCCCGCCGGGCCCCACACACGCCTTTGTGGAAATAATGCAAAACCACGCCACATCAGACATCACGCGCCGAATTCGGATACTTTTTTGCACATTATGCACGTACAATACAATTTCATAAAGGCTTTTGTTTCAACAGCACTCAGCATTGCCCATCTTGCCGCGATAGCCAAATCTATCCAAACATGGTGTCACTCCGAAATTAAGAGAACCACTAAAAAACCTTAACACGACAAGTATTATGGTAGATGAGGCAACTAAATAAGAACAGAAAAGGAAATTCAGCTGCTCTAACATCAATCCTAAAAATCAATGATGTTACGGAATCTTGATAGAGGCCTCCGGAGGCCTATGATCAACAATGAACATCATTCAGGTAAAATGATGATGATTTATCCCTAACACATTTTACCTACCTCTACAAAAAGTAAATAAATAGTGTTTTTTTTATATTGCACTTCAAGATTGACCTCATCCCACCTGATGTTAAGTGGTAATGAGGTCCTAGCTTAAAGGCGACAAGTACACAATAAAGCTATTACTGGACTTGTAGCCCTTACCTTAAACCTTGAAGGCTTGAACATTGTTACTAATGTAGCACCCCCCAGGAGCTCTGGAAACCTTACTCACACGCAGGAACACAATAACACCGGAGTTATTGTTATTTGGCTGCGGTCTTCTGTAAGATGGAGGTATTTCACCAGTCTGCTCCAATACAAGTGATAAATCGCTATGCCCTGCCTCTCTTAAAATGTATCTGTTGTTTCTTTAAAAAAAAATAGTGGGTCAACAGCACGCCATGGTGCAGTTCGGTATTAGTTCTTATGCGCTCGACACAAGAGTGGTGCAAAGTCCAAAATGACGTGCTTTTAATTGTACGATCAAAAGTGCTCATCAGAACGAATATCAAATTGCTTTGCAAGTGTTTACCTTGAAGTACTGTTGCCCGCACATACTCAATTTGACAGTATTTCCTCTCATTTTTGACATAATTTTAATGCGAACAAAATCTAAGACCCATTGTAAAATTTCAACAGATTTAGGTAGGCCGTAAAATTTTGCCAAATATCTAAGCCTGGCATAAGTACCTACAGAACACGGCCTTTAAACAAATGTAAATAAAAATTAAGACGTGTGAAGTAAAAGGGTTAACCTTTTATTTTCACAATGGTGATAAATAGCACTTATGTACAATTTATCACCATGCCTTGTAAATTCTAACATACCTAATTACTTTTTTTATCTAGGTTTATCTACTTTCTGAATATTTAAGAAAATGTATAGGGTTTTGTCAAGTGTTTGCTTTCCGCTAAATAAATGATTTATCCTCAGTAAATCACGATTTTATGTTTTACAAACAAACTATGATATTACCTCCACCTACCTACCTACCTATTTTATTTTACTTTGGTTTCATATTTATAAACCTCAATTCGACCGTAGGTACGTTTTTTTTGTATGTTAGAACATTGTTGTGATTTCATCGTTTATGAACTGGTTTTGACTCTACATCCCTGAGAAATAGTAGATATTTTTTGCAAAAAAATATAATAACCAACTGTAATTCACATACAAGTATTACCTACTTGTGACGTTTTAAGTTTTATCATAAAAACTATTTACTGCCAAATAAATAAATACAGTCCATTTTTATTTAAAGAATATTAAATAATCCTGATTGGACCAAATTCAGTATTCCAATAAATTCGACTAGAATATCGGATATCGGTATATCGAATGTGATTACATTCGATATACCCCAAACAGCTTGAAATCGTTTACTGAAATTTTGCGAAACTGTTTTTAACATGCAGTAGCAACTACAGTCAAGCGAGACGTATGATCCGCGTGTCTCACGCCTCGATTGGGCCAGTCCAAGTCTCAACTAGCTTACGCTGCAGATTCCTCACACGCATCGAGTCAGCACCTACCTATGCGTTTGTGATTCATCATCCCGATGTTCCTTTTATTTTAGACACGTCTAATTCTAAATTTAATTTTAGAGCAATCAGGTCGCAAACGAGTTGTGGTAGCGGCGGAGTGCGCGGGGCGGGAGGCGGGGGCGCGTTCAACGAACGTCCGCGGCCCGGCACGGACCCAAGGTCGCCGCGTTCACTCGCCCGCCGCACCACTCCACCGCGACACAACCACCACGACTAGCCACCTTTATCCTAGATTTACCATTTTTAAATCTCACGCCTGCACGGAATTAATTTACCGACCTACCTTCCATGCTGGACCCACCCGGCCGCATACTCGGCAGCTCTGTACTTTGTCATTATAAAACTTTTTGTCTTCTTCAGTACCTAATGAGTAAGCGAGTCACATTCAAACCAGTATGGTACGGAAAGTATTGCAATAAAACGTCCGCAAATGACGGCGGGGACTAGCACTTACACACACTGAACCGATTTGTGGAATGTGTGATTAATTTTGTTTCCTTTATTGCTGATTCCTTACAACCGGTTTTGATTTTGAGCGCAGCGCAGATACCTACTTACAATGTTCTTTCGACATTATAACACTTAAACGCCCTACGAGAACACACTAAGTGGGGAATTAGGTTCCACGTGTCAAATATTATAATTTTGCTATTTCAAGGCGATTTAGGCATTTGTTGGTAGGTACTATCAATAATAAAATTGTCACCAAAGACCGCTGTTAGTTTGTCGAACCGGATGTTTGTGCAATATGCAACTCATGCATAGTGTTGAAACTCTAAAAGTGAATGCAGTATGACGCAATCTTTTATTAGAAACTTACAGGTAGGTAACCAATGACGAAAAAGTAATAGAAACGTAGTAGTAGGTATTTCAATGATACCAATAGAAATACTGCCTTTGCCTTTTTTATCCGAAACATGCACATAGGTCCCATAACCTCTATACTTCATCATATACTAACTAATATCTACAACTTAATGAGGGAGCTGTGCATATTCCAATAAAACTTTAATAAGTGGAATATAAATATTTCACAAGGCAACAAGATTTTATTAGCAACGGTAACAACAAATACAGGTAAACATACAACTAGCGTACCTAATCCCTGTAACTACCAAAATTCTACCAAATCCATTCAGCAGTTCTTACGTAAAAAGGTAACAAAGATCCATACATCCAAACTAACACAAACTTATATAATATTAGTACGATGATTCATGGTTTGACTTGTTGTGTTAATAAACCTTGACCATCCTTGAAATTGATCTCGATTATGGATATAACACAATTAAAATCACGTAAGACCATATAATGACACATTTTGGACTTTTCACCTCTCTGTCATCTTTAAGTCGTGCACAGAAGATGTAATATCGAACTGCAAGTGTTTACCTTGACCTGTTCATCGTACATTTATTACTTTAGTTTATTCATAGCTTTTGTCATGAATTGAACCTACCTATTGCGAGTTATAAAGAAAATTGCAGCTAATATCACACTATACTGACACAACGTGTCTACTGGTACTCGTGCTTCATACACCAGTGCTTGACTAATTGGCACTCCATTGTCTTATAAGTAGACGGTTCCTTTTCCGTACAGTCTATAAGTCATGTTATAAAGTTATTAGGAACAGTGACCAACAAGTATATTGTATGTGTATAGACTTTGATGCAGTAAAAAAAACATATCGTACATCGTACATGATATATGATGATAGATGTATCATCATAGGGGAAAAGGGGGTAATAGGAGTCACTTAAGCAAGATATGGAATAAAACACGCAATTTTTACTTTATCTTTATTTTAATTAACGTTTCAAGTATTTTAATTATTACACTTTCAATCTCAGACAGTTTCATTACCTTTGGAATCATATATTAATTAATAATAAACTTTAAAAAAAAAACGTCTTTGACCACCATTGTCCATATCTGAGGGCAATCATAGTCACTATGAAGACAATGAGAGTTAGCCTACCCTAACAAATGTCACATACGTAACCTTTTGGCGAGTCCCATCATGTGCACCTAGCGTGTGCCCATAAGCCACAAACAGTGCATCTGTACCATAATTCGTTGTTGCGACCAAACTCATCGCATACTAAACATTTATTCAAATCGTCGTCTTCATCATCGTCACATATCTGATTAAGACTAATATCGGATTCTGAAGAACTGTTTAGATTTTGAAGTACGCACCTTTTGGCCTTATTCGCAGTGTCTTTCTTAGGTTTCTGTTTCTTGCTAGCATTCGGCATAAGGTTTTTTCCTTTTGCTGCTCTAGATGCTTTCTTATTTTCTTTTTCAACAAGGCTATCTTTGACAGCTGTTGATGTCATAATTTTTGCATGTTGCTTCATCCGTCCTGTTCTTATGGGCTTTTCAGGAATCATTTTGATAGGTAATGAAAGCAGATCTAGGGCTCACGTTGCTGACGAAGTCGATGGTATTGCATCAACTGCTGTGAATGATGTTGATGGCATATGAAGTATTTCTGCAGACGACGAGATGGTGTTAAATTTGTTGTAACCGATGATTTACACGGCATTTGATCTATTATTGCAGATGATGTAGGTGGAATTGAAGTAGTTGGAGCAGATGTAGATAAAATGACGATTGAGGTATCTTGAACAATTACTTCAGGTTGGGTTAATAGAAGATACGTTTTATATCCGGTCTGCAAAAGCCTTTTCTTCTTCTGCTGTGAATACAGGAAGTCGTCCAAGACGTGGTTCTGATGAATCGTCCTTCCTTAACCGCTTTTGGAAGGTTGAAAAAGGTATATTCATTAGCAGCATTTCCCACACTGTACCCTTCCCTCATAAGAGCCTTAGCTTTTGATAGTGTTTCAGATGACCACTGAGCCTTATTTGTGGACCTGACACGTATTTTTGGCATTTCTGAAATAGAAATGAATAAGAAATAAGTAATTATAAGTATTTTTCAATGATTGCGGGCAAATTGGAGTCGACTCTCATTGCCCGCACTGCAGTGACTCTTATTACCCGATCGTACTAAAAGTGTAAAAAAAATAAATGAAATTTTAATTTACTATTGAAATGCCAGAAATCTTTTTTAAATCAATAATATAACCTTAAAGACACACAATAATCTACTCTAAGTATTTAAAATTTATGTATTGATGTACTCACCACTTATTTTCTGCACACGTAAAATTACATGAAATGAGCGCGAAACTGCGCAACGGCCTTCCTGTGCAAACGATGGACGCGCACTGAACGGGCGATCGGGGGGCCGCGAGTTGTGACGTAACGAGTCTTTATGGACAATATTCGTTTGTTTAGCTATTGTCGTCTAGGAACTAGAACGCTGACCACCATTGTCATCTGACTCTCATTGCCCCTTTTTCCCCTATATCATCTGAAAAATTTTTAAGGTTTGTCGATGCTTATGAGAAATGGCTACTCTAATAGGTATTTAAGGCGTATCTGAGCAGTCACACGGATATAAAAGTTCGTATTGTTGATACTGATTTTACGTAGGCCCATAAAGTGGTTATGACAAAACTATGTCGGGCTAAATTTATTCGCGATTCGAGAGCCTTTGGCAGACCGCGCCCTGGCCCGGTATGCCGGCGATTGCGAGATCTTAGCACACGTGTCTGCGACAAATCGCCGCTCGCGAACACCTAAAACGTTCACTAACAGGCCGTTATTTATCTAACTAATCATAAAATAGAATAGACTGACTAGAGCGCGTTAGAAACAACAATAATTTTATTAGACGATCCGTGGTAGTCAAGGCGCGGAGTTGTTCACCTGTCTTAAGTATCTTCTTCGTCTGCAACCAAAGTGGCGGAGTTGGAGAAATTCCTCTAGTATTCGGTTCAACGGCCGCGCTACGCCGTGAGCGCTGCGCCTGTGTGGCGGTGAGTGGCGCAGACGCACACACGCCCGCCCGGGCCTCTGCAAACACGCCGGAACCGTTACCCGCTGGGCTCCTACACATCACCTACCAGACCCGCCACCTATCACTGACGACCTGCATGCAAACCTAATAATGTTTCTGAAGAATCTAAGAATGCTTCTCATAAGCACCATAAGCACGTAAATCAATAAGTCCCATGTTAATAGAAGTTCCGTGCGATCTCTTAGTACAATAGCGGGCGGGTCGTATGAGACTCAACTGAGTAGGTATTTTATGATATAGGTATGGATAGTATCGACAGTCTGCAACGTAGAGGCATTTAAGTGCAACCCACTTAAGAGCCAGGCAGAGACGTCGGCACTCGGCACTCGACATGCAACACGGCGGAGAGGGGAGGCTCACCGCGGAATGCGATTATATCTCTCAAAGATTTCATCATTCAACCAGATGAGCATCTCTCATTCACTTTATGTTTATGAAACATTGCAAGGTCCATCAGTGTAACAGAGACCGTGTTTATTCATTATACGATTCAAAAAGTGGTACCGGTCCGTTGTGTCGTAAACAGCCCGATAGCACATAACAAAAACAAATAAATCGATGAGCTCTAAGACGTAGAACATACGAATGTGGCGATGCGTCTAACCAGTAGTACACAGCTGGCATCCTGACCGATTTACTTGGTAATTGGATGCGAGTCAATTTGGAGTGAGTTTTATTGGAATTGATGGTAACTAATCTTGTTATATGAAAGGACTTTGACATAGATAGGTCCTACCTATAGTTACAATTAATAGTTGTTGAGACTGATGATACACATAAACAAAGACACAGAAAAACAAGCTTAAGTACAACTTTCATTGTTTTTAAGACATAACATTGTTACGGTTTCATGAAATGAGCTTTACTGAAAGCTACAAGTATTTGTATTGTTTAGTAAGTAACAAACAAAAAAAAGTAACAAACAAAACCAGTTTACTTGTAATAAAGATCACCACTATTTAAGTTTTTAAGCTAGAGACCTGACATTTGCATCAAAAAATAAAAAGTAGAATGGCGCCTGCATTAATATGTCAAGGTTTTTGTTTATATGTCGAGGATACGTGTTCCTGCGCCCTTCCCTACGTGTTTGGTATGTCCTTAATATCAAACCTTAATTAAAACGGGGTAACCTTAAATTACCATATATTACGTTATATTAATAACAAACTAAAATTTCCCTTGAAACCAGAATCAACGAAGGCGCTCATCTAAACTGTATCAAATGCGAACCTTTTTTACTTATAAAATAGGTACCTTTTTATTAAACAAATATTCGTTTCAAATCTAAACTGAGACTATTTATTTTCTGTGCATGTATGAGTGTACATATTGAAGTAGGTAAGTTAAGGGTTAAAGTTACAATGTAAATTATACAATGAAATACCACAGATAGTCCGTTTGAGAGTAGCTGTGATTATCAAAACTGTAAATAAAACAAAACATTTGATATGGCACCAGTTCCGAGAAACAACACAAAGGAACATGTTTTATCTATCTGAAAAGAGATTAAAGGTCATAGAGATTGTGTAAATTTGACCCAAGACCCGGACACTGATAAATGAATTTGGTCACAAGTATCTAAAGTGACAAAGGGACACGCGCCTGTATTCGTGGGTGACTCCAACTATGTAGTTGAATGCGTTTATCAATCTCTACTAGGATATCGTGCACAAAAGAGAATACACGAAACAAAATTGTATTAAGTATTAACTAATATTAAAATTAAACACAACAGGCTATGAGGATGTAGCGATACAATTGAATGGTCGGATCAGTAGTAGGTAGTACAACAAATAAAGACAAAATCATCTAGATTTTCTTAATTCTGGCTAAACCTTACTTCAAGTCCTAATACTGTTGCTGGGACAATATATTTTGCTGCTAATTGTGGCCCGTATACCTCGAATCAAAACAAATCTTTCTCTATCTATCACACATCCTATCAAATTTTCCATTTTGTATACCAAAATCAAACCACTTTGACTACTTATACCTACTCAACAGGTAGTGTGACGTTGTTTTAAATTTTGGTCCAATATTAAATTTAAATATTTCAAAATAGGGAACGAATATTTACAGAATCAATAAAAATATCATTACAAACAATTAATAATGTTTTTCGTTTCCATGATCTCTTTGAATTGGCTACTTGACAGTTTTTGAAAAAGTATTGTAAAATGTGCGCCCGTTCATTTTATATCCCAAGCAATTCGATTTATCTGGAAATAATCTAAATAACCAGAGAAAAATAAGATTTTGTGTAACACATTTAAAAAGCGCGCGAAAACGCCTAGTCGCGTCGCTGTTCCAATTATGACGTCAACGTCGTTGACAACGAACCGATACGCATAGGAACGACTTAATTAAGATAAACGGAAAATGTTTCAATAAATTCTTTATACGATTAGAGACACAATAATTCAATTTAATCGGTAAAATAATCATTGTTTCGCCACATTAAAATAAATAATTTTCGCCGACAGCTGTCATTTCCGTATTGCAATGGTGGTTTCCGTTTCGGTTCTTTTGTTCCACAGATAAAAAAACTAAAATTTATTTTGCAAAAATAAAATACTACCTATGCTTTTAATTAAAAAGTAAAAATGTAAAATGATTACTTAACTAATAAGCTAACATATCTAACACTTTTCATATTTTATTGTTAACACTGTCAAGTAGCCAATTGGTGTTGCAAAATTGCAGTCTCGTGATTTTAGATAAAATACATCGTTTCAGTGTTATGAAACTGTAATTAGGTAATTTAAGGGTACAATTTCTAACTGCATCTGATCAGCACCAAGAAACAAACTTCTACTGATCGCGTGTTAAGCAAAATTCAACGTAAAGCACTTCTGATAATCAATCACGACGTCTATTTCCAAAGTTTACTTTGATAAGCTTTATAGTAGTTTGTTCTATTAATAAATAAACTACGCCACGTAATTCCATCATAGGTGACCGTGAAATCATGTTTTTAGACAGATTTCTATTAAACAAAAATAAACAAAGTAAAGTGAAGAGATAGTTTATGATTTAAGTTACCAAAATTTTGGGAAAGTTCTCTCGTTACTTAGTAGAAACACCTAAAAGTTGGTCGTATATTGTGGGTCAGAGCGGAAACGGCGACGGACGCGTTTCGAAATATAGCACGCACTATCGAACTCGCTACACGCGCACACCAGATCACTCTAATGTCACCGAGATATGACTGCCCTGATTACAGGCCTACATCAACGTTTATCACTTACATTCAAACTATCGTTTGCTATTATTAGGGTCTTTATCTATGTTCAAATTTTAATTGATTGGGTTGTTACCGCCACCCGTTTTGACAAGCAAACCGGACATTATTTGATCAAGGAAGTAATTAATTAGTACCTCATATCTCACATTTCATATAGGTACATACAGTCACCGTCATAACGACCCATAAATGTATCCGGCAAATAATCGTTACCGAATTTTGACCTTAAGTAGAAATGCATAGCATGTAGGTACTACCATTTCAGTTAGAATATTTTGACTGATTTGGGTAACTATATTGATGATCGAACGTTGTGTAAAAATCGGACTAACAATACTAACATCCACCAGCAAATACAAAGCTACTTAACAAACTGGAACAATTAGAGAAGGTGGAAAGAAAAAGATCACGCTTCACGTACGATGATGACAGATTTTGCAATCCTAATAACTGCCGCACTCAGAGAAGCAAAGACCGCACAATATGGCGACACTGACAGAAGTCACTAATACTCTTCTCTCAGTGCGTTCAGACTTTGTGTAATGCAGATTACAATAAGAGTTAGACACCTACAATCCAGCTTGGGTTAAAAATAAAAGCGTGTTAAAAAGACACCAAACTACTCAATCTGAAATTATTTTACTACGCGTTTAGTTTGAATGTCAATTTATTTTTATATTTATTTGGAAATAATTAATTATTAAAGTGAGTATTAACAAAATGTTAATTGGTATTCTTATCGAAATTTATAAATCTATAATAATATTACAAAGCTAAAGTATTTGTTTGTTTGAACGCGCTAATATCACGCACTGCTGTTTCGAATTGAAAAAATATGTTTCGTTGGATAGTCAATATATTGAGGATGACTTTAGGCTATATACCATCACGCTGTGACCAATACGAGCGCAGAATAAAGGAAAAATATGGAAAAACTAGGATAGTGCATGTGCGAAGCCGCGGCGCGCCGCTAGTGATTAGTAAATAGTCGTCGATTTCATCAAACATAATTTACACTAAGTGCTTAAGCAGGTAATTCATATGAGGTAGAAACTTCAGTATTATTCTTTTCTTTTTTTTTATTTGAGTTATAAATGAAACGACGTCGGCATTTGTTAAACTAAACTAAACAATGAAGGTAAGATTTAAGAATAATGTAATCGTATTGTCTATTGCATACCAATAAGGTAAAAAGTGACTGTATAACAACGTACAAAATTACACAGCTATCGAGCTTTTAATTGATAAAGTCTAAATATATCCAAAGTGTGGGTGTTAAGAGGTAACAGACTTGCGCCGTCAGGTCCATTCGCTTGAATCAACTTTGACATTAGCAACAAAGTGTGTAGCAAAAAAATCTATTAGAAATGGAAATATCTAGTTGCAAATGTGCAGTGGACAACGCAGCAGAGATGGCACGAACCCCGAGTCACACTGACATTGCGTATAATCCGGCATCCGTATGGAATGCGGTCGGTGGACCGGCCGCGCACCACCCCGCGCCGACGCCCGCTCTCTTGTTTTCTTATCCATTTGCTTCCGTCCAACATATGGTAGTCGAATAGGATTCAATCTAATAAGAATCTTCTAATCTCGATCTAACACATTGTGGTACATCAACGGCGAATTCCTAGAAAAAGTTGTGTACAGATGATGACGTCATACCAAACTAATAAACATCAAAGAGCGAATCCGTCCCACGGTCTCTATTGAAGTTACAGCAGAAACGAAAGAGTACAACAGCAATGATCGCATCTGAGACGAAATCAAATCATTTTGCGAGCAGTCGTGGCACACACTCCGCTCACGACATTCCGGAGCGTATCGACGAGACGGCCGCCACGTCGCGGCGAATCGAACGTCCCATCCGTGGAACAACATTCGCCGAATCGAACGTTTCACTCACCTTCGCGAAAAAGGCGTCGGTCGTTAAAAATATCCACTCGACTCCGATCGCACAGATAGTACGGTTATCGTCCGTACAAACACAAATATTCACCACACCAAAACGACAACATAAATAAACGCGGGGGAGTCACTGCGGCGGTCGCGAAAACGGGGCGGACGACGCGATTCTGGCACTGGTCGAAATGCAACTAGGAAAAATGCACCAGGGCGGGGTTGTAGAATGTCATAAACGGTCGGTTACAGAGGTCGGGCACTGGCGGTGCGAGCGGGGAGACGAGCGGCACACGGGCGCATCACTCGACGCCGCGGAGCGGACTAGCGGCGCGGGGCCGCCGGCGCGCGGCGACCGCCCCCGCCCGCCCGCCCAGCGACGGACCCGCCGCCGCCGCCGCCGCCGCCCGCCGCCCGCCGCCTAGCAACGCGACGCCTCGGGCGCCCGTCGCCAGCGCCAGCCGCCCGCCTAACAACCGCCACGATGACATCTTGTCACACCGACCTTTTGTGTATAATATTCCAAGTAGATACCTACTACTTGCTGGCCCCGTAACAAAACACAGTAAGACAGAATTTTTAATCTGGTTCTTTGTAATGCGTTCATGTTTTCAGGTTTTTATAGCAAAAGAGAAAACTCGTGTTTAAAATCAATAACACATTATGTTCTAAAAAAGTCAGATACTAATGTCTAATACCTAAGTACAGACAAAAGCACGTCAAACTACGCACTCTGGACTTAACCGCCCTTATTTCGTGTGTTTAAGAACTAATATGCAACTGTAAATGTTTACCTTGACGTGCTGCCGACCGTACAAGGTTACTAACAATATATTTTAGTTTTTAAGTAATTCCTCTCTTTAACCTTCTAGTAATCTGAGGCACTCATAATACTAGTATCGCTGAAAGAATATAAACGGCCAATGTTATTGCCTGGACTGGGACTGCCACACTATAAATACAGGGCCTGTATCCTGTTGCCCTGCCTACCATATGCAAGTGGTAATGCTTAATTGCTGGACCCAAATATATAGACATCCCTTACAGGCATCATATGCGATACTAGTTTGTATGTTGTGCAGTTCACAAAACCCCTAAAAGGCTATAAAACTACCTTTTTTGTAGTATCTGGGTTCTTCTGAAAAATAAGGACTCACTGGGTTTTGTTGATTTACTGGATACTCGACCCATCGTCTATTAACATCATCGCGTCAATCTAAGCTAATCCGTACCTAGAACTTGCGTTTATTTATAAAGCGAGATAATAGGACGTGACACCAATAATAAAAGCAATATGACAGTTCATTGTACAAGGTTCTCATGAATGTTAAAAACCCCATAAAAAGGACATAAATAAGTACTTAACGTAAACAATACTATTAATGTGCTCTTGGTTTTTATTTATAGTTCAACGTTATACTTTGCGAAACTTAAAATTAACTAGCTGTTTGTGTTTCAATTTCTTGATGCTGCTTCGATTGACATAATAATACCTCAGCACCACTTTGCAAGTAAAACAATCGATCCAATATTTCGTGCAGTGCTACGTCTTAGAGAAAATATTTATAGCTTGTTCTTGTTTGCATTACAATATTCAACCAAAACTACCCCTGTTTCTGTTGAAATTATTTCAAATTAACGAGCAAAATACAATAGCAAACCATTCTAACAACGTTCGCGTCATTGACACCATTCGCGTTAAGAGTGTTGGTAACATATAACACGATTTTCCCATCATCGATCGGACAACTGTAATAAAAATAAATAACATAATAGCGAACGCGCATAACGACTACAATAAACGGAATGAATGAAACCATGGCATTAAAACGTCGAACCCGCATTGTTACACAGCTCGGCTGAATACGCAAACAGTTCCTGCACTATCCTACAATTATTGCACTTTCTTTCCCATTGTTAGCGTGATGAAATCAGTTTTACTATCTCTAGCGATCGAGTGAGATTGGCGAGCGGCTGCACGGCGGGGCGCGGAGTGCGGGCGGTGCGGGGCGGAGGGGAAGGAGGGGATGGGTCTCGTTAGTCGCCGCACTTGATGCTGCTGCGGTACTTTCACCTGCGCTCGCGCACCTACTGCGCACCGCTGTCACTCATGCACATGCACCTATTCGATCGGAATGTGTCACTGCTAAGACCTACTTATGATCTATTGTTCTAAAAAAAACCTGTAACTAAACGAAACGTGTTTAAACAAATAAAATAAGATGTTCTGCACAGTGCACCCAAAAGACAACCAAAGAAAAATTTGCTCATAATCTAATAAAGCAAAAAAACAAGTTTGGAAATAAAAAAATAAAAACCATGCAAAGCACACAGCAACATTGTACAACAAAATAATTGTAAATATCTATACCACATGCACCATTTCAATTAAAATGAAACGACGCCGTTAATGATTAATGTTTATTTTCATTATTTACTTATCTTAAATCACATTGTAGATGCCCGGTTTACAAGTTGTATAAAGAGCATAATACATTAAACCTAGGCCAGTATCTTGATGACATTCGATTGTGAAGAAAATACAGAAGATGCATGCCACATCAAATATGTAGCTAATCAATTCTTCCTTCCACAATTATTACAAGAGTTAATTCACAGCTAAATTTTAATGTAAGCAGACATCATCTCTCATACACGTTTATTCTTGAAATCTTAATTATAACACAGCTAAATAAAACATTAAATCCATAAAATATCTGTTTACAAACAATACAACAATTCGTTGTATTTTTTAATTATAAACAATTGGTTAATGTTATTTTGACCAGTTTACTTGCGTACCACTTTCGAACGTGGCAATCAAAGCACATATTTATAAAAAAAATGAACTTATCTTAGTATAGTACTCTTAACACGAACAAAATCGGTAATCGAGTAATTTAACGTAGCGAGGTAATGGTACGAAAACGTATTGGCGCTCGCAGCGGCGAGTTACCGAAGTACTGAAATTGGTTTACAAAACGGTAACTGATACCGTTTTCGTTCGTAGTAGGTATACAGATAGTGACGGTAATTGTAAAACGAATGAACTTATCTAATTCCAGTGTTTGTTTAGAGCCAGGGGTGCCAGGCGGGGTCCATGCGGCAGAGGTTGTCGTGGCTGTTGGCGGCGGTGACGAGGGTGGCCACCTTGCTATCTGGCCCATCGAACTGCGCTAGCGCGTTCAGCCGCGCCATGATCACCGTCACCGCCTTGTTCACCATGTTTATTATGGTCTCGTTGTCCATCTCCATGGGCTTGTTCTCGGCCGATGTACCCGCTGTGGGCATTCCAGACTTATCTTCCAATCGCTTCCTGTATCCCGTCACCATTTCATCACGTAATATTGTGCGTAAAATTGATTGGATCTGAAACAAATACTCTTGTTAATAACAATGATAGGCTGAATTGATGCATAGATTGAACAATATTGTATGTACCCATTACTTTGATTCGGTCAACTACTATTCTCAGCACTAGGCTAAGTGTTAAGTCAAAATGGCTTTAGTTCTGACACGCTGTTGTAGATTGTCCTGTTAAGGACTTTGTACCGCTGTTCTTATGTAGATTTATGTACTAATACAGAACTGGAAGTGTATGTGTGTCGACCATACTTATTTTATGAAACTTTTAAGGTCCGCGTCATCAAAACGGTCTCCAAACAGCAGGGATGCCATATTTGTTACAGAGTTAGTTAAAGTTGCCACTTTTAAATTAAATAATATCATAATGTAATTACGTCTCATAAAACTGACATCCTGGTAATTCCTATTTTCGACACAGTCGTTTATAGCATATCTGCGCAGGATCATGATTGGACCCAATGGGGGAATCACGAGCCCACGATAAATCCTCAAAAAGGTCTAAAAAGGCCAATGAGTTAATTGTAGGTAGGTACATGTTTTTAACTTACTTTGAAGTTGGGTGTGACGAGGCACCTGGCCACCGCGATGGCGGAGGCGGTGAGAGGGCCGGTGATGCCGATGCTCGTCAGCAGCTCCGAGATGTTGGGCGTCAGGCGGAACGGCACGGGCCTGTTGCCGTCCAGCTCGCCTGTTAAAGACGAGTATTATCACTATTAAGATTCAACACGTCGCCTGCCAACCATCTTTACTCAACTTACAATTGATTCATTTTAAAACGTTCACATGTTTGCCAAAAACACTAGTTAACAAAATTTTGTTAACTAGTGTTTTTGGCATGCTCCATGAATCAATAACAATTTTGTCAATTAATTATGAACTACTCATTAAAATTATCTGTTTTTCAACGTTTATAATACCAGTAAGAAAATCTTTACAAAAAACATCATACTTAAAATAATAAATGGGGAAAAATCCAAAAAATATTAACAAATTAGCAGTGTGACGGACAAAATAAACAGTTGGTGTAGTTAGAAATAGAATTATTATCACGTGAGAGTAAAAACAGAAACGCTTTAAAACTTTCTCTGAATGATTAAAAATATGTGTTCTATTAAAATCAAGCAATTAAAATATATGTTTTTTAACAATAAATGTATTGGTATCTTTAATTAGGGACTCACAGATTCATTACACTATGATAAATTCGCAACTAACGAGGAAAACAGGGGTTATAAACAGCAACCATTAAAAATGATATCCGATTTATCGGACGGGCCACTAATGAGCGATATAATAAACGTTGAATATAGTACGAATATATATAGTACGAATACTTAAAAAAGAGGATAAAGAGGTATTTTTGGATGACCAAATATAATGTAGTAAGTCCAATATGAATACTATTTGAAGCGGAGAGAAGCTTTGTAGTGCAGTATGTGACCTACTACTACACGCTAAGGTGTTGCAGGTCAAAATACACAATGCACAATAACATAAGTCGCGTCTAGTTGGCGTTAAACTTCTTACAGTTGTTACATTGTTAATATTTCTATTTTCTTCATTGTATATGTCAATATGTTTGATAGAGCAGTAAAGAGTTGTAGTTAGAAATATTTCTGCATGTGTGAAATTTATCTCCATTCTGCATTTGTGCATCCATTAAGGAACCCGTGACCCGTTACACCTGACCAGGATTTAGTGATACTGGTTTTTACATAGCAGCAATTGACATATCAACTCCACAACACTTAAAAGGGAAAGCAGACCTATTTGGATTATAACTGGGACCAACGGATAAGGCGGCCCTGAAGCATGGAATCACCATTCCTATATGACATCAGGAGATTCAAGCGTTAAGCATGGGTCAGCGATGTCTAACTATCATCTGAACTGTTAACGAATAATATTAAGTGTCGTAAACTGCAATGAAGGATGTAAATTATTGTTTACTGCAATAGAACATGGCTATTGTTACTGCTATCGAATATGTTTAGTACTACATATTATAATGTACCACGGCCCGTGGTATATTCGTTGCAGAAATGTTACAAAGTTGTCCTTAGTAACAAAGTTTAGTAAAGCATGGCAGGCAATGTTCTGGTTGTGCTATTAAAAAAATGGAGGCCAATAATTTACCTGTAGTGTCGTCTACGTCGAACTTGAAGTAGGAGACGTTGAGCAGGCCCGAGTCCTGGTGCACGTACATCATGTCGGGGTTGAGCCGCGTGAGATGCAGCACGTACTCGGCGAAGCTGCTGAGCGACAGCTGCAGCGTCAGCATCTTGCGGAACGTCCAGTAGTCGGTGGGCGCCGCGAACGTAGCCGCCGCCCACTCACGCACCATACCCTTTGGAACCATTGTCGCTTGCACCTGCCAGAACAGACCGAATAAATATTTTACCTACTACTGTATTTAGTTATAAAGCGGCCGCCCGCGATTTCGTACGCGTGGAGTTAGTCTTTAATAAATAGGTATTTATTGTTAGAGATATGCCTGAACATGGGTCTTATTCATTGTGTACTTAGGTTGAATATACCTTTCTAATAGTAAAATAATTTTTGAAATCAGCCGTGTTTGTGTTTAGTCATTACAAACAAACATACACAAATCACAAAATTGTTTTTCAAATGTCAATAGTTTATTAGTATATTGTTTATCTATTGCTTGTGTTCTTTACATTTGTGTGTGTTTTGGTGCCGATATTCAATTTAAGTTACTATGACGGGAATTATTCTATGTTTTTTCCCTTCACTGCATGAAACTCATTGATAGTGCGTCATTCATGAGTTGATATGTATGTATGACATACATTTTTGATCCTCCCACATAAAAGGACGGAGCTGATCTTACAGAAGACCGCAGCCAAATAACAATCATATCGATGTTGTTGTGTTCCTGCGTGTGAGTAAGGTTTCCAGAGCTCCTGAAGGGTGCTACATTAGTAGCAGGGGTTAAGAGCAACAAGCCCAGTAACAGCTTTATTATGCAGTTCTTGTCGCCGTTCAGCTAGGACCTCATTACCACTAAACACCAGGTGGGATGAGTCAATCTTGAAGTGTAATATAAAAAAAAGTTTCATCTGTCAGCTCACCTCTCGTAAGATGTCACGCAGCACTTGTTGTGACGCCTGCGAGCCCCGGGCCTGCACCGCCGCCAAGCGCTCGTAGAACCGGGCCACCGGGGCATCGTACTCCACTCCCCTAAAAACCGACGTTATATTTGTGACCCAAAACATGATGCAAGCCAATACGTGAAAATGAGTAGATACACTACAACTACTACTGAAATTATTACATGGTGAATAAAGGCGCATGTATTAGCCATGTACTGTTAAACTACTGATGTTAATGTTAATGCTATACGCGTGAAGTTTTGTAGTACTAAATAATAATAAAAAAAAAACATAATACCTCAAATCATTCAAGAAAAAACCTCTTCTATCTTCAATATCCAAGTATTATCTTTCTAAATGTATAACATACCTGTTAGCGCATTCGGTGCGGTAAATATCTAGCAGAGATATCGAGCTGGGGTTATCTTCGACGAGACGCATCTGCGGCGACACGGACACGACGCGCGGCACTGTGAAATGGAGGAATCTTCTGGAAGTCTCCTTCTGCTTGCCCAAGTAGTGGTTGAGCATTCGCAATAGTTGTAGGACGCGTTCCTCCCGCCGCGCGTCGCCCAGGCCCGAGTCGTTGACGACCAGGTAAGGGTATATTTTGCCGTTGTGGCCTCGAATATACAGCCGCCGCGCGGACGTGTTGTGTTTCTGCACGATCTCCACGCGCGGCATGAAGCGAGCAATCCTCACGTGATAATGAGTATGTTTGGGGAGTAGGAACTCTCCCGGCAATTCCACTTCAGCGGTTTTTAAGCTGAAATTCGATAGGAATCTGCATTTCTCTTCGATGAGGAATGACCTGGAAATAAAGAATCGTGTTAGTACAAATCGTTGTCAAATTTGACTAAACTATTTCAGATTACTTAAGGATATGTGAAGGGTGACTTAAGCATGAAAATACGGATCTACGTCAGTGATCTAATCTGTTCAAACGTGAAATGCGGCAATGCAGATAGTAAAGTTAATTTATTTACCTCGCTTACACTTACGTACGACACAGCCGGAGCTACTTACTTGGGTAGAACTTTTGTTTTGGCCTCCAGTATTTTGACCCATTTCCTCAGCTTTTGTATGAGATTTTGCAATTTCATGGCATTAGGTTGTGTAAAGTCGAAGTCAGCAGTGAACTGGCTCTTCATCTTCTGGAAGACGGGGTCTTGCACAGTAGCCTGCGCGCGGCGAGCGAGGCTCTCCGATGCAGCTGAAGAGAATGCACCACTTACAGAACTTGAAACACTTTCTGTCGACATACAAAATGGAGTATCTATTTATATTAGCGCTCGCAGATGGCACACTGTTTTATTTGTTATTGTTACAATCAGTGAAAACAGTACGAGCAAACAAACACCTGGAAAAAAATATGAACATTAATATCGCACAGCAATTTAAGTGATTAAATTAGGTAACAAAGTGTAACATAACAATTTTAATTAATGTACTTACTTTCTAATATTAACTACCATACTTACAAGCTAGATAGTCAAACCAATTAAGTTATTATTAATCAGCAGCCGATTTATACTATATAATTCAATTGGAACCTAGAAGTCTTTGCCAGAATAAAGACTGGGATCTGTTAATGGATAACAACTATAAATTCTTTTAAAATAATATACAATACCCATTCTTGTTAAATAAGTAAACCTTAAACAAAAACAGCCAAAGTTGATCAGTGAATGTTTTTTTAATACTGTAGTGACATTATTATACACTGTAACATTAAATATCATAATCACTAAAACAATGATTCACGAAAGAAGACAATGAAATCAGTAGAACTTTTTTTTAAAGTGGATTGCATTGTCTGCTGCTGCAAACAAAACTAGTTAAGAGTCATTATAGACTTCTAGAACACTCTTGAATATTCCAGGGCAAGGTCAGCAAATATTTTTTCCTTATACATTTTGATAACCTAGTAATTTTCGGTTAACCAATAATAATAGGGATGATGCTTCGATAAAAAAAAAACAATATTCTATTTAGACCGTTAGTTACAATATCAAAATATATTTTATACATATATTTTCTACAATAATACAGCGCACCTAAGTTCATTACAGGACATAAAAACTACATGTTCGCATTTTATATACAATTGTTTCATTCTTGTTATATTAGTTATTATTATAGTACTTAGTATATTTTTATTTCTATGAATAATATTTGGTAATAAATAAATATATACATATTGGACAACATCACATACATTGCTCTGATTCTGTGGTAAGTAGCTTAAGCACTTGTGTTACAGAAATCAGAAACAACGACGGTACCACAACACCCAGACCCGAGACAATATGGAAAAGTTCGTTTCCCATATTGACCCGACCGGGGATCGAACCCGGAACCTCAGAGATGGCGGTCGCCAAAGTCAGGCCCGCTCGCCTCTCGGCTACGGAGGTCGTCAAATAAATCGATAATCTAACCGATGAAACTAAATATATGCCCATAACAAATTATACAACAAGTCGGAAACAGTTCAGCCTTGCGACGGACGAAGCGATCGAAGCTTGTACTCACTTATGCCAATGCCAATACCGAAGGTGGAGACGACCTTCTTGATGAAGTTGAGCGTGTGCTGGGTGACGGTGGCGTCGGCGACTGCGGCGCGGTGGTGGAAGGCCACGACGTGACACTTGGCCAGCCCCGCGCGCAGCTGCCGCAGCACCTCCTCGTACCAGTTCTCGCGGAACCATACCATCTGAAAATAAATTAAACTTGTCGCTAAATTTACTTAGTTCAACGTTCTCGGCCGTTTTCCTTCGTCAGAAGTGCATTCTGACTGGCTTCGAAGAGTGATGTTTGCTAAATTGAATGTTCGTTGCAAAATACAAACAAATTATCATCCCCCGTGTCATGACATAAATAGGCGTCTGTTTATCAACACAAATATGTCAAAAAGACATAAAGTGGCATAGTCTAATCTAATTTAAACCTTATATGACTGAGATAAGTATGGAAATAAATAATTTAGACATCATTTCACGCGGCTCGTAGCGGTTGACCATGGCTTAATACTGTTTGGTGCCTTGTATTGACGGTTCCATTTTTTCATTACAACTGTGCATCTATAAAATCTTTTGAAGGGTGTCATACAATAAATTTAGGGGACATGTTGCCTAGTGCTTCACATGTTTACTTTATTGGGTGTGTACAAGGTCAGGATAGGGTTTAGTTTTAGCGCATATAATATTACATTATACACGCATGTGACATATGAACGAGACCAATTACATCAGCAGCAGTTATAATAAATGGACTTATATTTTTTCCACTTATATACGGAATTGTCAAACAAATAACCAAGGGAGATTAATTGAAGCGCTCATGGCTCAAATTTTATACGAAGACGTTACCTGATCTACGATGCCCTCTAGCGAGGAGAGCACTGTGGGATGTATTTCCCTCTGCAATTGCATTATCTTCGAGCAGCGCCACATGGGCAGCGTGGCCTTGATGGAGCCCGTCTCGCTGCCCGTGGAGCCGCCGCTGGACGACGATGCCGCCTCACTCACCTTGCCGATACCCTGCGCAATCAAAAGAATAAGCTTTCTGCAGATTTTATTGGATTCTGACAAGACTTTAACAGGCCTAGCATACGCAACGCGACTAAATTTTATCGCGCTCTTAACAAACGTCAAAATCGGTTGAAGTCAGTGCGTCAGCTGCTGATTGGCTGGAAATACGAGTGCGGTGTGCTATTAGCCAATCAACAGTACCGAAACTTTTGTCGTCTCATGCGAAAAATTTGACGTATTGCGCATGCTAGACGCGTAAGTTAGAAATAAAAATTGGTTGTCTGTGAAGTCGGTTTACGGACTGTAGTTTGACGTAACAATGCTGAGCCGATCATGCCGTTCTCTCGTTCGTGCCGCGTTGTCGCTTGCGGGACAATAAAGTCATCTTATTCGTGCATGCAGCCCGTAGCATCGAGTTATTACACGTTTTCACGTCAAAATAAATTTGTTTGAAACATGGACGGACATACTAATCGAATTGCTGACTAATGTGTACTTGTGCGACCACTGAAGTCGCCAATAAGTTAAGTCCGTCATAGTATGTTCACTAAGAGTATTCCAGAAACGAAAAGGAACAAATGGACAAGAAATAGCAGTGAAGTCATTATATTTTAAGTGTAATCACGTTATACTCACAGCAGAGGTGGTGGGTTGATGTGGTAGGTGTGCTGCTATATTTTCAGCGGTCTTATGTCTCTCACGTTGTTCTATCTTCAGTGTCAAGTATAAGGTGCGTATTGGGAAATATACTGCTTGTGGATAAAGTCGCCCGACCTAGGGTAGAAAATAAAACTATTGAGTTCTTGTAAATTTGGCAAGTCACAAAAATTCACACAATAATTGAACCCAATGCTTTAAAACGGTGGTTCACCAGCTTTTTATTCAATAACCTATGTGTGCCATCTAGTCAATATACGTTTCTTCAAACTCTCTTACGGCTTTCTGTTTGCTTGTTCTTATGGAAGCAAGACTAAAAATGACAGGGACAACGCAATAGACATACATGGCTGAGCAGGTTGAGTATGACGTTCCCGTCGTACTGCACGAGGCAGGCCAGCAGCTGCGGGATCCAAGGCAGCCACTGCACGGGCGGCACGCCCACAGAGTATTTGTCCAGCGCCTCCGCCAGGCTGTTCTTCTCGTCGTCGAAGCTCAGCATCCAGAGGACCTGCCATGGAAACATTTATTACTATAATAGGTGTGAAGTTTGTCAAAGGTGAATGCTCTATCTATCTATATCAATGAGCCGGTTTATTATTTATTTTGGAATTAGGAATTAGAATTAGTCAAATTCGAAGAGTGTCTAACACTCTTCGAATTTGACTCATTTTTAGAAGACTTAAATGCCGCACCAAATCTATACTAAGTTTAACAAAAATACTTCTTTATCCGCACAAACACACAGGCCAAGTCTAAATTAATATCTATTGTAAAACATATTGAAATATCTACAGGAAAGATTGTATATTGAAAAAATAATTTGACTAGAAAATAGTCATACCATCAAACTGTCCAACGAAGAATTTTCACTATTTAATTATTTCAGATTATTCATAGCGTCGAGATATAATACAATAGATAATATTTAAAAAAAAAATGATCACAAACCTTAGCGCAATATTTTCTTGACTTCGACTCATTTTGGTGGCGGCAAGCGTGCAGGAAGCACGTCATGGCCGACACGCCCACAGTCGTCTGCCGCGGGTCCCTTATGAATATCTGCTCAAGGTAATCGCCCCACAGCGCCCACGCCTTGACCAAGGTATCATGAAGCTGGACAGCCGCCGCAAACGCCTTATTGGCATCCTCCGACCGTCCCAACTGAGCCAGAAGCAATCCTTTGAACGCGTAAAACTCAGCAGTCATTTCCTTCGTAAAATACTTGAAATTTGTCGACTCAATCATATCCAAACCCTCCTGTAACTCATCTTTCCCTTCAGTCCAAGACATTTGGATATGGCATTTGACTTGTTGCCTTATCTTTTGGAAGCAGTCCACAATAGGGACGCTCGGGATCGTGTATATGCGGTGTAGGGAGTCGAGACAGACTCCTGATAGGTTGTGTTTCCTTGCGATCTTTGCGAAGTGTATGATCGCTTGCGCGCTGGCGTGTACTCCTAGCATGCTGTGGTTGGACGCGTGCTCTGTCTGCGAGTCGTAGTGGGACGCAATGAATTGGTAATGATGCTGTCTCCATGTGAAGATCGCGCCCCAGTGCGACAGCGGGTCGGCCACTACGGGCAGTCGGTTGCGCCACGTCTTCACTATCGCCTTCATGTCGTGCAATGAAGTTGGCCGGCTGTGGAGTAGACCCTGAAACAATTTTTATGTTGAATATCAATTTCCGAACAAGTTAGGAGGGATCAAACACTTAAGCAATTCGAGTGATGAAACGAAAAAGATTGTTTGCTTGGTTTATTGAAGAAGTAATTTGTTTTTGGATTGGTTTGACTTTAGGTATAAATGCCATAATCGCTTCCAATGTTTGATCGGACTCCCATAACTAAATTCTGGCAATAAAGGTAAAATAGAAATCTTTTTTTTATTATTCAGAACACGAAATGAACCGAGTGGTTGAATAAATCGATGACTGCAGTGATGGTTGGAACTTGCATATAACCATCACTGATACGCGATTAACCGCATGCAATCTATGGTGTAGTATAAAAGTTACAATATCAAGTAAGGTATTTGCTTTATTATGCTGTACTTGTTGCCCTGAAGCAACTATTTTACAGCGAAATTGTATTAAACAGCAAAAGCAAATCTGCGGTTAAAATCTAGTAATAATTTCTAGTTCTATTGTTAGTAAACATTAAAAAAACGAAGATAATTACTTGAATAAGAAAAATGCGACACGCACGACTCTCTGCGGTAGACTGTTACCAATTCCGTACAGTTGCGGGCCTTTTTTTAAATCTTCAGCTCCAAATGAAAACCTCCAACAGTAATTGTATAAAGTGCACCAACCGTGTGTATCTGCGCGGCCTCGCTGAGCTCCATGAGCTGCTGCGCGGCGCGCAACAGCGGCAGGTGCGCGTGCGACACGACGCGCGGCAGGCGGCGCCACTCGCGCAGATGCACAGGTACCCGCGGTACAGGTTCACTAGTCACTATATAAGTGCACCAACCGTGTGTATCTGCGCGGCCTCGCTGAGCTCCATGAGCTGCTGCGCGGCGCGCAACAGCGGCAGGTGCGCGTGCGACACGACGCGCGGCAGGCGGCGCCACTCGCGCAGATGCACAGGTACCCGCGGTACAGGTTCACTAGTCACTATATAAGTGCACCAACCGTGTGTATCTGCGCGGCCTCGCTGAGCTCCATGAGCTGCTGCGCGGCGCGCAACAGCGGCAGGTGCGCGTGCGACACGACGCGCGGCAGGCGGCGCCACTCGCGCAGATGCACAGGTACCCGCGGTACAGGTTCACTAGTCACTATATAAGTGCACCAACCGTGTGTATCTGCGCGGCCTCGCTGAGCTCCATGAGCTGCTGCGCGGCGCGCAACAGCGGCAGGTGCGCGTGCGACACGACGCGCGGCAGGCGGCGCCACTCGCGCAGATGCACAGG
The DNA here is from genome assembly GCA_037074685.1 of Glyphodes pyloalis. Classification (NCBI taxonomy): domain Eukaryota; kingdom Metazoa; phylum Arthropoda; class Insecta; order Lepidoptera; family Crambidae; genus Glyphodes; species Glyphodes pyloalis. Next base: position 6,189,009 of record JAYKKO010000025.1, read on the forward strand.
TACCCGCGGTACAGGTTCACTAGTCACTATATAAGTGCACCAACCGTGTGTATCTGCGCGGCCTCGCTGAGCTCCATGAGCTGCTGCGCGGCGCGCAACAGCGGCAGGTGCGCGTGCGACACGACGCGCGGCAGGCGGCGCCACTCGCGCAGATGCACAGGTACCCGCGGTACAGGTTCACTAGTCACTATATAAGTGCACCAACCGTGTGTATCTGCGCGGCCTCGCTGAGCTCCATGAGCTGCTGCGCGGCGCGCAACAGCGGCAGGTGCGCGTGCGACACGACGCGCGGCAGGCGGCGCCACTCGCGCAGATGCACAGGTACCCGCGGTACAGGTTCACTAGTCACTATATAAGTGCACCAACCGTGTGTATCTGCGCGGCCTCGCTGAGCTCCATGAGCTGCTGCGCGGCGCGCAACAGCGGCAGGTGCGCGTGCGACACGACGCGCGGCAGGCGGCGCCACTCGCGCAGATGCACAGGTACCCGCGGTACAGGTTCACTAGTCACTATATAAGTGCACCAACCGTGTGTATCTGCGCGGCCTCGCTGAGCTCCATGAGCTGCTGCGCGGCGCGCAACAGCGGCAGGTGCGCGTGCGACACGACGCGCGGCAGGCGGCGCCACTCGCGCAGATGCACAGGTACCCGCGGTACAGGTTCACTAGTCACTATATAAGTGCACCAACCGTGTGTATCTGCGCGGCCTCGCTGAGCTCCATGAGCTGCTGCGCGGCGCGCAACAGCGGCAGGTGCGCGTGCGACACGACGCGCGGCAGGCGGCGCCACTCGCGCAGATGCACAGGTACCCGCGGTACAGGTTCACTAGTCACTATATAAGTGCACCAACCGTGTGTATCTGCGCGGCCTCGCTGAGCTCCATGAGCTGCTGCGCGGCGCGCAACAGCGGCAGGTGCGCGTGCGACACGACGCGCGGCAGGCGGCGCCACTCGCGCAGGCACTGCGCCGCCGCCGCCTCCGCGTGCCGCTCCACGCCGCTCAGCTGCTGCTCGCCGCCCGCGCAGATGCACAGGTACCCGCGGTACAGGTTCACTAGCCACGCTGCAAATATTACACCACACTAATGACCGGTTCTTATATTTATTCTACTTACTGATAATAATCAATTATACGAGGCATAAGCTAAAAACGACAGACTGACAGCTGATATGGAAAGAAAATTATGGAACGGTATTAACAACTCATAGTCGGTTGAAGAAAAACGCATAGTAATGTTTGACACATTACCAATCGTAAAATATTGAATCCGGGCATAAGTCATAGTCCTTGCACTTGACCGAGAGCGCACGGATAGGAACGGGCGCTTCAAAACTCTTCTGAACCCATATCACTGTTTAGTAAACCTAAACCAGTGATCATAATTTCTTGGTGATGGAACCCTTATGGTAATAAAGGTAATTTTTAACGAAGCCTTTTACTTTACTTTACTTTTTTTTTAGTTCAACAGATGACTAAATTATCTGCATCCTCATTCATTAGGGGAAGAATCCCTGAGTTACGATATGATTTATGAATTGAGGATTGAAAATCCAAAAAAATCTATCAGAACTGAATATATTGTGGGTAAAACCCACTGGCTTGACCAAAATACCAATATTTTAGCAAAGCTTAAAACATAAGGATAACTATTGATTTTCTTGCCAGATTCTTCTCGGTAGAATTAGGTCCTGACCAGCTGTAGCTTCAACATTGGTTTTTGTTCATTTTAACAATGTATAAAAGTATTACTTGTAACTAACATTAATAAATGAATTGATTATGATTATAATTTGGAAAGAAAATCTTACCTGACTTCATTAAGCATTTTGATTGATTAGAGTATATACAGATACAATATGATGATAAGTAATGCTCGTACAGTATTAAAGATATATATAAAATGATATACATATTCAAATACATATTCACCTAGTTCTTTTGGGCAGTTGTACTCCACTTCGGCAAGAGCGTCTTTCATTGTCGGCCAGTTGGGATTCCTCCAAGAGCTCTCCAGAATCAGGAACGGATCTCGAGCGCTCCTGGTGAGTCCCAGCTCCAACAACGAGTCCCATTGGTTCAGTTCCTTGGCGCATTTGAGCCAATGTTGAGTCCAAAGGTTGCACTCTTTATGCATGTTGTATGCAGACGGATTGGCGGCGTAATCTTGTTTTAGTTTAGCCATAGAGATGTCGTACGCGGCCTACAAATTTGTGCGCATTTTTAATAACTCAAAATTGTATTACTGTTGTCATATATCATGCAAGTTTTGAAAACTAACATCAACGACCAAGGTGACGACCAAAATTACCGCAAAAATATAAAATGACTGACCAATAAAACGGTCGTGGAAATCAACATATGACCAAATTATAGTTGCATATATGACTAATGTTACGTCACATTGAATAAATATTTTTATATTTCATATAGAAGAGGACATCCCTAAAATATAGGATACATTTGTACATGAACTCCTCTTTAAAATGAATTTACATAAAACTTGGTATATTAGATACTAATAATAATAGCAAGTCAACAGCTAGTATATCTAGAAGTTCACCTGTGCCTGCTCGAAGAAGCCTTGCTGTTCGTAGGCGATGGCGACGTTGGTCTCGCGGTACCGCGCGTGCTTCTGCCAGAGGCCGGACCACATGTCCTCCTCTTGTAGCAGTTCGTACATGTCGCTCAGCGAATCCAATATTTCCTGTACAAAATAGTGAACTCTGTTATTAAAAAGTAACCTAAATTAAAACAGAATGAACTCAAAACTACAAGGTACTTTCACGAAGTATTAGTAAATTCAAAATATGTAATACCAAGAAAGACGGGCGGAATTGTATGTGCCACAGGATTCCAATATTGTTAACTCAAATAAATTACTATCTAAGCAATACAATTAGATTCACTCTTACTTAAGCGACGATAAGTTCTCACTCGAAATAGGTAAACGAATTATAAGCAAGGATGACGAATTATGAGTACACTTATTGTTTTACAACGACAATCAAATCCCGTTAGTTCAGCCTTGACCCGCCGTACTCCTGACTTATATGTAGGATAGCGTCGCGTGTGGAATTATCCTATCTGAAAAGTGCGGAGGCTCGCCCCTAATATACACCAGTATCCTTTTTCGCCTAAATAGCACGCACTCCTACTAATATAATAAGGTTTGGATGTATGGATGTTACTCTTTCACACTTAAACTACTAAACGCATTTGGATTAAATTTGGTAGAAAGTCATGAGACACTTGATTAACGTGTAAGATTCTTTTCATCCCGAAATAACGCTGGCGAAGTCTCGAGCAACACTTTGAGAGCGTGTCATGGAAATAACATTAAAATTTTAATAATACACTAGCCGAAAATAAAATTTAGTCGGGATTTAAAAAGAGCCTAGCCCAAGCCATTTACAGTTTTTTTTAATAACAACCATCCTACATTAGTCTGTATCTGATTTGTTATTTTTATGCTTGAAACATACAGCTAAGCCTACCACATCTCTAATGTATATTAATCGAATCTATTTCAGTAACCTACAAGTATTTAAAACGAACATTTATAGGTGTAGTACGTACGGTAGGCGTGGTGGACTCCACGTCGTAGTCGTAGACCTCAAGCGGCTCTCGCTGGGCGCGCCCGCTGGCCTGTTCGATGGCCATCTGCTCCAGATTTAGTGTCATCCGGTGCCATAGATTATGAGTCTTGCCCAGGTATTTCATCATAGGTCTAGGTGAAAAATTTAAACAATTTATCTGTGACCAGTGATAAAAGTAAATATATTTAGAAATTATAACTTTCCAGATTTTGACTTACGGTTTAATACTTATCGGTGGGTTGCACCTCGCCAGCGCTTCGATGAACGTGTTGAGTGCGCTGAGCGGCTGGTCGCGCTGTATCACATGAACGCCCGATATAATGAACGGAACGATTTCGTTCATTATCGTCTAAAACATAAAAATAAATCTCGTTAAAGTATCTTCACGTTAATACTGAAAGTCGTCAAAGAAATAATAGATACTAGATTTAATCAAGTTAGCTTCCGCAAAGCACGCACAGTGGTAAGTGTAATGGAATACACTTTAGTAAAGTTACAGCAACTACAGTTGCGCTGCTAGGTCATAACTACCGTAACAAAAAAGAAGCTTGTCAAACATTTTTTTTATAAAAGCACAGTATATTGGCTACTGCCTTGGTATGCAAGAAAGAAGGAACTTCACGACAACGGATTTGATACCGTAATATCCTATCCGTTAGCATCGCCACTGGCCCGCAAAATGTTTCTTTACGCTTCTTTTGAAGGCATCCATATCAAAGAAAGGAGGAAACACATGAGCCGGTAACCAGTTCCACTTCTTGATGGTATGGTAAAGATAGGAGTTACAATTTTTTTTGGTTCAAAATGTTAATGAGACATACCCCGAGCTGCCGGTCATCCAGCGTGGTCCAGAGTTTAGGGAAGAGGCGAAGCCAGGTGTGGTGCGCGAGCTGGTCGTCCATGTGGCACAGTTGCGCCGCCGCCAGCACAAGCTGCTCCGTGCGCACGCGCCGCGCTAGTTCCAAGAACTCTGACTGCTTGTTTATTATTTGCGTGAGTGCTCGCTGCCTAAAACATTAGGAAAAGTAGCAAATTAAAAACGTGCTGTTGCATTTAATGTTTTTTTTAATGGAGGAGAAAACTTCATTGGCGCGTCTGTGGCATGACGTTAACTACGGCATGTGGCGACTACCAACGTAAACTTCCTAAAACCTCTTACTGCCTTAATGATGACGTCGAGATTAAAAACTGTGTCATGATGCCACACGGTCCTCATTTATTTACCTTTATTTTTAACCAACTTTTGAAAAATTTATTAAATTTTGAAGTGTAATTAAAAAAAAACATCAACGAAACTCAAAAAAAGGAATTAGCAGACAGATTTTACCTAAATTACAGCAAATTTTACAAACTCGCTATTTGAGTTTTTTAGTAACGCAGTATATTGGCTCCCCCCCAGCCTGATGGTAAGCAACAGAGGAACCCACATCGCGATGACAACGGATTTGATACCGAAATATCCTATCCGTTAGCATCGCCATACTGGCCCGCAAGATGTTTCTTCACGCAACAGATTTCAGAGGGTTGAAACAGAGTAATAAATACAGAGTATAATATAAGAAAAAAAAAATTCTTACCTATTTGGAGCATTCTTTGTCACATCCTCTTTTGTTTGATTCGAATTGGAATCAAGGTCCATGTCTAACACATCGTCTTTATCAGGATCCAAGGAATCGCTGAAGCCGTCTGATGATTCCTCTTTCACGGAACTGAATATGACGAAGGACTTTCTGTCCTCGCTGTCCGCCCAGTTAATCACCGCCGCTATGTTTGGTAAGAGGTATTTCGTATTTGATAAACGGATTTGCGTACCTGTCAAACAAACATTATTTTTCGTTAAATTCACTGATAGAATATGTATTTGTAAATAATAGGTGACCAAATTAAAGGCAGAGAATGAGTGTGCTTTTATGTAACGCATCAGGCATAATAGGTGAAGACTTTCGATGGCAATCATAGTTTTGTTTCAATTAGGGTAAAGTCACAAATAAATTTGTAAAATGTTCTTACTCATATTAACAGTACGTTACCTACGTAGGTACAAGGCCCAACTGATACGTAATGGGTAATTTGTATCATGATGTTTTGCCTATAAATAAACATTATATTAAAATGATCCAATCACAAAGCAGTGATAGAAATACAAATAGATCCCTATTGCCTAAATATTGAAGTGACTAGCCGGTGAAACTACGCATGTAACAATAAATGTCAATGCTTAGCTACTATTTTACATTTGTAGAGTATTGATGGACGTAAGAGAAAATATACACGACGAAGCAGACAAGGTTGAAATTTAAGGAGTAAACTTACTAGAGACACAAGTAACTAGCAGAAGCTCGAGGCACTGCCTGATCCAGAAGTGCTGGCCGATATGTTCCCAGTTTTGCGAGCAGATGACGTAGAGCAGCCGGTCGAAGATGCGCCGTCGCACGCTCTGGTCGTACACCTCGAAGAACTTGGAGCGGATATGAGGCTGCGTGCAACGTAGCCCCGCCAGGAATGCCGGCTCTAGCTTCATGGAGAGCTCGGACACTTTCAGAGTCTCGTCTCTGTGTAAATAAAAAAATAGTTTTATATAAATAACGCAGTGACATCGTTGTCATAGTGTTCCAATTAAGAATGTTCAACGATTTTGGATTTTAGCTCTGTGGTCTATGTTTAGCATTAAACATAAGATTTTGCATTACGTAAAACTAGTTTGTGAGATACTAAATTTTAAATGAGCACACGATTCTATTTTGTAAAATACGTCACACGAGGTCATGTCAATCGATGGCACTTTGTATTTAAATAAAATAAAAACAACGTATATTTATACATCAATGCTTTATTATTTCATTCAAGTAATTTTGCAAACCTTATCCAATCCAATATCCGTAATCCCATACAGCAAGCATGCAGCTGTAATCAATTCTAAAAAACGGTTTCCATAACCTTCACATCCGTACCCAAGTCAAGCCTCTTAAGCTGATCCAATTTAAATAAATCAGCATCAACATTCATGGCACCACATAATTCGAGTATATCTTTTTCAGTCGGGTTGCCATTGGCCAGGACTGCAACCTAAAAAAAAATCCATCAATCCTGACCTGTATACGTAGTTGATGATATCCAAGAAGTGTGCGTTTAGCTCGAGGTCGTCCGGGAAGCGCTTCTCGACGTACTGCATGAGCTTGACGAGCAGGATGGACTTCTCGCGCAGCGACGGCGCCGACCCGGCCGCCCCCGCCCCGCCCGCGCGACTCTTCACCCACTCCTCCACCATGCGCGTGATGGCCTTCATTACCTGCGCATGGGGACAGACAAAATGCCTATGAGAGCTGGCCTGTTATACTCAAGCCGTTGAGTAATTAATTGACATTATGTCAAATCGGTAATAATTCAGCGGTGTAACTAGATTATGCGATACGATTTGACATATGTCAAATCCCTACTAATATTATAAATGCGAAAGTAACTCTGTCTGTCTGTCTGTCTTATTTATCCATTTTTAAAAATCACTACATAGTATTAAACAAAGTCGCTTTTTCTGTCCCTATATCCCTTTGTACGCTTAAATTTTTTTTTTTTTGATAGATAGAGTGATTCCAGAGGAATGTTTTTATGTGTAATAAAGAATAGAAAAGCCAATATTTATAAGTATTTACATTACATCCGTGCGAAGCCGGGGCGGGTCGCTAGTTAAATAATATTGTGAATGGTATCATCATCCGAATTACCAATGTTACCTAATTTGGTAAGATTGACAAATCTTTTTATTAGGATTTTTGCGCAGCTTTGCTTGTTGGATTTTAATGTCACTACACAACCTTGTAAATCCGAAATCAATCCTTATTAGCCAACCGCATTGTAATTGCTTTATCAATTTAGAAATCAATAATTCCTCAAAATATCTAATGACCGACCTGTATTATAATAGTGAACATTAAAAATGAGTCTAAAATAGTAATTCCTTTACATACCTTAGCATCTGTTGTCTTTTCGATAAGTCCGACGAGAACACTGCCGATAAATGTCTTTCGCGTGTCGCCCGGCATTACGGACACGCGTGCTTTAAGGAGATCTAAAGCCAATATCTGTAAATAAGAATCGTACGTCAGCATCGGAATACATTTTTTGGTATAAGTAATCATAACCGGCACAAAGGTACTCCAATGGTAATCAACCAGCTTATTTTTTTTTATTAGATCGATTCAGTTGAATTTGCTAAGAACACTCCCAAGTAATTCACCTGTCAATTAAAAAAACAAAATCCCAATTGGTTCAGCCGTTTGAGAGCTACATTTTCATAGACAGCCACACACTCAGACAGACACGTTAAATTTATATCAAATTTCGTTTTAACGTAACACACACAGACACATAAGCACGTCGTTGATGACGACCTCGGTGGTGCAGCGGCTAAGGTTGGCGGCCTCAGCGCGAAAGGTTCCGGGTTCCATTCCCGGTCAGGTCAATTTGGAAAAACGAACTTTTCCAAATTGACTTAGGTCTGCTGGGATGACGCCCCCAGTTATCTGTCGTCTGGTGATTACGAGCACCAGACACGGGGAATCTTAGTTTGAAACCAGGTGATTGGTGTGGTTGTCTGGCGCATTTGTTTATTTATTTTAGTCGTCGGCGTTCGAAGAGGGGCACAGCTACAAGCGAGGAGCATGCGCGCTCACCAGCAGGTCCGAGGTGGCGGCGTCGGGGGTGGGCGCCACGTGGTCGCGCGCCATGCGCTGCAGGACGCGCATGAGCGGCAGCAGCAGCCGGTCCACGTAGCCGGGGCTGGACGCGCAGCACGCCTTCAGCATCATCAGCGGGCCCAGCAGGGCGCCGGCGCCGCCGCCCGCCGCCGACTTCTCGTACGTCGCAAGTCCTTCGAACGCGTACTTGCTCACGCACGCGTATAGCGTTTCCAGTTCTTCGTACTGTGAATTATTTTTATCTTAATACATTTAGTTATTTTTCAACTTATCAATGTCTCTATTAAGTAAATTAATCCAAGTGTTATTTTAAACGTGAAAGTTTTTTGTGGGGATGTATAGCTGACAGGTTGTTGCCAACTCGTCGTCTGGTAGTCACGAGACAATGGAAAACCTTAGTTTGAAACTAGTTGATTGGTGAGATTGTCTGGCGTATTTATGTTTTATTTATTTTTTTACATAAACGATTAAATGCATTCGAATGAAAATTTACCCCAAAATAACTTTGATATTATGAACAACAGCGAATCTAATAAAAAGTCGTATTCTTGTAAGTTATCAAATGTGATATATGATAAGGTATAAAGTTCAGCATTGATCCAAAACATTTTTGAGTTCGCTACTCCCCAGCAATCATAGCCTTTGAATAACATTAAAGGTGCATCATGCGGCACTGATTCTTACCTTGGAAGCCTGCGCAGCGCCCGAAGGCTCGGTGGGAAAATGTGCAGTAAGTTTGGCGAGGAGGTTGTGCGTAAGACGCACAATCTTCGCGTTGGCGGAAGAGACACACGCAGCGAGTCCGCGTTGAAGAGGTTTCAGCGCCGCCAGTACTTGTTCGCGGCGAAGTACGCCCAGTAAGAACGTCAACAGTTCAAGGGCCGTGCATGCGTTCGCGCACGCCGCCGCGTTACTCTCCGCCGTTGAGAATACCTAGTTACACAATAGTTCATGATTATGTTTATATTGTAACCTCTCTCGGGTGTGAAGAACTCGAACAAAGTATTTTTTTTTTTTTACTCTTTTTTTTTTTACAGGACTTTTGTCTACGTAGAGACATGTCAGTCCTATCGTACCTTGAGCAATTTTTAAACACTAAATACTAATTTCTAATACTATTAACTAAATTAACGAGTAGTTTAGCCGCATCCGATAAAGGTTCGGCCAAAATGAGCTGGTATATGCCCACGTCTATATAATTTAATTGCAACCTCTCCTTTATCATCTGCCGCTGACGCTCGTTCCTGACACATTCCGCCAACAAGTGCTGTACATCTTCAACTTTGTCACAGGTATCACAGTTCGGTGAGTTCACTTTTTTCATAAGATAAGCAAACTTGTTTGACGGATAGTATCCGGATCTTAGCCTATGCAGTGTGATAATACATAACCTACTTAAATTACTATTAATAAACCACGGAGTTTGAAGAGGCTGACACTGGATTGTTTTATACCAAATACCTTTTATTTTGGATTGTTCGTCAAAATACTCTTTCCATTTATTGTGACATAGTACTTTATATTTATGTACCAATTCTAAGCAAAATGGCTTAATATGATAATTTCGCCCATTGGTCACCGCTAATTTTGAAAGCCGGTCAGCCTCTTCGTTTCCACTTATGCCTATGTGAGATGGAATCCACTGAAGTCTCAAACGTATTCCATTAGTATTAAATTCGTGAATTTTTGCAAGTATTTTATAAGCTATCGAAACACCTCTGAGTCCAGAGGCGCATCGAGCTATATGTTGCAAAGCACTTCTGCTATCGGAAAAGATTACGATATTTCCAACCCCTCTACTCGCCGCAAACAGTATAGCTGTAAAACAAAGTAATCCAACTGCTATATCATTGGTGAAAATTACGCCTAATAAAGTTTACTCGTACATTTACGTGACGTAGCAAGTGTTATTTCAGCCCGAATATATTACATTCAAGTAGTAGTGAACAAAACGTTTGCTTATAACCGTCGAATGCACTTTTTTAATGATTTCTAAATAATAATATTTAATGCCTTTTTTATTATTTACTAGCGACCCGCCCCGGCTTCGCACGGATGTAATGTAAATACTTAGAAATATTGGCTTTTCTATTCTTTATTGCAAATAAAAACCTTCTTCTAGTATCACTATCTATTTAAAAAACCGCATCAAAATCCGTTGCGTCGTTTTAAAGATATAGGGACAGAAAAAGCGACTTTGTTTTATACTATGTAGTGACAATCCGTCCATTATTCGACATTCAAAATATCTTCTTAAACCGAAATAGAACCTGTTGAGTAATTAAATTAAGTACACAAGTGATACTTGAAAATTGTTTATGTATGGGCAGCGGGTGATAATCTATACTAACATTATAAATCTAAAGAGTGATACAAAACGCGCTAAGGAACAATAGGTTCAAGTTGATTTTTTTATGTGATAAATAGTCCATTTCTTGAGGTAGGGTTTAGACGAAATATATCATGCTGCGATCAATAGGAGCGAAGAATAAGTGGAATAAACGGGCATAGTACACGTGTGACGTGCCGCGTTTATTTTTAATTCTAAGTCTGGAAAGAAATTCCGGTTAACGCCAAATACCTTGTCGAGCCAGGCCAGCTTGGGCTCGCAGTGGTGCGGCCAGACGTCGGGCTTGAGAGCGGCTTTCAGCAGCAGCACGCAGCGGCGCGAGAGCTGCTCCCCCGGCGACCCCGCGCCCACCGCGCCGCCGGCCGCGCCGCCTGCCGCGCCGCCGGCCGCGCCCACGTTGCCTTCGTTCACCTATATAGAACGTTCATACAATAATATATTACTCATAATAATGATCAACTTAAAATTATTAATTAAGTAATCAATACAGACAAAAGAGATAGATTCTTGCCAATGTTCAAGTTTGTATGTGTTATAATTTCCGAGATTTCATGATTAATCAGTAATAAGGGCATTTTGAAATTAAAATTCGTGCCAAATATGGTTAATAAACAATATTTTGAAATAAGAGAATAATAAGGAGGGAGTATTTTAACGCTAAAAAATACAAATACATTTAATTCGTGAATTGCAACGTTAATAAAAAATTAAGTACCTATATCTCTTTGAACTTTGCATCATCTCTATGTCGTTGAGCTAAGAACTAATATCGATCTACAACTGTATACCTTGACGTGCTGTAACCATGCATAAGATTTAGATTTTAACAGTTAAGCAAAAAAGTTTTTAAATACCCATTCGAATTGAATCTAATGATTTTTTGAGAACGAATAGGATATAGTATCAAAAAAAAAATTGATAACTCCTATCATTGACCGGACCATAAAGAAGTGGAACTAGTTACCGGCTCATGTGTTTTCTCCTTTCTTCAATATGGAATTCTTCAAAAGGAGCGTGAAGAAACATCCTAAGGGCCAGTACGGCGATGCTAACGGATAGGATACATCGGTATCAAATCCGTTGTCATCGCGATGTGGGTTCCTCTCTTGCTTACCATTAGGCTGGGAGGAGGCAATATCCTGTGCTTATATATAAAAAAATTAAATCCGTTGGCATCACGATGTGGTCCACTTTACAAAAGACCGCAGCCAAATAACAATCACTTCTGTGTTGTTGTGTTCCTGAGTGTGAGTAAGGTTTCCAGAGCTCTTGAGGGGTGCGACATCAGTAGCAGGGATCAAGCCTTCAAGGTAAGGGCGACAAGTCCAGTAACAGATTTATTATCCTGTACTTGTCGCCCTTAAGGACCTCATTACCATCTGGTGCAGGTGCTGTCCGGCCACGGCTGTTTTAGGCAGTACCTGCACCGCATCGGTCGCGAGGAATCTCCGTCGTGCCACCATTACGGCGCGGCGGAGGATACCATGGGGCACACGCTGCAGATGTGCTCCGCTTGGGATGCGCAGCGCGCGGCTTTACGCGCATTGGTGGGGCCGAATCTTTCACTCTCCAGCATAGTCGAGGCTATGCTCGGGAGTGAGACGGCATGGGATGGGATGGCCTCCTTCAGCGACATGACGTCTTCGCGGACGTCATGTCGCAGAAGGAGGCCGCAGAGCGAGAGCGGGAGGACGATCCTTCCAGTCCTGCCTGCCGCCGAAGAAAGCGGATGAGGGCGCGAGTTAGTAAAAAAAAATGTGGGTTCCTCTCTTGCTTACCATCAGGCTAGAAGGTGCCGATATTAGTATATTGGCTAGCTACAAAAAATAATCGTACCTGGCAAGCGAGCCGCAGCAGCAGGTTGACGACGACGTCGACGTGCTGCCGGTCGAGCGGCTTGGCGGCGTCGGGGTCCACGCGCGACGAGCTGGCCTGCGGGCTCGCCCACCCCGTGTTCAGCGCCTTGCGCGCCTCCATGCCGCTGTCGTCCACCGACGCGCGCTTTATGCCTCCGCCGGGAGAGGTGGCCACCTGTGACGACATATTACTTATAACGACGACATAATACATTCGTGACACACCACCTAAAATTATGTAAAATGTTTTTCGATACAGTCAGCGTCATATAGTTCGTGATACTCAGGGTACTCTAATAAAAAGACGCAACTAAAAAGTCAATAATATCGGTACACACAAAGTTTTCTTATTGTTGTCAACAGTTTTGTCGTTCAAAAGGTCGACACACTCAAAATGTCATATAAATCGGCTCAGTCAAATTGCCATAAATATGGTTACAGTCTTCCCGCCAATGGTATCCAAACATTCTAAGTGTTCAAAAATATGAAACACATTAGAAAAATAAACCTTACTGCTATACTTTTTAAATATTATTTTCCTCATCAATTAGTTTCAAAAAATGTAAACACAAAGTGAAAGCGATAGAAACTACTGCTGTCCTTTTCATTTTAAGCCCGACGTCATAGACTTCTCTTTTGTTTTGTATAGAACTTCAGAATTTCTTGCATAGCCATTTACGATATCTGGGGGCACGGCAGTGGGGAGGACCAAGTCAAGCAAAAAAAACCGGCACGGCCGTACCATCCTTTTCAGGCTATTTTCGATCCCCTATAGCTACCTTGTAGACAAAACTAGAAACTTGAATTTTCAGTACGGACGATATGTCTCAAGGTATGTTAAAAAAATATAATCAATAAACAGCTACAGCTAAATAGATGTTAACCTCAATGATAATGAATATGAGTTATTAGGTATATTTCGTATTTAATTTTACTTGTGTACCTAACTGAAATGAACACATTCCGTATTAACGATAAACTGAGCAGTTCTGATAAAGCTACTTTCGCACGTAACAAAAGACGTTAAAAATCCAAATCGCATAATAAACCTATTTTGGCTATTTCACTGCACTGTCTCTAATATTGCACTTCACATTGATACGACTGATGGGTAGTTGATGGTTAGTTGACATACACTGACAGATAATAGAATTACATTCAAACACTAAATCTAGCATCAGCCAGCATGAAACCTCAATACGCGATTGCGTAATGAGGTTTCATGCTGGCGTATTTTTCTAATGTGTTTCATATTTTTGAACACTTAGAACGTTTGGATACCATTGGCGGGAAGACTGTAACCATATTTATGGCAGCTAGACTGAGCCGATTTATATGACATTTTAGGTGTGTCGACCTTTTGAACGACAAAACTGTTGACAACAATAAGAAAACTTTGTGTGTACCGATATTATTGACTTTTTAGTTGCGTCTATTTATTAGAGTACCCTGAGTATCACGAACTATATGACGCTGACTGTACAATACCCATTGTATAAATTTGTATTCCTTTCGTTTTTAAAGGAAAATGATTTGCTGTCATCTTTACATAATTATGTCCCTTTGTAAAAAATATTCCCAGTTGTGAATTATTTTACATTTATTTTAGCTTTTCTTTCAGGTTTATATTGTTCGTATTTACTCTTTAACTTTTTCTGTGTAAATATTATGTTGTTTCAAAGTGTTTTGTGTAAATATACTTTGTAATAAGTTACTTTCACAGCTTGTTCAGTTCTTCCCCTTCACAGCTCTCCCTACACATTATTTAATCAAATTAAAACATCTAAACTAATTTTTCAAACGCGCATCGAATTACTTGCTATGATTTGAAAAATATACGCTTCATTATACTAAAAATAGGATTTTATAATAATATTAGAGATGTGTTTGGAAGGATAAGATAGTTGTCAAAGTGCTGTTAAAATTGATAAACTCAAATTCACAAATGTTAATGCATCCATGAGTGAGACGAGTTTTATCAAAAGCGAAATTCACTGCTTTAATAAAATGGCAGTGAAATCCAGATTGATAGTCTAGTAGTTTAAGTATGCGGTTTCGTGGTTCTGGTTTCTAATTCTTGTCGAGCAAACTGTTTTTCGAACTCTGATATAGTGAGTAGATTCTTCATCACCAACCCGTATTTGGCAAGCGTAGTGAATAAACCATTAACAACGTATTTTCCTTAGCCGCAGGGCAGCGGTTTACCCTAAAGATGGGTACTCACCACAGTATCGTCGTGGGAGTGGTCACGGATGCGCTGTAGCTCCCACTTGAGCGCGACCTCGGCCAGGTCAACGGCGAGTCGCCTGTGTTCCAGCGACGCCGTGGCCGAGAAGCCGAGCCGCTGCATCGCAGCTACCATGTGGCCTACCAGCGCATGTCGTACTGGATAGTACACCTGTACAAATAAATTCAATATATAATAGAGCCCGTCATCATGGCATCAAGCTTTTGACCCATTGAGCAAAAGCGTTCAAAGACGAAGAAATACGCCATAAGACCAAATTCCAAACCTTGCAGCCAATAACAAGTAAGCGCTCGTCCAGTGTTTGTAATATCTCTTTCACAGGGTGTAAGACGCTTTTAAAGGTGTGCAGGCCCCTGGTTTCTGTTAACTACCTAGCAACTTATTTGCCTTACCTATATACTATTCGATCAAAGATTTTATAGATACACAATTGCGACATATAAAATGGTACGGCAAAACGAGGTTTTAAACAGTATTAGTTTTCTTTCACTCATTTAGCGGCACGGCTGGCATCAAAAATGTATTTTGTTTTTCATATAAGTTACAATACGGTTTCAATTTGATTAGACTATATGACACTTTTTGCCTTTTTTGCAAACTTGTTATCAAATACATACACCTGTGTACGTCAAGAATGACGCGCACGCCAATAATTTGTTTGTATTTTGCACGTAACTGTGGATCGACAAAATTTTTGATCGAATCTATTCATAAATACCGTCACTCACCTTATAATGTCTAACTACAAGCTGTAGTATATGGAACAGCTGTTGCACGGAGTGTCCGTCCTCGACGATGATCTTCTTGGTCCAGTGCGTGAGCATCGTGTTCCCGTCCTCCATGCGCTGCGGCATGGCCGGAGTGAGGATCTCCAGGGCCTGCCGTACCACCGACCGTGCTTCTACCGCATGCGCCTTCAGTAGACTGTGAAACACTAAGCCACAAACAAACGTGTGGGTGGGTCACTTGCCTTTGGCAGTAAGAGATGATGTAAATGAAGAGAAAGTTAAAAGTTCACCCTCATAACCGACAAGATCATACATCTATGCGCGTGAAGTCCTAAACGAAAGCATACAATTCTAAATACTGCCTGCTACAGCAATGAGTTGGAAACAGCAAAGTAAAAAAATAAGGATTATAACATTTTTTTAAGTTTTATGTCTCATGTCTTGTGAACTATCTGGTGAAATATAGGAAACTTACCTTGTAGGACGATCCGCTTGTGTATCGCAAACTTTGCGATGATGTGACTGAGCAATAAGTGTCCGTGATACCTGAAGCAATAATATTTTTTTTACAACAACTGCTCGAACTGGAGCATCCACACTGAAATAGGTACCTTGCACCCTACAGTAGACCGCAACCAAATAACAATAACTTCGGTGTTTTGTGTCCTGATTGTGAGTAAAATTTCCAGAGCTTGTAGCAGGGGTCAAGCCTTCAAGGTAGTCCAGCAACAGCTTTATTATGTTGTACTTGTCGCCTATAAGCTAGGACCTCATTAACACTTAACGTCAGATAGGACGAGGTCAATCTCGAAGTGCAAAAAAAATGTTTAAGAGAGGTAGGGCATAGCGATTTATGAATAGCGACTTCAACTGGAGCAGCCCGACTGGTGAAATACCTCCACCTTACAGAAGACCGCTGCCAAATAACAATCACTTCTGTGTTGTTGTGTTCCTGCGTGTGAGTAAGGTTTCCAGAGCTCCTGGGGGGTGCTACATTAGTAGCAGGGGTCAAGCCTTCAAGGTAAGGGCGACAAGTCCAGTAACATATTTATTATGCTGTACTTGTCACTCTTAAGCTAGGACCTCATTACCACTTAACATCAGGTGGGATGAGGTCAATCTTGAAGTGCAATATAAAAAAAAATATAAAAAAGCCGTATTTAGGAAAAAACATGCTTTTGATGTTACCTTGTAGCAGGATCTACATAATTTTTTCCGAGCAAACACGGCCACGCAAAAGTCATGAGCCGCCTCAGTTTGTTGCCTTGCTTCTTGTTGTTCGCGTCGTGGATGTGCGCAGACGCCTGCTCCAGCAACAAGCAGGCAAACTGAAGAAGCGATATCCGCACCGCGTCCGAACAAGCGAACGGGTTCTCCGGATCTATCACCTAAAATTTTAAACAGGGTTGATATAACAATAGAATTGTTTTACATTCCAATTATTTGTACATACGATCCATCCCCTCATCCCGAAGTGTAAGATTTGCAGTCCAAAAACAAAATCCCCTTGCAAAGTGAGAGTTAACCACAAATTGAAATCCCATAGTAAATTTTGTAGCGATATTTCGTTCGATTTGTTGCGATATCCTTCTCATGCTAGAGCATTGTGCACTAACTTGATTGATGAGACATAATATGCATACGTTTAGCCACTGGCTAGGTTGAGGTTAAATTACATCGTCAAACGTATTGCAAGTTTACGTAAGACTTGAAGATGTTCTATTTAGAACGCTTGCCTACTTACTTCGTCATATTTTCTGCCAACCCGAGTCGCGAATATCAAACAAACATGTTTACTTTCGCACACATTCAAAACAACTTAAGTGTACGACTGACAACATACGTTGGATACAGCTCAGGAGAGGAGACCTTGCTGCAAATGTAACTGTAGTATATGAAGGCGTCTACCAGTTAAGCGAGCTAAACATTTAAACAATAACATTTCAAAGGTACTTACATTGTTAATAAACACGGACACAACGTTATCGGGATTATCCTGGTAGGGGGCCGGCGGGCCTCCCACAATTTTCTGTCCCTTTTCAAAGCTGACCGCGAAGCACGGGATCAGAATCATCTGCAGAACCTTAGCCTTCAGGTCCTGCGACATGGCGTCACTAGCAAAGTGCTCTACGAAACGGAAGAACGCCGAACGTTTCCATTCCACGGTGTAATTTTGAGCGACGGTATTTTCCAAGAAGTCACGAAGAAACTAAAACGATTAATAATTATGTTAATGTTTTATAAATTCCATGTATGTCACTGAATAAACGTTTCTTACTATATTTCATGATAAAACTACGTTTTACATATTGTTTACAATTAACAAAGCACCTAGAATACGCTACTACTATATATAGCTCATAATGAAAGTAAAAAAAACTTCTTGTGTTCTAGTTCTAGTGAGCTGAAGTCCTAATATTTTGGATATCGTTTAGCGATTGACCTTATTTACTAACCTTTAACTTCAAATATTTTTTTAACAGCTATTCATATTTTTTTTTAAACCAAATCTAAAGCTACTACCGGTTCTGAAACTATACATACAAAATAGATACCGGCAAGGAACTCTCCATAAAGGAAGCTGGATCCATAACTAATTTTGTACCGTATCATGAATTCAATGACAGCGTATGATTACCTGGAAGTCGGGTATAAATCTGTCGCACAATGCTCGCAGCAATTGGAACAACAGATCGATATTGGACGGATGGTGGCAGAAATAATGTAGCAGTATTTTCACAATCAGTTTAGGTTCCTTCCAGTGTGTACAATCGACGTTTTCGACTTTCTTGTGGACCTCCTGTGAAGAAAAACACTTGTTGAAACATTAATCGTCTCTTAGTTTCTTCATCCATAATCTACGAGTAATATGTATTATATTAAAAGAAACATGGTTCGCTGTATTGTTGAATTAAATAGATAAAAATATAAATGTCCCTTGTCTGATGGACTAATATGTTTTTACGATACATTCATGAGTTTACAGCAAATGAGATGATTACATCACCTACAAATAATTTAAGGTAACGATTCCGTAAACCGAAACACCGGCCACATTATTTTTATTTTGCAATGATCTTTAAAAACGATTTCAAAACCCATCGAAACTATTTATGTTATAGTGTTCAAGTTAAACGTGTCGTCATAGTTTCGTATTATTATAAAAAATCTATGAAGAAATCGTGTTTTGACTGGTGTATAAAAGTATCTTAATTGAATAGCTAGTCATAACCCCTAATATAACGATGCAACGAATAAAAATGCGTATGCAAGCTGACCGCAGTAATTTAAACTAACTTCTAAAATAATAAAATAACTCACATGGTACTGATCGCTGCACCATATCCGTTTGACAAGGTCGATCAAGTCGTGCTGCGTCGAGAGCCACTGGTCGTCGTATTTGATCAGCAGAGATATCACCCTGATGGCCTGGAACTGCATCTCGGAGCGGTCCGGCTGCGGCGCGGCCCCGCCGTTGGCGGCGAGCAGCTGCATCAGACGCGGCTTCTTGGCCGTCTGCAGCGCCTCCCTGTACGCCGCCCCCGCCTCCGCGTGCTTCACCAGGTACACGAGGAACCGGCTCCACTGCTGGTCCTTTATGTTGTTGTCGCTTAGAATCAAGTCTAGCGTCTCTTTCGGATACCTGACGTACGAACAACGATTGTGTTACAAACATTTTCAGAACTCAAAATTGTTTTTTTTTAAGGATCATATCTATTCTAATCTAATTTATAAAGCTGAAGAGTTTGTTTATTTGAAAGCACTATCTCAGGAACTACTGGTTCGAATTGAAAAAAATCATGGATAGTCCATTTATCGAGGAAGGCTATGGGACCATATAGGACCAAGTTTGAATTTCGTGATAACTGTTGCTGACGATTTATAATATGTACATAAAATCACAGTTCTTCTTAAGTAATATCTGTCATATCGTAGGTAACACTTAAAATTGTGGCGGTGCTACCCAACGCAAATCTTTCATAGAAATTTATTTTAATAATTAGACGTTTATTTAGCAAATACCTTAGAAGGAATTTCACAAGCGGTTCCCTAAACGGCGAACCGGCTTCAATCATTAACGACTTTTCAGTGTGGAATATCAGCCGGCACAGAACGTCAATGAAGCGCGGCGACGCCGCTGGTATCTGGTGGAATATGCCTATCAGGATTATGATCTTCTGCTCGTTTTCCATGTTCTTTGACACACTTTGCAGGAAGTTACCCCCTGTGTGAAGAATAAACAAAACATTTAACATTCATTTATGAAATATGACAGTATTATATAGCTACCCTACAAGTCTTCGCGTAAGAACTGAAACTTTGCATTTCCGCAGTATTTCAACAAGCTATTTTTAACCAGTCACAAGCAGGGCCTAGCGAAGGTAGATAGGTTTTCAGAAACAGTCAATAAATGTATCTTACCGCGATTGGTCTGTATTGAGTAGTCAAGCAATTTCTTGAGCAGCTGTAGCAACTGTTCGCACAACTTTTCACTGAATGTAGACGGAAACAGCTGCGTTAAGTATGAAAGTCGCTTGGCGCCGTTGACGCTCAAATTGCGATGGTCACCGAGCGTTAGCAACAGTGGTCTCATCACTGGGTGTACCATTTCCATGTCTATTTGGAATCCGGACAGGAACTTTTGCATGCACTCGAAACCGGCCTAAAAATAACAGTTTTTTTTAATATTTAAATGTTCAAACAATTTAGTTTAAATGTTCTATTTACTACGAATTAAAATAGTTGAGCAAGACCATTAAAGAAATTACACCAAAAACATTTAAAATTGTATTCTTCGGATATAATTAATTTTCAGTTTTCTCCCTCAACGATAAACGTCATTTTATGGCTAAATAACCGTTTAAACAAATATTACTTACTTGCTGTAACTCTTGATCATTCTTTTCTAGTGATTTGTATAGCACTTGGAATATTTTTTCCCTGCAGTGCTTCTCCTGTATGTAGTGACAAGCTGCCAATGCTTTAAGAGCCGACGCTCGAAGCGGTACTAAGTTAACGCCCTTATAACATGGCAGCTTGCCGAGTATCGCGTCCTCTGCCTCACACAACGAGAGCAACTCACGGAAAAATACTTTGTGCTCATTGATGTTCAGATCTGTGAAGGATCATACACATGAGCACACACTCAAAAAAGTCAACAAAAATACGGTGTCGTTGAATTCTAATACCTATAGTAAACAGCCTAGGTTTCAATGTAGTGCAGAATGTGGTTCCATCCATAAGACCCATTTGTGCATTGGCAGGTTGATGACGAAGCAAATGTTTCTTTGGCGGAATTATGTCTGCCAGCACTTCTCTATGTGGGTCCATCACTTCAGTCACGGTCTTATTCTGCAGCTCGGCAATCAATTCTAACGATTTCATTGCCTGCAAACGCGTTAAAAAAGTTAAAAAAGAATATTCGCGTAGGAAGAAAGAGTTATAACACGTAAAATAAATCTTATAATATATGTACCTGCTGTCTTACAAGTAAATGTGGACTGGTCACTTGAAGAACCAGCTCTTGTAGTACATCGTGCAGCGCACGAGCCTTCGCTGCGGCCACTTCGCCCTCGGACGGTTCCGAGGACTGTATCGCTGGTCCAGTAACACACACACGGACCAACCTCTCCAAATTCACAGTAGCCATGTCTATCGCGCCAGAGGACACTTCACCAGTCAAATCCATCATCACGAAGAGGACTGCTTTCAAAAACGTAAATATGTGCTTATAAACCCATTCGGGTGCCATCTTCTCAACCATGAATTTGACAGCAATGCATCCGCCCAGCTTAGCGTACCAGGCTCGTTCGTAGCACAAGGCTGACATGCGCTCAGCTAGATACTCCATAAGAGGCAAGCGACACGCGCGCTCCTTGCTGCCGAGCACGGTCGCCGCTGTCTCTATCATGAGCACCAGCGCGAGGTGACCCGGTTTGCATAATTCCTTCTCTTCATGACCCATGACGACAGCAATGGCGTCGACGAGGACCAGAGCATCTAGACCTTCCTTAGGTCCGCCAGTGCCGGCGAACGGTCCCGCCTCCTGAGCTATCGCCACCATCGTGTAGTGACGCACCAACGACACCATAGTCGGTAAAACATGATGACGTAACTCCTTAATCGCTGCAGCTACGAACATTCCAGTCAAAGCTGTACGGTGAGTATTCCTCACAATGTTGTTAGCGCATTTGTAGTATGGTCCGTTTTGGACATGAATTTTGCCTTCTATGAAACTAGGGTGATTGAACAGCTTCAGTAGTGTTTGTCTGTCATCGTCCAGATTTAGGGATGAGGCTAGGTAGCATCTGAGCACTTCCCAGCATTGGCGTCTGTAGAATGGATCTGTGGTGCTCGACTTCAACGCAGAAAAAGCTGTATCTATAACTTTATCTACTTCGAAATCTATCGGTTTCGGCTGGTCTTGGAAATATGCCTGTACGGCTGGCGGCGGCGCGTCTGTTTCTCGGTACTCCAAACTCTGCGGCTCAATCATCATTTTACGATTGCCACCGCCGAATTTCCCTAGGACTCTGAATGCAATCCTTGCAACTTCATTATTCTGCAGAGTTCTCCAAAGAGCCTGCATGAGGTCAGCTCTGACCGGTTGTATATGCTCATACAAAAAGTCCGGTTGCAAATTGTCCACACAGAGTTCCAGAGTTCGTAAACCTTGAGATATCAATGTATGAGACCCATTCAATGCTGAAACTAAGGGATCCATCAGCATTGGCAAATAAGGCAATAGACTGCTCAGTCTAACGGGTACCGTCAAACATAGCTCAACGAAAAGGTCTTTCATGTGTTGTTTGTGAAGTCCACTCTGAAGTCGGTTCAACCCCTCTAAAAGGTTGGGCAATAACGGCAAAAATTCTTGATACAGTAAGTCATGGCTGCCACCCCCTATTGAGCGAAATAAAGCTCTCAAAAGTAGAAAATAGTTGTAAGGTTCCTTGGCAGTCATGGCGTAGTCCATTGCTTTGTTCACAATACTGTGTAAGTGCGGTCGAAGCATTTGCTCGTTCTCAGTGGGAAACAAGCTAACTGAACCAAAAACTAACTTAAACAATCTCAAGTACAAATTAGATCTCTCTACATTTGTGCCCATCTCTTCCATTCGTTTCAAAAGGTATTCAACTAAAACTGTTGCAAATATTGGGGAAGTCGCTGGATTTGACAAAAACGTATTAGCGATAATTTGTAATGTCATGTTTTTATTTATTCTCTCCACCATGTGGGAGATCGTCGCCGTGAATATTTCTTGGAATGTTTGCGGATTCATCATGGAAAACTGAAAATAATAATAATTTAGGTGTTAATTCATAATAAAGCATGATACCTACACTTAAAATTTTAATATTTAAAATGATAATATGCTATAGGAATACGCTCAGAGTAAAGTAAGAGAGAACTCAACAATAATCATTCTGTTTGGTCTAGATTTTTAAAGGAACGATCAAGAGCACATCAAGGTAAACATTTAAAGTTAGATATTTATTCTTATGCCCACGCAGTAAGAGCGGTACAAAATCTAAAGTGTATTATAGTCTGACGCGCTCTTGACTGTACGACCTCTAATAAATTACAGAAGATTTGTTGATTGTACTATTCAAGTTGAATAGCAAAGTTGAATGCTGCACAATTGGCTACTTGACATGTTTTTAAAAAAGTATTGTAAAATGTGCGCTCGTTCATTTTATATCCCAAGCAATTCGATTTATCTGGAAAAAATGTAAATAACCAGAGAAAAATAAGATTTTGTGTAACACATTTAAAAAGCACGCGAAAAAGCCATGTCTCGTCACTGTTGCGGTTCTTTTGTTCCACAGATAAAAAAAGTAAATTAAATTTGGCAAAAATAAAATACTAACTATGCTTTTATTTATAAATAAAAATGTAAAATTATATTTTAATTATTACACTTTTCATATTTATTGTTAACACTGTCAAGTAGCCAATTATTAAAACCAATAAAATCCTCGTAAATTCCAGCTAATCAAAGTACAGTGATAACACAGTTATAGTACGTACAACTCCGCTGAAATGCTCTAAAACTTCCTTCTCCTCCTTGGAGCGCACGTGCGGCTGCGCAGGCGGCTGCGCGGGCGCACGGGGCGCGGCCAGCGTGTATATGTCCAGCGACTGCAGCCCCCAGCGCACGAGCCGGATGAACACCAGCGTCTCGCGGGCGCTGAACTGCTTCTGGCCCGTGATCGTGCTCGTTGAACTACCCTCCGTGGTAGCCGTCGTCTGGACGAACGCAAATCACGAAATGTCATTAATCCAAAATATCTTTTATGAAGCTGAATTAAATGTCTAAAACACCGGAAACTACACTGAGAGCTTTCAAGAATGTTTGGCAACCCTTATGTTGCGAAATCATTTAATAATTCCGTCAAAAAAAAAACTAAAAAAGCAATTTTTTCAAAAACTCATTGCGATATAAAACCTCACTGCGCGTGCAAAACCGCGTGAAAATACCGCGTTTCGGCTTTTGTGCGATTTTGATTAAGACGTGAAAAAACCTGATATCTTAATTTGACTATATTATATGGGCCGAACTGTGTATAATGTTAAAGTAACTTTTATGTAACTTACTTCATAAGAATGTAACGTGAATTGATCCAAAACTCGTTTAGAGCTACGCTGTATGAACATCACTGCTTGTCCGCGGTTTTGCACGCGCGTCGACGCCATAGGTATTTTTACCAATACATAAATGAAATTTCAATTAGAAACTAACAGAACACAATACTCACTTTACACGAGGCGCATCCCCACGTAATAGTCTTTACTCCGCAAACCAAAGTTTTCACAAGCGTCCTATAGTCGCCCACATTCAGGTTGTTCATCTGCGACAGCGGAAAGCCAATCTTGGACTTCTCCTCGGGCTTGGTAATGGCATCGAGGAAGTCGGGAGCGGGCTTCTCCTCCTCCTTGACCTCAACAGCAGGGGCGGGGCCTGCAGCCAGAGTGGGCGGGGCCGCCGGCGTCGTGGGCGTGGTCGGCGTGCTCACTGCGGCGCTGTGTGTGGCAGGTGTAGGTGTGGGAGTAGTTTGCTTGCTGTGAGAAACATGCTTGACTAAAAAGCCTACCTGAATTTTTCATAACAGTATTTTCTTTTAGTAATCAGGCGGGCAAATACTATTATAACAATATACATTTTTGAAACCCGTCACAACCTCGGTAGTATTTAACACCGTTTTTAAAGAATTCTTAATAATGTCAACCCAAATTGGGAATAAGCAAAAATGAGAACAAAAATAATTATATAAAATTGTTTAAATAAAATAGTATGTATTGTTTTACCTCATAATTGAGATAAATTAGACTGAATTTGATTTGTTGTATCTAATGTGATCTAATGGTAGCTTCTATCTTAACACCTGAAATGTATAGCTGAGTTTTAAATTTTTGGAGACCTGTACTACGGGTTTCTTCTGGAAACCTATTTCAGGCTCCAGTCTCTCACACAAGGGTTTACGCCATCATGTACCTTGTTTTTTGTGATAAATATGCAATGTAACCTTTTTGTGAGAGAAAATAAATAAAATAATGAATAAAATGAATGAATAATGAAAAAAAAAAAAAAAAAAAAAATAACTATGAAATATTTAAGACTTACCATTTTGCCATTAAAGCTGGCAGCTGCAGTTTGGATATAGTTTTAAACTTCAGAACAAATACTTCCAAGATGCGCATGAGTAGTTGCCGGCCCTGGGGCTGCGCGCCCGCCGCAGCTCCTTCGCTCTCTGACCGCTGGCGAATGCAATCGACGAGATTCAACAATAGTTTGCAGGACATTGTTTGAATGCTGCGGGCAGAAAATTGAAAATTAAAACATTGGATTTAATCTTCTAGCTCCTTATAATAAAATTGTGTAGATTTAAAAATAGTTAAAAAATTTTTGTAAGGCTTTGAAACTTTAGGGTAGATGACTAAAAATTTCTGTTTGATCTTTCAGTTACATTAACATAAATATAATACATTATGGTTTATCATTATTATCATGTAAAAAAAAATACCTAGATACATTGCGTTAAAATTTAGTGTGTTGTAATTTAGCATTGATGCTCTGTATCATATATTATTTTTATTAATTAAAGAAAATGTGTTTTCATTATACTTCAAAAATAAAACTGACAGAATATTTTTATTTTTCACCGAGTTATCATCTCAATTAAAATACAACTTACCTTGTAGGCAGAGATTCATCATGAACATTTTTAGAAAACAAATGAGCTGCAATTGCTAGATCAGTCAAAGGCAGGTGTTGACGCACATGGTGCACCAAGTCGGCTAAAGTGGAGTATGCTAACGGGCGCAAAGACTCGTGCACTGTCCATCCCCCACCAAGCAATACTTCTTCATCGAATAACCGTTCCATGTAAGGTACAAACTCTGTGGATATAAACATTGATTTGATCAAATGTCCAACAAAATGCTTTCGGCTGTTGATAAAATAAGATGTTCATTAATTTTAAATATCCTGCTAAAACACCAGAAGACATATAATTAACTAGCGGCCACCAGCGAATCCATACACATGGTGACAACCATCCCTATTTTAACCATTTAAGGTTATATTCTAAATGTATTTTATAGATATACTTCCACATTATATTTATATACAGATCTCATAATTAAAAAGCATAGGACTTTCTAACAAAGGTCCCTCACACATTTTACCCCTTTAATTTACGATTTTAAAATCTGTTCTTAATAAATGTCTACAGCTTATAAGGAACCATCCTGCCTAAAGTTCAATGTTGTAGATGTTAAATTTCATGATTAATTAATCAAGTCAGTCAATCAGTCACTGGTAGGTATTTCACTTGTATAAAAATACATTGAAAGCACTTACTGAGCCTCAAATCAGTTGCGAGAATATGCCGAGTAGCTATTACTAACTCCTTCCTCAAATGGGCTACTTCTGGAGGGCACAGAGTTAGCAAACCAATGATACCTTTAACCATCAGATTGGCATGATTGGCTATTGTCTCCTGGTATATTCTAATTATGTATGCTAAGAATGCCAATGTTTTTATTTGAGCACCCATAAAATCTACAAACACCTCTTTATTAAAGGAAACAGATTGCCTGAAATATTAGAAAAACATTAATACTTTTGTTTTGTTTTTTCAATTACAACTAATATGTACAGCATTAGGATTTCGGATTAGGAAAAGTCATCCAAAACAACTAAACATACCTATGGTTTGCTGCAGGTTGCAAAGTAATAGTTTCCATTATAAGAGGTATGAAGTTGCTCACTTCTTGATGAACATTTTGTTTGTAAAGCTGATACATAAGTACTACAATGATTGGAAGTTCTTGAATAACCTTCAGTGATAACACGGATCTTGGAATCAGATTATACTGAAAAAGAAAATGATTTATTAAAATGCAAAATTGCTGTCCTGTAGGAGATAATTCTGTAATTGTAATTAAAGGCAGAGAGGTTGTCTTCAATCTTTGCTTTTCATTTATTATAATACATTTGTAATGACACTCAATAATTAATTTCTCTCTTAATTCAAAATAAATAGACAACATCACATCATTTCAATGTGAGGTATATATTGTGTACATGTGTGTGGCAAAGTGGTAGAAAAAGCAGTTCATATTAATTAGTCACAGAACAAGCACACAATATGTAAATTTTTTAGTAAAAAAGGTTAAATAGGTTTAAATCTAAATTTGTATAAAGAAAATTTCAGTAATAAGAAATGCTCTGTGATAAGTTTAATAAACAAAATGGTCAAGTAAAAATCAAGGTTTTACCTATGCCTTCACCTATGTAAAGCCATAGGTAAAACCATGATTGTAAAACCATAATAGTTATGTTACAAAGGAAACATAGTATGTGTGTTTCTACTCGAAAGGCCTACTTTTTACAAAACATGCCATGTTAGTAGTATTTAAATAATGTTATTTGGATTTAGGTGAATATATTTTATATCTTAGTACTTACCGTGACAACACTGCCATCAAGCAGCTTTTTTTCTGTATGAATTGGGGTGGTGGTGTAAGTCTCTTGCAGCAGCTGGTCAATATTAATTTCTGACAAGTCCTTTACCCTAATTGTAGGTTTTGGTTCAAAAATTTTAGGCAAATGGTTTGGCAAATCTGAATAAATACCCTTAACCCATTGCAAAAACTTGTGGATCTAAAATAAATATTTATTTTTTTATATAGCTCACTGATTTTAAGGCACATGTGGAAATTTCTTAACAAAATGTACCTAGTAACAGATTCATTTAAATTATAGACAACACTTACATCTACATCTGTACTGTAGGCAGGTCGATACTGCTTGTGGAGTTCCATAAATATCTTGAGGCATACAAGTACATTTTCCTCATTTTCAATTTCCATCAATTTTAACATAAGTATTAGAATGCTCTTCACATAAGGCCTTAGTGTCTCATTTATTGGCAAACGATGAATCATTTCTAGAATAAGTTTTCTCACTTGCTGAATATTATATTCAGCAATAAAATGAGGTTCTCCTTCTTGTAATATTTTCAGGAATATTTTCAATGAGTGGTCAAGAAATTGTGGATACTGCGGTGAACCTAATATTACCTAAAGACAGAAACAGAAAATCAGATTATTACTTAGTTTTGGCATACAAAAAGCGTTATTTGCCAAAACAATTTATTTTAAGAGTAATCATGATAATTACTTAACATTGCATGGAATTTAATTATTATAGGTAACAATTAACTAAATATTTTTAAGGATAACATAAGAAAACAATTTTGAGCCCTACATTCATTAGATAAAAAAATTAAATATTTTTCTTTTAACATTTTAAATAATGTAGAAATGATCTCTAGCATTTTATTAAAAAGCCTTCATAAATAACTATGTATTAACAATCCCGACCAACAGACGTAATTTTAGAAAAGAAGTGGTCTTACCTCAAAGTTTTCAGAAAGTTCCTGAGCGGCTTTGAGTTTGATCTCATCCTTGGCCCCCGAGTCAGCTAACATAGTCACATAGCTCCTGTATGTATTCATCTGGGTGTGCGGGTCGCCGGGGCCACCCACAGCCATCGTAGCCATCATTTTATCACAAATTAAAAAGCATTTCAAATTAAACTAAACACGAAATAGTGAATCGTCCACGGCACATGTTGTTTTTTATATTTGAAGGTAGTCATAGCACACTTAATATAACTTTGAGACGCAAACTAAATGATTCTTTGTTAGACTAAACATTAATTGTTTTTGTAATTCACATACTATTTTTAGAAAATAACAGAAAAAATGGTATTTTCACAACAATACAACAACATTAGACATTTTGTTTGCGATAAAACGGAGAACATGAGAGACAAGAGGAGTTGCTTGAGCGAGCGAGCCGGTAGAAGATTAAAAATTGTTTATGGAATAGACAATGTCAAACCATTGTCAAAAACTGCTGCGACTGCTAATACGAATGTTTTATTTTGGAACTAAATAAAACTGACCCAAGTTTCATAAATTTTGATTAATTATCAAAACATTTAATTCTTGTAGCTATGCTAAAATCATTAAAAGGGGGCTGTAAGCATGCTGTGAGTCACAATAAATAACAATCAGTTTAAAGTCGATGTTGATGAAACTAAAGTATTTTATCGACTAGAACATCACTAAACTCTATTGTTTATTCCATGTCATCGGCATCGATGGATGCTTTTACAATTTACATTTTATTTTTGTAAGCCAAAAATGGGTTGAAAATGAAATGAAAACAGGACAGTGGTTGTGAGAAAGTGAAAAATATTCCTACGAACGTAACTGAAAATGTGATCATGGCACTTATAACAACATTATTAGTCATAACATTCTGGCTTCGAAGCACAATAGTGTGTGGATACGAATTTATATCACAATACCCCAGTCAACAAAATGAAACTTACTACTTCTACCACCTCGCAGTCGATAAAGTAAGTGGTCAAGTTTATGCTGGGTCATTGAATTGGCTACATCAACTGAGTCCAGACTTGAAGCCCATTCATGTAATACGCACGGGCCCAAAACTTGACAATCCTATGTGTCATGCAAGTGGTTGTACATCGCCCGAAATAAAAACAACATACATCGATAACGTGAATAAAATACTAGTAATAGATCAGGAGTCGAGGATTGTAATAGCGTGTGGTTCAGTCGCTCAAGGATCCTGTTTAAAGTATAAGCTGGGAGATTTGCTAGCGGAGCCCGAGTTCGTTCCTGTGAGCGTGGCGGCGAACGACGCAGATGCCTCGACGTATGCATTTATTGGTCCTGAGAGGTACAACTCATGGGACCGTTCTAATGTGTTGTATGTGGGCACCACTTTTACAAACAACGGAGAATACAGACATGATGTTCCTGCTATATCCAGTCGAGACCTTATGACGTTAGAACTAGCCCAGTTCACTTTCTCCAAACAAAGTTTGATACAAATAGATGTTAAGTACAGAGACAACTTTTTAGTGCAATATGTGTATGGATTTAATGCAAGTGATTATGCTTACTTTTTGATTATTCAAAAACATTCTCATTTAGCTGGTAATGAAGAACTTGGATATGTCTCACGTTTAGCACGCACATGTGTCAATGATGATAACTACAACAGCTACACAGAAGTGACTTTAGAGTGTCATGTACGGGAAGAATCTGTTAATGGTAAGAGTGAAGTTTTCAATTACAATTTAGTTCAAGATGCAAAGATTGCCAGAGCTGGCTCTAACTTGGCAAATCAGCTCGGCATTGAAACAGGTGACTCAGTATTAGTTGCATTATTTAGCCCATCAAAGGGTATCACAAATGAGCCTATGGCTAAGTCAGCTATATGTGTTTTCTCCTTGCAAGAAATAGAAATCAAATTTAATGAAAATGTTCATATGTGTTTCAATGGTAGTACTAAGGCCCGCAATATGGGTTACATATCAGGTATGATCTCTGATGGGAAATGTCCCAGTGTTGGCACTACTGGAAACATTCTAAACTTTTGTGAAGTTGGTCTGAAAATTAGTGGACTTTATCCAATTAAAACTTTATCTGTAATTCACTGGAATGACACCTTGGTGACTTCTGTTACAATGTCAGTGACTGGATTACATACAGTAGGTTTCCTTGGAACAAGTGAAGGAGTTTTGAAAAAAGTGCTAATAGATGCGGAGAAAGCTTTGGAGTACTCCAGTGAAGAGTTGCTGCATGGGCAAAGAATTCTACCAGACACTATCCTTTCTCCTTATCAGAAAACTCTGTATGTGTTAGCAAAGAATACAATTGTACAAATCCCCACTGAAAGGTGTGCAGAACATGGCAATTGTTCTTCTTGTTTAGAGTCAAATGATCCTCATTGTGGTTGGTGTTCATTGGAGAAGCGATGTACTGTGCAGAGTATGTGCCAAAAAGGTACACAAAGTGCACCTAGATGGTTGTCACAGTATACAGGGCAGCAGTGTATTGATTTTGAACAAATTTTACCTGACAGGATATCCATGACAGAAGAGACCACAGTTCAGCTTATAATAAGAACTTTACCAGAATTACCTTTTGGTGCAAAATATAAATGTGTTTTTGGTAATGCTTTACCTATTGATGCTGCAGTTACATCTAGTGGCTTGGCTTGCCCTACTCCAGACATAAAATACAGACCTAAAATCTCACAAAATCAAGATCATGTGTATGTGCCCTTATCTGTACATTCATCAGAGACCAATAAGGATTTTGTATCCAGAAATTTTGCATTCTACGATTGCTCCAAGCATACCACCTGCCATTCTTGTATTATGAGTGAATGGGCATGCAATTGGTGTATATATGATAATAAGTGCACTCATGATGTATCTGTTTGTCAAAGAACCATTATAAGTGGAGAAAATAATCCAACCAAACTACTAAATCATGGCATAGGACACTGCCCACGAATAAGGCAATATAAAAAACCTATTTTATTGCCCAACAATGTTCCAAAAGAGTTAGAATTAGAAGTGGAAAACTTACCTCATTTGCAGCCAGGGCATACAGGTTTTCAATGCATAGTCAGCATTGAACAAGCAAACATGATACTACCAGCTAGAGTGGAGTCCAACCATTACATAGTGTGTGATAAAACAACATATTCATATGAAGAAGATGTAGGGGAATATAATGTTAGTGTAAAAGTGGTTTGGAATCATAAACATTATATTGATACAATTACTATAACTCTGTATAAATGTGAGATTTTAGGGTCTCACAGAGATCATGCTGACTGCTCACTTTGCATAACACGCAATTCTGTATATCAGTGTACTTGGTGTGGCAATTCTTGTTCATATAGTGAATCATGTCTTGAAAACCCAGTAACTGAATGTCCAAAACCTAGAATAGACATGATAAAACCTTTGAGTGGTCCTATAGAAGGAGGCACAATTGTAACAATAGAAGGTAGTAATTTGGGTCTGAGAGTTGAAGAAGTAACTGGAAAAGTTCGTATTGGCGAAGTTATGTGTGAAATAGTTGATTTTGAAGTTTCAGTTAGTATCACTTGCCGTACTGGACCTTCTAATGGATCAGTTGTTGCTCCAGTTATTGTTGAAAATGATGCAGGATACACAGAATCTTCAGTGTTATTCAGTTACAAAAATATAAAATTGCAAGGAGTGTATCCAACTGTGGGTCCTGTTTCTGGTGGAACCCAGTTAGCTATAGGAGGGCAACACCTCAATATTGGGTCAACAATTTCAGCATATCTGGACGAATTGCCATGCTCTGTCAATAAAACACAAACTTCCAATAGTAGACTCATATGCATTACTCCTAAAGCAAATAATCCTCGTGTAATTCACACATTAACTGTCTCCATTGACAGTGCAAATCGAACATTACATGGGGATTTATTCAACTACACAGCAGATCCTACAATTATGGAGATAAAACCTCTTAAAAGTTTTGTATCTGGTGGAAGAATGATAACAGTGCATGGGACAAATTTACATACTATTCAAAAACCTTTGATGAAACTATATTACGCTAATGAAGTAATCCCTGTTAATTATACAGCGTGTGCTGTTCTAAATTCTAATCAAATGGAATGTCCCAGTCCAGCTATCAACAAAAAATACCATGACATTTTACAAGCTACTAAATCACAAACAAGTACTCCACAAATAGCTATGAAAGTTGGATTTGTTATGGACAATGTAGAAACTATGCATGATTTAGAAAAATATTTTAACCCTCCTAGAACTCATATGGTTTTTGTAGAGGACCCTCATGTTTATCAATTCCCAAACAGATTAAAGTCATACAAAGGTGGTGATCCACTGGTTATAGAAGGTGAGAATTTGATTAGAGCTAGTGATGAATCAGATGTGGTTGTAACAATTGGTACTCAGCCTTGTAATGTTACTAGTCTAACAATGCAGCAACTACTGTGTACACCCCCACAAATACAACCATCTAACACTGATGAAAATGGAGTACAAATATTTAATGATATAAATTTACCATTAGTTGTGGTGAAAGTGGGAAGAAACTTGAGATTCCCAATTGGGTACCTCCATTATGAGCTATTAAGAAATTACAATTTTCCACCTGAAGCTATAGCTGGAATTGCTGCAGGTACTTTCTTTTTGGTTTTAATCTTCATGATTGTATTAGTAATGTATAGAAGAAGAAGCACAAAGGCAGAAAGAGAATATAAGAGAATACAAATACAGATGGACACTCTTGAAAGCAATGTGAGATTAGAATGTAAATTGGCATTTGCTGAATTGCAAACTGATATGTCAGATTTGGCAGCTGATTTGGAACATTCAGGCATTCCAACACTGGATCATGTTAATTATGTCATGAAAGTTTTCTTCCCTGGAGTATCTGACCATCCAATTCTAAATGTACAACGTCAGTTCATAAATGCTCCACGCACTAATTATGACGCGGCTATGATCCAGTTTGAACAACTTTTAAATAATAAATGTTTCCTGCTGTCATTTATAGATACATTGGAGTCCCAAAAGTCCTTTAACATTAGAGATAAAGTTAATGTAGCTTCCCTATTAATGGTAATACTCATGGGAAAAATGGAATATGCTACAGATATTTTAAAATCTCTATTGTTACGTCTTATTGATAAATCGATCTGCAACAAACATCCTCAGCTGATGTTGAGGAGAACAGAGAGTGTTGTTGAAAAAATGTTAACAAACTGGATGGCTTTATGTATGTATTATTATTTGAAAGATTATGCTGGGTCTTCATTATTTTTGCTTTTTAAAGCTATTAAACATCAAATTGAAAAAGGGGTAGTTGATGCCATAACTCATGAAGCAAGATACTCATTATCAGAAGAAAAGCTTTTGAAAGAACAAATTGATCACCAAACCATTACTTTGCATATTGTTCAGGATGATTTTGATGAAAAAGTTCAGTGTAAAGTGTTAGACTGTGACAGTATATCACAGGTCAAATCAAAAATATTAGATGCCCTATTCAAGAATACTCCGTTCTCATTACGTCCCTCCGTCCACGAAGTTGATCTTGAATGGCGACATGGTAGAGGAGGCCATGTTACTCTTCAAGATGAGGATCTTACAACGAAGACACTTAATGGATGGCGAAAACTGAATACGTTGGCGCACTATGGCGTTAAAGAATCCGCTGTTATGTCCCTAATCTCCCGCCAAAACGACAGTTTTAATACTGCATACAAAATACCATGCAAAAACTGTACTGGTATATATTGTTCTAACTCTCACATAAGAGTATACAACAGTGATATAACAGATCAAAATGTGCATTATTATCATTTGGTCAAACCTATTGAATATCAACACATTGTTAATAAGTCATCAGAACACAGTCACAAAGCAATTCCTGAAATATTCCTTACCAGACTTCTGTCTACTAAAGGAACAGTGCACAAGTTTGTTGATGATTTCTTTAGCACAATACTTACTGTTAATGAAGTACTACCTCCTGCTGTAAAATGGTTGTTTGATCTATTTGATGATGCTGCAAGAGCACATGGTATTTTGAACCCAGAAGTAGTTCATGCTTGGAAATCCAATAGTTTACCATTAAGATTTTGGGTAAACCTCATTAAAAACCCTGATTTTATATTTGACATTAATAAAACTGCTACAGTTGACTCTTCATTATCAGTAATTGCCCAAACATTCATGGATGCTTGTTCATTGACAGAGCATCGATTATGCAAAGATTCTCCATCAAATAAGTTACTGTTTGCAAAAGATTTGCCCACTTACAGAGATATGGTCATTCAGTTTTATCAAGCAGTTTCACAATTGCCTCAAGTAACTGACCAAGAATTGAGTACTTCTATGCAGCAACTCTCTGTGGAACAGTTAAATGAGTTTGACACTCTATCTGCCTTAAAAGAGTTGTACATTTATGTCAGTAAATATAGAGAACAAATTATATTAGGACTAGAGAACAAAATGCACTTAGCTCATAAATTAGATAATATAGCATGCACTATGGAAGGAGATCCTACATCTATATGCTGACTATATGACTCTGTAAGTTACGATTTGATTGCATTTACGTAATTTATTTATACAATACCTATTTTGTAAAAAAAAAGCTTTAATTTATTCTGAAAATACTCAGATTTTAAACCGATGTATAAAAAGACTGTAAAATATCAGTTCCATAAAACTAGGTAGGGAGTAAAAATATTTGTTTCATTAAATACAAAATAATGTTTCAAAATTAAAAATTATTGACACTAACAAAGTATTACATATATTTTTTGTATCAACAAAACACTTCTTTTGTTGGCAAGATCATGACCATTTAATATAGATTGATTTATGTAAATTGTACCTATGCATTTAATCTCCCAGTGGCCATAAAATTTAGTGTCCATGTTAGTTTTATAATTTGAAAGGGCTTAGTATGTTATTGCTTTTCTAGACTTTCATTTTTTTATGACAAATAGGTCCTATAGATCTGGTATTGAATTTATTTTATATTGTAAATTAATATTGTATGTATTTAAATATTTACCTTATTGATGTGTAATAATAAACTAAAACGTTTTATTACTAAGATGTATTTGTAAAGAAAGCTAAGTCTTAAGGAAAATGTTGTGATATTTGTATTTGGAATATTGATAATATTATTGTTTTTCATTACTTCTGTTTTACGTTACAAGGGAGATGTTAAAACTATAGAACACATTCACTTTTAAACTAACTATTTATAAGAATATTTTTAGTTCACTTTGTAATTAAGCTTTTTTATGTACAAGGGTGATATGAAACTTATACATAATTTTCACTTATAAAACTCTTAATACTAAATAGCAATTGAACTGTATTTTTTTAAATAACGCTTTTAATCCTCTAATGAAATCGTATTAAAGAAAATATTATTTTGGCGTATTAAACTTAATAAAGTTTTCTTTATTTTGAAGAGTTTTGTAATAGGTATTAATTGCATTCACTTGTGTAGTTGAAACAGTTTATAAGGCCAACCAACAATAACATTTATTACTTAATTGCCCATTTTTCACCATCTATGGAGACATTGATATTTAAATGTTTCAATATCAGTTTAGTGTGGATGTGTATTCTTCTCCCTTAATTTCTTGAAATACATTGTTTAGATGCAAAATATCGATTTAAGTTCACTTACTCTTAACACAATTAGTATTGTTTCATATGGCAGTATGTAGTAATGCTGGCTTGTAAATAGACAACGACACGTAGGTATATACGTGGCCAGGACAACTTTCGAATCTCAATTTAATAATCTACTTTAATATATATATTTTGATCTCAATTGTTTTGCTCAAATGTGTCTAACTAGCATATTGTCAATTTCAACACATTTCAAAGCTTTTTCTTCTAAATTGTAATATTCCATTTACAAAATATTTTAAGTTAGATGTAGATGTAAGGCAGCGTAAATTGTTAATGTAAGGAAGCGTAAATTCACCCGTCTCTTAAAATTTTATATTATTAATTAGAATATACTTATTTATCAATCTTTTTGTAATGAATAATTTCAACATGAATGGGATAAAACAAAAACAAACGCATTTTTATTTCGACATCATTTTTTATTGATACATAAAATATTTTTCATGATTCGTTTAACAGCTTGTTTTGAAGCATTCACACAATATTGTAGTCTACCACTTTACTGTCTAGGAAAAGCAGAAAAGTATAAACTAAATTAAATATGTAATATTTTGTGCTATTAACCAAGTTTGTACTATTATTCTGCACAGGCCTATTTAATGTGTATATAAATAATATTCAACAACCATCCTTATTTAGTAACGAGAAAAGGAAAATAAATAAACAATAAAATCAACTTCCTAAATTAATGTCTATTTTAATTTAAATAACTATGTTTCAATAAGTCTTGGGTGAAAACCATATGCCGAAATTATAAGTAGGTAGTTTAACCCATTGACCTCCATTGACGCTTTAAAGCGTCATCAAGAATTTTGATCCAGACGCCGACGACGCCTTTAAGCGTCATTATTTGCCTTATGTTTGACGTTGAAGTAAAAAGTAATGAACACCATCTCGTATACATATTTATACACACCGCGCACAAGGATACGATAGATTATTATTATTGATGTCTAAAAACGTCCTACAGCATAGAATTGAGTTAAAAAATGATAAAAATCAACAACTAAAATTATTAACGTAAAATCACACTGCACGACGCCGTGGACGTCTTAAAGCGTTAGGTAGTGATGTGACTAAGTGGACATTTTTAATACATTTTTTATTTTTATTTAATATGTAGGTATTAGATGATAACAATAAAATGTGATTATTTTTTTATTGTTCTACTGCTAGTGTATTAAAAGTGTATTAGTAAATAACTATTATCATTATCTCTGCCTATACACATACTTGATAGATGGATTGATGATGCTCACTCGTCATATGGTTAACGTACGAATTTTTTGTCTGTTTATATTTTACCTAATTATTAATGTTAAAAAAAAAAATCAAAAATTTCTTTATTTTCTTAAAGACATCCATATAACAAATAATGAGGGACTTCCCTTTTAAGTAACAATACTTGTGTTAGGGGAGTCCCGCTCTCTATAAGGAAACGTAGACAATTATAAAACAAAGAAATTGTTGACACGTTTAGCTTAAAGGGTTTACATCTTATTTGTTATGTTTTTAATGAGTGTGTGAACGATTATGTGAGTATTGTATGTGTTAGTAATTGTCTATGTGTTATTATTATTTTTTTTTTTATACATACTGTTCGTATTATATGATGTTTTTATGTTAAACACATATTGGTTTTCACAGTCAATTGAGAAAAAGTTTGTAATGATAAACAGATGACATGCCATTGTGAATTAATTTCATGACTAATGTTTTTACTATTTATTATTGAATTTAATCTGCTTAAAATATACCTTAATTTTTTTTATAAAATTTTATGTTATCGATATACCCACCTAACTCCACTATGTCATGTTCACTTTAATGTACTGCCAACGCCAACGACGCTTTAAGTCGTCCGCTTGTGACGTCATAAGCGCGTATGCTGCTATTGATAGTGTTGGGAGTTGAAGATAGATAAAATATATTTTTTTCAATTACCCTACAAAAGCTAAATGCTACTGAAGTTATTGTCCGTGTTTCTAAAAGTCTACAATATGACTTTTTGAGTAAAAACCCACAAATACATTATTTACGAAAATAGTTTAAATAATAATGGGTTGTGTTGAACTTTTACATATTCTGGAAGTAGTTGATGATGATGATATTTTTAATAAATCTTCGCCTGATAGTGAAGTAGGAGTAGGAGTGTTTCTTTTCGAGGCACTTATTTATTTTAATCAAACTAAATTAATGAGCATGACAACCGGATCAACAAATTCTAATTATTTCGTGAGTTATTCCATAAAGATTATAATACCCATATTTATTGTTTACTCAATCAACTGAAAAAAACTATGTATGATAAAGCTCATAAAAATTCGAAGTTCACTATGTCGCTGCTAGTTTTAAAATTTATCTAGATGTGACGTCATACGACATTTCAACGAAACACTGCACCCTGATTTTTTGATTTATTAAATAAAAAAAAATGAATGTTTATCGTTAAGTGTATATGCACCGTAAAAACCGGGAAACATGATTTTGGTGTAAATTTGTAAAACGCCCCTTCGTATAACATATTTTGGTTTCTGTCGATAGAAAAATATATACAATGTTTTGTTGCTCTTCTTATACAAAAAATTAAATCATAATAAGTTCAAAAGGTGTACTTATTATAATTTCATCACCGACATTAATTCATATTATTTTGTTTTTAACCAACACAGTGGCGTTTTTTTCCAATTACATCGATAAAGTCCTTAACAACACTATAAGAGTAGGTAAAATTTGTCAAACATTTAAGTTGTGATCGCCGATGACGCTTTAAGGCGTCGACTAGTTGCGCCAAAATTCCTTGCATACTTTAAAAAAATCTTGTGATAATTTTCTGATTACTAAGACTTATAAAATTACTATTGATCTATTATTTCTTATTACGTTCAGTATGTATGAGCATTTATTTCTTTATCCTTAGTAATAGGTAATAAGGTTCGGAAACAAACGTTTATTCTTATCGCTTAGTGCAGCATGTCACATCACTATCGTATTGGGCGAAAATTCTAGCTAATAATACGCATGGCGTCGGGGGCAATATTTTCTATTTGAAGTCCGGCGGTCAATGGGTTAATAAAAGAAACAATGGTCCCTAAATAAAACGCACAATGAAATGCTAGCAAATCGTTCATAACAAATATCGTGTTAAATTCAATTTTTAACTCTTAGTACAGCAGTACTTTACAACTTACTTTAAACAAGGCACACAAAAATAAAAGGCCGCATTTATATATACCTATTTACAATGCTTTAGCACGGATTTAATTTTTCAGCGGACTGCATTAAATTTATACACTACTTATCATATGATATTTATTATTAGATACATATTATATTCAGATCAGAACCAAGGATGATGTGTTGGTAGGTAGGTAATACGGTAATAAGATAACACACGCAATGTCCAGCAGAGCCCGATTTACGCACTCTATGACCTACCTGCTATTCAATAAGCTACTAAATACCAAGAGTGTCAAAGCATAAATTCCCACTTTATTAATTCTATCCAATTATGTTCTGTATTTAAATTATATGGGAATAAAGATGTAGACTACGCTATAGCGCTCTAATTTCCGGATGAACAAATCTTTCTTTCTTTTAACACCAAAGGTATGTAAATAGCTGCAACTGGACACTGCCCAAATCGTATTATTTTAAAAGAAACAAAAACTAAAATAAATGTCCCATTTCACAAAGACAGACCCAAAAGCTTCTAGTTTGTAATTATAGGCAGACTATATAAAAATCCACATTAACATCAAATGGTAGATTCATTGAGTTAGATAAGTAATTTGCAATATAAATATCTCCGAGGATACAACATTACGGCAGAATCACATGGGTTATATGGGATACACCCATTATATACTCATACTTGAAAAATGAAATATGTACATACATACCATTCACAATAACTTACTTTCGCATCAAAACGTCCCGCATCATCGTAATCTTAGAATGCAATTTTTGAGATCTAAAATTTGGTCTACTTATTAATTGGGGTTATCCTGAGATACAGGCTGGGGAATAATTCTAAGCAGATTTTACTCCGGCGACTTTTACAAATACCATTATTCCACATACAATTATAATATCGCACGTCATCATAAACGAGGGCCCGATGTAGGTTAATCAACTCAATAGTCTTAATATTCGCTGGGTGTCCTTACTCTCAGATATTTATAACTTTACCAAAAGTATTCCCTCATTATATGTTTTTACAGTCAGTCAAGATAGTGGTCTACAAATTTTTAGAACATCTCCTTTAAAATCATGATTAGAGATTTAAGTATACCTACAAGTTAATGGTAACCCCTTCTTGCTTTTGTACCAAATTCTCTTCATCATACCAGGCCATCAACATATTAATCTCATGCAGTTACATGAACAATTACTCACAGCTACACTTAACAATTAGAAAACGAGAGAACCAAAAAGATAAACACCAAAGCCCACCAGGGATTTTATAGTCATAATTTGATTTTTTTTAAATTATAAAATATATAAATGAACGGTGTTAATGAATTTTGAAAGTAAATTCAGGAAAAATATCATCAATAGGTAGGTACTATAATAAATTTTACTGATAGTGTTAACTGTTAATTTAGATCTTATACATTTTCTCCAGGTATTTTTTTTGGCAATATGAGTACCTATATAACAATAACAGTATATTAATACTGTCAGTGTTGCCTACTGCATTAATATGCAGTTAGTAAAATTATGTCTCTGTGCAAGCTTAAACCTAATGCCAGTTGTGAATACATGCGTAGTTATACGTCGTCTTTAAAATACACGAGTTTTTACCACATTTCGATGTATATTTATACTTTACAATTGACTTATCGATGTTTTGCATGGTTCGCGGCAGGCACAATAATGTGAAGGACATTGCCAAATTACGAGATAAGCATTCATTATTAATTTATTCAAAACTAACATAGGTGATAAGATTTCGTTGTTATTAGCACGTTCAGATCATATTACTATTTTTTGCCATGAACAATACATTTTCTTATTCATTTTTAAGTGGTGCCAGTCGCCGGAAGTTTCTACATAGGCATGTAAAGAACATAACTATTATTATTATTATTCATACCAATACTGGTTTAATGAATATCGCTACGCGTTATATTATTTATGAAAAGTTTGCCTAAGTATAGGTAGGTAAATAATAGTAACTTTCCTAGCAGCTTGTCTTGTATTTTGGAATAGTCGTTACCATTGTAATTTTTATTTTAATTAGGTTATTCACTATGTGGGGCGTTGATAGTAATAATCAAAACCAAATTGAATGTTAACAAAAATCTATTAATTAAGACGTAGGCTAGCCTTACCACTCTGCATTCATTCATTGTTTTCTAGTTTTCATTTTAATACATGAACACATTTTATTTTGAAATTTCAGATCGAATAAGTATTTAAAATGTACCTACTTATATGCCTGAATCATTACTATTTTAACTACTCGCAATCGAATGGTCTTTGGACGCATATCAAATTCTCATAAGATCTATCCTCGAATAATAACATAATTGGCAAATCATGAACTCGTTAGGCCGCTAGATCAAAGCGAAAGCGAAGGAGCTAATGCGTGAACACGATCTTGAAGCATCATTGATGCATAGGTTATAATAACGTAATAGTTATAGTTAGAGATGGAATAGGGGAATTTTCGGTAATAGGTACTCGAGCGTGGCAGTTTAAGATATGAGAGATACCTTAGACCTAATAGAACAACCTTGTAAAGTATTTAGCTCTTTAAGTAGTGACGCGCGCCTAGGATAGACGATCAGATTAGTAAAAAAAATCGATAGTCTGAAATAATCGAGCGCGTCAGATTAAGATATTGGAGGTTGATTTTAGTGTTTTAAGACTAAATTTAACTAATCAGACGATAAGTCCTTGACGCCGCCGAGTTATAGGGTCGCGAACTTGTAAAAAAAACGTTAATCCGGCATTCTCGAGCGCGATTTTTTTTTTGAAGAATGTCATTTAAAACTTACTAAAATACAAAATCTGCCGGTTTCCGCATGACCGGAAGTGTGGAGGAGCCATTTCGTCTTCCGAAAAACGCGTTGCAGCATATACCTAAGTCGCGAACGATACATTTTACAAAAAAAAAGTTTAAATAAACAAAAAAGGTAACTTTATTTTACACAAAAAAGGTCTCTTTACACTTTTGTTCAAAGTTAAAACTTTTTGACTTGAAGCATCATAAAAACTCAAACTCCCGGTTTTTTGAGTAGGTATATCTTGAAAACTGAGCGTGTTAAAAAAAAAAGATATGAAATAACGATAATTAAATTATGTGACTTTTATTATATCTCAAATTTATTTTTTCTAAAGTTTCTCGACAATTTCGTGGACTCGGAAAAAGTTACGCGTATCTGTATACAAAAGTATTATTAACATGTACGTACAGTTTCATGTATGTTTATTATTCAATAGCCTGTTGATCCTCAAATTGTTTTTTGGACGTAGGTACCGTAAACAAAACGAAGTGAAGAATTGAAGGAATTTGCCATAAACATGTAAATACAGACTGAGCGCTTCGCGGAAATATGCCGTCCTACCAGTATTTTTTTCTTTATTTCGCAACATTGATGGTGGGGAAAGAAGCGGTAGAAGGGAATTTTCGGTACACCCTAATATAAAATAATAATAATAATATATATAATATGTTTATGGTCCCCTACCGTAGACCTATGTGCCCTCAGTATGACGCCGATTGAAGAGAGAGAAAAGACCCAACGGTATATTTCTCAAATGTGCTGGAAACTTTCTCCCTGTAGCCCCGCCCCGCACTCGCTATATCTATCTTGTTCCTCGGCCATTCCTCAGTCAAAAATACTACTACATTTCATCTACATTTACGTTGGTTGTATCTATCGCTTTATTGACATTCTTAAATTCCCCGTTATATCAAGGAGAAAGAAAGAAAAAAAAAGAAACCAGAAATCCTTTTTCGGTCAGATTAGGAGAACCCACCAACTTTTTGTCAGATTAAGAAAACATGTTTTCAGGATACCGAGATAAATCTCCCCTATAAAAATCTGACGCGCTCGAGTATTAAAAAAAAACGTTTTTTTTTGCATTTTAGAAAATTCATCGTAACTTATAGTCACGCCGAAATCGTCAGTTTTTTAAAGGGAGCTTCCTTAGGGCCTATTTTACACCCCTTCCGAATCTGACGCGATCGAGTAAATTTTTTTTTCTGCTTTTTGACTACTTTATATGCCTACCCCTACCACGCAAACCGGCAAATTAGTATACCGTTGTTATCAGAGGCACTTGGGACATAATATCTGACGCGCTCGAGAATGCCCAAGTAACTGTTTTTTTAACATTTTTGAAAAACCGTACACGCCAAACCCACCGCTAAAATTGTTTTTCCCATACGAGCTTTTCTTATCGAAATTATTTTATCTTTCGATTTTGATAGGTCTCGACGGCGCCGTTGAATGGCGTCATTTAGCTACCTCGCCTCCCTAACTATTAGGACTGGCATGGCAGTTCGATTCCCGCGCCGGGACAAAATATAAATAACACTTCTTTGAAATGTTTCAATTTATTTTCTTATTTATAAACTAATTAGTGCATTGGAATTGGAATGTAGATACTAAAATGCAGATACTAATCTACTACTTAATTTATAATCGATGTAGCGGATTGTCGAGCTCATGATTAGTCAATCATTAGATGTTCGAGAAATAGTTTTCAGTACTTTCTATTCAAACAAAGAGCATTCGATTTTGCATAGGACTTTTACAAGTACGACTTGCTACGCAACTTCTAAAAGTCCCGTGGTGTTTACTAGCCAGTTATATTCAAACAGAAGTGACAATTAACATGACAAGCAACGCTTACTTGGAGCTTATGGAAAGGGCCTTTAAAATAGTTTTACCAATATTTTAAGTTCACTCTCTTCTCACATTTATTTCTATGCTAGAATGTTTAGTTTTACATATAATGTGATCAGTCTGTAACACAATTAAATATTTATCTCACACATAATCCCGACTATCAAAATGTGCTATAAAAATCTTCAACAATTAATAGCATCTATAGTACAAGGATAACAGTTTCAAATTCGCAACTTTTAAAACTTCGATGATTTAAATTAATATCTACACACAATGGATGGGCTAATAGATACATCGTCTAATTTATAAAAAGATACATAATGTACTATTTGATAAAGATGTGGACAAAAAGAAATTGCTGATGTGTGGAAAATTTTTTTCTTATGAATGTTGTACCTAATAGTTCTGTGACGGATGATGTTAGTTAGAATAAAACATTATTGCGCCGACACCAAATAACTTGGCAACAGGGAGGAAAATTACTATTTGATTTTATAATTATTATAGGCATAGGTAGGAATTTAAGTAGAGTAATTTATTGAGGTACCCTTTTATAATTAATTGTAAATATTCATGTAAATTCATCATAACTATCTCTCGTTCTTCATTAGTATATAATAAACAAATAAATGCATAATATTATGTTTGTACATAAATAAAACTTGAATGTATCACAATATCTTGAATAAAAACCATCACAATATAGCAACTTAAACAAATATGTGCTATCATAATAGGATTTGTGCAAAATACATTTTATGTTCAATATGAAAGTGTCTATACTGTAATCACCTGTTTTTCTCTCTTCACTGTCTAATATCAACTTTGGTAAGTACATTATTCTATGGTGCATATTATATTAAGTAATACACCAAAACATCCGTACAACTTGTAAAAATATCTTACGCAGTTTAT
This sequence comes from Glyphodes pyloalis, assembly GCA_037074685.1. Lineage (NCBI taxonomy): Eukaryota > Metazoa > Arthropoda > Insecta > Lepidoptera > Crambidae > Glyphodes > Glyphodes pyloalis. The sequence continues at coordinate 6,233,892 of JAYKKO010000025.1, forward strand.
TAAATTTTCACAATAATAAGCCTTAAGGCCTCATAAATGTTATTCCAAACAATATACAGTCTATAGTACTAATTCGAATTAGTATGCTGATGTTTTAACATTTTTCTCAAATGGATCTCTGTATACAATTGTTGCAGACTTTATGAGATCTGGTTCGTCGTCGGAAATGGGGTAGTCCATACCTACAGCAGTGTCTTTGGCGGAGCACTTCATATGCGTCATGAGCAGGCCGCCAGCCAACCCCACTAGTGCCCGGTCCAGCCAGTTCACGGGGTTAGCGTACACAAGCCCGCCTTCGTAGAATCCTAGGTGACCTCCATGAGCTAGTTCTAAATACATAGCTTTGTCGCGAGAACCTAAAAAAAGAAAGTAGTAGGTACCTTATAATTATGCAATGCACACAAAGGAGATCCTAAAATGAAAATTGCAAGGAAATTTCATAACTTCCAACATAAGCGTAGCCTTTGCAGTATTATAGACTAATCTACTCAGTTTAGGCAAAACGTCGTAAAACAGATTTTTCAAGTTAGAAGCAGGTAAAGATGTAGCATTGTAGGTAAAAATATGAACTAACAATTGAGATGTTTACATTATTCACAAATTATTCTGAGGTCATCATATTACCTATTTAAAAATGTTATTTTAAAATACTCCGAAACTATTGAGTAGTCTGTTGATAATATCATTTATGAAAAATTGTTACGTCACAGTGTGGTATTTCATAGAAAATATTGTAGAAATCGTATTGTGTTATCTGATAGGTACATCAGTTGCGTAGTCAGTCAATATTAATCAAGATTTATTCATTCAGCTCGTTTTTAGCTTTTCCACGTTAAATTTGTCCAAAATTTGTAATTCAAAGCATGATTATGGATTTATTTTTGAAATTCAGTGGCCTCATAACATCTCCAAAATCTGTTCAGTTGTTTAAATGTAACAGGACCTAGACATTTTCGGAATTAAAAATAATATATGCATTTATTAGTTACGTCACTATGGATCGTTTGTGTTCATGAATGAACTTGAATTCTTATTGATCCACAAAAGTTATTCAATTGGAAATTGATTTATGCAATAAATTCAACACTCAATTGCGGCACGTGCTACTTGTTGAGTAACGCACGTTGCGAATATCACAAACCAGTTCTGGGGTAATATTAGGCTTACAAACTGATCGTCTTTGCATGGACTACTAAATGGAAAAATAAAAGTTAGCGAGCTCCTCGCAGTATGGTCCCAGTCCGCTTGCCTAGTCATTCCATCAAGAACACTTTTTCTAGTATACATACTTAGTTGTTACAATAAATTGATTTCTACGAAGGCTTTTGCTAGCAAGACTGATACTTATTTTATATTTATATTTTACATCAGTCCAGCTCACAAACACATTGTTTTTCTTAAGATGTAATCAGGGCAGAAAATTCCTTAAAATATACTTTTTTAGAAGAAATTGATCTACTTACTGACAAATTCTCGGATGAGAGGCAGCAAAGGTTCAGGTACTATAGGATCATCGCGCGCGTTAATAAATATCATTGGGGTTTTTATATTTTTTAAATAAAAAGCGGATGAACTCCATTTGTACAACTCCGCGACCGAATCGAAGCCATGCACTTTCCTGAAAATTAGAATAAAATTTAAATTATCGTAGGCTAACAGGTTGATACATCAGAAAAATTTCATCGGCTACGATAGCTTGTACGATACGTGAACTACGTGAAGGTCGTGGGTTCGAGTTCCGCACCGCAAGGAGGATGAAATTTTTCTGTTTATTTAAAATATTATGTTAGTTCAATAAAATTAACCATAACGAAACTTTGCAAAGTTCCATCATAAGTTTTTCTTAAAATTTTCTGTTACCTTGAATAGGCTTCATCTAAATCTGGCAATGTACCGGCAGATACTATCATATTTTCATCAAGTGCATATCTGTTCTTTATATCTGGACTAAGCAGCATCCTTTTGTGTCTAGTTATAATGTTGCGATAGTTGTCTGTCATTATGTACAAATAGAAGCGGCGAAAATTCTGCCATTGTAACAGGTAAACCATGGTGCTAGAAACAAAAAAATATATTATTTAGTCTAACCACATATTAAGAGCGTCCTTTTCATGGTTTAGGGTTTCAACCTTACCACAGATAAGTATGTAAAGTATGTGCTTGGTATTAAAATAACAAAAAAACATAAATCCTAAGGGGCAGTAAGAATACAATTAGTGTTAACAATAAATATTCGAATTTGTTATACAAAACTTATATGAGTTCTATCATGGAACCGTATAAGCGTGATCTTGTATGTGCAGTTGCATCTAGAGTTTCCAATATCGTTAACTAGTCAAATCAATACTGGGTAAAATTATTAAGCTCAAGTGTTTGTCTATTTAAACGCGCTAATCTTAGGAACTACTAGTACGATTTGAAAAATTATTTCTATGTTAGATGGTCTATTTATTGAGGAAGGCTATAGGCCATATAATAACACGTTGCAACCAATGAGAGCGGCGAATTAGTGGAAAAACGAGGACAGTACGGGTCCGCGGTGGGGCGCTAGTATGTTATGTAGTAGTAGGTAAGACAGTGTTTACTTACTCAATTGCATTATATCCCTGACAAATGGATATGCCTCCTATTATGTTGCTTGGCCTTTTCCTGTCTTCGCCAAGGTATTTGGTTATCAAATTTCCGCCAAGACTAAAGCCGACTAGAATTATCTTTGTATGAGGATATCGTTCTAGTAAGTTTTCCAGCATATAGTTGAAGTCATCCGTGTGGCCTGAAACGAAATGAAAAATATTTTTTTTATTTTTTATTAGGAGAGGGATCGAGATTTCGAGACTATACATTTGCATAAATCGCTATCATAATCGGTAGACAGAAGTTTAGTATAATGATTAATATAGTTATAGCCATTTCACAATAAGTACGCGGTACCTAGACTCAGCTGATAAACTGATAATAAAACAATACCGACGTAATCAAGCTAACTAAGGTAATTTTGCACAGTTCCTGGACTTTGCGAGTAATACAATAAGATCAATTTTTCAACTGATCTTGACTATCATATAAATAAATTGTAGACAAAAGCAATCTGGCAGAATACAAATGAGAAATAAATAGTCCAAGATATGTAGGTACTAGGTAGTGTTTATGTGCGTTTTGGCGTCTGTAACTGACTAAACTAGAGAATAGTGAAGATATTTAAGCGTTTAAGGTATTATCAAAAAAATTCGTCTACCATGTCAACCAGCTAGAAAGTCGTAATTACAATTGAAATTATTTTTCTAAAAATATTTCCCAATCAACAAACTATGTAGCTGCTCAGAACGTACCTACTTTCAACTTTTATGTTTAAGTAGACACCATAAAAAAGTGGTCTAAAACAACGCTAATAATTGTCTACATCAATATTTTCAAGGCCACAAATTGCTTATGCATGTGCAGCATTCTCATGAGTCATTAGAAAAAATAATCAAACGCAAACGGCGTTCGCTAAGTCCGATGATGACTCACTTTACAAAAATATTCATGAGCCGATATAGGCTACCTCTAGATCAGCGATGATTAGTCAGCGATCTCTTCGGTGCGCCCCTTCTGACTCTCCAATTACCTCACGTAAATGCTACTTGATAAAACAAATATAGTAGGTAAATATGTACCTACATTAGTAAGTAACCTAATAATACCAGCTTAGTAGGATTTAAACAACAAAGATTCATGTTCTAGAATCTAAGAAGAAATCGTTCTACGATATCTGACCCAAAATGAGGTATGGCATTTTAAACATTTACATCGGTTTTTGTCGCAAGTTTAAGTCAAGGCCGTTCAACTTCTTGTGACATTCATTCTGCTACGGCCCGATTATGAGCAACCTATCCGTGACCTAGGTACCGTCGAAATACATTAAAGCAGCGCGGTGCGTAGGTAATTAAATACATAAATCAATTGGACAACTTACAGTGCCGGCACGACTAATTAAACACAGGTCCGAGAAAGTAAAAAAAAATGTTTTCCATATTGATCCGCCCTGGAATCGAACCCAGGATCTCAAAGATAGCGCGACGCCAAAGTCCAGTCTGCTCGCCTCTCGGATACGGATGACGTCAGGTAGGATGTGCTTTCATTCGTCCGCGTGATAGAAAGACTTTGAGTAACATTTTTAATTATTTAAGCTAGTTACTATAAAATATCAGATTCAATATCTTGATGAGTTATTTGCAGTATTTCATTGCAAATAATCGTCACCAACCCTCTTTTCGCATTAAAAAGTGGCTTTTGTGTTTTTCTTTCAGGTTTTACGTAGGTATGCATCACATTTCATTTAAATCGGAGCAGTAGTTGAAAGCCGGGCAGACGGAGAGAGACACAACAAGTTAGTAAGGATTACTATGAATACTATGGTAAACTATAATCATGACAATGATGTCAAAATATGTCTTTGCATTAGGAAGCTTTCGCATCCTGCACTGCTGTGGATCTTCAACTTAATTGATCGGATCAATGGCGCATTTGGTAGAGGCCCTGCCCACTGAGACAGGTGTGTGTATCTATGTGATAAAAAATTAAATTGTATTACTACTGACGATACAATATAGCTAATAATGAATTTCGTGGCTTAACTGAACTAAAACATGTAAGTATATTATATATTTAAACCTTACTTTTCAAATACTCCTAGCTGTTTAAAAAAACAGCATCAAAATCAATTGCTTAGTTTTAAAGATCTTAGCATACATTACGGTCAATATGACAGCGGAAGCGACTTTAGTTGTATACAAGTTATAATACCACCCACACACCAATATTTCCTTAAATTATATAATTCAGATACAAAAAAAATTATCTACGCACATATATTACTAATATAACGCAGCCCCAAAAAATGCGGCTAAGTGCTGGTAAGTATTAAGGCCGGTATGTTAAAATATATACCTTATTCGTTTATCAATAAGCGCACACCAATTAGTAGATGATTAGACATATGTATGTCTGACATGAATAAGACGTATTTTACAGTATTTATGATTATTAATATCATTCCTGCCCACATGGTAGTGTACTGACTGTTCTTTTGAATGTCATTCAGTTCGGTCCTTCGCCCCTCCTGTCTAGTTTTCTGGCCGCTGCCACTATGTTGTCCGTTAGCCAAGTCTTATCGTTTTTCCCAAACAAAAATGTCATGTCATTAGTGGCGAAGTCGCTGGGGTCAACAACCTTCCAAACTAAACACATTAAACCAATCCCCAAACAACATTTCTGTTAGTTTAGTTTTTGGCTTCACCACTTATACGAGTATCTTCTGTATGGGTTTTAAAAATTCAGTAACTCGTCTCGCGCTCGATCTCGACACTAGATGACTTCATTTTAATATGGATCTTGATTTAAAAAAATTATAAGACGTATATATTCGATCACAATATTGCGTAGATCCACAGGTCCATGCAAAATACAAACACATTATTGGCCTCCGCCTAATTACCTACACATTGCAAAAATGGCCTAAAGTTTTACACAGTTGATGCAAATTCGAAACAATACTTAATACAAGTTTTATGCCTTGTTCTGCCAGCGCCATTTTTAAAACGCAACTGCTTCAAAATGTTTGATCGCAGACGCACGTTCTCCTACATGAATTGTTAACCCTTTATATGGCACAACATGTTACAATTTTTTAATATGTTCTGGACCTTAATTCAAGGAAGTAAGATTCGAACTCTGGTGGTGAAGAAGTGAAAAGAGCCTTGAAAGTGGTTAACCGAAAAGTCTGTAATACACTTACCATAAGAAAATATTCGAGACCCAGTAACTGGCACACTGTTGAGGGCGCCGATATGGTTGAGCACGGCGCACCTGTACCCGTGACACTGCGAGTAGTGCACATACGTACGAATGTACACGCTCTCCGACGTGTTGCCGATGCCGGGGCAAATGGCCACTGTCACATCATCTAAACAAACAGTTGTTAATATAAAAATTGGACAAGCATCACATACATTGCTCTGAATCTATGGTAAGTAGCTAAAGCACTTGTGTAACAGAAATCAGAAACAACAACGGGACCACAAAACCCAGACCCGAGACAATATAGAAAAGTTCGATTTCCATATTGACCCGACCGGGGATCGAACCCGGGACCTCAGAGATGGCGAGTCGCCAAAGTCTGGCCTACTCGCTTTTAATTGATTGAGTACCACAATACCCAAAGATGCTCAAATAGAACACAATAGGATCACAGGGGTCATGTCCTCTCTACCTGTCATGATTGTTACATTTGCTAATTTCCTACCAAATGTTTGTAGGTGTATATACTAAAAGGAGATTAGGATATCACAGTTTTAACGAAATCCCGATAGATATCGAATATTCTTGTTTATTACATATTAATTTGCATTTTGAATGATTTAGAATATTCATCATCTACTGGGATTTCGTAAAATTCCCCATTTCCATTTGCTCTACAACATATTGTTACTGTTTTACTCAAACTAAATTCATAAAAGACTATTAAAAACTCAAGTCTTCAGTGCTTTAAGGCATTACTAGGTGTAATGAATTTGTAAATTAATGCATGGGATAACATATCACTAGGGTATGTTTGAGAATTAAAATGAAGAATGACAATAATGTACAAGGTTCTTAATTCCAAAGTAATTATACAGGTTTCCATTAACATTATTAGTTACGTTACCAGGTAATGGAAACCTGTTTAATTGACTACCTCTATCACATTACTAGAAGCAGTTTCTCATTGAACCTGTTAACCATTTTTAATTATCGACAAACTTTACCTTCATGTTCAGATCCAACTGGCTCATAGAGATCATAGGTCAGTGTTGATTTGTCAGGCAGGACTAGAGATATTCTCCCACCAATAGGCCATGGGCACCGGACACGCCCTATTAGGCTGTGGAGGATTGTCTGAACATGGCCACTGAAGCCCCATAATCTAGTTGGAATATACCTGCAACAAAACATATGTAATCATAAACTTAAAGACTTCCGTGTTCCATTTTAAGGTGTCGCGTATTGATCTGTTAAATTATTTCATACATAATCAGTCAAAATAATAACAATATTTTAAAATAGTGGCCATCCATAAGTTTGTCTGCATTAAACATAACCCCATTGTATGGCCTTAGAATGTACATTTTTAATGTTATCCACTTAGCAAATGGCTATCAATCAATATTTAAAAAACTCTATTTTGCCACTTTAATTATCTTTTTGTTGAATTTCTGCAAGATCTGGTATAAGGTGTTAGTAACAGTATTTTATTAAATATAGTTTAAGTTATAATGTAAATACATATCTAAGAAGGATAATGACTGCTGACAGTGTGAGACAGACTATACCAGATAAGACGACCTCTGACACAGTAGATTATGGCAGAGTTTAAGTTTGATACCCCTTTGAACAAAAAATGTTTTCAATCATACAAAACTAACATTCCCTGAGTCTGGCCTTAACACTCATCTTGCTGCTACTTGATACTGGCAAATCATCTTGTTATAAATCCTGGCCTTGTCTTACAACTTATGTGCCATGCACAGTAAGACTATTTTAAATATACTTCACTTTATGAAAAAATATGTAAATAAAAATTACATAATTGTCTTTCCCATATTTTTTTAAAACTTCCACTCAAAATTTGTTAGTAACTATGATTTGTCTGTTACTGTATCTGCGCAGAAGTCCATTATTTAAATTCAGGTTATGTTCCACAATCTAAACATAGAATAAACCTACAGTGTGAGTTATAGTACTTAATATGTAACTATCATTACATCACAAATTTAAACAAAAAAATTGCAGCCTCTCACTTACATGTATTATTCATTAGTTAGTACCTCTCTACAACATTATTTCCAGCTACTTAAGAAGTTACATGTCAGGTTTGAGGGTAGTCATGCCAAGGCCATATAACAGTATAACAATACAATTTTCAAATACATACTGACATAAAGTAAGGTAAGTGTATTCTAATGAGTTTTATAACATTTCTTAAAAAAAAAATTTAACTTTGTATGTATTTTGGGTGAGTGAGTTGTTTCATATTACATTTGTGATGTATTACCAACAAAATCTAACTTATTTTTACTGTCTCTGTTAGTGTATTTTATTTAAATATTACACACAGAGCAATTACGATACCTGTTTTCACATTATTGTGTTTTTATGTAAAAAGTTCCTACAAAGAAGTATATCAAATACGAAATTTCAATTTTATGAAAAACGCGACCACGATGTTAAAAGATAAAGTTTATAGCCTTGCAATTGAATGACATCATCAAACACGGTCTACGGACATGATTAGGGAAGCCGTGGCGGCTTTATGAATGGAACCTAAACACAAACACAAATATTTACTTACGGTTCATTGAGAAAAGGTGATATAAACAAAATGTTCTCGATGAAGTTTCTATCTCTTCCGTAGATCACAGGTTTCTGGGGTTGACTATTCACATTCAATAATCGGAACAACACGCACAATATTACAGCAACAACAGCTAAGAGTACTGTCGACATTTTGAAGATGTAAGATTATTTGAAACCGTATGAGTATTTAAACAGTAATCTACATAATAATGGCAAAAAATATTCCCTCAAGAGGTAAGGAAATAATTTCAAGAAGCAAAGAACCATCCGCCTGACAACCGACTGAGACTGACATTCCAACTAAAGAAAACACCAGAATTTTCACTGACTGACACAATAGTGATGTGCCTCTTCATTCAATAAAATGATTTCTACAAGATAAATCGATTTAAGACGTTTTTGATCCAAATATTTATTTTGCTTAGTTTTTGGTTAGACTGGTGTAATATTTTACCAGTTGTTTTCGGGTGTCTTTTTAATGTATAAAATAACTGCCTGTAACTGAATATATAAACTACGGATATACATATGCACGGTAATAATAAAACCTCTTTTTCTGTCTGTTTTGGGCTCTCTAAATTTACTGAATCGACTTTGAAGGAACTTTCACTAGCTTTCCCTAATATGGTGATAGGATTATTTACTTTTATTTCAAAAATTTAATGTAAATTAGTTTCACAATGCTGAAGTCATGGGCATGGCTAATCATAACCAAAATCATCATCATAAAAATTACATCAACCATACTATTCTTTGAAAATCCCTTTAACCGATTTAATAAGGATTAACGACAGAAGGTTACATTACAAACCATATTTTTAACACTTGGAAGATTTAATACATTTCAATAAAACAATTTTATTATATTGATGCTATTGGTGCAAATCCAAAAATGGAAAAAACCTAGCTATTGTGGGATAAAAACCATCTTGTATGTTTATCTAGTATTTCAGCTATACTTCTACTAAATTTCGTCTAAATCCATTAGCTAACTAGCTTTTGAATGAAAGAGTAACAAACATGTATCTAGTCATCATATCTTATGTTGTGGCCTCCTTAGATGCGCAACGCGAGTGAATCGAATTCTTAAATCGATTGCATGCAGTGCGTCAACAGCTGATTGGCTGAAAATACGAGAGTGGTGGGCTATTAGCCAATAAACAAAAATGCGGATGTCGCGTCGATTCCATAAAGGGAAGGCATGGTCGATCTGATTATGTGTTTTTTTTTGCGTGCTTTAGTAATTTAATATACATGTATATTTGCTGTTGATTTGTACAGCAACGACCAAGTAAATGTTATATAAAATATTCTACAAAATGGACCACATCCATACACGCATTGAGTGTAAAGTAACTTGTTCATGTAAACAACTTGCTTCAGACCTAACTGTGCATTGACATGAGTCTGCATCTCGAGAATTGAAAGCTCGTGTTCTATCATGAGTGGCAGAGATAGGCTTCATTAAAGAAGCTTAGAAATGCCATACCTACAACATAAAAAGAAAGCAGACTTAAATTATGACGATAACTAAAACAAGCTTTTGTTTGTAGTATATTTCTCTCGGGGGAGTTTTACTGATTGTTTCTGATTCTAAAATCCGTCTCCAGCATACAGACAACACAGTCACTACTTGATGTCATTTCAGACTTCGTAGTTTAAAATATATTAAACGGAACACGGACATAAAATCTCAAAAATATAGGTTTTATTAATTTAATACAGACAGTAGCTAGGTAGGTATATTTATATTATTTAAAATAGGCCAAGTGCGTTTCAGTCTCGCGCACGAAGGGTTCCGTACCTTTATCTATTCAACATTAGACACAATATTATAAAACATTTTTTTAGATTCCCCTGTCATGGTGTACGTCTTTAACTAACCTCGGGCAAAATATGGCTAAAAATCACGAATGCAAAAGTCATTTAATTTTGTTTTTAGTATTTGTTGTTGTAGCGGCAACAGAAGTACCTACATAATCTGTGAAAATTTCAACTCTCTAGCTATCACGGTTCGTGGGATCCAGCCTAGTGATGGACGAACAGACAGATACCTAGACAGCGAAGTCTTAGTAGTAGGGTTCCCTTTATTAAGTATGTAGTTCTAAATATATTCGGCAGAGGGCACTTACCGGAGGCTAACGGTTGATACAGCAGAAAAATTTCATCGCCTACGATAACTTGCGGTTAGCTCAGTTGGTAAGAGCAGCACACGCAATATGTGAAGGTCGTGGGTTCGATTCCCGCACCGCAAGGGGAGATAAAATTTTTCTGTTTCTAATATTTAAAGATCGCTCGTACGGCGCGTATAGTACTATTAAAATAATAAAATCGAGTAGGGTTCCCGTTTTTACCTTTTGGGTACGGAACCCTAAAAACGGATTGTAGGAATGTACAGTCACCGTCAGATATATCGGAGTAGACAAAGTGACCAAATACTTCTGAACAGTTAAAATGTCAAAAAGTTCCATACATCCAGTTGTATATATTTATATAGCAAGTAACATTATACCTACTACTTACGAATACTAGGTATTACATTACCAAATTACCATGCTAAGATACCTATCTGCTGTATCGCATTGTAGTTAGGTAAAGGCTTTACCTAACTACAATGCGATACAGCAGATACCAAATTACCATGCTAAGATACCTATCTGCTGTATCGCATTGTAGTTAGGTAAAGGCTTTACCTAACTACAATTATTTATTGCAGATATTTACCGTAAAGCATTGCTGGAATTTCGACCGACCTCAGGATTCTGAAGGGAATATTTAACTCAACAAACCACTAGGTACGACTTCTAAGAAGTCAGATGTCATTTGTCCATTCAATGGAACGGTCTTGTTACATTACCTTTCAGTAGTAAGTACCTACATACTGGTCTGGGCTGGACTGGTCATCAGGTCGTCTGGAGTTATGGACAAATCTTCAAAATAGCTCACATTTAACTAGATCAATGGACCACGTGGCCATGGTGCACCTACTCTTTTAGTGCAGGAATTCACGTGTCATACGTGACGTAGACTAGAGCTAGTTAGCGTAGCAGAGCGGTAGTGATAAGTTAGGGAAAAAGCACTGGAAGAGCAATTTGAAGTTAGCAACGACATCACGCGCCTATTTTTGTTCATATTTCTATTGTTCTCAATTCTAATTACCTAGTCATATCACACTGAAGATGAAATTCTATTGGTTTATTTTGGGTCTGCTCTAGTGAAATACGTTCATAAGTGCGCGTTTTATGAGATTGAATTAAGGCGTCGGTACTTTTCAAATGGAACTGGGTGAATGATGAAGCGATCGCAGTAGTGGCTTCCTTTCTTAATAAGCCGATTCATATTTCAAGCATACTTATATATACATTGCATCTGTAGGCCTTCTACTAAAAACGAAATATTATATTATTTTTTAATCCTCACCCGGAATCAGAACACTTCGTATTGAAAAGAAGTATCTTCTAAAACAAAATATATTTATGCAAATGAAATCACATTTTAATTTCAAAAACCTTAACCCTTTCGTTAGTTCGTTTCGTTTTTGAAAGATAGGCCTACAGGTCCTGTTTTTAAAAAAGCAGATTGTGTATTGGGTAATGAAATATAAATGCATCGAAGAACATAATTTATTTGAGAAAAATGTTGATTGAGCCTAAAATAGGTAACTAATTACCAATAAATAACAATAATGCAATTAAGTAACTTCAAAACATGTATTTTCAACACAGGTAGTAGTCAGTCATACAGCATGAATTTTGTCAGCAACGGTTAAGAGGAATTTTATGGGGACGGATGACTGGTTTGGCGACTGTAAATTAAAAACAAACAAGAACCACTACACTTTGAAATACTAGGTACGTCTCGCGTGTTTTTTATTTGATTAAAATTTACTTAATATTTTCCATCGTTTCACATACGATTTCAGGCTCGTACCAAGCAAGGTATGTTAGCTTGTAAAGTCAGTAAGGATGAACGTTACTTTCAAATTATGTACTGTCAAAATTAATATGGACTTAAGTATAGACATAACTGCTTCATCACACCATCTCATTTCGTCTTTGCATACGATAGTCGACGTTTTTGATGCGGGTGTGCATAAAAAACGTTCCAACTGTGATGTGAACTTGCTCTATGCATATTATTGAAGACATTAGCGATAAATTTACTTAGGCTTTAATTGATAACTTACAATGCCACAAGGGCCGCGTCACAGTCATTTAAACATGTTTACCACTCAAGATCAGTACCGTAAATGGGGCTCATAAACAGTACAATTCATCCCTTTGATAACAACGATACCTCATTTTTAATGAAACGATAAACCATTGTGACTATCAGGCCTAGCATGCGCAATGCGTAAAATTTCTCACATGAGACGACAAAAGTTTCTATACCGATGATTGGGTGATAGTACACCGTACTCGTATTTTCAGCCAATCAGCATGATGCATTGATTTTGACATTTCATAAGAGCGCGATAAAATTTACTCTCGCGGTACATGCTAGGCCTGTATGTGATGAGATGCGTATTCATGATATGCAGTAAGCAAATTTGACGTTAGAAACTATATAATTTAAACAATTGATGATGTATTGCATCTTTATTTAGCCAGTCTCCATTCATGCCATCCAGTGTTATGGAAAGTCAAACTATGGAAAATAAAAAAGTCCCTGTTATATAACTTATCAAAATTAATTTTATTCCAGGTAAGATACTGTCAACATTAAGCTCTATTAGCATATCAATTTTTCATTTACTGATTTTACATTTGAGTGCCTTTACATCATTTTAGTGGACCAAGAGTCTAAGCTATCATGAGAAGATTCATATTCACAACATATCTAGCAATGATATTTATGCTTAAATATATATACTAATAATTTGTCCTTCAAACAGAGTGAGCAACATTTTATAAACATACCTATTCTATTAATTACAGCGTTCATAAATATTCACGTAAGGCATTGCTATGTGAACAATCTAGGCATAGCTGATACAACGTAATTTTCTATGTTTATAATAATAGCCTGTTCTTTTTTGATAATCAGTTATCTTTGTTAAAATATCGTTATTATAACATACACTACGTTCAATATGAGCTAAAGGGATTTTATATGGTATATGTATATCATAAAATTACAAACCAAGAGATCAGAAGGAGATTATATGAATAAACTTGAATACCAATAACACGGTGGAGTTTTAAATTAGCAAAAGCTATTTCGCAATTTGTAAAAGGTTCTTATAAAAATATTATAGACAACTATAAATATATTGCATAACTTAGTATCATATTAGTGTACACGCCACGTTGAAAAACTTAAGTTAAACAAGTTGTTTTCCTATGCAAATACTTAGTTAAATTCTTCGATAATTATAAATTACAAACCACCCGATGTTTCGTCCATCAGCCTTCGCAAAGTCAATAAATATCTGTACATACTCATAGACAAACATATAAATAGATGAGATATCGGATGATGCGATGTACAACCGACCTAACGCGAGCCCTATCTTAACATGTCGCCGCAGTACAAACTTGGATACATGATGATTACACACTTCGTCCAAAGCAAACTCATCAAAAGCTAAATTGCTAGGACGCTATTTTTTTAATTAAAATTCTTACCAAAACATTTTCAATACATTATTTTAATGACATTGTAGTTGCTCCAAAAATTAATACTTGTAAAAAGTGTCCTAAAAATTAAACATAACAAAAACATTAAATTAAATGTGATGTGGTACCCTAACATTAAAAATAGAATGGCAAAATGTTTTCTATAGCTTATATACTAGTATCATGTACTCTTAACAAGAATAACTTTTTTACTGATTAGTCATCATCAATAATTCGTGACCTGCAGAATGTTTTTAATTTATTGCAGTGTGCAGATTGATGATTACATTTACAAAAATAAATTATACAGATAATATTATATAAATCAACGTAATGAGCAGAATTTTCCCATGTATGTGTGTATTTTAGATACACTATATTTATGGTGACATATGTCTAGTTTTTTATCAACTACTGTACAAAACGATATTTACATTAAAAGAATAATAATAAAGAGACAATTGAAACATATGTCTCTTTAATTATTATCTATGACTTCTAATCTAAGTCTATATATTTTATAACTATACATGCGCTTATTTTTAATCGTTCAGAAGGCTTGTTAAAATACAGGTTTCACACAAGATGTATTTCAGTTAAGCCATTCTAGTACTGAATATTTTATTATACATTTACTCAACAATTTTTTTATACAGTGATCACTCGAGAAACTTCGAGTAAATAAAATGCAAAGATTTTAACATGAAGGGTATGAATCATGGTTTCATTGAAATATGCATATCTGTTATGCACATAATTTTACAGCAATCCCATAAAAAAAATAAACAAATTAATTGTGTTCTATTATGGCGATGATCAATGTGTAAACGCCCCATTAGATGATCTTACAGAAATTGAAGCAATATCCTTAAACAGTATTAAATTAATTAATTAAACTTTACCATCAGACTTCAACACAGGTTTACTTATTACACCACTATAACTTAATATTTAGAAATACATCCGCCTTAAAGACGAGACTTACATACAACGTCTACCTATCATTAATATACAGAATACACTCGCAGCATACTGAAGGGCGTCGAAATTAAACGACCCTCAAATTGTTATTCAAAAATATAGCACCACCATTCGTAGCAACCCTCGCCCCAACGACTCACCTCGTAGCGAGTCCACAGTCCACTGGTCACGGTATAGACAGCGCATGTCAGCGGATGAGGCAGGTGAGGCAGAGGTCGGCCGAGCCGATGCAGTCGTCGTGGCAGAAGGCGCCGCACTTCTTGCACAGGATCATCGCGCGCAGGTTGCACACGCACGCCTCGTCCGCGCCCACGCTGCGGCACCGCGCGACGCTCTGAACATTACAAACACTCTATACTCTAATTATTTTTCTTATCCCAGTAGCAGCCCGAGCCGAGGTGCGAGCCCCGCTAGGGGGCGCCCTCCTGTTCTTGCTTAAATTTAAGGGGCAAGAACCATCTTCGCTCCTCGAAAAGCTCGGTAAACATAATAAGGCTTCGTAGCCATCATCGATAGTCAGGTAGGAAAAAATAATCTTCTTTTTCTTTTTTTTGTACTGAATGCCAAGCAAGCTAATAATACCACTGTCAGTGTAACGGAAGGTGAGAATCATGCAATTTCACGACAAAACACGGGTGTTCTTGTCTCTATATGTGGAAACTTGTTAATGGCCGTCATTTATTATCGTTTAGATTTAATTAGTATTTAGCCCTAAGATTCCCTAAAAGTGTAAAGTGTAAAAGTAAGGGTTTCCGAGGATAGGCTATTTTTGTAAATTAATTACCCAAAAATATTAAAAATCTACTCAAGGTAACCATTCTACGCGGGCGTAGTCGCTGGCACATTTAGTAAGTAATAATAATCCACTGTATAAATTTTGTCATGTAGAATAACAATAATAGTACATAATATAAACATATTGTATTTTTTTTTCTTACCACATTCGAGTTTTGATTAGATGGCGGGGCACTGGACGCCCTTGGGGCAACGTTTGGAGTTCTCTGCACGAGTATGTACTGGCCAACATTGTTAGGTCTATTTTCATTAATCTGAAAAAAAACGCGAATCTTTGATTCCCGAACAATCTTACTTTGAAATTAACCGTTTTGTTCTATCTATTTTTAAAAAAAAACCTTG